>CM060924.1:193791696-195042696 GCA_030737875.1 Allium sativum | reverse complement strand
GTGACATGGTAATTAATATTTACCGATAACACAGTGGTGTTAGATATGGAGTACTACCAGTTTTGCTCCATGGGATGAAAAGGTTGGGATTGGGAAATAAAATAAATAATTACTTTGGTGTGGTTCGCTAATCCCGGCTAGTTTGGAAAACCTTAATATGGTTTGATATCCAAAGAAAGATTAAAGAATAAATTTAAAAGAATTTATCTCTGATAAAATTAATGGGTACCTTTCCCTAAGAATGTGAATATTTGAATAAAGAATATCTTGAATTGGAATGAGGCGTATGTTGTGTTTGTGTAACACTTGTTTATAAAATACGCGAGTTATTCGGAAAGACCTGGTTTATCCCATTCTGAATAACTGATGCGACGATTAGTCAAAGATGAAGACGATGGTTGAAGACCGGAGGTCTTCACATTGTTTGGATAATTACTGATGATCTTGATTGGGCCGTACACCCAAGAGGAGGGAATCAGTTGGTGATCATCCAGACGTACTTGGAGATCGGTGGATATGCGAGGAATAAGGTGCCTCCGGTTTCGTTTAGACCCAGAACGAACTTGTAAATGGACCGTGTGTCTGACATTGGATATCATTCTGTGTGATTAGTGAATATCATTTGCATGGAGTGGTTTGCCTGTGTGGCATGCTAAGATGCAAATGATCAAGGTTTCTGTTGAAAAGCAGAATCTTGTGGTTGATGATCAAAGCACGGCCTTTGTGGCATCGCTTTGTGTATCATTAATTCGCGAGCCTCACACCCCGGTATGAACCAGAAACGGGAGATGACATCAGGGAGGGCATGCGTTTCCTTCTAGCTAGGAGTGGTGTTTTGGGTTTTACACGCCCAGACATTTTACTTATGTGGATGATGGATTGCGAGGCGCCTCAGTTAGATCGGACGATCCGGGTCCGATGGAGTCATTTGGCTCATTGACGCCCCATAGGGCGGGGAAACGCAGTGTTCAGGCATTTTAATCCACATCGGTGGACCGGCCCTGACGATCCAAAGGCTTGACAGAGTACTTGCCTGAGCGGTGGGCTAGAGCGTCTCGAAGCGGTGAGGAGGATCCCTTGCCTCGGTTCACAGATGGAAATCCAACTTCCAATACGTGACTTTGCGGTTTTGATTGTAGAGCCTAGTATTGGCGACATGATATATGGTACCCATGCCGCCTAGGATTGATACATTTATATTTGATGTTGTTTTATACACTATGCACTTATAATAGTATCAAATGGTTTGTTTTTAGCATATCAAGCATTCTTTGGCTATTATTAGGTAAAAACCTATCCTCCGGCTTGTGTTGCATTGTGTGATGGGACCTGGTCTTATAATAGCTTCATTGTTCTTTATTTAGCATTGCGCTGTTGTTTTATGCACTGGTATTCTTGGGAGGAAACCCGTTCCGTGCTATACGGCGTGGTCCCTTGATCTACCCAACTTTAAAATAAAGAATAATATCTGTTTTAGTTCTCACGCCAGTCACATGACTGACCTGGAGTTTATTGTTTTAACCTAAACTCTGGATGCCCCTATTTTCCACAGGCAGCTAGTAGTTTTTGTTTTTGCAGATTTAGCTTCACAGGAACCTGGTTTACAGATGGAATGGTATTCAGAAAGCTCTGTATCCGTATATTCTTTTCAGTTGTGTTTTGTATTATTTTCCGCTGCTATGTAATGTATTGTAATCTCTGATATTTGCTGATGTATATTATTCATTCATACTCTGTATATTATTGTATTCTGATGAAATTGTTGTAATTAACAATGAAATGTTCTTCTGTTTGTGTTCCGATGTGGCTTGTTCTCAATTCAATTCGTGCTTTCCTTCATGGGGAAGTTCGGGTCGTTTCAAAGAGTTTTAAACTAACGAATAGTTAATCAAAAAGAAGCTAAAATGATGGTGATTATTAAAACAGTGAATTAAATTTTCTTTTATGGATGAATGGTTGTTTTATTTGATAGTTAAATAACCGACAATCAAATCTGGCCTATACGCTTGTTGATACAGAAAGACTGGGATCGAATTTATTCGAAAACCATTCTGAACCAACTAATACGTAAACATGGAAGATGTCGACTAAAGATGGAGCAGTGAAGACCATGGATCTTCATAAGCGAAAGAGCTACTTGTCAAATTCTCTGGAGTCACGCCTGGAGATATTCTAATGGTGATCCAATCGTGGTTGAAATCGACGGATTGCAAGGACTACTCGCTACTGATCTATAGGGTGATTCGTAGGATGTGGTAGGAGGGTGCCTTCGATTCATCATGTTCATGGATGACTTGTATGGACGATGTGAATGGTGGCCAGATGTTCAAAAAGAGAATTATAACCTCAAGCCTCAACAACCGAGAAATGAAAAAAATCGCGAAGGCAACATGGCTAAGTGGGTCGCTCCCATTAGGGTGTACTGTCACCATTTAGAGACACTAGTACAAAATAGGCTTGTTGCTTCGCCTCATTTGCATCGGTTGTTAATACAACATAAGGAATTGATACTACATGCTTCGGTTGTTAATACAACCGAGGCAAATGCAAAAAAGCAAATGGTGTGATGTTTAGTTTCTTCTGAGCATTTGCTTTGATTGTACTAACAGCCGAAGAAAAAAATATAATTTGCTTCGGTTGTGTTAACAGCCGAAGCAAGTGCATCAAAGCAATTTGTGATATTTTGCTTCAGTTCTTCTTACAACCGATGAAAATAATGTTATTTGCGTCGGTTCCTTAAGAACCGCAATAATTGCAGGGAAGCAAATATTCTTATTTGCATCGGTTTCTTACGAAGTGAAGTAATCGGTGCAACTGTAAATCAATAAAAATGCACATGCCAATAATTATAAACAATAGCTTACATATGTTAATATTTTTAGTTTATTATAATTAACGATTATCATTAAATAATTTACAGTTACTAATTATTATAAATAATAAATAATTATTTTTTATATTTAATACTATATTATTGTTGGTTAATAATAATTAGCAAATTATAGTTACATTTTAATAATTGCATTTAAAAATTAATTAATAAATTAATAATTAATATTAAACAATTATTAATTAGTAACTAATATTAAATTAGCAATGTTTAACATCTTAATTTTTTATGTTATTATAAATAATTTTAATTACTCATTAATATAAATAATCAACAATTATTTTTAATATTTAATAATTTTTTTAACTAATTATATAATTAGCAAATTATACTTAATATTTATTAATTAAATTTAATAATTAATAAATTTAAATAATCATTAATTTAGTATAATAATTAAATTTAAATAATTATTAATTAATAACGAGTATCAAGAAATTAAAAGCTAGCACCTTCTCATAAATGTAATTAATAATTAATAAATTGAACGTAAATAAGTAATAAATAATGAATAATAGCTAGAAAAAACTAGAAGTAAATTAGCAAAATGTAGTTGTTAAACTAAAAACTAGAAAGTAAATGTTAATAATATATATATACACACACACATTATTGTAAATAAGTAATAGCCAATATATTTAGTAATTGTTTATTTTTTATAATTGTATTTAATTAAAGTGAAATAATAGTACATAACTTGAAATACAACCAAATTTAATTATATAATACTAGCAAATATAGAGAAAATTAATTTTGTAGAAGTAACATTTGATAAGTTAACAATAAGTATTCAATAGTTATTATTTAATATTAAGAAGTAGCATTTGATGTTTAATAATTAAAGTTTAATATATTATTTAATAATTACTTCTAGATGATTAATTATAATAGTTAAGAGTGATACTTAATATTCAATAACTAATAAAAAAATTTAATACTTACGAATTAATATTTAGTATAATAATTAAATTTAAATAATTATTAATTAATAACGAAAAAATAATTTCAAAACTTGAAGATTCTATTTTCGATTCTTTTGAGTTCTTTTAATATCAAAAACAGTTTGATACACATGTGCATTGCACATTCTATGGTACGCTGGAAAAAATATCTGTTATACTTTCATAGTTTTATACTTCTGTCATAAGACATTCAAATATATTTGTCGGTCCTTGCGTCAAGAATGCGCCACATTGTCTAACCCATATATATATAACACCACGTTAAGCCCTAATCTCTCAGTCAAATAGGATTGTGCCGTCAACACATGGAGCCGCCACCCCCAATTTGTGAACGGCCTGAAAGCTCCACTTTTCCCATCGATTTTCGTTGAAATCCATGAATCAATTTCATAAACTCTCGACTACAATCTTCATGAGCTCAATGAGAGCTACAAAATAAACGGCTGTGATCGAATCTAGGGTTCGGGGTTGACCAGAATTAGATTGAGAAAGCATTGCGTTTGAAGGGTTTTCACCACCGGCCGAAGGTTTCGAGTTCCATGGAGTTCTGGGGGAAGGTTCGGGTGCTTGCGGCGCATGAGCAAATGATGTTGGATGTGGTTCTGATGAACTTCATGAGACGCTGCAGGGTTGAAGGCGAAGGCGTGGTATCTGGAGCAAACTACGTGGAGCTGGGTTGAATATGAAGTGGAACAAAGAAAACATGGTTAGCCTGTAACCATTATTCACTAAACATACAGCTTAAAAATAATTTAATTTAAGAAAATTTTGGGTTAATTAAATCATTTTTGTAACACCCCGTAATTCTGTTAATATTAATATTCACAAATTAAAGAATAACTAATCTCAGACGTGAGAATTGTGGGAAACGGGTTGCGCCATTGTGTTCGTCTCGGAATTCTGGTTGAAATAGAGTCCGAGTTTGCGGGAATTGGACTTCGTATGAAGAAGTTATGGCCATCGGAAGTTTCAGAAAATTCAAAACAGATTTCATAAATTTAAAATTCAAAATTCGGAGTCAAACAGGCTAGGCGGGAAAATTCCCGCCCAGCACCCCAGGTCGACTGGGGAGTCGACTGGGCAGTCGACACCCCCAGGTCGACTGGGTAGTCGACTGGGCAGTCGACCTGGGTGTCGACCTGTCCAGGCGGCTAGGGTTTTGACTGAGCCCAATCTTGAGCTGCTGATGTGTCTTTAGGGCTGAGTTGGAAAATTAAATGGTTCAGTTTAGTTCTGAGTTGATCTGACGGTCTAAATAAACCCTAAACTCTATAAATACCTAGGTAGTCTCTCACTCTAATTCACATGAAAAATAGAATAGCTACCGTCATACCGCCGCCATGGAACTCAGTGTAGCCACCGCCAACTAAGAAGGAAGAAAGCTAATCAAACCCTAATTCTACTCAACTCTAAAGCAAATCAAGACTCTCTTTCTTCTCTAATTGTGAGTATGATGATCTTAACAAGATTATTATTGAACTAATTAGAATAAGTTATGAATGGATTATAAGTGAATGATGTGAATTGTCATGTATGTGGTTGAAAACCTTATGCTATCATGTATGTTGTAAATCCTATGTTATGTCGTGATGATATCCTATATGTTGTAAATCATGCTATGATGATATTGTATAGGTTGTAATTTTCTATTCTAAGTTGTGATAAATCATACATGCTTTAAAGTCATGATGCTATTATCTATGTTAATTAGTTCATGTTAATCAAATCATAATGTTTGGGCTATGTTGATCTATATGACAAACCATGTATGCAAGTTTAGATTGATTAGTAAAGATTATGAACATATGCCATGACATCTATTTAGATCTAGAATTATGACATCTAGAATTATGCTATGACATATATGAATTCTATGTACTAGATGCTAGTTCACACCATCATTATGTTGCATAAAACCCCATATGCAAGTTTATACATGAATTTGGGTTATGATCATATCATTTAAGTTGTGGCATTTAACCAAACAAGTTGACACCTTTAGATCCTTAACATGTGTAGTTTATGCAAGTTTCACCCCTATTATGATTGGATTATTTTATTTATCTATATGTTGTGATAATTTATCTTTGTGCTATGAGTTAGACTATTCGAGTCTAACGTATGTTCTGCGTTGAATAAGCGAACGTATAACGTGGGGTAAGGGTAATATTAAGGATTTAATATTAAGAAGTTGGGGTGCAATTGACATGATTTTGCATACCATGAATGGATGGCCATAATTGAGTCAATTATGGGCATCATTAAAATTGGAGTTAATTAATAATTTGAATAGGGAATTATTAAAACTGGGGTAAAAGATTATAAGTGATAATCAATGCTTAGGACACGAGGTAGGACTCGTTTGTGACGTAAACCTGCCCGGACCCGCCCGGCAAATCCAGTGGTCACAAATGTCAGCCCAATGTGAGAGGTCCTAGGTCCAAATTAAAGCGTAACAGTTGTAAAGACACGAGGTTAGACTCTTTTATGGTGTAAGATTGCCCGGACCCGCCCGACAAATCCAGCTGTCATAAATGCCAGTCTAATGTGAGAGGTCTTTATGAGGTTATGGTCTGAATGAATTAAGAAATACTTAACCAGATAAACATGTAAGGTGGGACATGGGGGTTAAGTAGGTGCCTTGGGTGGCATGAGGAATCTAGTGGGTGCTCTTAGTGGCAGGTGAAATACGATTAGTAAGACTTAACCAAACACACATGTAAATGAACATGACTAGGAGGGTTAAGTGGGATGTACTAGTGGACAAGCTTAGGTGGGTAGCTTATGGGGGCCCATTTCAACTAGTATCCCAAACGTATCTTTGTGGGCTCGACCCAAGTCGAGGACGGGACACGCATGCTGGGTTTGACTATAAGAGGCCAAAACGAGGAGCGGTGGTAACGCAAGTCCAACGGGTTTCATATGCGTGTGTGGACCCGGGCTGGTAGGTAAGACGTTGTTGCATCGTGTAGGTATAAGCCGTGCATTCTCAAGTTGTATCGGGTTGCCACTTTAGGGGAGTGATAAACCCCATTGTGGGTCCAACACGGGTATCTACGAGTAGGGAGCCGATCGAAAGTGGGTAGTGGGGTACACCCAGTGGAGATAGGGGCAGACGGCACCTATGTAGTCAGCTAGGGATACGCAAGGCTATTTATATAGTTTCTGTGTGAAGCAAGTGGGATCAACTTTAAGGGTGACTGGTGTGGTGCAGTGTAGTAATTATTCGTTAGTAATTAGGTGTGCCTTTAACGTTATGTTTAATGTTATCTTTATCTGCTCTTCCAAACCTAATAGTTCATAGACATTTACTTGTCTTCCAGCTTATGCCTTAGTCTAGTTATTTTGATAGTAGTATTGTTAGAATTATCATACTCGCCAGATTTTTAGTCTAGTTATTTTGATAGTAGTATTGTTAGAATTATCATACTCGCCAGATTTTATGTCTGACCCCCTCCATTTCTATCCTTTTTCCCCCTCCAGGTCCCCACGTTGGGCCCAGCTCTAGTGGAGTTTGATTGGATTGCTTCATCTCTCTTTGGAAAGCTTGGACTGTTGAAGTAAAGTCCAGCTTGTTATCTTCTTTAATGGCTATTGGTGTAATGGGATTATGTGTTTTGTTTTATCAAGATGGATATTGTACTTGACTCTGATTTATGGTTTTATGATGTAACAAACATGTTTAATTTCCGCTGCAATAAAATGAAGTTTTAGATTTCCAAGTACTACTTATTATCTATCTTGTTGTAATTTTTCTGTTCTATATTCACTTAAAACCTCCATGGAAGTTAATGCATTCCCTTTGTGAGTGACATTAATGGACGTGGGTTGTTACACGTGGTATCAGAGCTTAAGGTTACCAGAACAGATATTTTTTTTAGAAAAACTATTTTTCTAAAGTATTTTTGGAAGAAGTGTTTTCAAAAACATGTCTTAATGAGAAATTTAAAGAGGAAAGTTTTTTATGAAAAACATAATCCCCAATAGCCATATATCTTTATCTTTCGAATTCTCCATTTTGAATCTTTCCTTTTTCGTTTCAGCATGGCTGAAGATCTTAACCTTCCGGACGGTGTAACGATACCAGGATGGTATAGGAGGTTATTAAAGGCTAGGGCCGTCGCAGGTCCTGCCAATGTTCCTCCACCACCAGTTGCACCCGTTCCTCCTCCTCGCGTTGATACTTTTGCAAAGACATGCAGGGAATTTAAGGCTATGGGTGGAAAACCTTTTCAAGGGTCAGAAACGTTTGTGGAAGCTAGAGATTGGCTTAGGGAGGTGGAAGAATTGCTAGAAATTTTTGAAGTAGAAGAAGGAAGGAAAGTCAAATTAGCAGCTTGGTTAATGAAGGGAGAGGCCTCGTTTTGGTGGGAGGTCACTAATGGGGAGCGTCCTGTTGATTCTTGGGCGGATTTCAGATGTAGGTTTGTGGCGAAGTTTCTCTCAAGGGCAGAAGAGAATCTATATATGGAAAGGTTCTTGACATTGAAGCAAGGAAGCTCATCAGTAAAAGAATATGTCAACAAATTTAATCAGTTAGCAAGGTTTGGCTTGGACTTAGTGAACACGCCGGAGAAGAAGGCTCTGAGGTTCGTTAATGGATTGAATGAACCGTTGCAAGGGTTGGCTATGACCCACATTCCTATGGGGGCCACCTTTGAGAAGCTAGTAGACATGGCACTCATGCACGAGGAGAAAGGCGCTAAAGCTGATAAGGCACCTGAGAAGAAAAGGGAGCAGAAGAAACCATAACAGCAAAACAAGAAGGGTGGTAAAGACAATAATGGCAAGGGAAAGAAGAAATGCTTTAACTGTGGGACACCAGGCCATCTCAGCAAGGATTGCCGAAAAAGAAAGAAGACTGGCTGTTTTCACTGTGGCGAAGCGGGACATCTAGTGAAGGACTGCCCAAAGAAGGGGCAGAGGGCAGGGTCTACCTCGGGAGGATAGGTGCAGGCTCTTATGGCACCAGGGCAGGCAAGGGGACAAGTTCAGGCTCTAGCGGTCCCACCTCTGCAAGAACGAGGTAGAACCATTTCTGTTTAAAGCTTAGTTTTTCTGTTTGATCACCCTGTCCTTACTTTATTCGATTCGGGCACATCGCATTCGTTTATCTCTACATCATTAGTTGAATCACTGCACTGAAACACCGGTTTAGTAGAGGATCCCTTAGTTGTTTCGAATCCAATTGGGGGCTCAGCTTATTTGTCCATGATGTGTTTGGATTTGAAAATTTCTATACTTAGCGTTGAGTTTAGATGTGATGCTTATGTTTTGGGCTTCACGGGCTATGGGCTAATTTTAGGAATGGATTGGTTATCCAGAAATGGGGTCGTTCTTGATTGTGAAAGGAGAGTAGTTAGGCTCGTGACTCGCCTTGGCAACACTCTCGAAATCTTTTGTAATCCCATAAATTCCGTTATGCTAAGTTATCTAGAATCTCTTGACGCGTCTGAGGAAAATCTTCGATTTGTTAGAGTGGTCCGAGAATACTCGGATGTGTTTGAGGAGGTGAAGGGCTTGCCTCCGAAGCGGGAGATAGATTTTTGAATATATCTTGTGGATAATGCAAAACCAGTATCTTTGCCAGTACGCCACATGGCTCCACGTGAAAGGAGGGAACTCGATAAGCAAGTGAAGGAGTTGCTTGAGAAGGGGTTCATAAGACGAAGTATATCGGAGTGGGGTGCTCCAGTAGTATTTGCCACGAAGGCGGATGGGTCCCTTAGACTTTGTGTGGACTATAGAGAACTTAATAAGCTTACTAAGAAGAACAGACACCCACTGCCGAGAATTGACGATCTCTTCGATCAGTTAGTTGGCGCCTCAGTGTTTTCGCAGTTGGACTTAGCCACTGTTTTCCATCAGTTGAGAGTGGATGAGGATAGCATTGACAAGACTGCCTTTAGGACTCCGGACGGTTTCTATGAATGGCTAGTGATGCCCTTCGGTTTGACAAATGCCCCCGCATACTTTGTTGATTTGATGAGTAGGGTGTTTAGGGAGTACCTTAACAAATTCGTGGTGGTCTTTGTAGACGACATCTTGATCTTTTCTAAGGATGAAGAAGAGCATGCCCTACATCTTAGGGAAGTGTTGGAGACCCTATGAGTGCATAATCTTAAAGCTAAATTTTCTAAGTGTCACTTCTGGAGGAAGGAAGTACGATTCCTAGGGCACGTGGTTTCCAAGGAAGGGATAGCTGTGGATCCCGCGAAGGTGGTGGCCATCCAAGATTGGAAGGTCCCTAAAAATGCTACTGAAGTGAGAAGTTTCTTGGGGTTGGCTGGCTACTATAGGAAGTTTATCAAGGACTTCGCAAAGATATCAGCTCCATTGACACGCCTGACGAAGAAGAACCTAGTTTTCACATGGGACGTAGATTGTGATGATGCGTTCCAACGTTTGAAGAGAGCTTTGACTTCAGCCCCAGTCTTAGTGCTACCCGACGGGAGTAAGCCATTTACTGTTTATACCAATGCCTGAGGGACAGGTCTAGGCGCAGTCTTAATGCAAGAGGGAAGGGTAATAGCCTATGGTGGAAGGCAGTTGAGAGCGCATGAGAAAAACTACCCTACACATGACCTAGAGTTGGCCGCTATTGTTTTCGCGCTTAAGTCTTGGCGTCATTATCTTCTTGGGGAGAAATTCGAATTGTTCACTGACCACAAATCTTTAAAATACTTATTCTCTCAGAAGGACTTGAACTTAAGGCAGCAAAGGTGGATGAAGTTCTTAGCATCCTACGACTTCGAGATAGCATATACCCCTGGCAAGGGTAACGTGGTGGCAGATGCCTTAAGTAGAAAAAGATTATCCTTAAGTCCTTTGTTTGTTGAGCGGCGAAACTTAGAATTCATTTCGATGTTTGACTTTAGACCTTCCATTGACTTTGTACTTGGTTTGCTAGCATCCTTGGAGGTCAGACCTACGCTTTTGGGACGGATAGGCGAGGCACAGCGAGACGACCCACAGTTGGTTGAGTTAGTAGAAAAGCTCAAAAGAGGGGAGTCATCAAGCCATCTCCGTAGGTATACCCTAGATGATAAGGGTTGGTTACGTAGGGACGGTAGACTTTGTGTACCAAAAAGCGATGACCTAAGGAAGACCATTCTTGATGATGCACATCGTTCGAAGATGACCATTCATCCCGGCGGGGACAAGATGTACAAAGACATGAAGCGAGTTTTCTTTTGGGCCGGCATGAAGAAAGATGTGGCCGAGTATGTCGCTAGATGCTTGGTGTGCCAACAAGTAAAAGCGAAGCAAAAGAAACCCGGTGGGTTGCTTCACCCATTGGAGGTTCCACTATGGAAGTGGGAGAGTGTCTCGATGGACTTTGTGGATGGATTACCAAGATCAAGGAAGGGTAATACGGGGATTTGGGTTACAGTAGATAGACTTACTAAGAGCGCCCATTTTATTCCCGTGAAGAGTAAGAGGACTGCTCCATGGTTAGCTTCTGTATACGTCCGAGAAATAGTTCGTTTGCACGGTGTTCCTTCTAGCATAGTGAGCGACTGCGATCCTATTTTCACTAGCGAATTTTGAAAGAGCTTACAAGAGGCGGTAGGGACTCAGTTATGTTTGAGCACCGCATATCATCCTCAGACGGACGGCCAGGCTGAGAGGGTGAATCGCATTCTAGAGGATCTTTTGAGGCTATGTATCCAAGACTTTGGGGGTACATGGGAAGAGCATCTTCCATTGGTAGAGTTCGCATATAATAACAACTTTCAGTCCAGCATTGGCATGGCACCTTTCGAAGCTCTTTATGGACGACCTTGTCGTTCACCCACATGTTGGTGGGAATCTACCGATAAGATATTACTTGGGCCCGATATGATTAGGGAGACTTTGGAAAAGATCGGCTTGATTCGAAGGAGGATGAAGACGGCGCAAGATAGGCAGAAATCATATGCGGATAAGAGGAGGACAGATCTTGAGTTTGAAGTTGGGGACATGGTCTTTATCAATGTGTCTCCATTACGGAACGTTGTTCGCTTTGGGTCCGTTGGGAAATTAGCACCAAGGTTCGTAGGGCCGTTTCCTATTAAGGAAAGGATTGAGCAGATGGCGTACAGAGTAGAGTTGCCGGAGAGACTTAGTGGTGTACACGACGTATTCCATGTGTCACATTTGAGGAAGTGCTTGCATGAGACCGTAGAAGTGGTAGAGCCGAACTTGCTTAGAGAGGTGGAGATCGAGCGAGATGCGACGATTCGACGAGCTCCTACGCGCATTCTTGGGTCAGAGATTAAGAAGTTGAGAAATCGAGAGGTCAGACTAGTCAAAGTACAATGGGGAGATGATGAGAGCAACGCTACTTGGGAGACGGAAGAAAAGATGCGTTCGTTGTACCCTTTTCTTTTCCAGGGTATGTCTTTTAATTTCTCCTTTATCGCTTAGCTCGTACTTATCTTATCTTTTGTATATCCTCTCGCTAGTATTCTTGACCTTTAGTTAGGATAATCCTATGGTTGAAACATGTGTTTGAGACATGTTATGTATGATGGGTGCAAAGTGTATGCAAGTGTTTGCTAGTGGTTGCTCGTGGACACATATACAAACTATTAGGCACTAGATCGACTCAGTCACTTCATATTGCATATTGCATATATATGGATGTATTTAGTAAAATGGATGTATGATGATTGTATTATCATATGGATGTTGCATTCAGATGATGATTGTGCACGCATATAAAGATAGTATGTAGCATTAGGGAACTTTTGCATACATAATGGACGCATGGCACTATCATGATTTGCATTAAGGATGTCAACTGAATCAGTGGACCGCCTGATTTTGCATTAGATATGGAGATATACACACACTGTGCATTTAAACATGAAAGCGTTAGAAGTATATAAGGACAATGGATGCCTTTGTTTGATGGTTGAGTAGATGGACGATTGGATGTTAGGATATACATTCTTCTTGACTTGAAGATTTCGGGGTCGAAATCCTTTAAGGAGGGGAGAATGTAACACCCCGTAATTCTGTTAATATTAATATTCACAAATTAAAGAATAACTAATCTCAGACGTGAGAATTGTGGGAAACGGGTTGCGCCATTGTGTTCGTCTCGGAATTCTGGTTGAAATAGAGTCCGAGTTTGCGGGAATTGGACTTCGTATGAAGAAGTTATGGCCATCGGAAATTTCAGAAAATTCAAAACAGATTTCAGAAATTTAAAATTCAAAATTCGGAGTCAAACAGGCTAGGCAGGAAAATTCCCGCCCAGCACCCCAGGTCGACTGGGGAGTCGACACCCCCTAGGTCGACTGGGTAGTCGACTGGGCAGTCGACCTGTCCAGGCGGCTAGGGTTTTGACTGAGCCCAATCTTGAGCTGCTGATGTGTCTTTAGGGCTGAGTTGGAAAATTAAACGGTTCAGTTTAGTTCTGAGTTGATCTGAAGGTCTAAATAAACCCTAAACTCTATAAATACCTAGGTAGTCTCTCACTCTAATTCACATGAAAAATAGAATAGCTACCGTCATACCGCCGCCATGGAACTCAGTGTAACCACCGCCAACTAAGAAGGAAGAAAGCTAATCAAACCCTAATTCTACTCAACTCTAAAGCAAATCAAGACTCTCTTTCTTCTCTAATTGTGAGTATGATGATCTTAACAAGATTATTATTGAACTAATTAGAATAAGTTATGAATGGATTATAAGTGAATGATGTGAATTGTCATGTATGTGGTTGAAAACCTTATGCTATCATGTATGTTGTAAATCCTATGTTATGTGATGATGATATCCTATATGTTGTAAATCATGTTATGATGATATTGTATAGGTTGTAATTTTCTATGCTAAGTTGTGATAAATCATACATTGTAACAACCCGGAAAATCTGGGCCAGTTTAAAATTTTTATTTTGGCAATTTTAACGAATTTTGAATATTTAAAATAGATTATTTTAAATAATATCGACGAGAAATTTATTTTGAATATAATTCGAACGTATATATTATACGCGTCGTCGTTAGAATATAAATATTTATATATAATTATAAATAGAATTGAAAATGGCGCGGTAGTTCGATAATTCGATTTCAAACTTCAATTGAATGTACCGGGTGCAAAACAATCCGGATTTTAGTGAAACCAAAAACATTAGGATCTATTCGTGAATATCTTTCCAGTGAATCCGAAAAATCGAGATTTCATGGCGGGAATCAAAAGATATGTCCAGTTGAAAATTCTGAATAGTCGCTATGGAATTCAGGCCCTTAAAAATGGACATTTTGCAAATGACCTCGGATTTCGACGAAACCACTTTTGTTGGGTCCGTGATGTTAAGTTATTGCTAGGTATCAAATTTCATAATTTTTCGAATCAATATGTGAGAGTGGCAAAGGAAAATGCATTTGACCAGTTTCAGTTGATTTTAATCGACTGGAAATTGGCCATTTTTCCAGCGGTCTCAGAATTCGACGAAACTAGTTTTGTTAGGACCGTATCGTCCATACGAAGCTAGAAAATATTTTTGTGGAATTTTTAGAATCAGTATGTGGCCCCGGCGAATTAAAATGTACGTTCAAAACTGAAATTAAAAGTTTTATATTTTAATTTAAAGAATAACTGACTGTAATAGTCGAAATGGCTTATGGAACATATCCCATTGTGTTCGGAATAGGGGTAATTAGCTAGGGATGACAGTCGGTGGGTTCGATTTCGAGTTCAAAATAGAAAGTTACTTTTAGGATTTTAAAAATAAAATAAAAAAATATATATATTATTATATATACAGCACCCCTTTTTTCTTTTCTCTCTCATTTCTAAACCTAATTTCAAAACAGAAAAAAAACCGCCGCCCTAGTTCAAAACCCGTCGCGCCCTTCCAGGGGCCATCGCCGCCGTCTCCGGCCGGCGCCCCACCACCCACTCCTCCCCTGAGCCACCGCGACCCTCCCGCCTTTCTCCAAACCGAAGCGCAGCCCCCCGTTCTCTCCCTCCTCTTCGTTGAAGATCGAAACCGCGAGCCCCCTTCCTGACCGCTGCCGCCCTCTTCGAAACCACCCCGCCCGCTCTCCTCCGCCTCCATCCGCTGCAGATCCACCCTCCACCACAATAGCCGCCACCGCCCAGTCTCCGACCAACTACGGACCCCGCCGCCCCCTGCAGTCTGGCGAGCCACTCTTCCCCTCCCCCCTTCTCTGAGAAAATCGAACCAATAGTGAGTGTTTTTGGTTTTTCTTTTGTTTATTTGTTTTATTATTATGTAAATTAGGTTATTTAAATTATTAAATAAACAGTAATTAGATTTTTATGATATGCAAATTCAGATTTTTTATGCGTGCAAAGTTGAGATTTTTATCATAGTAAAGTTGATATTTTTATACGTGCAAAGTTGAGATTTTTATCATAGCAAAGTCGAGATTTTTATAAGGTAAAGATTTGATTTTTAATGATATAAAGATTTGACCTTTAGAAGTATAAAAATACGACATTTATATATGGTCTAGCGAAAAGGATTTGGTTTTGAAATATAAAAAGATTCGATTTTTAAAATAAAAAAGATTCGATTTTAGAATTAAAAAGATTCGATTTTTAGAAGTAAAAAGATTCGATTTTTAGAAGTATAAAAATGAGATCTTTGGTTGAATAAAAATATTTTTTTTTAGCGAAGTAAGAACATAAATTTTGGCGAAATAAAAATATAATTTTAGAATTGATAAAAATATGATTTTTATATATTGAACTTCGGCATAAAAATATGATTTTTATATATTGAACTTCGAAATAAAAATATGATTTTTATATATTGAATAGCGAAGTAAAAATTCGATTTTATATATTGAATAACGAAGTGAAAATTCTATTTTTACAAATATGAAATAGCGATGAAAACTCTATTTTCACAATATGAAGTTAGCGATAAAAATGTGATTTTTATATAATAGAGAATATAAAAATGTGATTTTTATATAATAGAGAATATAAAAATGTGATTTTTTATATACAGTGTATACGGGCAACGAAGATGACGAAGATGCGATAACGGCGAAGATTTCCATCAAAGAAGAGTCAAGATAATTGGATAGCTATAAGTGAGAATTTCTCACCTTTCAATTTCATTTCTATTTATATATATATACTAGGATGCAGACGGTGCTTAGTAGCACCCGACACAATCGTCCACAGACCATGGACTTGTTTGTTTGGTTGCATAGCTTAGTTATATGATTTGATTTGAATTTGGTTGTTTGGTGAATTTGATTGATGTGTGAATGGCGTGGGCCTTCACTAGACCGGGGATAAGGCTAGGCCTTGTCCCGTTTCTAGTATCGTGCCGTTATGCCGCCGAAATTTTCTAAAATATGTTAGAAAATAAAAATATCATTTTATTGTGTAAATGAATTGAATAGAAATTCATAGGTTGAAATAAAATGTTTTATCGTTAAAAATATAATTTTTAACGTGAATGTGAATAAATGAATAGTTATAAACAAATCGGCCGATTTGTTTGTATATACACTGATTTGACTGATATTGATTGGGTCGATAAATTTCACACATCGCCCAACTGCACAAATAAAATCTGGGTTTGATTGTTTGAAACCCCACACGGGTGTTGGGATGAAATTTGAAGTTCACTCATCCTGATTGATTAAATATGTCGATCGATTGATTGACAGGCTGTTATAAGCGTTAGACATCTATATTTGATGCTTATACAGTGTAGTGCACTTGGGTTGATGGTTGATTATTTTTCATTGCTATTATACATGTGTTGTATGAAAATCCATATAATTAACTTTATATGGTAATTGATTGGGCCTCATTCCAGTTTTAAAATAGAAATATTTGAAATAGAAATATTCGAAATGGAATATTTGAAAATATCAATATATGAAGCCGTGTTGATTAGATTGACGCCATTTTGACGTGAACGATATTTATATCGATTTTATTCATTTTAAAATGAATATTAAAAAGTTATTTTGAAATCGAATATTTCGAAATGAATTGAATTGAAAACGATTTCGAAATGAATCGAATATATAACGATTTCAAAATGAATCGAATATATAACGATTTCGAAATGAATCGAATATATAATGATTTCGAAATGAATTGAATATATAACGATTTCGAAATGAATTGAATATATAACGATTTCGAAATGAATTGAATATATAACGATTTCGAAATGAATTGAATGGAAAACGATTTCGAAATGAATTGAATTGAATACGAATTCAAATTGAATTGAAATGAATTCAAATTGAATTGAAATTTGAATTGAATAGAAATGAATTTCAAAACGAATTTATAAAGAAGAATTCAATTTTGATTTGAATTGAAAAGGAAGTTGAAATTGTTTTTGAAACGAATTTAAAACTATTTATATAATTCGTTTTAAATATAAATCGACGAAATATACATTATATATATTATATATATAATATAATGGCCTGAATAGAACGCGCCGCGCCGCGGCAGTTCGCGAATTTCGACCATTTATTTCAAACGGACATTACGGGAGATCCTACCGTCGGATTCTCCTAAAACCGGAACCGTTGGGTTCGTATCGAAAAGAGCTTTCTAATGATTGTTAGAAATTTGAAATCTAACGGTTGGATTTGGAATTATGTCCAAATCAAATTTGAAAAAGGTCGCTGTAAGTGCAGTTCGATGGCCGTTGATGGAAATCGACTATACGGGCCTTGATAAAATTATTAAAAATAGTAATAATTTGTGTAAAATCATAAGAAATGATTTAGAAAGAATTGGGATGAAAAACTCCATATTTGAAAAGATAAAAATAGATTTTTATCGAAATGAACTAGTTTTGAACTAGAATTATAATTCTATTTATTTTTAAATAAATAAATTGAATTTGAAAAGGGTTTTGAAAATAACCAAAATTTCCAATGATTGCATTGGAGTGGATTTGAATCGAAATTGTCTTCGGAATATTTCGATGTTGGAATTCGTGATTATACAGATGTGGTTATGGAAATTTGAAAGATATATATTTATATCGTTATTTCCAATACGACATTTGTTAGTCGTAGAATTTGATATTGAATATAAGCCGATATATTTTCTATTCAGAGCCTTGTATTGAATATCAAATGTGATTTGGGTTTGTCGTGAATGGTGTCTTCACTAACACTGTTCTTGAACCCAGTTGAGAAAAGATTAAATCCTTTTTATTTAGATTTAATGAAGTGTACCAATTAAATAATATTTAATTGGAATTGAATTGATATTGATTTTTGGGTTTATCGTGAACAGTGTTTTAAATAACACTTGTTCTTTAACCCGATAATTAATGAATGTGATTTTGGGTTTATCGTGAACCGTGTTTTAAATGACACTGATTCTTTAACCCAGTTAACGATTAAAACTAAGTGGAGTTTTAATGAATCTTTAATTAGATTGAAAAGATCGAAAATGGAGTAGCACCAGTTTTGCTCCAGGCGATAGTTAAATCTTTAATTAGATTTGAACGTGAAATGGTAATTGAATTTACCGATAACACTGTGGTGTTAGAAATGAAGTATTACCAGTTTTACTTCATGGGGTAAATAGGTTGGGATTGGGAAATTAAAACAAATGATTACTTCGGTAAGTTTCGTTAATCCCGGCTAGTTGAATTGATATTCAAAAGTAGATTAAAGGATAAATTCAAGAATTTATCTTTGATAAAATTAATGGGAACCTTTCCCTATGAATGTGAAATTTAGAAACTAACTGTCGGTTAGCTAAGCAGAATGGTTTTTTGGATATTGATCTGATGTTGGTTTCGGCCTTCGGGGTTAATATTTGGGGAATTATTCTCTTGATTAATTTACGGTTAGTGACTGATGAATTGGAATGAGGCGTATGTTGTGTTTGTGTAACACTTTTATAATATATACGCGAGTTATTCGGAAAGACCGGGTTTATCCCATTCTGAATAACTGATACGACGATAAGTCGAAGATGAAGACGGTGGTCGAAGACCGGGGGTCTTCACGTCGTTTGGGTGATTACTGATGATCTTGATTGGGCTGTACACCCAAGAAGATGGAAACAGTTAGTGATCGTCCAGACGTACTTGGAGATCGATGGATATGCGGGGTACTAGGTGCCTCCGGTTTCGTTCAGACCCAGAACGGACTTGTAAATGGACTGTGTGTCTGACATCGGATTTCATTCTGTGTGACTGATATCGGTTGCATAGGATGGTTTGCCTGTGTGGCATGCTAAGATGCAAATGATCAAGGCTTCTGTTGAAAAGCAAAGTCTTGTGGTTGGTGATCAAAGCACGGCCTTTGTGGCGTAGCTTTGTGTAGCGTTGATTCGCGAGCCTCACACCCCGGTATGAACCAGAAACGGGAGAAAGGACCTCAGGGAGGGCCTACGTTTCCTCCTAGCTAAAAGTGGCGTCAGTGGTTTTACACGCCCTGACGAGTTTGACTTATGTGGTTGTTGCTGTTGCGAGGCGCCTCGGTTAGATCGGACGATCCGGGTCCGATGGAGTCATTTGTTGGCTCGCTTACGCCCCAAAGGGCGGCGAAACGTAGTGCTCAGGCATTTTTAATCCACTCCGTGTGGACCGGCCCTGTCGCTCCAAGGGTCGATGCGTTCTGATCCTGAGACTCGGGCTAGGCAGTCTCGAATCGGTTGAGGACTATCTTTTGCCTCGGTTCATAGATGGAAATCCAATTTCCAAATACGTAACTTTGCGGTTTTATTTGTAAACCTATATATGACGACATAGTGGCATGGGACGCTCATGTCGCCTATGATTGATACTTATGATTTGAAGTTGTTTTATACACTATGCACTTAAAATAGTATCAAATGATTTGTTTTAAACGTATCAAGCATTCTTTGGCTGTTATAAGGGAAAACCCTATCCCCCGGCTTGCGTTGCATTGTGTGATAGGACCTGGGTCTTATAACAGCTTCATTTTTCTTTATTTAGCATTGCGCTGTTTGTTTTATGCACTGGTATTCTTGGGAGGAAACCCGTTCCGTGTTATACGGCGTGGTCCCTTGATTTACCTAGCTTTAAAAATAAAGATTAACTGTTTTAGTTCTTACACCAGTCCCATGACTGACCTGGAGTTTATTGTTTTGACCTAAACTCTAGGTGCCCCTATTTTGACACGGGCAGCTAGTAGTTTTGGTTTTGCAGATTTATATTCACAGGATCCTGGTTTACAGCTGGAACGATATCCGGAAAGCTTTGTATCCGTATATCTTCTTCTAGTTGTGTATTGTATTATTTTCCGCTGCGATGTATTTAAATGTAATATAAATCTCTGATATTTCTGTGTAATATTCATTTTTACTCTGTATATTCTTGTAATCTGATGCATTGTTGTAATATACAATGAAATGTTCTTCTGTATGTGTCCTGTTGTGGTTTGTTCTCGAACTATCCGCCGCTTTCCTTTACGGGGAAGTTGCGGGTTGTCACATACATGCTTTAAAGTCATCATGCTATTATCTATGTTAATTAGTTCATGTTAATCAGATCATAATGTTTGGGCTATGTTGATCTATATGACAAACCATGTATGCAAGTTTAGATTGATTAGTAAAGATTATGAACATATGCCATGACATCTATTTAGATCTAGAATTATGACATCTAGAATTATGCTATGACATATGTGAATTCTATGTATTAGATGTTAGTTCACACCGTCATTATGTTGCATAAAACCCCATATGCAAGTTTATACATGAATTTGGGTTATGATCATATCATTTAAGTTGTGGCATTTAACCAAACAAGTTGACACCTTTAGATCCTTAACATGTGTAGTTTATGCAAGTTTCACCCCTATTATGATTGGATTATTTTATTTGTCTATATGTTGTGATAATTTATCTTTGTGCTATGAGTTAGACTATTCGAGTCTAACGTATGTTCTGCGTTGAATAAGCGAACGTATAACGTGGGGTAGGGGTAATATTAAGGATTTAATGTTAAGAAGTTGGGGTGCAATTGACATGATTTTGCATGCCATGAATGGATGGCCATAATTGAGTCAATTATGGGCATCATTAAAATTGGAGTTAATTAATAATTTGAATAGGGAATTATTAAAACTGGGGTAAAAGATTATAAGTGATAATCAATGCTTAGGACACGAGGTTGGACTCGTTTGTGACGTAAACCTGCCCGGACCCGCCCGGCAAATCCAGTGGTCACAAATGTCGGCCCAATGTGAGAGGTCCTAGGTCCAAATTAAAGCGTAACAGTTGTAAAGACACGAGGTTAGACTCTTTTATGGTGTAAGATTGCCCGGACCCGCCCGACAAATCCAGCTGCCATAAATTCTAGTCTAATGTGAGAGGTCTTTATGAGGTTATGGCCTGAATGAATTAAGAAATACTTAACCAGATAAACATGTAAGGTGGGACATGGGGGTTAAGTAGGTGCCTTGGGTGGCATGAGGAATCTAGTGGGTGCCCTTAGTGGTAGGTGAAATACGATTAGTAAGATTTAACCAAACACACATGTAAATGAACATGACTAGGAGGGTTAAGTGGGATGTACTAGTGGACAAGCTTAGGTGGGTAGCTTGTGGGGGCCCATTTCAACCAGTATCCCAAACGTATCTTTGTGGGCTCGACCCAAGTCGAGGACGGGACACGCATGCTGGGTTTGACTATAAGAGGCCAAAACGGGGAGCGGTGGCAACGCAAGTCCAACGGGTTTCATATGCGTGTGTGGAACCGGGCTGGTAGGTAAGACGTTGTTGCATCGTGTAGGTATAAGCCGTGCATTCTCAAGTTGTATCGGGTTGCCACTTTAGGGGAGTGATACACCCCACTGTGGGGCCAGCACGGGTATCTACAAGTAGGGAGCCGATCGAAAGTGGGTAGTGGGGTACACCTAGTGGAGATAGGGGTAGACGGCACCTATGTAGTCAACTAGGGGTACGCAAGGCTATTTATATAGTTTCTGTGTGAAGCAAGTGGGATCAACTTTGAGGGTGACTTGTGTGGTGCAGTGTAGTAATTATTCGTTAGTAATTAGGTGTGCCTTTAACGTTATCTTTATCTGCTCTTCCATACCTAATAGTTCATAGACATTTACTTGTCTTCCAGCTTATGCCTTAGTCTAGTTATTTTGATAGTAGTATTGTTAGAATTATCATACTCGTCAGACTTTATGTCTGACCCCCTCCATTTCTATCCTTTTTCCCCCTCTGTAAAGACCCGCAACCTCCCCGTAAGGGAAAGCGTCGGATAGTTCGAGAACAAACCACAGCAGAACGCATACAGAAGAACATTTCATTGTATATTACAACAATGCATCAGATTACAAGAATATACAGAGTATAAATCAATATTACACAGAAATATCAGAGATTTAAATTACATTTAAATACATAGCAGCGGAAAATAATACAATACACAACTAGAATGAGATATACGGATACAAAGCTTTCCGGATATCGTTCCAGCTGTAAACCAGGATCCTGTGAATATAAATCTGCAAAACCAAAACTACTAGCTGCCCGTGTCGAAAATAAGGGCACCCAGAGTTTAGGTTAAAACAATAAACTCCAGGTCAGTCATGTGACTGGTGTGAGAACTAAAACAGTTATTAATCTTTATTTTTAAAGCTAGGTAAATCAAGGGACCACGCCGTATAACACAGAATGGGTTTCCTCCCAAAAATACCAGTGCATAAAACCAGCAGCGCAATGCTAAATAAAGAAAAATGAAGCTGTTATAAGACCCAGGTCCCATCACACAATGCAACGCAGCCGAGGATAGGGTTTTCCCTTATAACAGCCAAACATGCTTGATACGTTTAAAACAAATCATTTGATACTATAATAAGTGTATAGTGTCAAAACAACTTCAATCATAAATATAAATCATAGACGACATGAGTGCCCCATCCCACTATGTCGCCATACTAGGCTCTACAAATAAAGCCGAAATACACGTATCGGAAATTGGATTTCCATCATGGTGGCTCCTGATTCGAAAGATCGCTCGCGTAGTACAAATCACCGCGGCTTACGTCTCAGCGAGAGAAAACACCGCTATGCACATCCGCACTTTTGGGGACTCAAGTATCACCGCGGCTTACGTCCCAGCAAGAGAAAACACCGCTTACTCTATCCCTCCGAGCACGAAGCTCAATATCGGTCGACCGAATCCACTACACTAAAAAAAATGTATACTGATCAAACCATCAGTTTACCACCATCCCGGGCTGTGAGGCTCGCGGATCAACGCTATACACAAAGCCATGCTATATCAGCTGCGCTTTGATCATCAACCACCAACCTTTGCTTTTCAACAAAAGTTTGGATCACTGCATCTCAGTATGCCACACTGTCAATCCATATCGTACCACTGATTTCTGCCAATATATAACCTCTGAGCTCATATGTCTCAGAGAAGGGCGTTAAGCAAGAGAATAAATTCTCCGCCGCCAAACAGATATATATTTAGCAGAGATCAACAAATACAATATAAAGGAATACAATGTCAGACACACCATCCATTTACAAGTCCGTTCCAGGTCTGAACGAAACCGGAGGCACCTAGTACCCCGCATATCCATCGATCTCCAAGTACGTCTGGACGATCACTAACTGTTTCCATCTTCTTGGGTGTACAACCCAATCAAGATCATCAGTAATTACCCAAACGACGTGAAGACCTCCGGTCTTCGACCATCGTCTTCATCTTCGACTTATCGTCGTATCAGTTATTCAGAATGGGATAAACCCGGACTTTCCGAATAACTCGCGTATATTTTAAATAAGTGTTACACAAACACAACATACGCCTCATTCCAATTCATCAGTCACTAACCGTAAATTAATCAAGAGAATAATTCCCCAAACATTAACCCCGAAGGCCGAAACCAACATCAGATCAATATTCAGAAAACCATTCTGCTTAGCTAACCGACAGTTAGTTTCTAATTTTCACATTCATAGGGAAAGGTTCCCATTAATTTTATCCAAGGTAATTTCCTGAATTTATTCTTTTATCATCCTTTGAATTTCGATTCAACTAGTCGGGATTAAGAAACTTATCGAAGTAATCATTTGTTTTAATTCCCCAATCCCAACCTATTCATCCCATGAAGTAAAACTGGTAATACTTCATATCTAACACCACAGTGTTATCGGTAAATTCAATTACCATTTCACGTTCAAATCTAATTAAAGATTTAACTATCGCCTGGAGCAAAGCTGGTGATACTCTATTTTCGATCAATTCAATCTAATTAAAGATTCATTAAAACTCCACTTAGTTTTAATCTTTGACTGGGTTAAAGAATCAGTGTCATTTAAAAACACGGTTCACGATAAACCCAAAATCACATTCATTAATCATCGGGTTAAAGAACGAGTGTTATTTAAAACACTGTTCACGATAAACCCAAAAATCAATATCGATTCAATTCCAATTAAATGTTATTTAATTGGTACACTTCATTAAATCTAAATAAAAAGATTTAATCTTTTCTCAACTGGGTTCAAGAATAGTGTTAGTAAAGACACCATTCACGACAAACCCAAATCACATTCGATATTCAATACAAGGCTCTGAATAGAAAATATATCGGCTTATATTCAATATCGAATTCTACGACTAACAAATGTCGTATTGGAAATAACGATATAAATATATATCTTTCAAATTTCCATAACAACACCTGTATAATCACGAATTCCAACATCGAAATATTCCGAGGACAATTTCGATTCAAATCCACTCCAATGCAATCATTGGATATTCTGGTTATTTTCAAAACCCTTTTCAAATTCAATTTATTTATTTAAAAATAAATAGAATTATAATTCTAGTTCAAAACTAGTTCATTTCGATAAAAATCTATTTTTATCTTTTCAAATATGGAGTTTTTCATCCCAATTCTTTCTAAATCATTTCTTATGATTTTACACAAATTATTACTATTTTTAATAATTTTATCAAGGCCCGTACAGTCGATTTCCATCAATGGCCATCGAACTGCACTTACAGCGACCTTTTTCGAATTTGATTTGGACGTATCTCCAAATCCAACCGTTAGATTTCAAATTTCTAATATTCATTAGAAAGCTCTTTTCGATACGAACCCAACGGTTCCGGTTTTAGGAGAATCCGACGGTCGGATCTCCCGTAATGCCCGTTTGAAATAAATGGTCGAAATTCACGAACTGCCGCGGCGCAGCGCGTTCTATTCAGGCCATTATATTATATATATAATATATATAATATATATTTCGTCGATTTCTATTTAAACCGAATTATATAATGAATTCGTTTCAAAAGAAATTTCAACTTCCTTTTCAATTCAAATCAAAATTGAATTCTTCTTTATAAATTCGTTTTAAAATTCATTTCTATTCAATTCCAATTTCAATTCAATTTGAATCCATTTCAATTCGCTTTCAATTCAATTTGAATTCGTTTTCAATTCAATTCATTTCGAAATCGTTTTCCATTCAATTCATTTCGAAATCGTTTTCAATTCATTTCATTTCGAAATCGTTATATATTCAATTCATTTCGAAATCGTTATATATTCAATTCATTTCGAAATCGTTATATATTCAATTCATTTCGAAATCGTTATATATTCAATTCATTTCGAAATCGTTATATATTCAATTCATTTCGAAATCGTTATATATTCAATTCATTTCGAAATCGTTTTCAATTCAATTTATTTCGAAATCGTTTTCAATTCAATTCATTTCGAAATCGTTTATATATTCAATTCATTTCGAAATCGTTATATATTTAATTCATTTCGAAATCGTTATATATTCAATTCATTTCGAAATCGTTATATATTCAATTCATTTCGAAATCGTTATATATTCAATTCATTTCGAAATCGTTATATATTCAATTCATTTCGAAATCGTTATATATTCAATTCATTTCGAAATCGTTATATATTCAATTCATTTCGAAATCGTTATATATTCAATTCATTTCGAAATCGTTTTCAATTCATTTCATTTCGAAATCGTTATATATTCAATTCATTTCGAAATCGTTATATATTCAATTCATTTCGAAATCGTTATATATTCAATTCATTTCGAAATCGTTATATATTCAATTCATTTCGAAATCGTTATATATTCAATTCATTTCGAAATCGTTATATATTCAATTCATTTCGAAATCGTTTTCAATTCAATTTATTTCGAAATCGTTTTCAATTCAATTCATTTCGAAATCGTTTATATATTCAATTCATTTCGAAATCGTTATATATTTAATTCATTTCGAAATCGTTATATATTCAATTCATTTCGAAATCGTTATATATTCAATTCATTTCGAAATCGTTATATATTCAATTCATTTCGAAATCGTTATATATTCAATTCATTTCGAAATCGTTATATATTCAATTCATTTCGAAATCGTTATATATTCAATTCATTTCGAAATCGTTATATATTCAATTCATTTCGAAATCGTTTTCAATTCAATTTATTTCGAAATCGTTTTCAATTCAATTCATTTCAAAATATTCGATTTCGAAATCACTCTTCAATATTCATTTTAAAATGAATAAAATCGATATAAATATCGTTCACGTCAAAATGGCGTCAATCTAATCAACATGGCTCCATAAATTTCTATTTTCAAATATTCTATTTCAAATATTTCTTTTTCAAAATAGTTGTTATTATCAAAATATTTCGTTCAACACATGACCAATCTCAATGGATGAGTACTGTCAACACATGAACTTTTATTTTATATTGATAAAGATGTAAATTTTATTACTAAAATATTTCGTTCAACACATGACCAATCTCAACGGATGAGTACTGTCAACACATGAACTTTTATTTTATATTGATAAAGATGTAAATTTTATTACTAAAATATTTCGTTCAACACATGACCAATCTCAACGGATGAGTACTGTCAACACATGAACTTTTATTTTATAATATTCTTTGTTTTTCAAATTGGAATGAGGCCCAATCAATTACCATATAAAGTTAATTATATGGATTTTCATACAACACATGTATATAATAACATTGAAAATAATCAACCATCAACCAAAGTGCACTACACTGTAAAAGCATCAAATATAGATATTTAACGCTTATAACAGCCTGTCAATCTATCGATCGACATATTTAATCAATCAGGATGAGTGAACTTCAAATTTCATCCCAACACCCGTGTGGGGTTTCAAACAATCAAACACATATTTTATTTGTGCTGTTGGGCGATGTGTAAAATTTATCGTCCCAATCAATGTCATTCAAATAAGTGTACATAAACAAACCGTCTGGTTTGTAAATGAATATTTTATTTTATTCACTTCACGTTAAAAATTTATATTTTAACGATAAAACATTTTATTTCAACCTATGAATTTCTATTCAATTCATTTACACAATAAAATGATATTTTTATTTTTCTAATATATTTTAGAAAATTTCGGCGGCATAACGGCACGATACTAGAAACGGGACAAGGCCTAGCCTTATCCCCGGTCTAGTGAAGGCCCACGCCATTCACACATCAATCAAATCAATTCCATCTCACCAAACAATTCAATTCATTTCAAACAAATAATTCAACTAATCTATGCAACCAAACAAACAAGTCCATGGTCTGTGGACGATTGTGTCGGGTGCTACTAAGCACCGTCTGCATCCTAGTATATATATATAATTAGAAAAGAAATTGAAAGGTGAGAAATTCTCACAGATAGCTATCCTAGCTCCTCGGCACTTCTTTGATAGAAATCTTCATCGCTATCACATCTTCGTCATCTTCGTTGCCCGTAGCCACTACATATGTAAAAATCGAATTTTTACTATGTTATTCAATATATAAAAATCGAATTTTTACTTCGCTATTCAATATATAAAAATCGAATTTTTATTTCGAAGTTCAATATATAAAAATCCTATTTTCCTGTCGAAGTTCAATATATAAAAATCCCATTTTCCTGTCGAAGTTCAATATATAAAAATCCCATTTTCCTGTCGAAGTTCAATATATAAAAATCCCATTTTCCTGTCGAAGTTCAATATATAAAAATCCCATTTTCCTGTCGAAGTTCAATATATTTAAAAACAAAACTTTATACGATTTTCATTTCCAAAACAATGATATTTATTTTCATTTCATATATAAAGCTAATTTTATATTTTTATTAAAAATTACATTTTTATTACTAATATATATATATATATATATATTACATTTTAAAATAATGCTATTATTATCAAATATGAAAATAAAATTCAGTGTCTTACATTTTTGAAAACTGATTTTCAAACAATGCATTTATAATTTTAAACTGAATTTTAAACTATGCATTTGAAAATAAAAAAAAAACAAACAAGAGAGCTTACTGTTTTTCTTCCTGGACTGCTCGAACCACTCCTCCATATTGCTTCAGGCCTCATTGAAAATCAGAGCACCCACTTCGTCCAGACCCTCCTCCCCTGACGCACGCCAAACGAGGCGCCCTGGAGTCGATCGCCGGCCACCATGAGGTGCGCCTTCGCACCTACTGCCTCCGCCATGACTGGCGTCCACTTCGGTGGTTTCCTCCGACCTGGAGGTGCGTGCGAAGCTGGCGACTTCGAGCCAGGATTTCAATCGATTAACGAGGTGGTTTTTTGATCTTGCCCGTTGGATTGCTAGAACTCGAGGAGCCGAAGGTTTTTCACAATTGAAGTTTCGTGGATAGGGCTTGGAGTGGAAGATCGGTGGTGAGGAAAGCTGGAGCTTCTGGATCGCTTGTTAGGGTGGAGGCGGAAAGAAGAAGGTTGACCGCGAACTGAAAATTTGACCAATAGGGTTTTAGAAAATTAGGTTTTTATATATATATAATTTTATTTAATTCTAAAAATACCCTCCTCTCCATACAAACTCCAAACGAGACCCAACGACAGTCGCCCCTAGCTAAATACCCCCATTATGAACACAACGGGATATCTTTCGTAAGCCAATCCAATCGTCTCGAACAGTTTTTCTCAAAATTACAATATAAATCAGTATATTCAATTTTAAACGTACATTTCAAATTACCGGGGTCACATACTAACTAGAAAAATTCCAGAAAAATATTTTCTAGCTTCGTATTGACGATACGGTCCTAACAAAACTAGTTTCGTTGAATTCTGAGACCGTTGGAAAAATGACCATTTTCCAGTCGATTAAAATTAACTGAAACTGGTCAAACGCGTTTTCCTTTGCCACGCTCACATATTGATTTGAAAAATTATGAAATTTGGAATCTAGCAATAACTTAACATCACGGACCCAACAAAAGTGGTTTCGTCGAAATCCGAGGTCGTTTGCAAAATTGCTATTTTTAAGGGCCTTATATATATAAAAATATATATAAATTCCACAGCGACTATTTCTAATTTTCAACTGGACATATCTTATCATTTCTAAGATGAAATCTCAGTTTGTTAACTTCGTTACAAAGATATAGTTATACAGATTCAAATATTTCTTGTTTCGTTCAATTCTGACTTATATTGAATTCTGTATATTCATTTGAAATTAGAAATCGAATTTTCGAACTACCGCGCCATTTTCAATTCCTTTTATAAATATAAATAAATATTTATATTCTAACGACGACGTATATAATATAAACGTTCGAATTATATTCAAAATAAATTTCTCGTCGATTATTATTTAAAATAATCCATTTTAAATAACCAAAATTCGCTAAAATTGCCAAAATAAAAATTTTACCGGTGCAGCAGTGGTGTTTGTCCCAAAATCTGACGGTACTCTACGTCTATGTGTGGATTATCGTGATTTGAACAAGAAGGTTCACTTAGTCAAAGGTGCAATCAATGCGACCAGTTTGGTCACGTAAAGCAAGATTGCTGGCAGTTGAAAAAGACTGAGATAGTTCAAGTGAATGAAGTGGCAGAAACTTCTGAGCCCTCAGCTATTCAGGAAAGGCCAGATATTTTAGAAGGCACGCTAACTGTCAAAGACATCCCAGTTAAAGTACTGTTTGACACAGGCGCGTCACGAAGCTTCATTTCCAAAGATGCAGCTAAGAAACTGGATTTGAATTTGAAGAAGCTCAAGGAACCAATGACTGTCCAGAATCCAGTTGGGGGTTCCATTGATCTCAGTTGGATTTGTGGAGTGCCGGTTTCTTTCTCTCGTTATCGGTTTCCTACCATCGCGGTCGTCATGAATTTCAAAGAGTTTGATCTTATCTTGGGGTTAGACTGGTTGACCAAATATGAAGCTGAAGTCAAATGCGCCGAGAGGGTCGTAAAGGCGAAGATTAAATCAGGTGATTATATAACCATTCCCTGTGAAGGTCAGAATGCTAATAGAAAGGACTTCTGGGCAGCTTTGAATGTTTCTCCAGCCCAAATAGAAAATATCCCTGAAGTCACAGAGAATATTCCTGACCTCATCAAAGACATTCCTGTTGTCAAGAACTATGCGGATGTGTTCGAAGAAGTTGAAAATGAACTGCTATATATAAATATCTATATATATATATATATATACGCCCCTCGTCCACAAACCATGGACGATATTTATTGGTTGGAATTGATTGATTGTTTGGGATTGTTTGTGATTGATATTGGTTGATTGTGGTTGAAAAATACCCAATTGTGATTGGAAAATATTTGGTTGAAACCACATAGGATTAGTTTGTGGAAATGGAAAAAAAATATAAACATGCCGCCTGCGTGCGAATTAGATGCATGATTCCCATTGTCAAAAACCGCGAGGTTTTAAGGTAGAGCGAGGAGCCGTACTAGGGACGGTGCCGGTGTAACTACCCTGCCGTTATGCTGCCGAAATTTTGAATAATATTTGTGTGTTTGAATTATTTTCATATGCTTAAACTATATTTATTCCTTATATTGAAAACATTCGTGTGTTGAATTGATATTCATTCGTTGTTTAGAAATTCATGTGTTGAATGGTATTCATATTTTGAAATAAACTGTTAGATAATAAAAATCACATTTTTATCTATATCTAAAAACTATTGAAAACATTCGTGTGTTGAATTGATATTCATTCGTTGTTTAGAAATTCATGTGTTGAATGGTATTCATATTTTGAAATAAACTGTTAGATAATAAAAATCACATTTTTATCTATATCTAAAAACTATTGAAAACATTCATGTGTTGAATTGATATTCATTCGTTGTTTAGAAATTCATGTGTTGAATGGTATTCATATTTTGAAATAAATCGTTCGATAATAAAAATCACATTTTTATCGATATATAAAAACTATTGAAAACATTCATGTGTTGAATTGATATTCATTCGTTGTTTAGAAATTCATGTGTTGAATGGTATTCATATTTTGAAATAAACTGTTTGATAATAAATATCACCTTTTATCGACTATGTGAACTATATAGAAAAATAGTGTTTTGAAATGAATCGTTTTACAATAAAAATCACATTTTTATTGTATGCATAAATCGTTGAAATGTGAAATGTTGAAAATAGCCACTTGTTCAAAATAAACATATATGAGTTGAAATATTCATTAATTAGCTAATGAAATGATTTGCACCTATTTATGTAACATTAGAATGAATGGTGTTTTTAAAACCTAATAGAAATCAAATATGAAGTTGAATAGAAAATGAAAAATGATATGAACTGTATATATATGTACATGCAATATTCTTTGAACAGGTTATAGCAAAGGGGCTAGAGAAGAGGAATAAAATTTTGTGCCCGACAAATAGGTACACATTTACTGATTTGTTTGGGTGATGATTTTGAGCCTATTGGCTAGCCGCTTGGCTTTTTCTTTTTTTTTTCTTTTTGAGATTAGAAGGACCGGGACGCTATTTGCGATTTCCCGACGCTCCCGGTACAGGGGAGGTTATGGCGAAATTTTTCCAAAATTTAAGGAGTTAGAAAATTTTTTGAAGTTAAAACGATATTGAAATCGTTGAATGAACTATATTTATATAACTATATAAATATAAATAAAATTAAAACGAAACGAAGCCGTGCAGTTCGTATTTCGAAACCGTAATTTCAAACGACTAGTACGGGAAATCCGACCATTGGATTTTCCCGAAACCTCAACCGTCGGGTTCGCCTTGGAATAATCTTTCCAACGGCACCAACCTTGTAGAAATCCAACGGTTGGATTGTCTGGAATGTTTAATTCAAATCTGAAGAAAAACAGCGCCAGAAACGATTATATTTATTTATATATATAAATAAAATTATATTTAATCGAATAACGACGCTGCAGTTCGTATTTTGAAATCAAAACTTCAAACGATTGTACCGGGAGATCCGACCGTCGGATTTTCCCGAAACTGGAACCGTTGGATTCGTTTTGAAAAGACATTTCTAATGATGTAAATTTTGTGAAGATCCAACGGTTAGATTTTCAGATATGTGTAAATCAAATCTGAAGAAAAACAGCGCCACGGCCACGTTATGGCCCGAAACGTCGTTTTGAATATATTAGCTATTTTAAAATAAATAAAAATAGCGATAAATAGTTATAAAATATCGTAAGCGATATGGAATGGAAATAAACTGAATTTGCTTGATTTATGTGATGTTTGATGGTTGAATGTGTTTGGTGTGAAAACTATATTAAAGAACACAATTGGTGTTGTTGAATAATTTAACCATTGAAATAAATCGATTTGAAATTCTGAATATACGTGAATTATTTGAAAAGGCCGAGTTAATTCTCATTTCGAATAATCGACCGACGATTGAAATTCGAAGATGAAGACGATGGTCGAAGACCGGAGATCTTCACCTCGTTTGGATGGTAACCGAGGTCCTGATTGGGAGGCATCCCGAAATATGGATAATGAGTGGTGATCGTTCAGACGTACGTGTTGATCAAAGGGTTTGCGAGGTATTTAGTGCCTCCGGTTTCGTTCAGACCCAGAACGGACTTGTAAATGGACTGTGTGTCTGACATAGGATTTATTCTGTGTGGCATGCTAAGATGCAGTGATCAGGGCTTCTGTTGAAAAGCAAAGTCTTGTGGTGATGATCAAAGCACCGCCTGTGTGGCGTAGCTTTGTGTGTAACGTGAATTCGCGAGCCTCACACCCCGGTAGGAACCTAAAACGGGAGGAAGGACCTCAGGGAGGGCATGCGTTTCTTTCTAGCTAGGGTGGTGTCAGTGACCTACCAGCCCTGACATTTATATACTTTTCACCTATGTGGTTGTTGCTGTTGCGAGGCGCCTCGGTTTGATCGGACGATCCGGGTCCGATGGAGTCATTCGTTGGCTCGTTTACGCCCCAAAGGGCGGGGAAACGTATTGTTCAGGCATAATAATCCACATCGGTGGACCGGCCCTGACGATCCAGGGGGCAGTTGCGGCTGTTCCTGAGGGGCGGGCTAGAGCGTCTCGAATTCGGTAAGGACTATCTTTTGCCTTGGTTCATGACGGAAATCCAATTTCCAAATACGTGATTGTGCGGTTTTGATTGTATACCTATATATGGCGACATAGTGGTATGGGGCATTAATGCCGTCTATGATTGATAGTTATGATTTGAAATTGTTTTCAAAACATATATACACTAGCAATAATATCAAATGCCTTTGTTTTATTCGTATCAAGCATATTTTGGCCGTTATAAGGTAAAAACTCTATCCTCCGGTTTGCGTTGCATTGTGTGATGGGAACTGAGTCTTATAACGGCTTCATTTTTATAAAAAGCATAGCGATGTTTAAAAGAAAGATTTGTTTTAAAGCACTGGCAATCCAATGGAGTAAACCCGTTCCACGAAAGTGGCGTGGTCCTGTGATTAGCCAATTATATATGTGTTGAGTGGATTTCTCATACCAGTCCCATGACTGACTCGTAGTTTGTTTCACTCTCAAACTCGGGTGCCCCTTTTTCTACACGGGCAGCCTTGTATTCAGGTTTAGCTGGTTCTCTTCTGGATAGCTGGAGCTGAAGATGGATTCTATCATTTATTTCTTTTTATGCTGTTCAGCTCCTATTGTACATATTTTGTTTATTTCCGCTGTAGACATTTATGTATAGCTGAACTGTATTTGTACTAAGTAAGATCCTGTATACTGTGTAACTCTGATGATTACTTTTATCCAGTATATTTTGTTGTTCATTCTGGTGTATTTATTTAATTCTGTTCTGCTATTATCTGTTTCTGTGTTATATTCCAAAAGATAACCTTGTTTCCGTGAGAACGGGAAATCGGGTCGTCTCAACGTCCAAGTCCCCAGGTTGGGCCCAGCTCTAGTTGAGTTTGATTGGATTGCTTCATCTCTCTTTGGAAAGCTTGGACCGTTGAAGTAAAGTCCAGCTTGTTATCTTCTTTAATGGCTATTGGTGTAATGGGATTATGTGTTTTGTTTTATCAAGATGGATATTGTACTTGACTCTGATTTATGGTTTTATGATGTAACAAACATGTTTAATTTCCGCTGCAATAAAATGACGTTTTAGATTTCCAAGTACTACTTATTATCTATCTTGTTGTACTTTTTCTGTTCTATATTCACTTAAAACCTCCATGGAAGTTAATGCATTCCCTTTGTGAGTGACATTAATGGACGTGGGGTGTTACAGTTTTGAAAACGATGCAAGCAGTTGTTGTTTGATAACGATGCTGAAAAGAAATAGTTTGTAGCTGGAATTAAGACCTCATTGTTTAAAATATCCTTTGTGAATGGGTGATTCTAGAGTTGAGATGACCGAGTTAAGAGAGGTGGAGTCTATCATTAGATACAAAGGACATCCCCTGTTAGCATGGACTTAAGTTGCAGCAGGTTAGTTCTTTTGGCATCCTAGTTTAATCTATTGCAATGTTTGTGTTAAAAGCTTTCAGGACATGTGTATAAATAATCGTGAATGTGAGTTAAGTATTTATTTTGTCAAAGTAGTTGTGATATCTAATGCGTGTATGAGTACATAACAAAGTGATAGTTGACTATTTAATTGTGTGTAGGTGCCATATATTCTAGCATGTAGATGAATATATAACAAGCATCAAAGCATAGATTGAATCAGATCCTTTATTCAACTTGCATCAGCTATTGTTGTAATTAAATTTAGTTGATTTGTAGCGTAATACAACAAAGTGTAACTCACTGTTTGAAAATGATTTGATGACTGAATCATATTTATAATATGCAACTATTTAGATGATGATTTTTAATCCCAAACACAATTTCAAACATGTTATTTTGGCTGGTTCCCAAATATTTCATTGATCAATGCATAACAGTTTATGCATTTGTTATCCATAATAGTTTTTTTTCCTTGCATTTTTGGTTTGAAAATATTGCGGCCTTAGTATACTTGATAATTTGATTTGATAGTTTACGTCCTTAGATATAAGATAATTGTCACTTTGATGTCAGGCAAGAGTTCACAGAAAAACTTAGATAATACCCTGGTCATCTTATGTCAAGTCCCAACATAGGTTTTGTTTCTTTGTTAAGTGCCAAGCTGCTTATTAATATGGTTAAAACCAAAGTGCCAAGCAGCTTCTTACATACAAGCTGCTATTTGCATATGAGAATAGGTCCTTCATTTAAGCTTGGAAAAAGTGCCAAGCTGGTATTTGTTAAGTTCCTATATGGTCTGCTATTTGTTGCTTGGCCAAAGTTGTCTTTATTTTGAACTTGATTCAATCTTTTGTCCAGCTCAGTTGATTTGTAACAGCTCAGTTAGCTTTTAATCAACAAAACCAAAAGCTTGTTTATTTCAATAAAAGGTACCCTGCAATCAAGTTATTTTATTGCCATGTAACTATATGTATCAAATAACACTAATCACGAGTACAAAGAAGTATGCAATTTAGTTAGTTTGTCATGCTAAAAATGTTTATGTCAAATATTTTTATCTTTTTATGTCAAATATTTGTGCAATAATTCGGTTTTGTCATGCTGAAAATAGACATCGCTGATTATCTTTATTACTTAATTTCAGGTTCCTGTTTTGGATTAAAGTTGTCGCTTAGAAGGATGAAATCTATGGATTACACATTTATTAAGTAATAGGTACAACGTAATTATATTGGTGTAGCTAACAATGTGAACTATATTACATCTTAATGATTGTACTGAAGATCTGAATCATATTACTATTTTGTACGAATTACAAAAATATTATATATTTGAAATATATATGTTTTACCATTATATATGTTCAATTTGTATGTCATTTAGTTGTATTTTAAATGATTATGCAAACTACCAACTTGTCTACTATTATATATGTATGTATGTATGTATGTATGTATAGCTGTATTATTTGAGAATTTCGGTGATTAGGTAGGGAAGGAGGTTTCTGCAGAAGATGAACATTTTGCATCGGTTGTTAGATTAGCCAATGCAAAAATAAAATATCCAAAATGATACTTTTTTTAGCATCGGTTATAAATAAAATTCGATGCAAAATTGTATTTTTTTTTCGCATCGGATTTTTAAACAATCGATGCAAAATTTAAAACTTTACTAAGCAAAAGAACCATTTTTGCATCGTTTTTTACTGAAAGCCGGTGCAAAAAAGTCATATGTTGCATCAGCTGATTTCAAACATTCGATGCAAATAATTGATTTTGCATTGGTTTTATAACCGATGCAACAGAAATAAGTTTTTTGCAACGTCTGCAAATACATTGGTTGTTGAACCGATGCAATAGAGGGGTTAACAACCGAAGCAATTGGTCTGTTTTTTACTAGTGAGAATATCCATATTTGTTACTTCTTTTCGCTTCTGTATCTCCCGGGAATGGTTATGTTGCAAGCAACCGTAAGGTGACAATATATTCGATACACTCAAGAAAAATGAGTGGCCGGTCATGTATGGCTGAGTTGCAAGATGTTCTTATTGAACTCCAGTGTATCCCCTCTAGAGTACACTGATCAGAAGGTGGTTCCATACCTTGTCATAGTTGGAAATCCATTCTCCAATAAGCGCCTGCGGTTTTGATTTTATATTATATGTGTAGAGCGTGAGATGCAAGCGTTCTGCTAGATGATTATTTATTTGATTTAGACATTATCATAATATCATAATAATTATGATTTCAAAAATAATTTGGGTTATCGTAAGGTAAAAACCATCCGTGTTTATATCTAGGCTGGTCTTACGATTACCTTTTCTTTCGAATGATTTTTAACTTAAAAATCAAGATGGATGATACCAATAATTTAGTAGGTTTTTCTCATGCTGGTTCACCAGACTGATCCTGGCGTTTGTAATGCTCGGGTTAGACCGAGTTGTGCAGGTTCAGGATAAGATACAGATTTCAGGAGACGAGTTGGAGGAGTTCAGACGTATGATATATATGTAGATATTATTCCGCTGTGTGTTGAAAATGAGGACAGACTGTTATAACTATCCAGATGTATTGGATGTCCACTGTACTCTGATAATTGTAAGTACTATTTCAAGTTTTTAAATAAAAATGTATTGTTGTATTATATTTTATTCCACTGTGAAGTGAGACTCTGTGTATTTTGGTTAGTTGTTGTTCTTCTTTTTCTTCTATTTTAATCTCTCTTTCGTATCTTTTCTCACCTTATAATTTCTTTCTATTAGCTTTCTGGGTTTTCGAACTTGAATTTGGACACGTGATGTATTAGTGTTTGAATTCGAGAGTCAAATTTGCTGGGATGCTACAGGTTTATATCTCAACATCAAAAGGAGAGTTATACTCCAATACCTCAGAATATCAAATATATATATGGGTTATAAATCCAAAACCCCATACAATATAGGATTAGTTTGATCCAATCAAAACATATAAACTCAAATCTCAATATATATCCATCTCAAATAAATATGCACGTGCTCTCAACATGGTATAGCTCCCCGAGCTATATACTGCTCCCCGAGCAGTTTTCCAAGTACTTATATGTATCCAAATTAGGCGCCCAACACTACGACTCCTGTAACACCCCGTAATTCTATAACATTAAGTATTCAAAGATAAAAGTATAATTAATTCTAAATGAAAGAATTAAGGGAAATTGGTTTCGCTGTTGCGATCATCTCGGAATTCTGGTTGAGATAGAGTCCGAGTTTGCGTAAAACGGATACCGTATGAAGGAGATATGGATGAACGAAGTCAGACAGAAAAACCAGAAAGAAAAAATATTGCACTGGCGCCCTTGGGAAGTGCACCAGTACAAAATTACACTGGCGCACTTCCTTAGTGAGCCCAGGTCGAGGAGAAATCCTGCATAGCTTCTGGTGCAGTCTGATCCATATTGAGACTCATTGCTGAGTCCTTTCTGACTCCTTGCTGAGTCATTAGGGCTGACTCATCACCCTATCTTGACTGAATGGCTATGAATAACCCTAAGATCATCCGACGGCTCAAATTAGATTGAGGCTCTATATAAACTGTAACAACCCGCAAATTCTGAACCAATTTAAAATTTTTATTTTAGAAAATTTTAATGAATTTTGAGGATATAATGTGATCTATATAAATAATAATGGCTAGAATTTACTTTAATCGAAGTTAAAACGAATAAATTTAATTTAAATATAAATGGAGTTAGAAATGGCGTTGTAGTTTTAAAATTTGATTTCAAACTTTAACTGGATGTACATGATTCAAAATAAATCAGAATTGAGTGAAACCAGAAATATTTAAATCTGTTTAATCATATCTTTCTAACGAATCTGAAAAATTGAAATTTCATAGCGGGAATCAAAAGTTATGGCCAACTCAATTTTTAGAAAGGTCGTTGTAGAATTTATATATATATTATATATGGCCCGAAGGGCTACTTTTCACATATGAAGGAATTTCGACTCGAACCCACTTCCATTGAGTCTGGAATAATGTTTCTACATTTAAAAAGTATAAACACTTGTATATTTTGAGTTTCAAAATTTATTTGTTTAAAAATGTATTTTTAATATTAAATATATAACCCTTGAAAATAGTCATTTTTCAAACGACCTCTGTTTTCGACGAAACCACTTTTGTTGGAACCAGAATGTCAAATTATAGCTAGGTTTCAATTTTCTGAATTTTTCAAATTAATATGTGAGCGTGGCAAGAGAAAACGTGTTTTGACTATTTCAGTTAAATTTAAACGACTTGAAAATAGCCATTTTTCGAACAGTCTCAGAATTTGACGAAATTAGTCTTGTTAGAACCGTATCATCATAAGAAAGCTAAAAATAATTTTTCTGGATTTTTCTGAGGTCGTATGTGGCCCCGACATATTTAAATGTACGGTCGATATTTAATTAATTAATTTTTAATGGGATTTTAAATAAATTTTCTACGGATTTCAGAATTGGACCCCGAGACCCATCCCATTGCGTTCAGAAGGCCTCAAAACGTTAAGATCGACAGTAAGCAAGCCCAATTCTGAGACAGTCCAGAAATCCACCTTTATAACACGTTTTTCAATGAATTTAATAATAAAATAATAAAATAAAACCCTAACCCTAAAAATTGCAGCCGCCGCCTATCTAAACAATGGCCAGAAACTTCCCAAATGCAAACGTCAATTTCTCCCAATTCGTTCAATGAAAATCTACAAACTATATATCAAATCGAAGAGAATTTCGAGGGCTTTCGATCCGTACGGTGATGATCGGGTTTAGTGGAGCGTGGCGGCCAGAATTTGGAGACAAAGGGGCAGCAGTCGGGGGCGAATTTCAGGCGATGGGGCCCACCGAGCGTGGTGGCCTTCTGGGCGGTGGTGGCTCGCGGGCGGAGCTACGACGTGGTAGTGTTCGATCGGCGGTCGGTGGCTCGGATTCGCATGCGACAGGGAGGATCGGAGATGAATTCGGGTTCGGCCGATACGTATAAACGAGGAAGAAAGGTGTATTATTTTATTATTATTTATTTATTTAATATTTAAATTATCCAATATTTAAAATTGAATATCTTTTTACTGCGATATCAGAATTCAACGAAACGACTTGCGTTGGACTTGTTTTTCCGAGATCTTCGCGATGGCGCAAACCAGAGCTGAAACCGGGACAGTCGAATTTTCAGCCATATGTGACGACCCCAAATCCCGTACAGACGGAGACAAGGGTAATCTTTGGAATATAATACAAAAACAGATAATAGCAGAACAGAATTAAATAAATACACCAGATAATGAACAATAGAATACTGGATAAAAGTAATCATCAGAGTTACACAGTATACAGGATCTTACTTAGTACAAATACAGTTCAGCTATACATAAATGTCTACAGCGGAAACAAACAAAATATGTACAATAGGAGCTGAACAGCATAAAAAGAGATAAATAATAGAATCCATCTTTAGCTCCAGCTATCCATAAAGAACCAGCTAAACCTGAATACAAGGCTGCCCGTGTAGAAAAAGGGGAACCCGAGTTTGAAAGTGAAACAAACTACGAGTTAGTCATGGGACTGGTATGAGAAATCTACTCAACACATTTAATATATGGCTAATCACAAGACCACGCCACTTTCGTGGAACGGGTTTACTCCATTGGATTGCCAGTGTTGTAAAACAAATCTTTCTTTTAAACATCGCAATGCTTTTTATAAAAATGAGGCCGTTATAAGACTCAGTTCCCATCACACAATGCTACGCAAACCGGAGGATAGAATTTTACCTTATAATGGCCAAAATATGATTGATACGAATAAAACAAAAGCATTTGATAGTATTGCTAGTGTCTATATGTTTCAAAAACAATTTCAATCATAACTATCAATCATAGACAACATGGGTACCGTATATCATGTCGCCATATATATATATATATATATATATATATATATATATATATATATATATATATATATATAATCAAAACCGCACAGTCACGTATTTGGAAATTGAATTTCCGTCATGAACCAAGGCAAAAGATAGTCCTTACCAACTTCGAGACAATCTAGCCCATGTCTCCGGAACAGCCGCAACTGCCCCTTGGATCGTCAGGGCCGGTCCACCGATGTGGATTATTATGCATGAACACTACGTCTCCCCGCCCTTTGGGGCGTAAACGAGCCAACGAATGACTCCATCGGACCCGGATCGTCCGATCAAACCGAGGCGCCTCGCAACAGCAACAACCACACATGTGAAAAGTATATAAATGTCAGGGCTGGTAGGTCACTGACACCACCCTAGCTAGAAAGAAACGCAGGCCCTCCCTGATGTCCTCTCCCGTTTTTGGTTCATACCGGGGTGTGAGGCCCGCGAATTCACATTATAGACAAAGCTACGCCACACAGGCGGTGCTTTGATCATCGCCACAAGACTTTGCTTTTCAACAGAAGCCCTGGTCATTTGCCACTTAGGCATGCCACACTAGCTATTCATGCCATGCGACTGATGTCCATCGATATACAACCTCTGAGCTCGTGCGTCTCAGAGAAGGGTGTTAAGCAAAAGAATAAATTCTCCGCCGCCAAACAGATGTATATTTAATAGAGATCAATCAACATAGAATAAAATCCAATGTCAGACACACAGTCCATTTGCAAGTCCGTTCTGGGTTTGAACGAAACCGGAGGCACTAAATACCTCGCAAACCCATCGATCCCCATGTACGTCTGGACGACCACCACTCATTATCCATATTTCGGGATGCCTCCCAATCAGGACCTCGGTTACCATCCAAACGAGGTGAAGATCTCCGATCTTCGACCACCGTATTCATCTTCGACTTTCAATCGTCGGTCAATTATTTGAAATGAGAATTAACTCGGCCTTTTCAAATAATTAACGTATATTTAGAATTTCAAATCAATTTGTTTCAATGGTTAAATCATTCGACAACACCGAATTTGTTCTTTAATGTAATTTTCACACCAAACACATTCAACCATCAAATACCACATAAATCGAGCAAATTCAGTTTATTTCCATTCCATATCGTTTATGATATTTTATAACGATTTATCGCTATTTTTATTTATTTTAAAATAGCCAATTTATTCAAAACGACGCTTCGGGCCATAACGCGGCCGTGGCGTTGTTTTTCTTCAGATTTGATTTACACATATCTGAAAATCTAACCGTTGGATCTCCACAAAGTTTACATCATTAGAAAGGTTTTTTCAAAACGAATCCAACGGTTCCAGTTTCGGGAAAATCCAACGGTCGGATCTCCCGGTACAATCGTTTGAAGTTTCGATTTCAAAATACGAACTGCAGCGTCGTTATTCGATTAAATATAATTATAATTATATATATATATATAATCGTTTCTGGCGCTGTTTTTCTTCAGATTTGAATTAAACATTCCAGACAATCCAACCGTTGGATTTTTACAAGGTTGGTGCCGTTGGAAAGGTATTTCCAAGGCGAACCCGACGGTTGCGGTTTCGGGAAAATCCAATGGTCGGATTTCCCGCACTAGTTGTTTGAAATCACGGTTTCAAAACACGAACTGCACGGCCACGTTTCGTTTTAATTTTATTTATATTTATATAAATATAGTTCATTCAACAATTTCAATATCGTTTTCACTTCAAATATTTCACTAACGCCTTTGAATTTTGGAAAATTTCGCCATAACCTCCTTTGTACGGGACGGGCTGGGAAAATTCCCAAATAGCCACACGGGTGTCTCATGTCAAAAAGAAAAAGAAAAAGCCAAGCGGCTAGCCAACAGGCTCATAAAATCATCACCCAAACTAAATAGTAAATGTGTACCTATTTGTCGGGCACAAAATTTTATTCCTCTTCTCTAGCCCCTTTGCTATAACCTGTTCAATAAATATGCATGTACATATATACAGTTTTTATCACTTATCATTTTCCATTCAACTTCATATTTGGTTCCATTTGGTTTAAAAACACCATTCATTCTAATGTTGCATGCATAGGCAAAAATCATATCATTAGATAATTAATGAATATTTCAACTCATGCATATTTATTTGAACGAGTTGCTATTTTTAATGCTTCACATTTCAACCACTCATGTATATAACAAAAATGTGATTTTTATTGTAAAACAATTCATTTCAAAACACTATTATTTTATATAGTTTATATAGGTGATAAAAATAGGATTTTTATTGTAAAACAATTTATTTCAAAACAGGATTATTTTACATAGTTCATATAGATGATAAAAAGGTGATTTTTATTATAAAACAATTTATTTCAAAATGTGAATACCATTCAACACATGAATTTCAATTCAACGAATGAATATCGATTCAACACATGAAGGTTTTCTATAGTTTCTATATATAGATAAAAATGTGATTTTTATATTTAAAACACGAATACCATTCAACACATGAATTTCTAATCAACGAATGAATATCGATTCAACACATGAAGGTTTTCTATTCAACGAATAAATATAGTTTCAGCAAATGAAAATAATTCAAACACATGAATATTATTCAAAATTTCGGCAGCATAACGACAGGGTAGTTAAAACCGGGACCGTCCCTAGTACGACTCCTCGCTCTAACTTAAAACTTCGCGGTTTTTGACAATGGGGATCATGCATCTAGTTCGCACGCAGGCGGCATGTATATATATTTATTTCATTTCCACAAAGTAATCCTATGTGGTTTCAACCAAATATTTCTCAACCACAAATGGGTATTTTTCAACCACAATCAATCAATATCAACCACAAACAATCCCAAACAACCATTCGCTATCAATCCATTTTCACACCAATCACAATCAATAAATATCGTCCATGGTTTGTGGACGAGGGGCGTATATATATATATATATATATATATATATATATATATATATATATATATATATAGCAATTCACTTCTATTTCAACACATATATAATTTTTTCAACGCATATATAACTTATACATCGAACATACAACTTATACAACGCTTATACAAGAGGTGTACAACGCTAATATAACACATATATCAACTATATAATTTATACATCGTCGTTTTCCATATCGTTTATAAATTAGAAATCTCACATTGGGTTCCACTCCACCAAAAATAGCAGAAGGCTCAGAAAAATATGCGGTCTCTTCTAAAATTTAGAAGACGTCCTCATGATCACGATGTTTCCTGTTTCATCGAATTTCGTTAACGAACGAAAAAGGCATGATTTTTCAAAGTTTGCAACACTTTAAAACTGTTGAAATCAGTTTAAAATAGATTAGCCGTATACCTGTTTTTTTCTTCGAAACTAGGTCTTCGATTTTTGTCGAATCCGTGAATCGTGGTGAAGATCAGAGGGTGCGTCGTGGATGAGGGGGGCGTGGCGCTCCTGTCGATGGTCGGGGCTTCAGGTCCGATCGCCTCTGGCGATCTCGGCGTCGACGGGAAGTCGACAAATTTGGATGCGTCGTTCTCGACGCTGGCGAAGGGGAAGAGGGTGGGGGTTGGTCGGATTTGAAGAGGAGGGGAGGGGCTCTCGAATCTAGGTGGTGGCACGACCTATCGTGCAGCGAGGCGGCGGCGATCTAGTCTGAAAGATTGGGAGGATTCTCGCCATCGATCGCAGCTGTTACGGGGGGGGGGGGGGGTGGTTTCGTTTTTTTTAATTAATGAATGGAATTTCGTGATTGGTCGATAAATATTTATTCAAAAATTGGGGTTTTCTTAAACGGACTCGAAATCAAACCCAACGACTATCGCCCCTAGCGTTTTACCCCCATTCCGAACACAATGGGATATGTTTCGAAGGCCCATTCGACTGTTACAGTTAGTTATTCTTCAAATTAAAATATAAAACTTTCAATATTTAATTTGAACGTACATTTCAATTTGCCAGGGCCACAAACTGATTCGAAAAATTCCAGAAAAATAAATCTGGCTATGTTTTGACGATACGGTCCCAACAAAACTAGTTTCGTCGAATTCTGAGACTGTTTGCAAAATGGCCCATTTCTGGTCGATCCAATTTAACTGTAATTGACCAAAACACATTTTCCCTTGCCACGCTCACATACTAGCTTCAAAAATTATGAGATTTGAAACCTAGCAATAACTTCACATCCCGGATCCAACAAAAGAGGTTTCGTCAAATTCCGAGGTCGTATGCAAAATGGCCAATTTCACGGGCTATATAAATTCCATAGCGACGTTTCTGAAAATTCATTCGGCCATAACTTTTGCTTTCCGCTATGAAAATTTGATTTTTCAGATTCGTTAGAAAGGTATTCACTAACAGATTTAAATATTTTTGGTTTCTCTAAAATCCATTTTGTTTTGCACCCGGTACAGTCCGACAAAGTTTGAATTAAAATTTTGAAACTGCAGCACCATTTCAGGCCTTGTTTATAATTATAATTAATTATATTCGTTTTCAATGGTCGATTCAGCCTCACTTTCCCTTGCCATTATTTAAAATCCATTATTTTAGCCAATTTAAAAAAAATTAATTGGTTCAGATTTTCTGGGTCGTTACAATCTCCCCCACTTAAAACTTTTCGTCCCCGAAAAGGAACAAAGTCGAAAGTGGTTTGATAAATCTACAATCACACAATACAACCAACAATCAAATCGTTTTAACCTTTCAAAAATATACTAATCAATTTCTATACTCATTTTTTTTTTAAAACCATTCAGACTATAGAATTTAAAAGTGCACATCCATGGAAAGAAAATAACAATAGAGTAGAGAATTAAATGGTAATGCAAAGTAGTGTAAATGTACCTTGCACTAGAGTCAATCAGAGATATCCACTCGGCATCTAGGATAAGCTTTCTGGATGCTCTCCTCAGTTTCCCAAGTACAATCTCGTGGATTTCCACTCCATTGCACTTTGACTAAGTGAACCTTCTTGTTCCTCAGCTCTTTGGTTTCTTTGCCGATAATCTTTAGCGGCTCTCTTCTCACAGCTAATTCTGGAGTAATTTCAATATCTTGCTGAGCTGCTTCTTCCACGATCAAGTCTGGATCATGAACGTGTTTTCGAAGTTGAGATATGTGAAATACATCATGAACTCCAGGCAACCAATCCAGCAATTTAACCCTATAAGCGAGAGTCCCGATCCGTTCCAGAATAGGAAACGGACTAATGAATTTGGGCGCCAACTTTCCAGTTTTACCGAACCGGATAACTCCTCTCATCGGCGATACTTTTAAATATACATAGTCGCCAACAGCAAAGGATATATCTCTTCTTCTTCTATCGGCATAGCTCTTTTGTCGGCTTTGAGCGGCGAGTAATCGCTTCTTAATAAAATCGACTTTGTCGGCAGCTTCTCGAATCATATCAGGACCCAACACAAGTCTATTACCAGGTTCGACCCAACAAGCAGGAGATCCGCACGGTCTACCATACAATGCTTCGAATGGCGACATTGTCAGACTCGCCTGGAAGCTGTTATTATATGAGAATTCAGCCAAATGCAGATGGTCTTCCCATGATCCACCGAAATCTATAACACAAGCCCGCAATAGATCTTCTAAAATACGATTCACCCTCTCAGTCTGACCGTCTGTCAGAGGATGATAAGCGGTGCTTAAGTTCAACTTCGTTCCTAGCTCGACATGAAATGCTTCCCAGAATTTGCTAGTGAAGATTGTATCTCTATCACTGACTATACTGAGCGGCACTCCATGCAGTCTAACTATTTCCCTGAAGTATATCTGCGCCAGACTCTGAGCAGTTCTGTTTGATCTGACAGGTATGAAATGGGCGGTCTTCGTGAAGCGATCTACGATCACCCAAATACTGTCATTCCCTTTTCTGGTTTTGGGCAGACCATCAATGAAATCCATAGAAATATGTTCCCACTTCCAACCAGGAACTTCTACTGATTGTAACAATCCAGCCAATTTCTGTTGGTCGCTTTTGACTACCTGGCAAGTGGGGCACCGGATGACATATAAAGAAATGTCCCTCTTCATCGACTTCCACCAGAAAGTACGTTTGATGTCATTGTACATTTTGCTTACTCCCGGATGGATACTAAGTTTTGACTTATGGCATTCATCCAGTACTTCCTTTCGAAGCTCAGGAATGTTAGGGACACAGATTTGACCTTTGAGCCTTAGAATCTCATCATTATCAACTTGAAAACTCGAGGGTTCGCCTTGTTGAATTATCTCTCTAATCTTCTGAATGAAGTGATCATCTTTTTGAAGAGCAGATATTTTATCTAGCAATGAAGTCGTGATTATAAAACTGGCGATCATTTCATTCTTTCGGCTCAACGCGTCGGCCACGACATTGGCTTTTCCTGGAGTGTATATAATTTCAAAGTCATATGCTGCGAGAAACTCCAGCCAATGTTGCTGTCTCAGATTCAAGTCCTTCTGGGTGAACATATACTTTAACGACTGGTGATCTGTAAACAGTTCAAATCTCTCACCCAGAAGATAGTGTCTCCAGATTTTCAAAGCAAACACAATAGCTAATAACTCAAGATCATGAGTTACGTAGTTCTTCTCGTGCGGCTTCAGTTGACGGCTAGCATAAGCAATCACTTGGCCTCTTTGCATTAACACTGCGCCAAGGCCTTCTCTAGAAGCATTAGTCCAGACTTTCAAATCCTGGTTTTCATCGATGATGGTTAACACCGGAGCAGTCGTTAGTCTTAATTTTAGCTCTTCAAAAGCCTCCTCACTTTCTGGAGACCATTTGAACTTAAAGTGCTTCTTCGTAAGCTTCGTTAAATGACCAGATATCTTCGAGAAGTTTTTAACGAACTTCCGGTAATAGCTAGCCAATCCGAGAAAACTGCGGACCTCAGTAGGGGTACTGGGCTGTTTCCAATTCTGAATGGCTATGATTTTGCTTGGATCCACAGCAATTCCTTCCTTCGATACAACGTGGCCTACAAATTTTACTTCATCTTGCCAGAAGATACATTTGGAAAATTTGGCTTTTAATACATTCCGTCTCAGAATTTCTAGAACCTGTTCCAGATGCTTTTCATGTTCGGCCTTTGATTTAGAGAAGATTAGAATATCGTCAATGAAAACCAGAACAAATTTATTCAAAACCCCTCTGAACACTCCATTCATCAGATCGACGAAGTAAGCTGGAGCGTTACATAATCCGAACGGCATTACTAACCACTCGTAGAATAAGTCGGGACCTCTGAATGCTGTCATTGGAACACACTCTTCGGCGATTCGAAGTTGATGGAAGCCTGTAGCTAGGTCCATCCTTGAGAATACTTATGCGCCATTTAATCGATCCAACAAATCATCAATCCGAGGCAATGGATATTTGTTCTTTATCGTCTGTTTGTTCAGATCACGATAATCCACACATAGCCGTAGAGTACCATCAGATTTTGGGACAAACACCACTGCTGCTCCCCAATCAGAGAAACTAGGCCTGATCAGACCTTTCCATACTAGCTGTCGTGTTTGATTGTCTAATTCCTCCTTCTCTTTTAAGGAAATTCTTCGAATAGCGTGAACTACCGGCCTTGCATTCGGAATTTAAGCAATTTTGAAATCTATTTCTCTTTGCGGGGGTAAGCGAACAACTTCTTCGAACACATCCGCATAGTTCTTGACGACAGGGATATCTTTGATGAGATCTAGAATATTCTCTGTAACTTCAGGGATATTTTCTATTTGTGCTGGAGAAACATTCAAAGCTGCCCAGAAGTCTTTTCTATTAGATTTTTGACCTTCACACGGTATGGTTATATAACTCCCTGATTTAATCTTAGCTTTAACAACTCTCTCGGCGCATCTAACCTCTGCTTCATATTTGGTTAGCCAATCCAATCCCAGAATAAGATCGAATTCATTAAAATTCATGACGATAGAGATAATAGGGAATTTATAGCAAGAAAAGGAGACAGGTGCTACACAAATCCAATTGAGATTGATATAACCCCCGACCGGATTCTGGACAGTCATTGGTTCCTTGAGCTTCCTCAAATTCAAATCTAGCTTCTTAGCAGCACTCTTTGCAATAAAGCTTCGTGACGCGCCTGTGTCAAACAGTACTTTAACTGGAATGTTTTTGACAGTAAGCGTTCCTTCTAAAACATCATATCTTCCTAGACTTGCTGAGGGATCAGAAGTTTCTGCTACTTCATTTACACGAGCTTCTCGGGTCTTTTTCAATAGCCAGCAATCTTGCTTTACATGACCAGCCTGTTGGCAGAGATTGCATTCTTTGCTTTCCTGAAGCTTTCCGCCGGATTTAAATCCACCATCCTTTCGTTTCTTCGAGGATTTACAATTCCCTTGCAAATGCCATTTCTTATGGCAGTTATTGCATATGGCAGTCATTGCTGGTTCTTTTTCGGATCTAGCCCTTTTTCGATTGACCTTGGGCTCCTTACTGACCTCAGACATTGTACTGGCCTCAGGACGATCAGTTGCAGATTCAATTTTATTACTAGAGCTGACTTCTTCTTCATACTGTAACATACCCTTCTTGTCTAGATCTTCGTACTGATAAGCCATGTATATCATTTCAGAAAAGGGGAGCTTCACGTTCCTCATTACACTATTCTGATATTTTCTTTGAAGCCCGTTGATAAATCTCATATTCTTCCTCTTCCGATTTTCAATTAAATGAGGGGCAAAGTGAGAAAGTTTGTTGAATTTCTTATGATATTCTGGGATGGTCATATCACCTTGTATCAAATAAGAAAATTCATCACATAGTCGCTCGGTCGCTTCGGGAGGAGTAAATCTTTCTAAGAAAATCACTTTGAATCTATCCCAGGTGATATCACCTTCTGGATTATCCTTGATAACTGAATCCCACCAGAACAAAGCTTCTTCTTTGAGTTCCCAAGACGCCAGTAATCTTTTTTGATCGTCTCTCAACTTTAAACCCTCAAATATTTTCTCTGCAGAACGAATCCAAGCTTGTGTTTCCATAATGGACTCCTTGCCTAAGAATGGCGATCCACCCAGATTTCGAAATCTCTTGGATAAAACTTCTATATCGGATTCTGGCGGCGGGAGCACAACTGGCTCATTAGCTGGTCGAGCCATACGATTATTTCTTCTGCTCCTGTCACTCATTTTCTAGTGCGTCTGCAATTAGCAGACAAAGTGTCAGGTCAACAGAAAAGATATTTCAAAATATAGAGACAAATACTTCAATGTAAATGTGTCTACTGGGGTGTATTCCATTCTGCTTTACTTATACTAGGATATTGCTGATCCTATCTGTATAGAGTTACCCGTCCTAGAACACTACTGGTTCTATTTCCGACGAGTTCGTTCAAATGTTATATTCCAGAACTAAGCTTAACCAAAGCTCTGATACCACGTTGTGACGACCCCAAATCCCGTACAGATGGAGACAAGGGGAATCTTTGGAATATAACACAAAAACAAATAATAGCAGAACAGAATTAAATAAATACACCAGATAATGAACAATAGAATACTGGATAAAAGTAATCATCAGAGTTACACAGTATACAGGATCTTACTTAGTACAAATACAGTTCAGCTATACATAAATGTCTACAGCGGAAACAAACAAAATATGTACAATAGGAGCTGAACAGCATAAAAAGAGATAAATAATAGAATCCATCTTCAGCTTCAGCTATCCAGAAAGAACCAGCTAAACCTGAATACAAGGCTGCCCGTGTAGAAAAAGGGGCACCCGAGTTTGAAAGTGAAACAAACTACGAGTCAGTCATGGGACTGGTATGAGAAATCTACTCAACACATTTAATATATGGCTAATCACAGGACCACGCCACTTTCGTGGAATGGGTTTACTCCATTGGATTGCCAGTGCTTTAAAACAAATCTTTCTTTTAAACATCGCAATGCTTTTTATAAAAATGAGGCCATTATAAGACTCAGTTCCCATCACACAATGCAACGCAAACCGGAGGATAGAATTTTACCTTATAATGGCCAAAATATGATTGATACGAATAAAACAAAAGCATTTGATAGTATTGCTAGTGTCTATATGTTTCAAAAACAATTTCAATCATAACTTTCAATCATAGATAGCATGGGTACCGTATATCATGTCGCCATATATATATATATATATATATATATATATATATATATATATATATATATATAAAATCAAAACCGCACAGTCACGTATTTGGAAATTGGATTTCCGTCATGAACCAAGGCAAAATATAGTCCTTACCGACTTCGAGACAATCTAGCCCATGTCTTCGGAACAGCCGCAACTACCCCTTGGATCGTTAGGGCCGGTCCACCGATGCAGATTATTATGCCTGAACACTACGTCTCCCCGCCCTTTGGGGCGTAAACGAGCCAACGAATGACTCCATCGGACCCGGATCGTCCGATCAAACCGAGGCGCCTCGCAACAGCAACAACCACACAGGTGAAAAGTATATATATGTCAGGGCTGGTAGGTCACTGACACCACCCTAGCTAGAAAGAAACGCAGGCCGTCCCTGATGTCCTCTCCCGTTTCTGGTTCATACCGGGGTGTGAGGCTTGCGAATTCACATTATACACAACGCTACACCACACAGGCGGTGATTTGATCATCGCCACAAGACTTTGCTTTTCAACAGAAGCCCTGATCGTTTGCCACTTAGGCATGCCGCACTAGCAATTCATGCCATGCGACTGATGTCCATCGATATACAACCTCTGAGCTCGTGCGTCTCAGAGAAGGGCGTTAAGCAAAAGAATAAATTCTCCGCCGCCACACAAATGTATATTTAATAGAGATCAATCAACATAGAATAAAATCCAATGTCAGACACACAGTCCATTTGCAAGTCCGTTCTGGGTTTGAACGAAACCGGAGGCACTAAATACCTCGCAAACCCATCGATCCCCACGTACGTCTGGACGACCACCACTCATTATCCATATTTCGGGAGACCTCCCAATCAGGACCTCGGTTACCATCCAAACGAGGTGAAGATCTCCGGTCTTCGACCATCGTCTTCATCTTCGACTTTCAATCGTCGGTCAATTATTTGAAATGAGAATTAACTCGGCCTTTTCAAATAATTCACGTATATTTAGAATTTCAAATCAATTTATTTCAATGGTTAAATCATTCGACAACACCAAATTTGTTCTTTAATGTAATTTTCACACCAAACACATTCAACCATCAAATACCACATAAATCGAGCAAATTCAGTTTATTTCCATTCCATATCGTTTATGATATTTTATAACGATTTATCGCTATTTTTATTTATTTTAAAATAGCCAATTTATTCAAAACGACGCTTCGGGCCATAACGCGGTCGTGGTGCTGTTTTTCTTCAGATTTGATTTACACATGTTTGAAAATCTAACCGTTGGATCTTCACAAAGTTTACATCATTAGAAAGTCTTTTCAAAACGAATCCAACGGTTCCAGTTTCGGGAAAATCCGACGGTCAGATCTCCCGGTACAATCGTTTGAAGTTTCGATTTCAAAATACGAACTGCAGCGTCGTTATTCGATTAAATATAATTATATATATATATATAATCGTTTCTGGCGCTGTTTTTCTTCAGATTTGAATTAAACATTCCAGACAATCCAACCGTTGGATTTTTTCAAGGTTGGTGCCATTGGAAAGGTATTTCCAAGGCGAACCCGACGGTTGCGGTTTCGGGAAAATCCAATGGTCGGATTTCCCGCACTAGTTGTTTGAAATCACGGTTTCAAAACACGAACTGCACGGCCACGTTTCGTTTTAATTTTATTTATATTTATATATTTATATAAATATAGTTCATTCAACAATTTCAATATCGTTTTCACTTCAAATATTTCACTAACGCCTTTAAATTTTGGAAAATTTCGCCATAACCTCCTTTGTATGGGAGGGGCTGGGAAAATTCCCAAATAGCCACACGGGCGTCTCATGTCAAAAAGAAAAAGAAAAAGCCAAGCGGCTAGCCAACAGGCTCATAAAATCATCTCCCAAACTAAACAGTAAATGTGTACCTATTTGTCGGGCACAAAATTTTATTCCTCTTCTCTAGCCCCTTTGCTATAACCTGTTCAATAAATATGCATGTACATATATACAGTTCTTATCACTTATCATTTTCCATTCAACTTCATATTTGGTTCCATTTGGTTTAAAAACACCATTCATTCTAATGTTGCATGCATAGGCAAAAATCATATCATTAGCTAATTAATGAATATTTCAACTCATGCATATTTATTTGAACGAGTTGCTATTTTTAATGCTTCACATTTCAACCATTCATGTATATAACAAAAATGTGATTTTTATTGTAAAACAATTCATTTCAAAACACTATTATTTTATATAGTTTATATAGGTGATTAAAATAGGATTTTTATTATAAAACATTATATTTCAAAACAGGATTATTTTACATAGTTCATATAGATGATAAAAAGGTGATTTTTATTATAAAACAATTTATTTCAAAATGTGAATACCATTCAACACATGAATTTCAATTCAACGAATGAATATCGATTCAACACATGAAGGTTTTCTATAGTTTCTATATATAGATAAAAATGTGATTTTTATATTTAAAACACGAATACCATTCAACACATGAATTTCTAATCAACGAATGAATATCGATTCAACACATGAAGGTTTTCTATTCAACGAATAAATATAGTTTCAGCAAATGAAAATAATTCAAACACATGAATATTATTCAAAATTTCGGCAGCATAACGGCAGGGTAGTTAAAACCGGGACTGTCCCTAGTACGGCTCCTCACTCTACCTTAAAACCTCGCGGTTTTTGACAATGAGGATCATGCATCTAGTTCGCACGCAGGCGGCATGTATATATATTTATTTCATTTCCACAAACTAATCCTATGTGGTTTCAACCAAATATTTCTCAACCACAAATGGGTATTTTTCAACCACAATCAATCAATATCAACCACAAACAATCCCAAACAACAATTCGCTATCAATCCATTTTCACACCAATCACAATCAATAAATATTGTCCATGGTTTGTGGACGAGGGGTGTATATATATATATATATATATATATATATATATTTATATATAACAATTCACTTCTATTTCAACACATATATAATTTTTACAATGCATATATAACTTATACATCGAACATACAACTTATACAACGCTTATACAAGAGGTGTACAATGCTAATATAACTCATACATCGACTATATAATTTATACATCGTCGTTTTCCATATCGTTTATAAATTAGAAATCTCACATTGGGTTCCACTCCACCAAAAATAGCAGAAGGCTCAGAAAAATATGCGGTCTCTTCTAAAATTTAGAAGACTTCCTCACGATCACGATGTTTCCTGTTTCATCGAATTTCGTTAACGAACGAAAAAGATATGATTTTTCGAAGTTTACAACACTTTAAAACTGTTGAAATCAGTTTAAAATAGGTTAGCCGTATACCTGTTTTTTTCTTCGAAACTAGGTCTTCGATTTTTGTCGAATCCGTGAATCGTGGTGAAGATCAGAGGGTGCGACGTGGAAGAGGGGGGCGTGGCGCTCCTGGCGATGGTCGGGGCTTCAGGTCTGATCGCCTCTGGCGATCTCGGTGTCGATGGGAAGTCGACGACTTTGGAGGCGTCGTTCTCGACGCCGGCGAAGGGGAAGAGGGTGGGGGTTGGTCGGATTTGAAGAGGAGGGGAGGGGCTCTCGAATCCAGGTGGTGGCGCGACCTATCGTGCAGCGAGGCGGCGACGATCTGGTCGGAAAGATTGGGAGGATTCTCGCCGTCGATCGCAGCTGTTACGGGGGGTTTTCATTTTTTTTTAAAAATTAATGAATGGAATTTCGTGATTGGTCGATAAATATTTATTCAAAAATTGGGATTTTCTTAAACGGACTCGAAATCAAACCCAACGACTGTCGCCCCTAGCGTTTCACCCCCATTTCGAACACAATGGGATAAGTTTCGAAGGCCCATTCGACTGTTACAGTCATTTATTCTTCAAATTAAAATATAAAACTTTCAATATTTAATTTAAACGTACATTTCAATTTGCCAGGGCCACAAACTGATTCGAAAAATTCTAGAAAAATAAATCTGGCTATGTTTTGATGATACGGTCCCAACAAAACTAGTTTCGTCGAATTCTGAGACCGTTTGCAAAATGGCCCATTTCTGGTCGATCCAATTTAACTGTAATTGACCAAAACACATTTTCCCTTGCCACGCTCACATACTAGCTTCAAAAATTATGAAATTTGAAACCTAGCAATAACTTCACATCTCGGATCCAACAAAAGTGGTTTCGTCGAATTCCGAGGTCGTATGCAAAATGGCCAATTCCACGGGCTATATAAATTCCATAGCGACCTTTCTGAAAATTCATTCGGCCATAACATTTGCTTTCCGCTATGAAAATTCGATTTTTCAGATTCGTTAGAAAGGTATTCACTAACAGATTTAAATATTTTTGGTTTCTCTAAAATCCATTTTGTTTTGCACCCGGTACAGTCCGACAAAGTTTGAATTCAATTTTTGAAACTGCAGCGCCATTTCAGGCCTTGTTTATAATTATAATTAATTATATTCGTTTTCAATGGTCGATTCAGCCTCACTTTCTCTTGCCATTATTTAAAATATTTATTTTAAATATTTAAAATCCATTATTTTAGCCAATTTAAAAAAAATTAATTGGTTCAGATTTTCTGGGTCGTTACACCATATCTATGTGAGAACTCTGAATTTTATTATTTAATTAATTATAAGTTATTTTTCTCGTGTTAAAAATAATTATATTGCGATGTCAATTCGTATCTGAAATGTTCTGTGATTGACGAATTGTTCATTTTTGTTGTGGTATGTTTTGTTGTTCGTGATAGGCTGGATCTGCATTGAATTTTATATACTGTTGAATTTATTTGTGGTTAGAGAATTAGATCTAAAATTAGATCTAAATCATAATTTATTCAGATTTTATATCATAATCTAGTTGCTCTAATTTATTTTAAATTATTAAATTATTATTTTTATTTGTTTATATAACAACAGAATTGGTCAACAACTAAAATATACTTTCATTTGTTTACGCTACAACAGAATATAAGCGACCAATAAAACCTTATTTTTATTTGTTTACTTTGCAATAAGATATGAACGACAAATAAAATATTATTTTTATTTGTTTATTTACAATAGAATATGAACAACAAATAGAATATATTTTTATTTGTAATACAACATAATTTGGCTAACAAGTAAAATCCTATTTTTATTTGTTTACGTTTAGAACACGGTTTATGAATTACAGTAAAAACATTTCAATTTTACTGTTACCTTGAACATAAGAGGTTATATAATAAGAATAATAATGAAATACTAAATTTCATTGTTGATATTTACAAACATATTGTAAAATAAAACTTTGTTTACATTATATTTATAAATCAAAGGTTATATTTGAAAACCACCTTTTGTTTACATTTTTATGTAAATAAAAATCATGTTTTGGAAATCACAATTTTTTTTACATTTTATATGTAAATAAGAAATTATTTTCAGAAGTTACATTTTTGTTTGCGAATTATATTTTAAAATATAATTTATGCTTTTATCTGAATTCACTGATGCTAATAAACTTTAAAAATCAAATTTATTCTTTTTATTTGCATTCAACAATGCAAATACATAATTAAAAAATGAAGTGTATTTCTTTATTTGCATTTATCAATGCAAATATGCATTGAAATTAAGGTTTATTCTTTTATTTGCATTTATCAATGCAAATATTCAATGAAACTAAAGCCTATCTTTTTATCTACATTACCAATACAAATGTACACATTTTTATACATTGAATAGAATTTGTTAAGTATATACTTTGAGAACAAAACTATTCTTTTGTTTGCATTCACAAATGCAAATATACTTTGTAATAGAATATACCTTGACATAAACATATTTTGAAATAAAATATGTTTTGAAATGAGAAAAACTTTAAAAATGAAATTTGTTCTTTTAATTGCATTTATTACTGCAAATAAACTTTACAAATGGAAGTTGTATTTACTTTGCATTCACTAATGCAAATATAACACGGAAAAATAAATTAACTTTTTATTTGTGTTCTTCAATGCAAATATACATTGGAAATAAAATTATTTCTTTTATTTGCATTCACAAATGCAAATATATATTGAAAATAAAATTTGCTCTTTTTACATTCACAAATGTAAATATACTTTGAAAATCAAGTTTGTTCTTTTATTTGTATTCCATAATGCAATATAATATCAAAAATAAAAGTTACATTTTTATTTGCAAACATAAAAATGAAATAAACATCTTTGTCGAACTTGATTTAGTTAAAATGAAATAAACATTTTTGGCAAACTTGATTAGTTAAAATAAAATAATTACTCTTGTCAATTTATACTAGTTGAAATAAAATAATCACTTTTATCAATTTATACTAGTGGAAACAAAATATGCATTTTTGTGAAATTGATTAGTTAAAATGAAATATACACCTTTGTTAATTTATACTAGTTAATAACAAAATATTCACTTTTATCAATTTACATTTGTTGAAAATAATTATTTATTTTAGTCAATTTATACTAGTTAAACCAAAATAGACATTTTGTCAAAAATATTCATTTTTGTCAAAATGAATTAGTTAAAGAAATTTACATATATATATATATATCTTATGTTTGGCAAGGTATATTCTTGTCAAGATAGGTTAGTTAAACAAAAATTATCATTTTTGTCCAATTATAATTGCCAAAACAATATAACCATTTTTGCTTGAGCTTAAACTAGCAAAGTAGAAATTGTCAATAGAGACGAAGTTATTATGCTTATTCATTCCTTGCAATAAAGATATTTTCTTGTCATGATTATATATATTGTGTATTACACTTCCATTCACAAGTTACCCGACTTGTTTATGTGATTGGGACGATTATTTTCACACATCGCCCAAGTGCACAAATTAGTTTATTATTTGTTTGTTGGTTGAAACCCCACAAGGGTGTTGGGATGAAAATTTATATACACTAATCCCAATATTTAGTCGTATGTTGATCATTAGATCGATAGGCTGCGATGAGCGTTATTATTTAATTTTAACGCTTACACAGTGGAAATTACACTTTGGATGTAGATGGATGATTTGATGATTATACTGTTATTATCATATATATGATGTGTGTGAAATCCATATAATCCAAATTATATGGTAAATGGTTGAGTCGCATTTCGATTCAGGTGTTCTTTTAAATAAGAATATTTTTACATTAGAAATCCTTTTTATATAAAGTATATATTTTCATAAGAAATATATTTTAATCAAATATATGTTAAAACAAAGAATATTTGTAAAAGAAAGAATTTGTAATATAAAGAAAACTTCCCATTTAGATTCTTTTATATAAAGAATATTTTTATGATTATTTTAAAATATGTTTTTAAAGATTAATAGGATTTGCAATTATATTTTGTGATATGAAATAAATTGAGATGTGAAGTGGATTTATCGTGGACGGTGTTTTAAATGACATTTGTCCTTTAATCCAATTTACATTGAAATTATTATTTGGAATTTATAATTCTATTTTTATAGAATTGAAATAAGTGATCTTGTAATAATGATTTTTGATATCAAATCAAAACTGGAGTTTTAATAAATCTTTTAAGGAAGATTTAAGATTTTATTTTCATAGTTTTATCTTTGATAAAATTAATGAGAACCTTTTAAAACGAATATCTTATTAAAAGAATACTCGGAGTTGGAATGTGGCGTAATGTGTGATTTTCCAATATTTGCTTTTTAATCATAAAATACGCGAGTTATTCAGAAAGACCGGGTTTAATCCATTCTGAATAATCATCACGACGATCAAGAGTCGAAGATGAAGACGGTGATTGAAGACCAAAGGTTTTGACATCGTTGGGATGATAATGACTGGTATCTTGAATTGGGATTGGCCTTCCAAGGCAAGGTATTTAGTAATGATTGTCCAAACGCATTTGGAGATCGACGGACACGTTGTTTCGCTCAGACCCAGAGCGGACTTGTAAATGGATTGCGTGTCTGACATTGTATTCATTTCTACTATATTTGTTGAATGCTACTGATTATATATTTCTGTTTGGTGGTGAAGAATAACTTATCACCCTTCTCTAAGACGTATGAGCTTAGAAGTTATATATATTGGTAGATGATCAATGATATGGTAGGGTCTGACAATGTGACATGCTAAGATGCATATGATCAAGGCTTTGTTGAAAAGCAGGCCTTGTGGTTGATGATCAAAGCACAGTCTCTTTAGGCATAGCTTTGTGTATATCGTTACTTCGCGAGCCTCACACACCGGTTGAGTCTAAAACGGGAGAAGGGAATGCAGGGATTGCACACGTTTCTTTCTAGCTAGGAGTGGTGTTGGGTTTTAACACGGCCCGACATTTGCTTATGTGGTTGATGGAATTTTTGCGAGGCCTCGGTTTATTCTTATCGGTCGCCCTCGGCTGATTTGTAGGTCCAATATGATCGGGGAGCGTGTGTTCAGGCATGACTAATCCACTAAAGTATTTGTGGACCGGCCTTGCTGTATCCAAGGGTTCGCCAGCGTCCGAATCCTGGGACATTGCTAGAGTGTCTCGAATCGGCCAGGAGCTCCTCCCTAGCCTTGACTCATGATGGAAACCCAATTTCCAATATGTCCTTGCGGTTTTGATTGTATAACTAGTATGGCGACATAGTAGATGGTATCTATGCCGTCTAGGATTGATATTATATTTGAAATGTTTTATATATATATACACTAATATATCATTTTTACGTATCAAGCATCTTTTGACCATTATAAGGTAAAACCCTATCCTCTGGTGTGCTGAGACGACCCCAAACCCCGTACGGACGGTGGCAAGGGTAATCCGTGGAATATAACACATAAACAGAAAATAGCAGAACAGAAATAAATAAATACACCAGATAATGAACAATAGAATATACTGGATAAAAGTAATCATCAGAGTTACACAGTATACAGGATCATACTTAGTACAAATACAGTTCAACTATACATATATGTCTACAGCGGAAAAACAAACATAATGTACAATAGGAGCTGAACAACATAAAAAGAGATAAATGATAGAATCCATCTTCAGCTCCAGCTATCCGGATAAAGCCTGCTAAACCTGAATACAAAGCTGCCCGTGTAGAAAAAGGGGCACCCGAGTTTGAAAGTGAAACAAACTACGAGTCAGTCATGGGACTGGTATGAGAAATGTACTCAACACATTTCAAATATGGCTAATCACAGGACCACGCCACTTTCGTGGAACGGGTTTACTCCATTGGATTGCCAGTGCTTTAAAACAAATCATTCTTTTAAACATCGCAATGCTTTTTATAAAAATGAAGCCATTATAAGACTCAGTTCCCATCACACAATGCAAGGCAAACCGGAGGATAGAGTTTTTACCTTATAACGGCCAAAATATGCTTGATACGGATAAAACAAAAGCAATTGATATTATTACTAGTGTTTGCATGTTTCAAAAACAATTTCAAATCATAACTATCAATCATAGACGGCATGGGTACCATATATCATGTCGCCATATATATATACAATCTAAACCGCACGATGTCGTATTTGGAAATTGGATTTCCGTCATGAACCAAGGCAAAAGATAGTCCTTACCGAATTCGAGACGCTCTAGCCCGCCCCTCAGGATCAGAGCTCGAGTGACCCTTGGATCGTCAGGGCCGGTCCACCGATGTGGATTAAAATTCCTGAACAATGCGTTTCCCCGCCCTATGGGGCGTAAATGAGCCAACGAATGACTCCATCGGACCCGGATCGTCCGATCAAACCGAGGCGCATCGCAACAGTAACAACCACATAAGTTAAACTCGTCAGGGCGTGTAAAACCACTGACGCCACTTCTAGCTAGAAGGAAACGCATGCCCTCCCTGAGGTCCTTACTCCCGTTTCTGGTTCATACCGCCTGTGAGGTTCGCGAATTCACGTTATACACAAAGCTTACGCCACACAGGCGGTGCTTTGATCATCACCACAAGACTTTGCTTTTCAACAGAAGCCCTGATCATTTGCCACTTGGGCATGCCACACTAGCAATTCATACCATACGACTGATGTCCATCGATATACAACCTCTGAGCTCGTGCGTTTCAGAGAAGGGCGTTAAGCAAAAGAATAAATTCTCCGCCGCCAAATAGATGTATATTTAATAGAGATCAATCAACACAGAATAAAATCCAGTGTCAGACACACAATCCATTTACAAGTCCGTTCTGGGTCTGAACGAAACCAGAGGCACTATATACCTCGCAAACCCATCGATCACCACATATGTCTGGACGATCACCACTCATTATCCATATTTCGGGATGCCTCCCAATCAGGACCTCGGTTACCATCCAAACGAGGTGAAGATCTCCGGTCTTCGACCATCTTCTTCATCTTTGATTTCTTATCGTCGATTTAGTTATTCAGAATGGGATAAACCCGGTCTTTCTGAGCAACTCGCGTATATAATCAACAAGTGCAACACTAACATATACACACATCATTTCAATTCATTAGTCACTAACCGTCAATCAGTAAGAGAACGATTTCCCAAATATTAACCCCGAAGGCCGAAACCAACATCAGATCAACACCCAGGAAACCATTCGACTTAGCCAACCTTCAGTTAATTTCTAAATCACATCCATATCGTTTATAATATTTTATAACGATTTATCGCTATTTCTATTCATTTTAAAATAGCCCATTTATTTAAAACGACGCTTCGGGCCATAACGCGACCGTGGCGTTGTTTCTCTTCAGATTTGATTTACACATATCTGAAAATCTAACCGTTGGATCTTCACAAAATTTACATCACTAGAAAGATCTTTTCAAAACGAATCCAACGGTTCCAGTTTCGGGAAATTCTGACGGTCGGATCTCTCAGTACAATCATTTGAAGTTTCGATTTCAAAATACGAACTGCAGCGTCGTTATTCGATTAAATGTAATTATATATATATATATATATATATAATCGATTCTGGCGCTGTTTTTCTTCAGATTTGAATAAAACATTCCAGACAATCCAACCGTTGGATTTTTACAAAGTTGGTGCCGTTGGAAAGATATTTCCAAGGCAAACCCAACGGTTGCGATTTCAGGAAGATCGGATGGCCGGATCTCCCGTACTAATCGTTTGAAATCACGGTTTCAAAATACGAACTGCAGCGTCGTTATTCGATATATTTCAATTCTATTTAAATATATATATCGATTCTTCGATTTCAAAACAATGTTCTTTTCATACATTTGATAAAAATGATATTTTTATCTAACTGTCTTCTATTTCAACGCTTCACTATATTTAGAAATTCATGTATATAATAAAAATGTGATTTTTATTGTAAAACAATTTATTTCAAAACACTATTATTTTATATAGTTTATATAGGTAATAAAAATAGGATTTTTATTATAAAACAATTTCTTTCAAAACGGAATTATTTTATACATTTCATATAGATGATAAAAATGTGATTTTTATTATAAAACAATTTATTTCAAAATATGAATACCATTCAACGAATTTCAATTCAACGAATGAATATTTATTCAACACATGAAGTTTTTCTATTCAACGAATAAATATAGTTTCAGCAAATGAAAATAATTCAAACACATAAATATTATTCAAAATTTCGGCAGCATAACGGCAGGGTAGTTAAAACCGGGACCGTCCCTAGTACGGCTCCTCGCTCTACCTTAAAACCTCGCGGTTTTTGACAATGGAGATCATGCATCTAGTTCGCATGCAGGCGGCATGTATATATTTATTTCACTTCCACAAACTAATCCTATGTGGTTTCAACCAAATATTTCTCAACCACAAATGGGTATTTTTCAACCACAATCAACCAATATCAACCACAAACAATCACAATCAACCATTCGTTATCAATCAATTTTCACACCAATCACAACCAATAAACATCGTCCATGGTTTGTGGACGAGGGGCGTATATATATATATATATATTTATATATAGCAATTCACTTCTATTTCAACACATATATAATTTTTACATCGCATATATAACTTATACATCGAACGTACAACTTATACAATGCTTATACATGAGGTTTACAACGCTTATATAACTCATACATCGACTATATAATTTATACATCATCGTTTTCCATATCGTATATAAATTAAAAATCTCACATTGGGTTCCACTCCACCAAAAATAGCAGAAGGCTCAGAAAAATATGCGGTCTCTTCTAGAAGGTAGAAGACGTCCACACGGTCACGATGCTTCCTGTTTCATCGAATTTCGTTAACGAACGAAAAAGATATGATTTTTTAAAGGTTGGAACACTTTAAAGTGTTTAAACAATATAAAGGAATCACCTTTATACGCTGTTCAAAACTAGGTCAGAGAAATTCGCGAAATCCGGGAAGAACTGGGATGATCGGTGGCTGCAGCGTCGTAGAGGGAGGTGAGGGCTGTCGGTCGATGGTGGTTTGAGGGGGTACGGTGGTCGGATCTATCGTCGGCGGCGTCAGGAAGATCGAGACTTTGGAGGGCCGATTCCGGCGATGCGGGCGTCGGTCGGGGTCGTGGTGGGGTCGGATTGGAAGAGGAGGGAGCGGCGCTTCGAGTGGTGGCGGCGGCGAAGGCTGGAAGTGCCTGTAGCGGCGACGGCGGAGGAGAGAAGGAAAGAAGGGGGAGCGCCGTTCGTTCGTGGAGAGAGGAAGGGTTTTCTTTTCTTTTATTTTTTTTTTAAAAATTATGATTGGTCGGGGGAGTTTTAAAGGGGTTTTCTGACACGACCACCAATCTAAACCCAACGACTGTCGTCCCTAGCGTTTTACCCCATTCCGAACACAATGGGATATGTTTCGTAGGCCCATTCGACTGTTTCAGTCAGTTTTCCTTCAAATTAAAATATATAACATTCAATATTCAATTTGAACATACATTTCAATCTACCAGGGCCACACTATGATTCAAAAAATTCCAGAAAAATAAATCTAGCTATGTTTTGACGATACGGTCCCAACAAAACTAGTTTCGTCGAATTCTGAGACCATTTGCAAAAAGGCCCATTTCTGGTCGATCCAATTTAGCTGTAATTGACCAAAACACGTTTTCCTTTGCCACGCTCACATACTAGCTTCAAAATTATGAAATTTGAAACCTAGCAATAATTTCACATCCCGGATCCAACAAAAGTGGTTTCGTCGAATTCCGAGGTCGTATGCAAAATCACCAATTTTACGGGCTATATAAATTCCATAGCGACCTTTCTGAAAATTCATTTGGCCATAACTTTTGCTTTCCGTTATGAAAATTCGATTTTTCAGATTCGTTAGAAAGGTATTCACTAACAGATTTAAATAATTTTGGTTTCACTCAAATCCGTTTTGTTTTGCATCCGTTACAGCCCGACAAAGTTTGAATTCAATTTTTGAAACTGCAGCGCCATTTCAGACCTTGTTTATAATTAAAATTAATTATATTCGTTTTCAATTGTCGATTCAAACTAAGTTTTCATTGATACTATTTAAAATATTTATTTTAAATATTCAAAATCCATTATTTTAGCCAATTTAAAAATTTTAAATTGGTTTAGATTTTCTGTGTCGTTACAATCTCCCCCACTTAAAACTTTTCGTCCCCGAAAAGGAACAAAGTCGAAAGTGGTTTTATTAGTCAACTCTACGTTCGATCTAGCTTCAATTCTCCAACTTCTCAGTTTCTGAGAATTTTCAAATTCTTCAAAAATTTAGCTAACACCCGGAATTTTCGAAAAATTTCGCCATAACCTCCTTTGTACGGGGAGAGGTTTGGAAATTTATTGGGCCGTATTAGGTACCCAATAAATCCTAATAAGCATACACATATTTATAGTGATATATTCTGGTGTTTACAGGGGAGCGTGTATTGATAATAACTCCAGAGAATAAATTCTCGTCACCCTGCCCCGTGTGGGAAATAAATAGTCCATGTGCCGTATCTAATAACTAGAGAGACGTGATTATTTTCAACTCCAGACCTGTGTGGTTTTTTTTTATTAATCTGGCAATTTTATCGTTACAATTTAATTAGTCCATAACAGTCATCAGTTCAACCTGAAAAATATAGTCATCGCCATACAAGCCTCTCGCTCGTATGGTAAATCTTCCACCTTGTCACACAAGCTCCAAATGCTTATGTGGTATATGATAAAGTATGCCTATCTTCAGATGTATGCCATGTAATGTAGTTCAAAATTAATTGTTACTATCCTATAGCGATATTTATTATTTCACACAGAAAAACCAGCACTCCGCATCTAATGGCATTCACAGGAGTTGATATAATAATATTTCGCATCCAACTCATTAAGGTTTACCTATTTGTCGGGCACGCAAATAAAATCTTTATTCAACAGCTAATCCATTTACCTGTTCAAACATATATAATGCACAAGTATATATTTCTCTTTATTTTCTAATCAGTTCAATGTGTGATATAGTCGAATAAATTCTACCATTCATCCTCTTATTTATTAAATTAACTATCATTTTAATAATTTAATTAATCAAATCTACTATCACACAACACAAACAACAATCAAATTGTTCTTAACTTTTCAAAATCATACAAATCAATTTCTATATTCTTTTAAAATCATTCAGACTATAGAATTAAAAGTGCACATCCATGGAAAGAAAATAACAACAGAGTAGAGAATTAAATGGTAATGCAAAGTATGGTAAATATACCTTGCACCGGAGTCAATCAGAGATATCCACTCGGCATCTAGGATAAGCCTTCTGAATGCTCTCCTCAGTTTCCCAAGTACAATCTCGCGGATCTCCACTCCATTGCACTTTGACTAAGTGAACCTTCTTGCTCCTCAGTTCTTTGGTTTCTTTGCCGATGATCTTTAGCGGCTCTCTTCTCACAGCTAGTTCAGGAGTAATTTCAATATCCTGCTGAGTTGCTTCTTCCACGATCAAGTCTGGATCATGAACGTGCTTTCGAAGTTGAGATATATGAAATACATCTTGGACTCCTGGCAACCAATCAGGCAATTTGACCCTATAAGCGAGAGTTCCAATCCGTTCCAGAATAGGAAACGGACCAATGAATCTAGGCGCCAATTTCCCTGTTTTACCGAATCGGATTACTCCTCTCATCGGCGATACTTTCAGATATACATAGTCGCCAACAACAAAGGATATATCTCTTCTTCTCCTATCGGCATAGCTCTTTTGTCGGCTTTGAGCGGCGAGTAATCGCTTCTTAATAAAATCGACTTTGTCGGCAGCTTCTCTGATCATGTCTGGCCCCAACACAAGTCTATTACCGGGTTCGACCCAACAAGCAGGAGATCTTCATACTGATAAGCCATGTATATCATTTCAGAAAAAGGAAGCTTCATATTCCTCAGTACACTATTTTGATATCTCCTTTGCAGGCCATGAATAAATATCAGATTTTTCCTCTTTGGATCTTGAATCCAATGAGGAGCAAAGTGAGCAAGTTCATTGAGTTTCTTATGATATTCTGGGATGGTCATATCACCTTGTATCAGATAAGAAAATTCATCACACTCCGTCGCTTCAGGAGGAGTAAATCTTTCTAGGAAAATCACTTTGAATCTGTCCTAGGTGATATCACCTTCTGGATTATCTTTGATGATTGTTTCCCACCAGATTAAAGCTTCTTCTTTGAGCGCCCAAGATGCTACTAACCTTTTCTGGTCATCTCTCAGCTGGATACGCTCAAAAATTCTTTCGACAGAACTCATCCAAGCTTGAGTCTGAATTATAAATTCATTGCCCGAGAACTGTGCTCTGTTTAGATTTCAATATCTCTTTAATAGAGTCTCTAGATCGGGTTCTGCATTTCTCCTGTTTCTGACACTCATTTTTCTAGTACTTCTGCAAATGGCAGATCAAGTGTCAGGTCATAGGAAAGGTATTTAAAAACATAGAAACATATACTTCCAATGTAAATGCGCCTATCGAGGTGTAATTTCCTTCGGCTTTACTCATACTAGGATATTACTGATCCTATCTGTAATGAGTTACCCGTCCTAGAACACTTCTGGTTCTATTTCTGACGAGTTCGTTAATATGTTATATTCCAGCACTAAGCTTAACCAAAGCTCTGATACCAAATGGGACGACCCCAAACCCCGTACGGACGGTGGCAAGGGTAATCCGTGGAATATAACACATAAACAGAAAATAGCAGAACAGAAATAAATAAATACACCAGATAATGAACAATAGAATATACTGGATAAAAGTAATCATCAGAGTTACACAGTATACAGGATCATACTTAGTACAAATACAGTTCAACTATACATATATGTCTACAGCGGAAAAACAAACATAATGTACAATAGGAGTTGAACAACATAAAAAGAGATAAATGATAGAATCCATCTTCAGCTCCAGCTATCCGGATAAAGCCTGCTAAACCTGAATACAAAGCTGCCTGTGTAGAAAAAGGGGCACCCGAGTTTGAAAGTGAAACAAACTACGAGTCAGTCATGGGACTGGTATGAGAAATCTACTCAACACATTTCAAATATGGCTAATCACAGGACCACGCCACTTTCGTGGAACGGGTTTACTCCATTGGATTGCCAGTGCTTTAAAACAAATCATTCTTTTAAACATCGTAATGCTTTTTATAAAAATGAAGCCATTATAAGACTCAGTTCCCATCACACAATGCAACGCAAACCGGAGGATAGAGTTTTTACCTTATAACGGCCAAAATATGCTTGATACGGATAAAACAAAAGCAATTGATATTATTACTAGTGTTTGCATGTTTCAAAAACAATTTCAAATCATAACTATCAATCATAGACGGCATGGGTACCATATATCATGTCGCCATATATATATATATATACAATCTAAACCGCACGATGTCGTATTTGGAAATTGGATTTCCGTCATGAACCAAGGCAAAAGATAGTCCTTACTGAATTCGAGACGCTCTAGCCCGCCCCTCAGGATCAGAGCTCGAGTGACCCTTGGATCGTCGGGGCCGGTCCACCGATGTGGATTAAAATTCCTGAACAATGCGTTTCCCCGCCCTATGGGGCGTAAATGAGTCAACGAATGACTCCATCGGACCCGGATCGTTCGATCAAACCGAGGCGCCTCGCAACAGTAACAACCACATAAGTTAAACTCGTCAGGGCGTGTAAAACTACTGACGCCACTTCTAGCTAGAAAGAAACGCATGCCCTCCCTGAGGTCCTTCCTCCCGTTTCTGGTACATACCGCCTGTGAGGTTCGCGAATTCACGTTATACACAAAGCTTACGCCACACAGGCGGTGCTTTGATCATCACCACAAGACTTTGCTTTTCAACAGAAGCCCTGATCATTTGCCACTTAGGCATGCCACACTAGCAATTCATGCCATGCGACTGATGTCCATCGATATACAACCTCTGAGCTCGTGCGTTTCAGAGAAGGGCGTTAAGCAAAAGAATAAATTCTCCGCCGCCAAACAGATGTATATTTAATAGAGATCAATCAACACAGAATAAAATCCAGTGTCAGACACACAGTCCATTTACAAGTCCGTTCTGGGTCTGAACGATACCGGAGGCACTATATACCTCGCAAACCCATCGATCACCACGTACGTCTGGATGATCACCACTCATTATCCATATTTCGGGATGCCTCCCAATCAGGACCTCGGTTACCATCCAAACGAGGTGAAGATCTCCGGTCTTCGACCATCGTCTTCATCTTCGATTTCTTATCGTCGATTTAGTTATTCAGAATGGGATAAACCCGGTCTTTCTGAGAAACTCTCGTATATAATAAACAAGTGCAACACTAACATATACATGCATCATTTCAATTCATTAGTCACTAACCGTCAATCAGTAAGAGAACGATTTCCCAAATATTAACCCCGAAGGCCGAAACCAACATCAGATCAACACCCAGGAAACCATTCAACTTAGCCAACCTTCAGTTAATTTCTAAATCACATCCATATCGTTTATAATATTTTATAATGATTTATCGCTATTTTTATTCATTTTAAAATAGCCCATTTATTTAAAACGACGCTTCGGGCCATAACGCGACCGTGGCGCTGTTTTTCTTCAGATTTGATTTACACATATCTGAAAATCTAACCGTTGGATCTTCACAAAATTTACATCACTAGAAAGATCTTTTCAAAATGAATCCAACGGTTCCAGTTTCGGGAAATTCTGACGGTCGGATCTCCCGGTACAATCGTTTGATGTTTCGATTTCGAAATACGAACTGCAGCGTCGTTATTCGATTAAATATAATTATATATATATATATATATAAATATAATCGATTATGGCGCTGTTTTTCTTCAGATTTGAATTAAACATTCCAGACAATCCAACCGTTGGATTTTTACAAAGTTGGTGCCGTTGGAAAGATATTTCCAAGGCGAACCCAACGGTTGCGATTTCAGGAAGATCCGATGGTCGGATCTCCCGTACTAATCGTTTAAAATCACAGTTTCAAAATACGAACTGCAGCGTCGTTATTCGATATATTTCAATTCTATTTAAATATATATATCGATTCTTCGATTTCAAAACTATATTCTTTTCATACATTTGATAAAAATGATATTTTTATCTAACTGTCTTCTATTTCAACACTTCACTATATTTAGAAATTCATGTATATAATAAAAATGTGATTTTTATTGTAAAACAATTTATTTCAAAACACTATTATTTTATATAGTTTATATAGGTAATAAAAATAGGATTTTTATTATAAAACAATTTCTTTCAAAACGGGATTTTTTTATACATTTCATATAGATGATAAAAATGTGATTTTTATTATAAAACAATTTATTTCAAAATATGAATACCATTCAACACATGAATTTCAATTCAACGAATGAATATTGATTCAACACATGAAGGTTTTCTATTCAACGAATAAATATAGTTTCAGCAAATGAAAATAATTCAAACACATGAATATTATTCAAAATTTCGGCAGCATAACGGCAGGGTAGTTAAAACCGAGACCGTCCCTAGTACAGCTCCTCGCTCTACCTTAAAACCTCACGGTTTTTGACAATGGGGATCATGCATCTAGTTCGCACGCAGGTGGCATGTGTATATTTATTTCACTTCCACAAACTAATCCTATGTGGTTTCAACCAAATATTTCTCAACCACAAATGGGTATTTTTCAACCATAATCAACCAATATCAACCACAAACAATCACAATCAAACATTCGCTATCAATCAATTTTCACACCAATCACAACCAATAAATATCGTCCATGGTTTGTGGACGAGGGGCGTATATATATTTATATATAGCAATTCACTTCTATTTCAACACATATATAATTTTTACATCGCATATATAACTTATACATCGAACGTACAACTTATACAACGCTTATACATGAGGTGTACAACGCTTATATAACTCATACATTGACTATATAATTTATACATCGTCGTTTTCCATATCGTTTATAAATTAGAAATCTCACATTGGGTTCCACTCCACCAAAAATAGCAGATGGCTCAGAAAAATATGCGGTCTCTTCTAGAAGGTAGAAGACGTCCACATGGTCACGATACTTCCTGTTTCATCGAATTTCGTTAACGAACGAAAAAGATATGATTTTTCAAAGGTTGGAACACTTTAAAGTGTTTAAACAATATAAAGGAACCACCTTTATACGCTGTTCAAAACTAGGTCGGAGAAATTCGCGAAATCCGGGAAGAACTGGGATGATCGGTGGCTGCAGCGTCGTAAAGGGAGGTGAGCGCTGTCGGTCGATGGTGGTTTGAGGGGGTATGGTGGTCGGATCTGTCGTCGGCGGCGTCAGGAAGATCGGGACTTTGTAGGGCCGATTCCGGCGATGGGGGCGTCGGTCGAGGTCGTGGTGGGGTCGGATTGGAAGAGGAGGGAGTGGCGCTTCGAGTGGTGGCGGCGGCGAAGGCTGGAAGTGCCTGTAGCGGCGGCGGTGGAGGAGAGAAGGAAAGAAGGGGGAGCGCCGTTCGTTCGGGGAGAAAGGAAGGGTTTTCTTTTATTTTAATTTTAAAAATTATGATTGGTCGGGGGAGTTTTAAAGGGGTTTTCTGACACGACCACCAATCTAAACCCAACGACTGTCGTCCCTAGCGTTTTACCCCCATTCCGAACACAATGGGATATGTTTCGTAGGCCCATTCGACTGTTTCAGTCAGTTTTCCTTCAAATTAAAATATATAACATTCAATATTCAATTTGAACGTACGTTTCAATCTGCCAGGGCCACACTCTGATTCGAAAAATTCCAGAAAAATAAATCTAGCTATGTTTTGATGATACGGTCCCAACAAAACTATTCGTCGAATTCTGAGACCGTTTGCAAAAAGGCCCATTTCTGGTCGATCCAATTTAGCTGTAATTGACCAAAACACGTTTTCCTTTGCCACGCTCACATACTAGCTTCAAAAATTATGAAATTTGAAACCTAGCAATAACTTCACATCCCAGATCCAACAAAAGTGGTTTCGTCGAATTCCAAGGTCGTATGCAAAATGGCCAATTTTACGGGCTATATAAATTCCATAGCGACCTTTCTGAAAATTCATTTGGCCATAACTTTTGCTTTGCGTTATGAAAATTCGAATTTTCAGATTCGTTAGAAAGGTATTCACTAACAGATTTAAATATTTTTGGTTTCACTCAAATCCGTTTTGTTTTGCACCCGGTACAGCCCGACAAAGTTTGAATTCAATTTTTGAAACTACAGCGCCATTTCAGGCCTTGTTTATAATTAAAATTAATTATATTCGTTTTCAATTGTCGATTCAAACTCAGTTTTCATTGCTACTATTTAAAATATTTATTTTAAATATTCAAAATCCATTATTTTAGCCAATTTAAAAATTTTAAATTGGTTCAGATTTTCTGGGTCGTTACATGTGCGTTGCATTGTGTGATGGGACCTGGGTCTTATAATGGTTTCATTTTTCTAAAAAAGCATTGCATTATTTGACGATTTACTTTAATTATGCACTGGCAATCCAATGGAGTAAACCCGTTCCGCGTTAGCGGCGTGGTCCTATGATTAGCCTTATTATTAGATAAATTTAGTTAAGAATTCTCAGACCAGTCCCACGACTGACCTGTAGTTTGTTTCACTTTGCAAACTCGGGTGCCCTCTTTCCACACGGGCAATCGAGTAGCTTTTTGCAGATATAGTTAAGCAGGATCCTGGATTGAAGCCTGAAGCTGGGTCCAGAATATTGATGGCCTTCCGCTGAGATTAGTTCCGCTGCAATGTATTAAACTATTGTAATGTATCTTCCGCTGTATTATTTATCGATGTACTCTGATATATTCTGTACTCTGATGTAACATTTATTATTGATGTTATAAAAGTATGTGTTGTTGTTCTGATGTTGTTGTATGCCCAAAGTTAACGTACGCGGGTTTTGAACGGTCTTGATCGATCTTGCGATCGATTGGGGTCGGGAGAAATCTGGGTCGTTACATAAACAACCTTAGTCTAAACCTAAATTCACACAAATAAAATAGAACTAGAGCCGTCATGCTGCTGGGAGGAAACTAAGAATAGCCATCAGTTAGAGAAAGCTTTGAGACGAACAAATCTAATTCAAAACAAGAATCAAAACAACGTTAGTCTACCCAAAGGAAAGCATTGCAAATTCAGAACTCAGAATTCAAGTTCGTCGTTTATTGTAAGTATAGTGATTTTTCCGATGTGAATAAAATTAAGAATTGATTCGATGTAAATTGGAAATGGAATTGTGCTATTATGTAACGATGATGTTAATTCATATCTATGTATTGAAATGATTGTGTTGTGAACGGTATTGGGATGTTTGTGGTAAAATTGAGTCGATGTTGATCCTATTGTACATTTAGAATGAAAACAACATCGCATGCAAGTTGTACAGTTCATGTTGTAATCTACACCTATATGTTTATGTGATTATATAGGTTGTATGTATACTTTATGCTAAGAACCCCTATGCCTAAATGATTATGTTCATATCATGCTCCTATATTTATACAAAAGTTGCGAGTTCCTAATTGGATCCATGCCAAGATCCACTTTAATACATGTTTCATGATATAATTAGACATATGATTAGATCTAGTTTACACCCTTGTGATGAAATTATACATACGTTATGGACATGTCATATTCTTGTCATATGCTAGTTATGTTCGATGTTATGCTTAAATCTATACATGTTTAGGCTTATGTTGTCTTAATCATATGCTAATTTATGTGACACCTATTTGGTTAGATCCCTATTTCAATGCAAGTTCACATATATAAAAGTTGATTTAGGCTATGTTGCAAATTCACATGTATGTTGATTTAGTCTATGTTGCAAGTTCACACCTATGACATTCATGTTGACTATTTTGCAAGTTCACACCTATGATGTTCATATTTAATATGCCAAAAATGCCAAGTTTACACCTATGTCATGTTTATGATTATGAGTCTCTTATGCCAATTTTGTGTACGCAAAATTAGGCTAAATTTTTAGATTAATATTATATGTTAAAAATCACGCGAACGAAATTTAGGCTAAGATTGTTCGCCTAATACTTAGATGGGGTAACGTTGGGATAAATTGGTAATTAAAGGAAAACTTGACATAAAAATATATGAAATTGGCATGTTTGTCACATGCCAAAATTGGTGGCATTTAAACGGTATAAATTCTTATACCAAAAATGTTAAATTTGGAATGTGGGCCATAACATTTAATTGTTGACAAATTTACATATAACAAGTAATAAAGACAAATATGTGAATTTAGAAAATACGAGTATGCTTAACACGAGGTTGGATTGAGTTGTGATGTAAACCTGCCCAGACCCGCCCGGCTATCCAGTAGTCACAACAATACCTATCCAATGTGAGGGGTTAAGCATTGAGCCCATTAAGGACCCGAGGTTAGACTGAGTTACGGTGTAAATCTGACCGGAACCGACCGGCACATCCAGTAACCGTAGCAATATCTGTCTAATGTGAGTGGTTAGTGCTTGAAAAAGGCTAAGGACAGACAAGTCAGGATGGTAGGGTTAAGTTAACTAAAACACATAACCAAATTCAACATGTTAACTAAACTGATGGGTAGGGTTAGGTTAATATAGACACTTAACCACTTAGCATGTTTGACTAGAAAACCCTAGTAACGAGCGACCCATTTCAGCAGTAACCCAATTAGGTATCATGGTACCCTGAAACTAGGCAGGGTGGGGCACGATTACTGGGCTGATTGTAAGCGATCAAAAGCGACGGCGGTTGGTGCACAGTGTGGGTTCTAACGGAGTGCGGGCGTGCACACACTCCGGAGCAGACAAACAGGGCACTGGGGCATCAGTAGTATAACCTATGCATTCTAGAATCATGACAGGCCGCCACCATGGGACTTGATACACCCCATGGTGGGACCAGCATAGGCAACTACAATCTTTGGGGGCCGTATGACACATATGTTTATACGGGTAGGAGCCGATCTTTAGAAAGGGGATCACTTCACCCTCAGCATAGGGTGCATCTTTAGAAAGGGGATCACTTCACCCTCAGAATAAGGTGCATATTTAGAAAGGGGATCACTTTACCCTCAGCATAGGGTGCATCTTTAGAAAAAGGGGATCACTTCACCCTCAGCATGGGGTGCATCTTTAGAAAGGGGATCACTTCACCCTCAGCATGGGGTGCCAGTCGAAATAAATACAAGTAGGTACAGAGATATAGTGTAGGGTGTGATAGTGTATTCGGTTCTAAACTACATTATCTTAGTTTATGATACCTTCCTATTTCCAGTCTATACCTATCATGCCCTTATTCTTATTCTCATGCTGAAGAGTCACTAGACTTACCAGGCTTTATGTCTGACTCTATTTTTCTTTCGTCTTCTTTTCTTCCCCCCCTCCCCCCGAGGTCCACAGGGAGGAAACAACTCAGCTTAGTCAGACTCTTTGCAAGCTTCAAGACAGTAGATGTACGGTTTGGAGTCTCTTTCATGGGCTATGGCTTTTGGACACGTTCTATGGGGATTTATGCAGCTTTTATCATGTTTTATGCTTCTTTATTTAATAATCAAGACAGAAGTGATGATGTAATGTTTTGGAAGTTATTATGAAACAATTATGGAAATGTTTTGTATGAACACATATTTATGAAATAAAAGTCTGTTTGTTTTCCGCTGCTTATGTATATGTATGTTTATATATCTAGCTTGAGTTTATTTGTGACTTTTACGTATAAACCTCCTCCAAAGTTAAGGCATTCTCTTTGTGAGTGACCTTAATGGAGGTGGGGTGTTTCAACTCCCGTCCGAGTGTATCTTGACTCCTTGAGTTAAGTGAATACGTATAAATGACTCCTTAAGTCATAGCTTCCCCGAAGCTGAGTATCGGTATCTCTCATCGTGAATGCGTCACTAACTCCTAGTTAGTAACCCAAACAGTGTTAACCGAGCGTCCAATACCACTCGTTCCCACTATTCAGTTTACTAGCCGCTTGTGAACTCTACACTAGAAAACCTTAAAAACTCCAAATCACAGATAATATCTCAATAGCTTCAGTCGGACGTATAGGAGATTAACCAATCTCGTATACCTACGTGTCTCATACCGCGGGGTTTACAATATCGTTTAATACCCATAACGTCATCTCGAAGAGTGCAGAAAAATGTCACTTTATATAAGGGAAAATACTTGATTTTTCTTTCAAAGCGAGTTAATAAAACAGTTTTCCAAAATTGATAGTTTTCCTTTCGAAATCCTTATAAATATACGAAAGTTACTTTAACTATTGTTTTGAGATCGATTAGTGTTAAAACAAAAATTACAAAATTTCGTTTAGCCTCAAAACTATAATGAAAACGTTATTGATACGTATATTGGAAAACTAATTGAAAACATGAATTGTGTGCTTGAATCTCATCAAAACTCATCGCAAAAATCAACACAACAACATCAATCACTACCAAGATCCAGAGTTCGGTTTTGATTAAAAATTAGCTTAGTTTCCAAAGCTTAAATCTTCAGTAATAGCTCATTGGAAACTCAACACGAATAGGTTAAATACAGCCCCAAAACGCCTAAGCCAATAGTGTACAAAACAAAATAAGTTGAAGGATGAAGCCTACTCATTCACTTCTTTTGGGGTTGAACCACTTCCTTTGGGGCGGTCGACCCTAGTGCCCGACCCTTCCAAGTAACAACCCAAATTTTGAAAGGCCATTTTTTTCTCAAAAATCCCAATCTGTCGAAGCCCGAGTTGGTTTGTCTGGTATATCTTGTGGAAAGGATAGAGATAATAAATGTATCATAGCTCGATAAAACATCTCACAACATAATGGGTAAAATATAATAATCAAATATAGCCTTTCCGAAAGAATGACGCTACCTAACAAGTGTCCAAAGGCTACCGAAAATCTCTACCAAAAGTATAACCTATAAGTATGTTATGAGCATGGGGCAGAACACAAGTTCTGGTGAGAGGACAAAACATACATTCTGAAATAATCCTACGTATATCGTTTAGTTATAATTTCTTAATTATTAGTTTATTCAGGTTAACAACACTATAGGCTCTAAACTCATGTCGTAACCATCTACTCTCCAGTAGATTAAACCTAATATAATATATATGTAGTTACGCTCAACATCTCAAGGTACTTCCCATAGTACCATCCTCGTATGGTCTGCACCGTCATGCAGCGGAAGCATGCACAACCTCCATCCCTATGCCATGTAATTGTATGGATCCTTGTATCTGAACTCCTCGATCGAACCTTGTCTCGACACAGAGTAATGCCCTGGCGTCTATAATACAACACCCAGTGTGTGTATCTAGACCCTCACACGAACGTGTTGCCTACTTTAACCCAAGATCCATAATAGGGCTACATACAATGCACGAAACACGGTCGGTAGCTTTCAATATCTGTAAAGGACAACTTCATTAAGCTTACGTTACATATATCCACATATGGTTGGTCTCTTTTCATAGTAGCTATGGCTCCATCCTAGACTCTCCCTCAACTAATGAAAGACTACACCAAGATCTAATAACGTTCCCCTATAAACCAATCTAACATCCAATTTGGCGTGTCCCTCAACCAACATCTCGAATCATACAATGCCATCTATCATAGTCTCCTGTCATCCACGCTTCAGTTGTAGTCAAGGTATACCCTAGATGGTGCAACAGAACTGCCTCCGAGCGACGACTTCATCCGGTTGTTCCTTAGAGGGCCATCTCAGAGTACCCTACCACGTCCCGCGAAAGCTGCGTGCTTCCCTCTAGTCCGATAGAATAGTTAGTTGGACATGTTCCTCTTGTGTCTATTAAGGATGCAGAATAAGGATCTTAAGGCAGAATTAACACTAGAGGGGGGTGAATAGTGTTTATATGAAATTTAAAAATTGCTTTAACAAACGTGAATTACTATGCAAATCACACAATGATTACCACACAAGGAATGATCACAAACACAGAAACAATTACAGACACAAATATAAGTAAATATAAAATGCAGAAAAGGAAACAACACACCGGATTTTAGACTAGTTCGGATTACTCCTATGTTCAGTCCCACGCAACGCTGGATTGCGCAAAGTTTTATTAATACTAGTATCAATCTTACGACGCCCTTGATTTCACGGCTACAAGGTTCACACCGATTCCACACCCTTGATTTCACGGCTACAAGGTCCATACCGCTCCCTTTCCTTGATTTACATGCTACAAGGAACACACCCTTTGCCAAACAATTCCCAAATGATTACAATAGCCCTAGAACTCTTCGATAGCACTTCGATTCAGAGAGTATTTGATAGAGATTGAGAAGAGAAAAAGTTTGATATAATTTGAGTAGAAATCGGCAGATTATAAGTATAGAAATCAAGAAATTAATGTATATTAATGGTGGTTAGAGATAGGATGAAGATGGAGAAAAAGAAGTTAAGAAAAAAATCGAATTTAACCCCTATTTATAGTGTTTGAAAGGTTGCAACGTTTATGAAACATTTCAAATATATATTTCCTTTGAAAATTGAAAATCTGACAGTTATATGTCGACATATCCAAAGGTGTATGTCGACATATATAGTATACTTTTATTTTTTAAAATTATTTTTCAAGTGTTTAAATCTATATATATTCTGGAAATTCTTGAATCAAAACTAATGTTTTAAATGAAGTTTCTAAAGTATAAATACATATAAAAACATAGTGATATATAATATAAACATATTTATAATATTATATAATATAAAACTATAAAATATATATATATTTTATAATGCTTTATAAATTATAAACATATAAGTAAAATCTTAATAATTTGAAATCATTTTAGACTAGGAGTTTGAGATTATTTTGAAATTGATTTGAAAAGGAATTTGAAAACAGAATTTTAAAAAAAAAAATTGAAAGTGCTAACCGGAGTTTTACATATAAACTAGACTCTATTACTTGAGCTCTTGAAATCTTGATATTCTTGATTCTCATGAGTTTTTAATTTTTTAATATCTTGAATCTTTATTAACGTACAGTCTTCTATTTCACCTGTATATAATTGCTGCATATATATCTATACATATTCAAGGTAAAGATGTTAACATATATATTATAACTAATAATGTTAATAATTGAAAAAAGGTTGTTGTCATAAAAATTCCATTCTCCAACAATCTCCCCCTTTTTGATGATGACAACCTTGGTTTATAAAATATTCATACCTAATATTGCCTGTTTGTTTTTATTCCTTGAATACTCCCCCTTTCACCATGAAACTCTTTTGGCTCCCCCTTAAACTATGCCTATATCTTATTTTATAATTTCTCCACCTTTTTCATTAACAAAAATTATCCTATACTACATTATATTATACCTATAGTATCCTATTCTAGACTTAATTATAATAGACTAAACTAAATTATACTTCCCTTAAATCTATGCTCTAAGTATCTAAATCTAAATAACTTTCCCTAACTCTATGATAATACTAAAGAAACAAGAGTATTTCCAAGCAAATTAATAAAGTATTTACAAACAATGTGTTTAATATTTATAATCAATAAATCCAAATATTTCAAACCAAACAATATATACAAATTCAAACAACTTCAACCAAATTCAAACAAGATAAACCAATCAATTCAAACAAAATTAAACGTCTCTTGGAACTTCCACCCATCCATCTCCTCCAAAGATTGGATTCTTCTTGATGACTTCCCAGTCTTCATCTTCTTTGGTGGGTGGTGTTTTGGCAAGATTGTCGTCTTTATCTTTGAAATGGGAAGGGATTGACCAACGAATAACTTCAAAGTGTTTCTCTTGATGTTCAACCATCTTTATCTGAATCAATTCTAGGTGACGTTGATTATGAAGTACTAGAGAAAAGATATTCTTAAATGAATTGAGTGTTTCTTCTAGATTCTCACTCAAATTGTGAATAGGATTGGCCATTATTTGATTATATAGATAAGGTATGATTAGAGAAGAAGGAGAGACTTTAAAATAAATTTTTCTGGAAGAAAAGGGTATTTATAAAGGCTGGAATTCATTTAAAACAAAGAGACATAAGGTAGTTATTTAAAAATTTAAATTTGAAACAATTTGAATTTCCTGATAGTTATATGTTGACATGTGCATTTCTGCTTGTCGACATACCCATGTTAATTTTTGATTATTTGAATTTTTGCTTAATTTTTGAATTGTTTCTTATTATATTATTTAATTTAATTTTAAAGTTTTTACAGATACTAGAGATCAATTTTGACAGCAAACAAGACTATTTATTACTACTTAAAAGGCAGTACATTCGAACAATACAAGGTACTAAATATAAGATTTGAGATGGAAATAGAAGAAAATACGAAAGGATAACTTAAACTAATAAACTTAGATTTCAGAGGATGAAGATGAGGAAGGCGATAATCCAAGTTTTCTTCCTACTTTGCCAAAGAACTTCTTCATTTTAGAAGACATTTGGGTAAGAGTCTTCTTAATATTCTTTTGGTTCTTGGTTAACTTGGCTTGGTTTTTGACAAGTGTTCCTTTGTAAATGGTTCTACTATTTGTTGGACATTCAATAATTTCCAAAGAGGATTCTTCTTTTTCATCGATTTCCATTGGATTTTCTCCTTGTTGTTGCATTCGAGTTTGTTTGTCCTCAAAAGTTTCATAGGGTTTAAAAATGATTGGAATTTTCATAAGATTTATATTTCCCGAGTTTAAAACCTTTCTTGGCACAAATTCCTCTCCTTTGAGATCCACTCCAAAATAATTAAAGATACGGGTAAGATAAACTCAGTGATAGAGAGCGTTTCCCTTGGTGGACATCTCTTTGGGCTTAAACTCTTTCAAAATAACACCGTACCAATTAATATCATAAGTGCCAAAGATGGAAAAAGAGGTTTTTGGAATTTGAGTGTTGGTTTATTGAAATTTCCGGAATGAGGTGTGAGAGTATGTTGAAGGAGGAGGTTGACGATTCTTGGTTTTGGATGGAAAAAGATATTTTTAAATTCCAAATGTTTATCGCTTTCAAAGATGTGATGAAATGTTTCCAAATCCGTTTCATCAATTCAAATTCCAAAAAATTCGAGTCGGTACTCTTACAATTTAAAATGGTACCTAAAATTTCACGATCCAAAAATATTTGAGTGCCTTTTACGCTACTCCAAACTTGATTCTCATTTCCTTTGTAAAAGCCACGATTCAAATTCGCATAAAAGATTTTGACGAGATTAGGGTAACATACTTCACCATTATCTCGAGCTTCAATCAAACTTAGAACTTCATTTTGATGAAAAAGAGAACGAAGATCATAAGAAGGGAAATCTTCAAAGATAGCGAAGGCTCCCGTATTGACTTTTTCATTTGCCATATTGTCAACATAGGCTTGAATAGCTTTCGGATCATTGTAGAGATGACCTTTGAGAGTATTGGTTAATCTCATGGTTTTTGGTGTGCTTAAGGAAGCCATTGGAGATAAGTTTTGAAGAGAATAGTATAAAGATAGTTGTTTTGAATTTTGAATGAGAGGTTGAGTGAATATAATTGAACAGATATATAAATAGAAAATGAATAGACATAAATTTTCTGAAAATAAGGACACCTTTTCAAATCTTAGGAGTTGGTGAAAAGATGGAGCGAAGTTTGTAAGTTTAAACTCTTAAAGTTCAAAAATTGAATTTCATTTACTGGCACATAAGTCTTCATGTTGGTTTAGATATGTCGACATATATGTATATTTTTCAAAAGACATTTTGATTTTTGGCTTTGTTTTATTATTTTGACGTTTTATATTTTCAGGTTTATTATTTCCTCAAATAATTTTAATCCTAACAAACATCTAAAATCAATTATATTATTATTTATTACTTTATTATTATTATTTTGAATTTCAAATTTCAAATTTGAATTTTAAAGTTCAAGTTTGAATTTTTTAATTTTTAATTTTAAATTCAAACAAGGCAACCAATCAAAAACATCCATTCAACTAATTCAATCAAAATTAATTAAGGCATACCTAGTTTTTATATCCATTTCTTCAATATTTTCTGAATTCTGAATCGTTGTGAAGCACATATTTGAATTTCCTGTTTCTGGCTCTTCATCGCTTGATGATGAGTCTGGATCGTCTAAAGTTGCTACATATGCCCTTTTCCTCTTCTTTGATGAATTATTATTATCTGTTTGTTGATTTGATTTATCAATATATGGACACATTCTCTTTATATGGCCTGGTCTGTCATCATTTATTCCTAAACTTCCTTGATTATTTCTCAGAAAACTATTTCTCCTTTTATATCTTATAAATTTTCTGAAATTCCTTGTTATTAAGTCAATTTCCTCATAATCCTCACTACTTGAATCAGAATTGTCATTTGTTGCTTTGAATGCTATAGATTTCATTTCTTTCGACTTATTCTCCTTACTTTTCTATAACAAAACTTCGAACGATATCAAATTTCCTATTAACTCCTCAATCTTCATTTTACTAACATTATTTGCCTCTTCTATGGCCAATGTTTTCTGATCCTATTATGGGATTAGTGAATCGAGAATTTTTCTAACTTGATTTTCCTTAGAATAAGTTTTTCACAAAGCCATTAATGAATGCACGATTTCCTGAAACATGCAGTACATATCGGAGACAAATTCATTCTGATTCATTTTGAATAACTCAAATTGATTAATTAACATAGATATCTTAGTCTGATTAACTTTATTGGTTCCTTCATGAGTAAATTGCAATGTTCTCTATATTCATAAGTAGATTTACAAATTAACACTCTATTAAATTCATTTCTAGCTAATGAACGGAATAACATATTTATAGCCTTGGAATTACTCTATGCAACAACCTTTTGTTCATTAGTCCATTATGCAAAATTAGTAGTGGGTTTAACACATTCAGTCTGTGTACTATTCCAAGTGTCTAATCCTACAGACTGCAAATATATTTTCATCCTACATGCCCAATATGAAAAATTACTTCCATTAAGTAATGGTGGTCTAACGGTGGACTGACCCTCTACAAATAAACTATTGTTACAAGCAATTCCAGTGTTGGTTGCCATTTAATATTTTCAAATTCAGATGATGAACTTTTGAAAACCTATGCACTAATACCAATTGTTAAGGATGCAGAATAAGGATCTTAAGGCAGAATTAACACTAGAGGGGGGTAAATAATGTTTATAAGAAATTTAAAAAACACTTTAACAAACATGAATTACTATATGAATCACACAATGATTATCACACCAGGAATGATCACAAACACAAAAACAATCACATACACATATATAAGGAAATATAAAATGCAGAAAAGGAAAGAACACACAGGATTTTATACTGGTTCGAAATACTCCTACGCCCAGACCCACACAACGCTAGATTGTGCAGAGTTTTATTAATACTAGTATCAATCTTACAACACCCTTGATTTCACGGATACAAGGTTCACACTGATTCCACACTCTTGATTTCACAACTACAAGGTTCACACCGCTCTCTTTCCTTGATTTATGAGCTACAAGGAACACACCCTTTCCTAAACAATTCTCAAATGATTACAACAGCCCTAGAACTCTTCGATAACACTTCAATTAGAAGATTATTTGATAGAAATTGAGAAGAGAAGCTGTTTTCTATAATTTGAGCAGAAATCGGCAGAGTATAAGTGTAGAAATCAAGAAATTAATGTATATTAATGGTGGTTAGAGATAGGATGAAGATGGAGAAGAAGAAGTAATGAAAAAATCGAACTTAACCTCTATTTATAGTGTTTGAAAAGTTGCAACGTTTACGAAACGTTTCAAATATGAAAAGACACTTCCTTTGAAAATTGAAAATCTGATAGTTATATGTCGACATGTGCAAAGGTGTATGTCGACATATACAGTATATTTTTATTTTTGTTTAAATCAATATATATTCTGGAAATTCTTGAATCAAAACTAATGTTTCAAATGAAGTTTCTAAAGTATAAAAACATATAAAAACATAGTGATATATAATATAAACATATTTATTAAATTATATAATATAAAACTATAAAATATATATTATAAAGCTTTATAAATTATAAACATATAAGTAAAATCTTAATAATTTGAAATCGTTTTAGTATAGGAGTTTGAAATTATTTTGAAATTGATTTGAAAACAGAATTTGAAAGTGCTAACCGGAGTTTTACATGTAAACGATACTCTATTACTTGAACTCTTGCAATCTTGATATTCTTATTCTCATGAGTCATGAATTCCTTAATATCCTTAAACTCTAATATTGTACAGTCTTCTATTTCACATGTATATAATTCCTGCATATATATCTATACATATTATGGGTAAAGATGTTAGTATATATTTTATTAATCAATAATGTAAATAATTTAAATAAGGTTGTTATTATGAAAATTCCATTCTACAACAGTGTCTCCAGATACCGCGATGAACTACCCCGTTGAGTTCTTCATCTCTATATATACGGACTGGTCCAAGTACATCACGTCATCGCGTTATTAGATCTTATGTCTAATCTTTCAATCACGCGCTTAATGTTACTTATATTATTGCTAATTAACCTAATTATTTACACATTAGTTTATTATTCTAATTATTGGTTTATCAGCCTCCATTTGGCTGCTTACTTTCTTTAATCAGCCCTATGCCACTGGAATAGACTTTCGCTTATTATTATTACGTTCATTAGATCTAATCCTTCTAAGCATACATCTATCAATTATAAGCCTATTTTATTCTTTCTTATCTAATTATAACCTTGTGTTATATCGTTACCACAACTGTCGCTGTGGGTTTACTTATTAACTTATCTGCCTTAACTAAGATTTATTAACAAGTTCTGCGTTCATCATTAATTATAACCTACGTTATAATTCCACTTTCCCCTAGGACAAGTCTACATATTATATTTCATTCCCATTCATATAATTAATTATAATAGGCAATATTCCCCGTTCACCACATTTTCCCTAGGTTCCTTAATATTAAACCAAACCTTTACTGTTGTAACCTTTCTTTACTTACCGTCTTGTACATTTTTATTATTACAAGAAAATATTTCACACTTTCATTAAATTGGTTAGTGGAAATTTATAAAAATATATTTCCATAATACACATCAATTAAGATATGTATTTTCAAGTTATTTTTCTATTTTCATCATGTGCATAGATATTTTTTATTAGTGTGCAATATGACAAAAGAGACCCTATTTCACACTAATCCCTATTAACTTCCTTTTCTTGCAACTACATTCTCTATAATTTACCATAATGATGATTATGGAAATGTATCCCTTTTCCACCTCCAACTAATCAAGTCCACTACTAATTCCATTTTTCTGAGTTAGATATTAGTTCCTGTTTTCCATAGGCCATTCCAATTACTGTAAAATTCCATGCAAAATTAGGCATCCTACTTCTTTTTCCATTATTTCCACGATTTATTGTAATTCTTTTTAAAACACGCCTAATTTACCATTAAATTCCAATCTTAAAATTATATGCATAATCATTGTCAAATTCACAATTATAATATTACAGTAATTCTCAAACCCAAATAGAAAGTTATGGGTATATATTTATACAATAGTAAAATTCTTAATGTGCTTAAGGGATTGAATTATCTCACAATTTCAATCATTCATTGCATTAAGAATTACGGGGAATTTAAATGATAAATATACCATTACCAAAAGGTATAATTTAAGTCCGCTCACCTGACTGCTTTCTAATTCTTGAATCTGATTTAGATATGCTACCCCATGGTCTTCCTAATTGAATTTAATAGCAAAATAACTATGGATTTACAAATCGAACGGTAAAAGAATGAAAGAAATGCTAATAATTCAGATTCATAAAATTTACCTCACGTAGATGCACATATATCATAGATCTATAAATTTTGTCTTTAAATCTTGAATCAGAATTCCTAAAATTAATACATTCCTACTTCTGAAGATTTGAAGAAGAAAGGAAATGGCAGAGCTTTGGGGTCGCTTCAGAAAATATGAGTTGGAGGCTAGCCTCTGCTAGTCTATTTATAGGTGCATAAAAGACTCTTGTTCGTTGGATCAAATAAATTAAAATCCGAGTTGTTTGAATCGAGAAATTAACGTTAGTTTACTCATTATTGGGTCAACCCGGTTCTAGAGTGGGTCGACCCATTAGCTGGCCCACTTATGTTAATTCAGCCGTAATTTAATTTTTGTTTAACATTAATTATAACATTCTTTTTCTTTCTAAATATTATTATGTAAATTAATTTCTTCCATGTATAAGGCATGTTTAACATTTCATTTTCAAATTTGCATGCATATGTTCGCATATAACTTTTCCTTTGTTGTTTAATAACATTCCCATACGGGCTCCGTTTGGGACAAGTTATATATAGGAATAAATCAAAAAATTATTATGAACATAATGGTGCATGTCTCGAGGCCAAATTATAAAATCATAAAACATCGATATTTTTGGATAATAAATTAAATATATACATACGGGGTATTACATTCTCCCCCTTAGGAAATTTTGTCCTCTAATTTTAATAAGGGTAGAATTATGTTATTCCTCGTATAATTTGCAGTCATCATGTGTACATCCAAACTTTTAATCAATTGTGCGCTGGTGCAAAGTGTAACAGAATATAAAGTACATGAATGACTAAACGGTATCTCCTATATGAATGCAATTTTTTTTGAAAATTTATTTGAAAACATGATTCATACATCCAAAATATGCTGGCAATTTCTATATGAATGCGATATTTCGAAAATTAAAAATACTTTTTATCCAATTTTCCCACACTCTTACAGGGTAAGAGCGTAGTTCATCCATTTTTTGCATCCAAATCCTACCAACCAACTTTAAAATTTTGAACTACAGAAAAGTCAAATTTTCTGAATGGGTGCGTTTTTCATAGGTTCCTATTAAGTTTCAAAATTAGGCTCACATCCGGTCCAACTTTTCATGTAAATTAGGTCCTTATTTTTCGTAAAATCATCAAAAAAATATAAAAAATATATAAAAAAATAACGGAAATTCATTATTAAATAAAACACATACACGCCAAAAAATTCATGCGTTAAAACAATCAAAAACCACATCAAAAACCAAAATAACACAAAAACAGCAAAACAACAGGTTTTTGCACCAAAAGATGCACCTATCCGTTAATAGTTGCATACATTCATGCTTATATTTCAGCCTTGCGCCAAACTGCAGTATAAATGCATACATGTATGCAGCTAAACAACATTATACGCATCCTTTTGTGCATATATCCAAATCTGGCCTGTTTTTTCAAGCATTCGCCGTTTTCAGACATTGTTACACGCATCTATGCTCTTATAGAGAATACACACATACATTCATGCGCATATTCAGAAGCCATCGTCCCTTTTAAATTTGTTGCACACATGCATGCATATATACAGAATAGTTGCATTCACCATTCGTAACACATGAATCTCAGTTCAACTTTGTATGCATACATGTTTGCAACTATTGGTAATAGTTGCATACATGTATGTGTATATTGGTCCAGATTTTCAACATCAAAACACTATACGAATATATGCATGTATGTATGCTGCTATTGGCAATAGTTGCAAAAAAGTATGCAACTTTTTATTGTTTTTTTTCGAATGCTTCTGGGAATATTTCCTATTTTTTGAATTTTTTTTAGTGACTAGCGCTTTTTTTTTTTGCTCAAAATAGGTAAAAGGTGTAACATGGCAGGACGCGGAAGTGCCAAAAAAAAGAGCGGCAACTGAATTCTAGGGACAGGGTTTACATGTAAACATAGGGGGGCCGTGCGCTATATTTTGAAATGTTTTTGGGATGTGAGCCTAATTTTCACTTTCTGAATTTTAGTTTCTTATAATTTTTCTAAGGAAAATTTATCTTTTGTTATTTTTATGTAAATTTTTCTTTCCGTTTTCTTAGTCTTATTTATTGCGATTTATCACGAGCTTCGTCAAATAGAGAAAAGTTCCATACAATTACCTTAATAGGATAAAATTATACCATAACTAAATGACAAATTTCAAGTACAAATTCTTAACGAAATTGCCAATTCAACAAAAGATAGCTGAGTTCTAAAATAAAGGAAAGAGTTTTAAATAAAGCGATAATGATACCAATCCAATCTCAGAAAGGTGATCGGAGTCCCTGTCTAAAGATATCCCGAATAAAGGAATACAAACCACCTAGGTGTTCCTCCTGACGCTTAGTACTGTCCCACACCTCCAGTTGCATCTGCTCGAAGCGCAACTGGGACGAAGGTATCTCTTGCAGAGACTGCTGCTGTGTTTGAGCAAAGTCGAGCTTCATACGAGCCACATCTTGTTGTCTAAGAAAAATCTCTTGGTGCTTCCTAGCTAATAGGTCTGCCTCTTGGATATGAAACTGGCCTCTCTCCCCAAATTTCATGGCTCCTCTCCTGGCCATGGTCCCCATTGTAATGACTGGAAGACCCAGCGCCTCCCCAGTATGCCGACTCTGCACCCTGATAACCCTGGTCTGCTAGAGGGTCATTGTAACACCCCGTATTTTCTGTGAACTTAAGAATTACAAATCTAAGTGTAATTAAAATATAAAATAAGAATCAGGGAAATCGGGTTGCGCCATTGCATTCGTCTCGAAATTATGCTTGAAAACCGAGTCCGAGTTTGCGAGAATCGGAGTCCGTATGACCAAGTTATGGCCCTCCAAAGTTTCAGGAATTTTCAGAGTTCAAAACAGCTCGAATTCGAATTCAAATTTCGAATTCAAAACCCAGAACAGACTGGGCGGGAAATTTCCCACCCAGTACCCAGGTTGACTGGGGAGTCGACTGGGTAGTCGACCCCCCCCCCTCCCCCGACCAGGTTGACTGGGCAGTCGACCTAGGGGTCGACCTTGTCCCTGAACCTGGTTTTGGGCCTGGGTGCATTCTTATGTATCTGGTCTCGTTTTCTGCCTAGATTCGTCTGCCTAAACCTATTTAAACAGCCCCAAACCTAGCCTTCTCTACACACAATTCTATTCTGCTTCTACTCTGCCTCTGTTCTAAATAAAAATAAAAATGGCATCGCTACTCTGCTGACATCAAAACTAGAAGCTAATCAACATCAACCTAAGCAACTCAATTCAAGCATGAAACTTCAACAACGGTTAAAGAAGATCAACTAACGTCGCTACAACTATCTTTCTTCTAGAATCCAATCAAGGCAAGTACAGTTATTTTCCGATATAAACGTTAATTCTGATTGTGACATGAATTGTAAATCTAAATCTGAGATTATGTCTGTTATGTTCTGTTTAGATCTGCCTTATTCTGTATTTCTTTCTGCTTTCTGTTCTATAGCCAGGCTACCACGAGCCTGAGCCAATCTCATAAGAGATTAACATACGCTAAAATATTTGGGACAATAAAATGAATAATGCATGAAATGGGCATGACCGATATGTGACTGATTTGAGGAAAGAACATAGGTTGAACTTGGAACTTAGGACATAAATCTAAGGCATATAATTGAACCTATGACTTGAGTTTTGTGGCATAAAGAATATTGAACATATGACTTGAGAAGTTGAGGCATAAAATTTACACTGGACATATGAATTAGGAATCGGGGCACAAATTTGACCGTAGGCATGTAATTAGTTTAGATACATATTACATGTTGTAAACTAGATCTGGATATGAGCAAGCTATGTATGATAATCTGTGATTTGGGGACATAATTCAATATCTGATTTTAAGAATAGGATACATGATTAAAACCTAGATTTGTGGCACACTTTAAGAAGGGGAAGATATGTGACTTAGGTGTAGAAATTAAAATCTATAATAAGATTTGAGGACTATTAAGTGTGAATACACCTAAATAGGGATTTTTGGATATATGGCATGCATTGTAATATTTGGTATAATTTATAGATGAATCTGCTGTACAATGCTAGTTTAACCAAAATGGGAACATATGTTATATGGTAAATTATGTCCATATTCTATGTTATGTAAATTTATGAAAACATGGGGTATATGATCATATTGTGAATCATGATAATTATTTTGGCCTAATTTATGATTAAGCAAGGCATGTAAATAGAACCTTTAGAAATATTAAATCTGCTAAATCTGTCATCTGCTAAGTCTGTTGAAAATGCCAAATCTGCTAAATTAAATCTGTTGAGATGCCTAAACTGCTAAATCTGTTGAGATGCCTAAACTGCTAAATCTGTTAAGATGCCTAATCTGTTATCTGCTAGTTTGCTTAATCTGCTAAATCCATTAAGTCGCCTAATCTGCAAAATATGTTATCTGCTATATCTGTTGAGTTGATATAATTAGTCTGTTATTGACATAATCTGAATTGGCTATAGTTATGAATAATTGACATGTATATTAGGCGTGGGCATAAGTGGTAAATTATCAATTAATTGGCCGCAAAGATGAACATGGCTAACTCGAGGTTAGAATGAGTTTGCGGCGTAATCTTGCCCGGAACCGCCCGACACATCCAGTGGCCGCAAATAATAGGTTCTAATGTGAGAAGTTAGTCATAATATGCTTAGACACGAGGTTAGGTCTGGCTTGTGGCAGAAGTCTGCCGGAACCGCCCGGCCCATCCAGCGGCCACAAGCTAGCGACCTAATGTGAGAGGTCTGCGCATTAATAATTAATTAATGCAAATCTGAGATAAAAATGATGTCCAAAATGTGTTGGGTGGGTAGGGTTAAACCAACTGGACTAATATATATAATAAACCCGTTCATGAATCTGTAGGCCCAATACAAAGTTAGACAAATCTGAAATTCGGTTAAATCTGTACATCTAATCCGTTAGTCTGAAAACTTGTTGATTTGATTTTTTGATCTGTGAATTAGTAAATCTGATCTCTGTATGTATGAACTTGTAAACAAGTTAATCTGAAATCAGTTAGTCTGGGGACACAAGGTTAGGAGGGAATTTACTTGTGTCATATGTTGTTTGGGACCCATATTAGTCAGTAACCTTTCTGGTATCAAAATTTTGACCCAACAGTAGGTAGGGTTCGGGCACGCTTACTGAACTAATTATAAGCGGTTCATTCTGATAATGACGAGGGGTGTTGATGGTGCGTTCCAACCGGGTCATGTGCGTGCATGGATCCCGGTCTGCCTCTGAGGATGTAAGACGCCGTGACATCTGTAAATAGGTCTGTGCCAATTGGTTGTCACTTTAGGGAGTGATACACCCTACTGTGGGGCCGACACAGGGTATTTATGTATTAAGGAGCCGATCGCTTGGGGTAGGGTTTTAGGGTACACTTAGTTCTGTCTGTTTCTGTTGGTACCGTCTGTTTCTATTGGGTGGTAACACCTGTCTGTTTCTGCGTGGTACCATCTGTTGGGGTGGTAAAGGCCCATTACTAGTGTACACCTAATTCTACATTCTGTTTCCGTAGGGATTAATCTGTTTCTGCTTCTGTCTGTTTCTGTTCGGGTGGTAAAGGCCCATTACTAGCACTCTCTTATGTGGAAATTATTCTGTACCCGTTTCTGTTTCAGTTTAGACATTACGGCGATACCTAATTCTGTTATACTAGTATTAGTGCAGAGAAGTGTAAAGAAATAGCTTATGTCATTCTGTTCTTCTGTTATATCCGCTACACCCTCTCATCCAGTTTTATTTTCATGTCATGTTATTATTATCTGTTCATAACTGAAAATCACTGGACTTGCCAGACTTTTTGTCTGACCCTTGTTGTTTCGCCTCCTTTCTTCCGTTTCCCCCCAGGTTTTGTTGAAGGGAGTACTCTAGCTTGATCCAGATTTCTTCCGCTTGAAGTGCTTAAAGTATGGCTCGTCTTCTTCTGTGGGGATTATGATTTTAAACTATGCATTCTGAAGGCTTTTGTACAAGACTGATATTTTGTACTTGAATTCTGATATTGTGATTTGAAAGGATGTAACCAAGCTTATTTCGGTTTATGTTGTAATAAAGTTATAAATTTTTCAAGTACTGTTTTGTCTGTCTTGTAAGTTTCTGTTCTGTTTACTAAAATGCTCCACCAAAGTTAAGGCATTCTCTTTGTGAGTGACCTTGACGGAGGTGGGGTGTTACACTTGGTATCAGAGCCGAAGGTTACCAGATTGGGTAAAGTTTTTGAAAACTATTTTCAAAAAGGTTTTGAAAGGAAGTATTTTCAAAAATAAAGCTTATTTTGAAAAACATAATCCCCAAGAGCCATATACCTTTCCTTTAGTCCTTTTTGTAATTGAATCTTTCCTTTTTCGTTTCTGCATGTTTGAAGCATCTGAGATACCAGAGGGTGTTCGTGTACCCGGTTGGTTTCGTCAATATCTTGAGGCTAGGACCGCCGCCGCAGGTCCAACAAATGATCCCCCTCCTCCACCCCCACCTCGTGCAATTTCTTTCTCAAAGATCTGTAGAGATTTTAGGGCCATGGGTGGGAAGGATTTCAAGGGAACTGAATCATTCGTAGAAGCGAGGAACTGGATCAAAGAAACTGAGGATCTATTCATTATCTTCGAGGTGGACGATAGGCAGAAGGTACAGTTGGCGGTATGGCTTCTCAAAGACGAAGCTTCCTATTGGTGGGAAGTCACTAACGCCGAGAGGCCAGTTGAAACATGGATGGATTTCAGAACAAGGTTTGAGACAAAATTCCTCTCGCAAGCTGAACGAAGTCTACAACTGGAAAAGTTCTTATCTCTTAAGCAAGAAAGTATGACGGTCAAGGAATACGTCAACCAGTTCAACCAACTGGCTAGGTTCGGATTGGATTTAGTCAACACTCAGCATAAAAAGGCTCTCCGCTTTGTTAAAGGATTGAACGAGCAACTGCACAGCCTAGCCATGACCCATGTACCCATAGGAGCGACTTACGAGAAATTGGTGGACATGACACTACTGCACGAGGAAGACAAGGGCCTGAAAGAGACAAAGAAGGAAGAACCACAGAATAAGAAAGCATGGCCCAAAAAGGAAACACAAAAGAAGGATGAGAAGTCTGAAGATAAGAAGGGGAAAAAGTGCTTTACTTGTGGAAGCTCGACTCATCTGAACAAGGATTGCAGAAAAAGAAGGGAACTTGCTTCAACTGTGGTGAGATGGGACACTTCACTAGGGACTGCCCGAAGAAACGAGGGCAAGGACAGAGGGCAGAACCCACTTCTGGAGGACAGGCAAATGGATAGGATAGAAATAAGAAAATTTGAGTAGAAGGTTTAAGTTTCTTATCTGATTGTTGAGTTAAAACTCTTTCTGATTCTGGCATTTTGATTTTGTAATCGATACTCTGCACTTTAATACTAGTATTGTTTCTGATTCCGCTGTAGACTCAAACCCATAAGGGTTATGACTAATCTGTTTGTGATAGATTGGGGTTTGAGAGATATATGTGTTAGGCGTCAAGTAAGACGCATACATTCCGGGTTTTATCATGCTTAGTTCAGTAACCTGATCTGTACCAGTAATCTGTAAATATCTGAATATTCCCGACAAGGTTAAGATTTCCAGTTTTGACATTATCTAAAGAGGGTAATCCTCTGGGTGTCAATTTGATGTTGGTTTCGGTCTTCGGGGATGATACTAAGGACCCATGTCTAATGGGAACCAAGTTTTTGTTTTATCTGTACTCGCTTCCATCATTCGATCGAATCTTCGAACTTTAGGTAGAAACTAATGAGTGTAAACATGTGTTTGAGACATGTTATGTTTGATGATTGCAAGTGGATGCAAGTGGTTGCTAGTGGTTGCTCGTGGATGCATATACACACGCTAGGCACTAGATCGGCTCGAAAACACTCTCATACTGCATATGGATGTGTGAGCATTTTCAATTTTTGTGGATGCAAAATGATTGACTCGGCACATGGATGTTGCATATGACTGAATGGTTGTGCACTCATATAGAAATGATATGTATCTAGTAGGAAAATTGCATTCATGTTGGACTCATGGCACTGGCATAATTCGCATTAAGGAGGTCAACTGAATCAGTGGACCGCCTGATCTTTGCATTAGATAAGGAACATATACACACACTTTTGCATATGTTCATACAACATTAGATGTTTCTAAGGACAATGGACGCCAGTGATTGATGATTGAGTAGATGGATGTTGGATGGCAGGACACATTCTTCTTAACTTGAAGATTTCGGGGACGAAAACCTTTAAGGAGGGGAGAATGTAACACCCCGTATTTTCTGTGAACTTAAGAATTACAAATCTAAGTGTAATTAAAATATAAAATAAGAATCAGGGAAAGCGGGTTGCGCCATTGCGTTCGTCTCGAAATTCTGCTTGAAAAAGAGTCCGAGTTTGCGAGAATCGGAGTCCGCATGACCAAGTTATGGCCCTCCAAAGTTTCAGGAATTTTCAGAGTTCAAAACAGCTCGAATTTGAATTCAAATTTCGAATTCAAAACCCAGAACAGACTGGGCGAGAAATTTCCCGCCCAGTACCCAGGTCGACTGGGGAGTCGACTGGGCAGTCGACCTGGTCCCCGAACCTGGTTTTGGGCCTGGGTGCATTCATATGTATCTGGTCTCGTTTTCTGCCTAGATTCGTCTGCTAAACCTATTTAAACAGCCCCAAATCTAGCCTTCTCTACACACAATTCTATTCTGCTTCTACTCTGCCTCTGTTCTAAATAAAAATAAAAATGGCATCGCTACTCTGCTGGAATCAAAACTAGAAGCTAATCAACATCAACCTAAGCAACTCAATTCAAGCTTGAAACTTCAACAACGGTTAAAGAAGATCAACCTACGTCGCTACAACTATCTTTCTTCTAGAATCCAATCAAGGCAAGTACAGTTATTTTCTGATATAAACGTTAATTCTGATTGTGACATGAATTGTAAATCTGAATCTTAGATTATGTCTGTTCTATTCTGTTTAGATCTACCTTATTATGTATTTCTTTCTACTTTCTGTTCTATAGCCAGGCTACCACGAGCCTGAGCCAATCTCATAAGAGATTAACATACGCTAAAATATTTGGGACAATAAAATGAATAATGCATGAAATGGGCATGACCGATATGTGACTGATTTGAGGAAAGAACATAGGTTGAACTTGGAACTTAGGACATAAATCTAAGGCATGTAATTGAACCTATGACTTGAGTTTTGTGGCATAAAGAATATTGAACATACGACTTGAGAAGTTGAGGCATAAAATTTACATTGGACATATGACTTAGGAATTGGGGCATAAATTTGACCGTAGGCATGTAATTAGTTTAGATACATATTACATGTTGTAAACTAGATCTGGATCTGAGCAAGCTATGTATGATAATCTGTGATTTGGGGACATAATTCAATATCTGATTTTAAGAATAGGATATATGATTAAAACCTAGATTTGTGGCACACTTTAAGAAGGGGAAGATATGTGACTTAGGTGTAGAAATTAAAATCTATAATAAGATTTGAGGACTATTAAGTGTGAATGCACCTAAATAGGGATTTTTGGATATATGGCATGCATTGTAATATTTGGTATAATTTATAGATGAATCTGCTGTACAATGCTAGTTTAACCAAAATGGGAACATATGTTATATGGTAAATTATGTCCATATTCTGTGTTATGTAAATTTATGCAAACATGAGGTATATGATCATATTGTGAATCATGATAATTATTTAGGCCTAATTTATGATTAAGCAAGGCATGTAAATAGAACCTTTAGAAATATTAAATCTGCTAAATCTGTCATCTGCTAAGTCTGTTGAAAATGCCAAATCTGCTAAACTAAATCTGTTGAGATGCCTAAACTGCTAAATCTGTTGAGATGCCTAATCTGTTATCTGCTAAATCTGCTAGTTTGCTTAATCTGCTAAATCCGTTAAGTCGCCAAATCTGCAAAATCTGTTATCTGCTATATCCGTTGAGTTGATATAATTAGTCTGTTATTGACATAATCTGAATTGGCTATAGTTATGAATAATTGACATGTATATTAGGTGTATGCATAAGTGGTAAATTATTAATTAATTGGCCGCAAAGATGAACATGGCTAACTCGAGGTTAGAATGAGTTTGCGGCGTAATCCTGCCCGGAACCGCCCGGCACATCCAGTGGCCTCAAACAATAGGTTCTAATGTGAGAAGTTAGTCATAATATGCTTAGACACGAGGTTTGGTCTGGCTTGTGGCAGAAGTCTGCCCGGAACCGCCCGACCCATCCAGCGGCCACAAGCTAGCGACCTAATGTGAGAGGTCTATGCAATAATAATTAATTAATGCAAATCTGAGATAAAAATGATGTCCAAAACGTGTTGGGTGGATAGTGTTAAACCAACTGGTCTAATATATATAATAAACCCATTCATGAATCTGTAGGCCCAATACAAAGTTAGACAAATCCGAAATTCTGTTAAATCTGTACATCTGATTCGTTAGTCTGAAAACTTGTTGATTTGATTTTCTGATCTGTGAACTAGTAAATCTGATCTCTATATGTATGAACTTGTAAACAAGTTATTCTGAAATCTGTTAGTCTGGGGACACAAGGTTAGGAGGGAATTTACTTGTGTCATCTGTTGTTTGGGACCCATATTAGTCAGTATCCCTTTCTGGTATCAAAACTTTGACCCAACAGTAGGTAGGGTCCGGGCACGCTTACTGAACTAATTATAAGCGGTTCATTCTGATAATGGCGAGGGGTGTTGATGGTGCGTTCCAACCGGGTCATGTGCGTGCATGGATCCCGGTCTGCCTCTGAGGATGTAGACGCCGTGACATCTGTAAATAGGTCTGTGCCAATTGGTTGTCACTTTAGGGAGTGATACACCCTACTGTGGGGCCGACACAGGGTATTTATGTATTAAGGAGCCGATCGCTTGGGGTAGGGTTTTAGGGTACACTTAGTTCTGTCTGTTTCTGTTGGTACCGTCTGTTTCTATTGGGTGGTAACACCTGTCTGTTTCTGCGTGGTACCATCTGTTGGGGTGGTAAAGGCCCATTACTAGTGTACACCTAATTCTACATTCTGTTTCCGTAGGGATTAATCTGTTTCTGCTTCTGTCTGTTTCTGTTCGGGTGGTAAAGGCCCATTACTAGCACTCTCTTATGTGGAAATTATTCTGTACCCGTTTCTGTTTCAGTTTAGACATTACGGCGATACCTAATTCTGTTATACTAGTATTAGTGCAGAGAAGTGTAAAGAAATAGCTTATGTCATTCTGTTCTTCTGTTATATCCGCTACACCCTCTCATCCAGTTTTATTTTCATGTCATGTTATTATTATCTGTTCATAACTGAAAATCACTGGACTTGCCAGACTTTTTGTCTGACCCTTGTTGTTTCGCCTCCTTTCTTCCGTTTCCCCCCAGGTTTTGTTGAAGGGAGTACTCTAGCTTGATCCAGATTTCTTCCGCTTGAAGTGCTTAAAGTATGGCTCGTCTTCTTCTGTGGGGATTATGATTTTAAACTATGCATTCTGAAGGCTTTTGTACAAGACTGATATTTTGTACTTGAATTCTGATATTGTGATTTGAAAGGATGTAACCAAGCTTATTTCGGTTTATGTTGTAATAAAGTTATAAATTTTTCAAGTACTGTTTTGTCTGTCTTGTAAGTTTCTGTTCTGTTTACTAAAATGCTCCACCAAAGTTAAGGCATTCTCTTTGTGAGTGACCTTGACGGAGGTGGGGTGTTACAGTCATATACTAATAGGGCTCCTCTATGCCTTTCCCCTCATCATGTACAAACTCATCCCTAAATTCTACCTCTAGCTGATATCCAGCTGGTTATATCGGCCGATCCTTCTGGTCCTACTAACCCTAACCATCATCGTCGTCGTCGTCATCCTCATGCTCACTTTCGTGTTGTATTAGTTGAGCCTCCTGTAACTGGGCTAACTCAGTGTGTATCCTAGACAGAGTGGATGCATCTATTAAAGTGTAGGTCTCCACAATGGAACTCTCATTCCCTAATGGAACGCCGAACTGTCTACATGCAACTAACCATAAATGATCAAAAGGGATCGTAGGCTGTCTCGTGTCTGTGGTGGTCGCAAAATGTGCCCTAATCTCCCTTGCCCAATTAATCTGAAGTCCGGAAAAAATAGCATAAGTGGCATGCCTAACAGTGATCGACCCAAGCGAAATTCTGGGTCAACCTGACCCAATTTTGTTTTTTTGCCACCCCTTCTGAGTTTTCAACTGACTATTCGCTATATTGAAATCTGAAAATATTTCTTCGACCGGTCGAGAGACTGTTCCAATTCAAATAAATTCTCTTATGCCTATTCACCGTTTTAATGGTGTTTCCAAGGGTCGTAAATCAATTAAAATTCCACACAGTTATCGTCGTTCTTTCCCTGTTCATTTCTATTCTTCAAAAAAAAAAAAAAATTTATCACGTCTAAAAAATCCCTAAAACATATCTTTTCAAATAATCTTAAACTTTTATCACTATAACCATCGATACTAACTTATACCATTATGTCTTTTTCACTTCCAAGCAAATCTCTTAACTATGCTCTGGATCATGCGATGCCAAATTTTCGTGCCTAAAAGTCTTATATATATAAATTCCTAATCCATCTCTTTATTTACTGACCATTTTGTACACTTTTTAACCCAACCACTTAAAGGCTTATCTTTCTCAGATCTCTATGATCCTTTCTTTAGTGTACAAGTTTTGGCATCTCAATCCCTTCCATGGATCTAGGCATGTTTTTATATAATATACTTGAACATAAAAATATACAAATACGTTCACTCATTATCTATATTGGAATCCTAAACCTAAGCTCTGATACCAGATGTAATAACCCAAATTTCGATAGACCAATTTTTTTTCTGAAAAATACCAATCTATCAATGCCCAAGTTGGCTTGTTTGGTATCCTACAGAAAAGACAGAGATAATAAATATATCAGAGCTCGATAAAAAATCTCACAACGGAATGAATAAAATATAATAATCAAATATAGCCTTATCGAAAAAATGACATTACCTAACAAGTGTTCAAAGGTTACCGAAAATCTTTGTCAAAAGTCTACCCTGCGAGTATGTTATGAGGAGGGGGTCAGAACACAAGTTTAGGTAAGAGGACAAATCATACATTCTGAAATAACCCTACATATATTGTTTAGTTACAATTTCTTAATAATTAGGTTATTCGGGTTAACAACACTCTAGGTTGTGCACTCACGTCGTACCCATCTACTCCCTAGTAGATTAAACCTAATATAATATATATGTAGCTATGCCTAACATCTCCAGGTACTCCCCATAGTACCCTCCTTTTATGATCTCCACCATTACACCGTCGAAGCATGCACAACCTCCATCCCTATACCACGTAAGTGTGATTATCCAGAATTTTTACCAATTTAAAATTAAATTTTTAGGATATAATTTGAATTTTCTAGATATAAAATGAATTTAATTTGATTTGAATATGAATTTGATATAAGTTTATATGATCAAAGAAAATAAATATTTCATTTTGTCAAAATATAACTGTATAATTTTAATAAGGATTTGTCAAGCTTTTTTTTTTGAATTTATTCAGGAGGGAAACCGACCGGAGTCGTAAAACCCTCCCTAGTGCACCTAGCCTGGTCCGCGAGCACCACATAAGTAGCTGATCTTAGCGTATGCACATAGTAAGCTGATCTTAGCATGCCATTCTGGGTTTTGAACCCACTCCAGGATTTGTCAAGCTTTAGTTACTACAAATTTGTCAGTTGGTTATAATAAATTTGTAAATTCATGTTTGTAAAATTATTTTTTATATGGTCTTTTTGCCAAAAATAAATTTGTTAAGTAATGATCATCAACACGAAATTATTTTTAAATTTAGTAAGGAAGATTTGTCATATTTTATTACGTTTGTTGTCAGTTATTGGAACAATTATTCGGTAGTAGTTGTGTTGAAATTTCTAAGCTAAATAAAGAACAAAATGATATTATAGCATTTGTTTAAGTGTTATATGTAGCATTTGGTAGGATGCTACCAAAAATACAATCCACCATGTTTAAACAAGTTTCCAGGACACTTGTCTACATGCATGGACCTAAGCATGCATGAGAGACAAATGTCCCATAAGGTGGCAACATGCATGTTCATGAGCAATGCATGTAAGACATGTGTCAACATGCATGGCATAAGATTTAGAAAAATGACATGTGTCTTACCATGTGTAAGCATCCTAAAGCCTTTGAAATCCTATAAATACTTACTTAAACCCACTCTTCTCTTCACACTTCATTCTTTTCCATTCTTCCCTCCTTTTTCCTAAGGTTTTGGCCATGGTTTATTTCCCTCTCCCTCTTCTCTTAGCCTAGCTCGACCAACACCACCTCAACCTTGGTGCGGCCAAGAGCCCCACTTTCCTCCTCCTCCTCTTACAAAAAAGTGAGACATTAATATATATCATATAAATATATATATATATATTTTAGCAAAAAAAACAGTGTGCCGAAATACTGTCTGATGGTTCGTTTGCAGTCAGCTAGGCTCACCTACGGTGAAGATAAGAAACTATGTTGGTGAGAACTCTTTAAATTTATACACTAGTTTAATGTGCACTAATTAGCGAACATTAATTTAAATAATTAACTAGTGTCGTTAACCAGTTATGAATGTTAGATGGTTGATGCTTGTTTGTAATGAATGATGGTTGCGTCGATTAGAACACACACACTATTAAGCGTTAGTGTTATAACGCTTGTGCACAGTTATTATTTATGTAATAATGTCAATGATGGTTGTTATGGATGTTTATATGATTTTTAATGTTGTGTGACACACTATGACACTGCAATTATGGTATTGCATCGGTGATAGGTTAAATCTCCTCCATCGCCGAAAATAAAAATAATATTGGAAATTTGGTTTGAAAATTTTATTTTTGAACTTGAAATGGTTGGGAAATACAAAGAAAATATATACGATCAACTTTCGTAAGGAGAAATGTTTTGTTAAAAGAGTTTTTAATGTTAAATAAGGTTTTGGTTTAAAACGATGAAAACGAGTTTTCTTTTGAGAAAGTGAGTATAAAATGGTTTCCCAAAGTAATCTAAAGTATTTTGGAATTATTTTTATATTAAGGCCAGAATAGGACGTGCTGCGCAGTGGCGGTTCTTGTTTTGTCCATTAACTTTAAACGCTTATAACTTTTGTAATTTAAACCGGATTTCCACGAAACGAAAAATGTTTGCTTTCTACTAACAAGAGCTTTCAAATAAGCGAAAGCAATTTTCAATTTCGAATTATAGTTTTCAAGTTATGTTTAAAATGGTTTTGGAAAAAGACGTTGTAAGTGCAGTTTGCCAACCATAACTGCTTTTCGAACTTTAAGTAATCATTTTTAAATGATTTGTGAAATGTTTTCAAAGGTTTAAAAAAATTAAAAACATTTTATATGGAACTTAAATGTATTTATTTAATATTAAAACAAGTTTTCCAATTTTAAATAATTGGATATGGATGGAGATAAATCTTCGAATGTTTGACATTAATTCGGTAAATGATGACTCTTCCTATTCGAGGAATTTAGAAGATGGTTTACCATTATTCCGCTTATAGTATGAGTTGGATACTGAGATTAATATTGAAGATAAATTGATAGTATTTCTATGTAGATCTAATATTAAGAGGTTTGATAAAATTTTGAACTAAGATAAGGAATTCTCGATTTGATTGAGATAAGATGGATAGAAATAATCTTAGGATATTTGATATGAAATTCCGTGGTGTAAACATATATTATTTGAGGAATTTGGAAGATATTTATATCGTTATTCCATTTATAGTATTCGTTGATTATGAGAATTAATCTCGAATATAAGTAGATACAATTTCTATGTAACTTATGTTCAATATCGACTGATTTGGGTTTTGTTGTGAGTGGTATCTTCAATAATATCATTCTTTAAACCCGGTGAGATTGAGTTGTGAAAATTTATGTTGTAATTAGGGATTTAATCAAATCTTTGATTTAAGAAAATAAAGAGTAAGGATTTTGGAGAGTACAATAATCTTTTAATTAAGATTAAAGTATTGAATGGTGGGAAATCATTTTAAAGGAAATTATGGTTAAAATGATTGAAATATGGATTAAGGGTTTTAAAAAGAAACTAGATTTGGGTAACGAGTTATCAAACAAAAAAAGTTAATTTAGGGTTTTGAGGCCAAATTATCTTTGATTTAAAAGACGTGTTTTAAAATAGAAATGTTAAATATGGATTTTGTTAAGGATAAAGTGAGAATGGGTTTAAAGAAATTTGAATTAACAAAATCCAAGATGGAAGGTGATTTGGCTGAAAGCCTATGTGATCCATAATTGTGTTTTTTTAAATTGCGCTTATTATTGGAAAGACTGGGATCAGATTTATGTCCGAAAACTACTCCAAGTAATAATACGACGTTATGGAGAAACTGAAGATCTAAAAGACGACGATTGAAGATCGGGGATCTTCATATCTTTTGGATTGATTGCTGATGTTTCATTTGGGTCGATCACCCATTACGAGGTTATAAGTGGCATGAGGTCCAGATGTATTTGGGGATTTTCGGATTTTGGTTTCGTTTAGACCCGGGACGAACCTGTATGGGTTGTATGTTAGACATTGTAATTGACTGCGTAGCACTGATCTTTATTAATAATTTGTTCTCTTAGCTTAACACCCTTTACTGAGACGTGTGAGCTTAGAGGTTATATATTGATAGATATCAGTGATATGTAGTGAATGGAAAATGTAACATACTTAAGTGATAAGCTATGATGATCAAAGCATGGCTTATTGTAGCATAGCTTTGTGTATATCGTGACCTCGACAAGCCTCACACCCTAGATAGATGGTAAGCCAGTGGTTATATATTTATGTTTTATTCGTATGTTCGGTGCACCAGGATGTGATGATGAAAGGGTACCACGAAGTCCCGAGTCTGAGACGCTATTTGTAACAACTCGTATTTTAATAAAGTGTGATAACTATAAATCAAGGCAAAATTAATTTTTAAGGTAAGAATCAAAGGCAACGGTTTATGCCATTACGTTCGTCTCAAAATTCTGCTTGGAAACGAGTCCGAATTTTCGAAAATCGGAGTCCGTATGTGCAAGTTATGGCCCTCCAAAGTTTCAGAGTTCAAAACAGCTCGGAATTCGAATTCAAAATTCGAAATTCAAACCCAGAACGGACTGGACGGCAAATTTCCCACCCAAGACCAAGTCGACTGGGTGGTCGACCATGTAGTCGACCTACCCAGGACCAGGTCGACCAAAGTGTCGACCTGGGGGTCGACCTGGTACCCCGAACCCATTTTTGGGTCAGGATTCATTCTGATGTTTCTGGTTCGATTTCAGTCTAAATTCGTTTGCCTGACCCTATATAAACAACCCCCTTAGCCCCTTCTCTCTACACATTTTCTCTTTGGCCTTATGCTGCTCGAATTCTGGTTGAAAAGTTAGAGAAAGGGACTTCTTCTTCTACAACGAGACTACGTTTAGAGAATTTTCTGATTTGGGGGATTTCTAGAGATTCTACGTCGCCTCTTTTATTGTATAATTCTCAAACCACGATTTGTAAGCCCCAGTTACTTTTAGATCTAAACTTTAAACTTAATATGGACATGTTGTAAATTGTAATTGAACCTAAGTGACGATTATCCTGGATTTATCATTGTATATCTTGAATCTATCGTTGTATATTTTGGATCTACTTTTGTTCACCTTGGATCTATTATTGTTCATATTGGATCTATTATTATTACCCACCTTGAACCTAGTACCATTCATCTTGAATCTTGACTTTTGGGCAAATTACTATGAAATTAATTTGGGGACTATTCATGTTGTAAACCTAAACCCCTCATGTCCATGATGTTAACATGCCTATGATGTTGAATTAGTTGTTGTTCACAAGTTTGGGGTTATTATGTAACGACCCAGATTTTTCTGGTCGGTTTATTTTAAATATTTAATATTATTTTAAATATAGAGCTGATAATATAAATCGATTTTCATATTTAGTCATAGATCTAATTACCGTAATACGAGATATATTGAATTCAAAGTTAGAATTGAATCAAAACAGTTCAGATAATAAATATAAATTCTATGTGAATGTAATCGATAATGGTAATAATATATTATCGAGAAATTTATTTGTTTATAAATTTAAATTATTTTATATCTATTTAAAATGATTATTCTATATACGTTTAAATTTAAAATATATTCGGTTAGTTCAGAATAGTGTTAAACTATTAAAATAACAACGGTTGCATTAAAATAGCGGTTCTGATTTTCGAATAAGGGCACCGCGAGATATTTTAGTTATAAATTAAATAAAGAAAAAGGGAGCCGACCTACACATTCAAAACATCGGCCGACCTAAGAATAAACAGCGCTACCCTAAAATTTTACATCAATACAGACAATCCCTTCCTCGAGCTGTAAAAACTGCTTTATGTCTTCAATATCAGGCAAACAGAATTTTAATGGCTTGTACCTATTGTCGCTCGTTCACCCTTATATAAAGAAGCCTAAGTCTTCGTTTTTCCCATCCATGAAACAACCCAAACCATTTTTCTCTTCAATAGATATGAAAACCGATACTCCGAAATCAGAACAAATAGTTCACGTCTAACTCGATTTCAAGCATCGCGGTTTAGGGTTGAAGTGTTGGGATCGCGATGAACACGAGGGTAAAAACCTGAAGCCGACATCGTTATTGGGGCCATCGCGATCTGGGGAAAGTCAAGGTTTGGGATAGGGCTTCGAGTTTGGACTCTTCCACTTAAAAGCGACGTTCTGAAGCTCAATTCCAGGTACGCGATGGAGTTTTGGGGTTCTCTGAAGTTGCGATGGGTCTTAGAAAAGGTGCGATGACAGTAGGACCAATCAACGTCAACAAGGAGGCTAGGTGTTATAGTGTTTGTAAATTGGACAGTGAGATGATGGCGTTGGGGGGTTCAGACCAGGAGCGCTGATAATATTGAGGAGTTCGACAGTCTGGACGAGGGATCTGGAGCTGAAATGGTGGCATTGCAGCGGAGGTTGGGGCTGTCGGACATTGGTTCGGTGTTGATGATGAAGTGACCATGAAGTGTTCGATAAAATGTCACAAGGAAAAGGAGCATTATTTGGAGCTGATTTCTTTCGTCGAAACCGCTCGATAATTTGTTACATAAATTAGTCGAGTAAAACAAGGTACTTTTTTTTCAAAATACATAGATCAAGTTTATTTACTCGTTAAGTAATTTTAAATTAAATGATCGTTAACCGTTAATTAAAAATTTATAATCTAGGAATAAACCTATCTGAGATAAGTCAAGACGATTATAGACGCGACGATTCAGAAATTAGATGGATAGGCAGAAATGGAAGAAAATTACGGTGAGTAAATCTCACTCACCTTTAGAATTATTTTTATTTCATTAAAAATAATTGTCTGTTGCTTGTGTGAATGTTTTATGGTTGTTTTATATATATTAGTTATTTAGGCTATATATATATATATTGGGTTGATTGATTGGTTGGATTCCCGCAGTCTCATTAGCGGATGCCCGCAGTTTCATAGCGGATGATTACCCTATACGCCCCACGCTATGATTAGTGGATGACCTTCTATACCGCGATATTCTGCCACGAAGCAGAATGGGTATTATTTATATGCTAACATCTGTGGATGCAGGAAAACAGGTTGGAGGAATCCAACTGGATTCCTCAAAAATATATTATCTGTTTGTTGTTTGCTGATTTCATATATTCATATATGATGTGTTAAAAATAAAATGATTGGAAATTGGGTGATTTGATTGTTTTAAATACCACTGGGCCAAGTGTTAATTTAATTAAAATATCGTGGAAGGATATTTGAGATTTAAAAGGGAAAATTCTATTTTTAAATAGAATTTGAATTTTAAATAGAAATAAAATATAAACTTGTTTTGAAAAATAGAACAAGTAGTTTCTTTATAAACGAAGTTTATAAATAGCTCTTTTATAACGAAGTTATAAATGAAGTGAAAAGAATTATCATTTGATAATTCAGAAATAGAAATACAAGTGTGAAATTGGAATTTGAAATGAAAATTCAAAATAGGATGTGAAATGAAATTTTTAAATGTATAACTCAAATGAAATTTGAGTATAACATTTGAATTTTTAAAAGGGGTTTAAATATTTAAATTTTAAAAGGAGATTGAATATTAGAAATTCAAATAGAAGTTCAAATAAAATTTGAATAGACGAAATTAGAATGAAAAATAGAATTTGAATTCAAGGAATTAAAATAAAATTTGAATTTAAAGGAATTCGAATAAAGAAATTCAAATAGAGATTTGCATGTAGAATTTCAAAATAGAATTTGAAATAAACTTTGAAAGTAGGATTTCAAAGTAGGATTGAAATAGGATTTCAAAATAGGAAATCCAAATAGTTTTGAAATGGAATTTGAATTCCAGGGAATTCAAATGAATTTGAATAATAGAAATTCAAATGGTGTTGAAAATGAATTTGAATAATAGAAATTCAAATGGTGTTGAAAATGAATTTGAATAATAGAAATTCAAATGGTGTTGAAAATGAATTTGAATATTAGAAATTCAAATGGTGTTGAAAATGAATTTGAATATTAGAAATTCAAATGGGGTCGGAAATGAAAAATGAAATTTGAATGTAAGAGATTCAAATTGAATTCAAATAGGATTTAATCTATGGGATTTGAATATGAAATTCAAATGGGTTTTAAACTATGGAATTTTGAATATAGAATTTAAAAGGAGTTTGAATATTTGAATTCCAATAGAATTCAAATATAGAAATTGGAATATAGAAAGTTCAAATGGAATTTAAATATAGAGTTGGAATAAGGGAATTCAAATAGAAATTCAAATATTGAATTTGAATATCAAATAGAAAAGGAATTGGAATTTGAATTTAGAATTCAAATAAAAGTGAGATTTGAATTTGAATCAAGCAGAGTTAAATGGAGTTGAATTCATTTTAAAGAAGTTTAGAAGTTTAAAAGTTTATATATATATAAATATAATTAAAACGAACTCGCCGCAGCGCTGCAGTTCGTAAATTGGCGATTCGAACTTCAATCGAATATACATGACTCAATTGAAGTCGAAATTCTTTGAAACAAGAAACGTCAGGACCGGTTTGATAATAGTTTTCAAATGAAAGAGAAAAATCTGAATTTCGTCGTATAGATTTTGAGTTATGTCAAAATCAAATTTTCAGAAAAACAGCGCCAGAACTATTTAAAAACCATAACGGTTTATTTCATTTATAAAAAGGATTTTAAGCGAATAAAAATCCGAACTTCTATTTAGAAAATTTCAGATTTGAGTTATAAAATATATGTGAACTCAGGTGGAGTAATGAATTGATTTTTGAAACAGAAATCAGATTTTTTTTAATAGAATTAACTAATTCGAATAGTAATTAGTAAATGAGATGTTGAATTGATATTGGGCCTTAAATAAGTGAATTCGATTTGAAAATTTATATTCGAAATAGAAAAGAGAACTAGAATTGAAATTGAAATTCAATTGGGTTATGAACGGGTTACATACTTTGTTTGAACATGTTATGTTCAACAAAGAAGTGAAATAGGCAAAATGACTAATTAAAGAATAAATGGCGAAACTGAATTCAAACGATTAAATGGTATTGAATTGAATTGAAAACAGGTGAACATATGTAAGCAGGTTTGATATGAAGTATATGAAGATTTAAATTTATGTGCTCGACAAAAAGGTACATGTTTAATTCATATATGAGATTTTATGAGCCGTATCGGCAAGCCGCTTGGCTTCTTCTTTTTCTTTTTGAGATTAGAAGGACCGGGAAAGCTATTTGAAATTTCCCGATGCTCCCGATACAGGGGAGGTTATGGCGAATTTTTCCGGGAATTTAAGGAGTTAGAATATTTTTAAGAAATTTGACAATTAGAAATCTATATATCGATATATATAGAATTCGATAAAGAAACGAAATCAAAAATAGAATATTGTGAACGAAAAGGGAAATCTATAAATTAGAAATAGAAAGCAAACTGTATACATGTTTTAAAAATGAATAATTGGATCGTATAGTGTGTTTATTCGAGGTAAGTGGTTTTGCCGTTTTGAAGTTGAGGATGTTTTCAGTTAAGGTCTGAGAGGTAATTTTACCCCAACTTGATTGATTTCATTTTTAATGGATAAATAGCAAGATCCAGTCTCGAAGAGAAGTGTTTGAAAAAGAGTAGTTGAATAAAATATTTTGGGTTGTTGTAACAATGTTTTACACAACATTCGTTTTAACCCAAGTGATGTTATTTTGGAAATATAAATATTTCCTGAGGATAGTTAAAGTAGTCGAGAAAGAGATAAGTGATGGAAATTGTTTTCAATTTCAAATAAAATATATTTCCTAAGTATAGGAAATAAGAGAAGGCGATATATGGAAATGTTTTCCGAATAGTGTAAGAAGCCAATATGGTTATTGAAAATATTTGGGTAACAAATATTGATAAGGAAATAGAGAAGTGGTTTAATTAATGAAATATTAATCAAAGAGCCCAGTGATTTGTTTGATATGTTTGGATGAACACTTGTTTTTATTCGATAGTTAAATCACAGACTATCGAAGTTTTTGACCATCGTTGTCAATATGGAGAGACCGGTTGGATTATTATCCGAAGAACCACTCCGTATCGTCATAAGCGTTGCGAACCAAGTATGCTGAATATATTGAAGACGGAGTAAAGTGCAAGGGCTTTTCTATTAAATAGAAATAGTGCCTTCGGTTTCGTTCAATCCCAGAACGAACGTAAATGGACGAATGTCTGACAGAGTATTTCCAATGATCAAATGGGTTGGTCTGTATGAATATATATGGTTGCAACGGATTTATCCCTTAGCATAATATCCAGAATATTTGTGCAAACTCAACTAGTGATTAACGGATCTGACAATGTGGCATTCAAAGTGATTGTGTTATCAAGGAATGGTAAGTAATCGTAGCCTCAGGCCTCAACAACCGGGAAAGGACAAAAAATCGGGCAGGCAACATGGCTATGTGGGTCGCACCCATTAGGGTGTATAATCACATATCTAGAGAAATTCCTTTTGTTTCTAAATCTATCGATTCTGCCCATTCGGGAAACGGTGGTTTGAGTCCAACCGTTGGTGATATACATTCGATACACTCAAGCGAAATGAGTAGTCGGTCATGTGTGGGCCGGGTTGCAAGACGTTCTTGTTAAACCCAGGTGTATTTGCCTCTAGAGATGCATCATCGGAAGGTGGTCCCATACCTTGTCATAGTTGGAAATCCAATCTCCAATAAGCGCCATGCGGTTTTTGATTTTATAATATATATGTGGAGCGTGAGATGCAAGCGTTCTGCTATTTGGTTATTTACTTGATGTAGACATTATTATAATATCACTGGATTTTTGTATCAAAGTGTTTTGGGTTATAGTAAGGTAAAAACCGTCCGTGTTTATGTGTGGGCTGGTCTTACTATTACCTTTTCTTTCGAAAAGAATTTTGAAAGTTAAACAAGTGGTTGGAGTTTACTCACACCAGTCCCATGACTGACCCAGAGTTTATTTTGTTTTGTTTTCCCTAAACTCTTGGGTGCCCAAATTTGTACGGGCAGTCAAGTGTTTCAGGCTTTTACAGATATACTTGGAGGAGCTGGAAGCAGGAGGCTTCAACGTTAGTTATTTAGAGTTACTTTCGCTGAATCAAATGTTATGTGTACTCTGATGATGGTATGTGTATATGTACCAGACAGATTTGTATTTCAAAGCTTATGTTATATAATATATTTTATTCGTTCCGCTGTGAGTTTGTGATCTTCGTTTTTCTTCTATTCTAATATTTCTTTCTTCCTATTTCTCATCTTCTAACTTCTTTCTATTAATGGTTCGTATTTCTGTGTTATTTGGGTTGGACGTGTGGTGTATTTAGTCAACTCAGATAGCACGGATTTGCGGTTCATTACATATTATCTTATATCGACTGCTACCATGACTATCACTCTATTTTGCTAGATTTGATATTTGAGACCACTATATCATATGCCAATATTGTTGTAATCATTTATCTCAAATTGTACCATGCTTGACTTGTAATCACCTCTGCCACCTTATGCCTGTTTCTTTTATGTTATTCCCTAATTAGATTTAATTGTGTCGATTCGAATTTACGTGCGATGGGAATACATTTTGGGTAGTTTAGGCAAACTTGAATTGGCTATGAATTTGACACGATTTGACATGAAACATGACATGAAAACTTGACATGAAATTATACTTGAAAACTGGAACATGGACATGACACTTAGATAAACTTGAAAATGGCCAAATGGAGGTTGGGTTGAGTTTGCAGTGTAAATCTACCCGGAACCGCCCGGCAAATCCAGTTACTGCAAACAATAGGATCCAATGTGGGTAGTTGGTCTTATTGCACGTAAAACCCGAGGTTAGAATATGTTGTGGTGTAAACCTACCCCGAACCGCCCGACAAATCCAGTGACCACAACAATTAGCCTAATGTGAGAGGTTGGGTGCATTAATGAATTAATGCCACATGATAGGGTTAAGTCATGAACCACTTGAATATACTTAACCAAGTTGATGCATGATTTGGTAGGGTTAAGTCATGAATCGCTTGAACACACTTAACCAACTTGATACACGATTGGATAGGGTTAAGTCACGAATTTAAATGACAACACTTAATCCATTAGAAACCCTAGTTATGCGGTCCTTTTCAGCAGTAACCCACTTAGGAGTATCAAGATACCCTGGGACTAGGCTGGGTGGGGCAGGATTACTGGGCTGATTGTAAGCGACCAGGACGACGACTGAGTTGGTGCGCCATTGTAGGTTCTGGTGGACTATGGTCGTGCACGTAGTCCGGAGTTGAAAAAGCAGCCATTGGGCACCCGTAGGTTTACACTGTGCGTGCTTGATTCGTGTCGATGGTTGGCACCCAAGGACTTGATACACCCTATGGTGGACCTAGCACAGGTGACTACATTTCATGATAGGGCCGTATGAAACAGACATATGGCGAGCTAGATTCTTGTAGGGAGTCGATCGAATAGTAGATCGTACTATAGGACCTCGTAATTGGTCATTTCATGATATTGGGCCAAGGAATCATTTCATTGTTTATACTTGACATGGGTAAAAATACTAGTACAGTTGGTGCAGCGAATCTGGAATATGCGATGCTAAACTTGACTTATCTTGTTATCTTAGTTATCATACCTATCCTGTTATTATCCTTATGTTTAATTCCAGCTTTCACATGTCATGTTACCTTTACTAGTTTATATACTGAAAGTCACTAGGACTTACCAGTCTTTACAACTGACCCTTTTTCTTTCGCCCTTTTTCTTTTGTCCCCCCAGGTTCTCGGGGAGGAAACTCTAGCTCTTAGCTTGGATCTAGCTTGCTTTCTGACAGCTCATGTACGGTTTGGTCTTGAGCTATGCTATGGATGCACTACTGCTATTTTGGGGAATAATTTACTATTATTATTTTGAGTTTATGCTTCTTTATTTAGAACTTGATGTAATGGAATAATTTGTACTTTGGATATATTAGGTTTTGACTCTTTCCACGAAAGTAATGGAATTTCGTTTTTTTATTTCTACCGCTGCTTTATTTATGTTCTGTCTTGTGATATCTCTATGTATGTTTACCTAGATAATGCTCCACCAAAACTAGTGCATTCCCTTTTTGAGTGACCCTAGCAGAGGTGGGGTGTTACATTTGGTATCAGAGCAGAAGGTTACCAGACTGGGCAAAAGTTTTAAAAAACTTCTAAAACTATTCCAAAACCGTATATAAAGAAGCATTTTTCAATAAAAGTTCTATGTTTGAAAAGGCTATTCCCCAAAAGCCATTAGCACTTTCCTTTGTTTCCGCGTTTGAATCTTTTCTTTTCACTTTTCAGCATGGCTGATCTTAACCTTCCTGAGGGAGTATCCATACCTGGATGGTTCCGAAGGTACTTACAAGCTAGGTACAATGGCGCGGGCCCGGCAGACATCCCTCCTCCTCCTCCTTTAGTGGCCGCGGTTCCTCCTCCTGGTACCGCCTTTGCCAAAATATGCAAAGACTTTAAAGCAATGGGCGGCAAGAACTTCGTTGGAACTGAAACCTTCGTTAAGGCACGAAACTGGCTAAAGGAGACTGAAGACTTGTTCGTTATCTTCGATGTGGAGGACCATAGGAAAGTTCAGTTGGCAGCATGGTTGTTGAAAGAGGAAGCTGCATTTGGTGGGAAGTCACCAATGCTACCAGGCCAGTTGAGACTTGGGCAGACTTTAGAGAGAGGTTTGGGCTTAAGTTCTTATCGTCAGCAGAAGAGAACCTTCAGATAGAGAGGTTCCTAGCACTCAAGCAAGGGGACATGTTTGTTAGGGAGTACGTGAATAAGTTTAATCAACTTGCTCGGTTCGGTTTGGACTTAGTTAACACGGCCCAAAAAAGGGCTGTGCGCTTTGCTCGAGGATTGAACGAGCCACTACACAGTTTGGCCATAACTCATATACCCATGGGGGCGACCTTTGAAAGCTTGGTGGATATGGCTCTACTTCATGAGGAAGACAAGAATAGCAAAAAGGAGGTTATGCCTAATGAGACTCAGAATAAGAAAGCTGACTTCAAGAAGGGAGGCAACAAGAATAACAAGGGCAACAACAACAATGCTAACAAACTATGTGAGACAAGGAAGTGCAACTTTTGTGGTATTACGAGACATCTGGCTAAAGATTGTAGAAGGAAGAAGAGAAAGTTGGGTGAATGCTTTCATTGTGGGGATACTGGACACGTCAGCAAGGATTGCCCTAAGAAGCAAGGACAGGGACAAGGGCAGACCCAACGAGCAGGACCTTCTGGAGGGCAGTTGCATGCTATCAACACCACTCCAGCTCTTGACCGAGGTAGTAATATTTCCATAGAAAGCCTTGTTTACATTTCTGACTTTCCTGTTCGAACCTTATTTGACTCTGGCGCATTGCATACTTTTATTTCTTCTGATGTTGTTGAAAATCTGCACCTAAGTACTAGTCTAGTTGAGGATCCCGCTATGGTTTCAAATCCAATTGGGGGCTCCGCTCATTTATCTATGATGTGTGTGGATTTGAGGATTTCTATTTTAAGCGTAGAATTCACGTGTAATGTTTATGTTCTCGGATTTATGGGATACAGTTTGATCTTAGGTATGGATTGGTTGTCCAATTATGGAGCCATTCTTGATTGTGAACGAAGGGTAGTGAGGCTCACGACTCGCCTTGGTAATACCCTTGAAATTTCTTATAACCCTAAGGTTCCGGTCATGTTATGTTATCTTGAATCTATTGACTCGTCCATCGACAATTTGCAATCCGTAAGGGTGGCCCGAGAATATCCTGATGTCTTTGATGAGGTGAAGGGGTTACCCCCTAAACGCGAGATAGACTTCCGAATTTATCTTGTTGATAATTCCAAGCCAGTTTCCTTGCTCGTTAGGCACATGGCCCCGCGAGAAAGAAGAGAGCTCAGTAAACAAGTCAAGGAGTTGCTAGAGAAAAACTTCATAAGGCGAAGCATTTCTGAATGGGGTGCTCCGGTGGTATTCGCTACTAAGGCGGATGGTTCGCTTCGTCTATGCGTAGATTATCGTGAGTTAAACAAGCTGAGAAAGAAAAATAGGCACCCACTACCAAGAATCGACGATCTTTTTGACCAGCTTGTAGGAGCGTCTGTTTTCTCTCAACTCGATCTAGCCACAGGATTCCATCAGCTCAGAGTGGCTGAGGATAGCATTGACAAAACTGCGTTTAGGACTCCAGATGGGTTCTTTGAATGGCTCGTCATGCCGTTTGGGTTAACGAATGCACCCGCGTACTTTGTAGATTTGACGAGTAGGGTGTTTCGGGAGTTCCTTAACAAGTTTGTGGTGGTTTTCGTGGATGATATTTTAATCTGAAGAAGAGCATGCTAAACACCTCAAGGAAGTTATGGATACGCTTAGAGCACACCAGTTAAAGGCTAAGTTCTCCAAATGCCATTTTTGGAGAAAAAAAGTTTGGTTTCTTGGGCATGCAGTTTCTAAGCAAGGTATAGCTGTGGACCCCGCAAAGGTAGTTGCGGTGCAAGACTGGAAAATTCCTAAGAACGCAACGGACGTGAGAAGCTTTCTCGGTTTGGCAGGCTTTTATAGGAAGTTCATTAAGGACTTCGCTAAGATTTCAGCTCCTCTTACTAAGTTAACAAAGAAGAACCTAGCTTTTGCATGGGACATAGAATGTGACGTCGCTTTTCAAAAGCTTAAAAGAGCCCTTACCACAGCTCCAGTTTTGGCATTACCCGACGGAGGTAAGAAGTTTACGGTGTACACAGATGCGTGTGGCACGGGATTAGGCGCTGTCCTAATGCAAGAAGGGAAAGTGATATGTTATGGGGGTGGACAACTTAAAGTTCATGAGAATAACTATCCCACAGATGACTTGGAGTTAGCGGCGATCATTTTTGCACTTAAATCTTGGCGCCATTATCTTCTAGGGGAGAGGTTCGAGCTGTATACCGACCACAAATCGCTTAAGTACCTCTTCTCGTAGAAAGATTTGAATCTGAGACAACAGCGGTGGATGGAATTCTTGGCATCATATGACTTCGATATAGCTTATACCCCTGGCAAGGGTAACGTGGTTGCGGATGCGCTAAGTAGGAAAAGGTTGACCTTGAGCCCCTTGTTTGTTGAAAGGAAAAGTCTAGAGTTTATAGCAACCTTTGATTTTACACCTGCTGTTGAGTCATTGACTATTACGTTAGCATCTCTTGAGTTAAGACCTACACTTCTAGATCAAGTAGGGACTTCATAGAAGGAAGACCCACAGATAGTCGAAATAATGGACAAGCTGATTAGGAGTGAGACGTCAAGTCACCTCGGTAGGTATGACATAGATGACAAGTGATGGCTAAGGCGTGATGGAAGATTATGTGTCCCACAAGTGGGAGACTTAGTAAGGAAAGTTCTTGAGGAGGCGCATCACTCGAAGATGACCATACATCCCAGAGGGGATAAGATGTACAGGGATATGAAACACATTTTCTTTTGGGCTGGAATGAAAAAGGACGTGGCGGAGTTCGTCTCGAAGTGCATGGTGTGCCAACAAGTAAAGGTCGAGTCGAAGAAGCCCGGTGGGCTATTACATCCTTTGGAGATTCCGCAATGGAAATGGGAAAGTATCTCGATGGATTTCGTGGATGGGCTGCCTAGGTCAAGGAAGGGAAATACTAGCATATGGGTCATAGTTGATAGACTCACAAAAAGTGCCCACTTCATTCCAGTGAAAAGCAAGAGGACCGCATCATGGCTAGCATCTGTTTACCTTCGAGAGATAGTACGATTGCACGGGGTTCCTTATAGTATAGTAAGTGATCGTGATCCGATTTTCACTAGCCAGTTATGGAATAGTCTACAAGAAGCAATGGGTACACGACTGAATTTAAGTACAACCTATCACCCACAGACGGATGGACAAACCGAAAGGGTAAATAGGGTACTAGAGGATCTTCTGAGGCTATGCATTCTTGACTTTGGTGGTACTTGGGAAGACCATCTCCCTCTCGTGGAGTTTGCATATAATAATAGTTACCAAGCTAGCATCGGAATGGCACCGTTCGAAGCCCTGTATGGAAGACCGTGCAAGTCACCAACTTGTTGGTGGGAGACGACAGACAGACTTATACTTGGGCCCGACATGATAAGGAACACTTCCGAGAAGGTTGAGTTGATACGAAGATGGATAAAAGCGGCCCAAGATAGACAGAAATCTTATGCGGACAAGAGAAGGACAGACCTGGAGTTTGAAGTCGGAGATATGGTCTTTATAAAAGTTTCTCCTTTACGCAATGTGGTTCGTTTTGGAGCGGTTGGAAAGCTGGCACCAAGATTCGTAGGACCGTTCCCTATCACTGAGAGGGTTGGGCGGATGGCCTATAAGGTAGAATTGCCCGAGAGGCTGACCGGAGTACACAATGTCTTTCATGTCTCGCATCTCCGAAAGTGCTTACATGAATCAGCCGAAGTGGTTGAGCCAAGCATCCTTGAAGGCGTAGAAGTGGAAAAATAAGCAACATTGAGGCGAGTTCCGATTCGTATCTTAGGAACGGAGATCAAGAAGCTAAGGAATCGAGAAGTCAAGCTAGTTAAAGTACAGTGGAGTGAAGTCCAAGAAGACGCAACTTGGGAAACCGAGAAGAAGATACGCGCGCTTTACCCATTTCTTTTTGAGGGTACATTCTCAATCTCTTTCTCCTATAAGCTTGAAAATATTTCATATCATGCTTTTACTACCTATGTTTGTCTTCTTATCTTCTCGATCTTATCTTGAGAACCTTAGGTAGAACCATATGGATGTAAACATGTGATTGAAACATGTTATGGTTGATGTTTGCAAATGATTGCAAGTGTTTGCAAGTGACTGCTAGTTGATGCATGACACACATTAGGCACTAGATCGGCTCAGTCACATTTTCATGTTGCATATGCATGAGTGCTTACACTTGTACATGGATGAAACTTGTTATGCTATAACTTGGATGTTGCATATGAATGAATGTTATGTGCACTCATCTAGAGATTTTAAATTTGGTTAGGGATTTGCATACATGTTGGACTCATTACACTAACATATTTCGCATTAAGGAGGTTTACTGAATCAGTAACCGCCTGATCTTTTGCATTAGATAAGTGCATATACACACACTTACTGCATATGTTCATACAACATTAGAAATCCTTTAAGGACAATGGTTTCCTGTGGATGATGTTTTGAGTAGATGGATGATTGGATGGTAGGACATACTTCCTAACTTAGAGATTTCGGGGACGAAATCCTTTAAGGAGGGGAGAATGTAACAACCCGCATTTTAATAAAGTGTGATAACTATAAATCAAGGCAGAATTAATTTTTAAGGTAAGAATCAAGGGCAATGGGTTACGCCATTACATTCATCTCGAAATTCTGCTTGGAAACGAGTCCGCATTTTCGAAAATCGGAGTCCGTATGACCAAGTTATGGCCCTCCAAAGTTTCAGAAATTTTCAGAGTTCAAAACAGCTCGGAATTCGAATTCAAAATTCGAAATTCAAACCCAGAATAGACTGGGCGGGAAATTTCCCGCCCAGGACCAAGTCGACTGGGTGGTCGACCATGTAGTCGACCTACCCAGGACCAGGTCGACCAAAGTGTTGACCTGGGGGTCGACCTGGTACCCCGAACCCATTTTTGGGTCAGGATTCATTCTGATGTTTCTGGTTCGATTTCAGTCTAAATTTGTTGGCTTGACCCTGTATAAACACCCCCCCTAGCGACTTCTCTCTACACATTTTCTCTCTGGCCTTATGCTGCTCGAATTCTGGTTGAAAAGTTAGAGAAAGGGACTTCTTCTTCTACAACGAGACTACGTTTAGAGAATTTGCTGATTTGGGGGATTTCTAGAGATTCTACGTCGCCTCTTTTATATTATAATTCTTAAACCACGATCTGTAAGCCCCAGTTACTTTTAGATCTAAACTTTAAACTTAATATGGACATGTTGTAAATTTTAATTGAACCTAAGTGACGATTATCCTGGATTTATCATTGTATATCTTGAATCTATCATTGTATATTTTGGATCTACTTTTGTTCATCTTGGATCTATCATTGTTCATATTGGATCTATTATTATTACCCACCTTGAACCTAGTACTGTTCATCTTGAATCTTGACTTTTGGGAAAATTGCTATGAAATTGATTTGGGGACTATTCATGTTGTAAACCTAAACCCCTCATGTCCATGATGTTAACATGCCTATGATGTTGAATTAGTTGCTGTTCACAAGTTTGGGGTTATTATCTTATATCGACTGCTACCATGACTCTCACTCTATTTTGCAAGATTTGATATTTGAGACCACTATATCATATGCCAATATTGTTGTAATCATTTATCTCAAATTGTACCATGCTTGACTTGTAATCACCTTTGCCATCTTATTCCCGTTTCTTTTATGTTATTCCCTAATTAGATTTAGTTGTGACGATTCGAATTTACGTGCGATGGGAATACGTTTTGGGTAGTTTAGGCAAACTTGAATTGGCTATGAATTTGACACGATTTGACATGAAACATGACATGAAAACTTGACATGAAATTATACTTGAAAACTTAAACATGGACATGACACTTAGATAAACTTGAAAATGGCCAACTCGAGGTTGGTTGAGTTTGCAGTGTAAATCTGCCCGGAACCGCCCGGCAAATCCAGTTACTGCAAACAATAGGATCCAATGTGGGTAGTTGGTCATATTGCACGTAAAACCCGAGGTTAGACTATGTTGTGGTGTAAACCTGCCCAGAACCGCCCGGCAAATCCAGTGACCACAACAATTAGCCTAAGGTGAGAGGTTGGGTGCATTAATGAATTAATGCCACATGATAGGGTTAAGTCATGAACCACTTGAATATACTTAACCAACTTGATGCATGATTTGGTAGGGTTAAGTCATGAATCGCTTGAACACACTTAACCAACTTGATACATGATTGGATAGGGTTAAGTCACGAATTTAAATGACAACACTTAACCCATTAGAAACCCTAGTTACGCGGTCCTTTTCAGTAGTAACCCACTTAGGAGTATCACGATACCCTGGGACTAGGCAGGGTGGGGCACGATTACTGGGTTGATTGTAAGCGACCAGGACGACGACTGAGTTGGTGCGCCATTGTAGGTTCAGGCGGACTATGGTCGTGCACGTAGTACGGAGTTGAAAAAGCATCCATTGGGCACCCGTAGGTTTACACTATGCGTGCTTGATTCGTGTCGATGGTTGGCACCCTAGGACTTGATGCACCCTATGGTGGACCTAGCACAGGTGACTACATTTCATGATAGGGTCGTATGACATAGACACATGGCGAGCTAGAATCTTGTAGGGAGCCGATCGATTAGTAGATCGTACTGTAGGACCCCGTAATGGGTCATTTCATTATATTGGGCCAAGGGATCATTTCATGGTTTATACTTGACATGGGTAAAAATACTAGTACAGTTGGTGCAACGAATCTGGAATATGCGATGCTAGACTTGACTTATCTTGTTATCTTAGTTATCATACCTATCCTGTTATTATCCTTATGTTTAATTCCAGTTTTCACATGTCATGTTACCTTTACTAGTTTATATACTGAAAGTCACTAGGAGTTACCAGTCTTTACGACTGACCCTTTTTCTTTTGCCCCTTTTTCTTTCATCCCCCCCCCCCAGGTTCTCAGGGAGAAAACTCTAGCTCTTAGCTTGGATCTAGCTTGCTTTCTGACAGCTCATGTACGGTTTGGTCTTGAGCTATGCTATGGCTGCACTACTGCTATTTTGGGGAATAATTTACTATTGTTATTTTGAGTTTATGCTTCTTTATTTTGAACTTGATGTAATGGAATAATTTGTACTTTGGATATATGAGGTTTTGACTCTTTCCACGAAAGTAATGGAAATTGTTTTTTTTATTTCTACCGCTGCTTTATTTATGTTCTGTCTTGTGATATCTCTGTGTATGTTTACCTAGATAATGCTCCACCAAAACTAGTGCATTCCCTTTGTGAGTGACCCTAGCAGAGGTGGGGTGTTACACTATTTGTTGGGTATTCTGATTCATGTGTAGTGGGCTAGTATAATGATGTCTGAGTCTGGATGTTAACCTCAAATACTGGGATGATGCATGCAAGAAAGTTTGTGTGTGCACGAATGATCTTTCATACTCGGAACCATCATGTTGGAAAACCAATCACCACTACAAGCCCGTACGGTTTTGTTTGTATAGCCCGCTGATTACTGGCACGATTACGTCAGTATAATGGGATGGGGCATTATATTGGCTAGATTAATATATTTACTTTCGAAAGGTTTTCACATTATGCACTAATAATAATATGAAAGAGGATTTTTCACGTATCAAAAGTATTTTTGGTTATCCTAAGACAAAACTCGACCATTTGGTCTGTGCTTGCATTGTTTGATGTAGGACGAGCTTATGATAGCTTCATTTTTTCAAAAAGTCATTGCGAATTTCTATGCACTGGTATTCACATGGATTAAACCCATTCCATTTTACCTGCGTGGTCCGGTGAATTAGCTAACTTTAAAGTAAACCCTAAAAACAACTGTTTTGAGTTCTCACACCAGAACCATGACCGACCTGGAGTTATTGTTCCTAAACCTAAACTCTGGGTGCCTATAATTTTTACACGCGAAACTGGTAGTTTGGTTTGCATATTTAATCTTCAGAGCTGGATTCAGGCTTTGGATTCACTTGTTCCACTGAAGGTCTATTTGTATTTCTCTCCGCTGAGCATATGTTGTACTCTGATATTCTTTGTAACTCTGATGTAATATTATTGTAATGATAATGCAATAGTTCTATTATTTTTGTGCAAATGTGTAAGTACTCCTAACAATCTGTCTTTGTGAACGGTTTGAGTCGGCTTAATTACCAGCGAAAATCAGACAAAAAGGCAGGTTGTTACAGTAAGCGTACGTATCCTCATATCTGAACTCCTTGATTGAACCTTGTCTTGACACAGAGTAATGCCCTGTCGTTTGTAATGCACCATCCATTGCGTGTATCTAGACCCTCATACGAAGGTACTATCTACTATAACCCGAGCTCCGTAATCGGGCTACATCCAATGCACATAACTTGGTCGGGAGCTTTCGGTATTTGTAAAGAACATCTTCGTAAGGCCTACATTATAGATATACACATATGATCTGTCTCTTTTCACAGTGGCTATGGCTCCACCCTGGCCCCTCCCTCAACTAATGAAAGACTGCATCAAGAGCTAATGACGTGACCCTATCAACCAATCTAACATCCAGTTTGGTGTGTCCCTCAAACAATGTCTCGATAATGAAAGAACGTTGGTCTGTTGGTTTTTCTCTTAGTCTTTGCGCATTTCCACTGATTACCGATGACACTTATCCGATGATTACTATCCTTAATTTGGTCCTAACCACCTCCTAGAGCTAGGCAAACCGCCGAATCGCCCAACGCCATCTTCCATAGCCTTCTATCTTCCATGCTTCTGTTGCAGTCAAGGTATACCCTAAATGGTGCAACAGACCTACCTCCGAGCGACGGCTTCATCCGGTTGTTCCTCAAAGGGCCATCTTAGGTTCTCAGAGTACCCTACCACGTCCCGTAGAAGCCGTGTGCTTCCCTCTAGTCCCATAGAATAATTAGTTGGACGTGCTCCTCTCGTGTCTCTAGACAACAAGATGATCTACCCCCATTGAGATCTTCATCTGCATTCGTATAGATTGGTCCAAGCACATCACGCCATCGCGTTATTAGATACTATGTCTAATCTTTTAATCACGCGCTTGATGTAACTTATCACTTTGCTAATTAACCTAATTATTTACGCATTCATTTACTATTCAAGTTACTAGTTTGTTCACCACAATTTGGCCGCATACTTTCTTTAATCAGCCCTATGCCACCGGAATGGACTTCTACTTATTATTATTACGTTCAATAGACTTAATCCTCCCAATTATAAATTTATCAATGTTGACGGGCAAAATTGTCGCATGCCAACACCCAATGTGTATGTGTGAACAATTATCCAAATAAGCAGTAAAGTATGTAAATGCGGGGAGACACGACTTTTATAGTGGTTCGGCACTAACGCCTACATCCACTTTATAATCCTTATTCATCATATCTTTGGTTGATTACAAGGTTGTACAAGTTCGGACAATAGCTAAGTACAAAGTGTTACAATAGAATAGCAAAATATGTGCTTGGTCTACACTTTGACTAAATTTCCCTTCTTCTTCTTCTTCGTTGAAAAGTGTTGACTTGGTCAATAATATCCAAGTTTGGTGTTCATGTCCATGAAGCTCGAAGATAGCATAACAATCCTTGTTAATGTTCAAGTGTTGAAGGAAAACATGCATGCCATGTTTTAATTATCCATATCATCTTCCATGGCCATGGTGGAGGTGTTGGAAGCCATTAATGAGTGTTTGGAGCTCTAAAGGTTCAAAAATTCCAAGGGAGAAGGATCCAAATGAAGGCCAAGGCTTGGGGTAGAGGAAGGTTAGGTTGGAGTAGGTGAGCAGCGAGACCCACCAGTTCCAATTTTCGCACCCAAAACAAGGTCCAACACAGAAAATTCGCCCCCCTGGTGTGGGGTTTCGCACCTCACCGGGGGGTTCGAAATTTCGACTCCATCAGAGGGGTTCGAAATTTTGACCCCACCAAGGGGGTAGAAATTTCGAACATCCTGGTGGGGTGCGAAATTTCGACCCCACCAAGAGGTGTGAAATTCCGAACACCCTGGAGAGGTTCGAAATTGATAGAGAATGATGTTGAAATCATAATGTCGAGGGGGTTGAAATTCCTGAATGCGAAGTGAAGGAATCCGAGATTTCATGAGTCTGAACTAAAGGGATCTGAGCTTCCGGCCGGGACTATGGGGTCCCAGGCCCCCACCGGCGCTGCGTTCGGACCTACTTGACGGCTTGCCTTCGGCTCGGAGCACGACTCGATTAAGAGTTCATTGGGTTCGGCAAGGCCACCTGATAGAGGCTTCAGGTCTCCTTTCGTTTGCGACGCGAATTCTACTCAACTGCTTTGTACTTTTTTACTCTTAAGTGCGTCGCTCACCAAATACTTGACGTGTGACATCTTCGACCAAAAAGCGTGTCAACAATAAAAAATAAGCCTATTTTATTCTTTCTTATCTAATTATAACCTTATGTTATATCGTTACCACAACCATTGCTATGGGTTTACTTATCAACTTAGCTCACTTAACTAAGGTTTATTAATAAGTTCTATGTTCATAATTAATTATACCCTACGTTATAATTCCATTTGTCCCCAGGACAAGTCTACCTATCTATCTTTCATCCTCGTTCATATTATTAATTATAATAGGTTATATTCTCAGTTCATCACATCTTCCCTAGGTTCCTTAATATTTAACTAGACCTTACTGTTGTAAACTTTCTTTATTTACCGTCTTATATGTTTTTATTGTTACAGGAAAATATTTCACACACTTCATTAAATTGGTTGGTGGAAACGTATAAAAATCTATTTCCATAATACACGTCAATTAAGATCCATAGTTACAAGCTATATTTTTTTTCAATTTTTATCATGTGCATAGATGTGTTTGATTAGTGTGCAATATGGCCAAAGAACCCCTATTTCACATTAATCCTTATTACCTTCCTTTTCTTCCAGCTACGATCTCTACAATTTAACGTGATGGTGATTATGGGAATGTATCCCTTTTCCACCACCAATTGATTCAGCCTTTACTAATTCTCTTTTTCTGAGTTACATATTAATTCCTCTTTTACATACGCCATTCCAATTACTCTAAATTTCCATGCAAAATTAGGCATACTAATTATTTTTCCATTATTCCATAATTTATTGTAATTCTTTTTAAAACACACCAAATTTACCATTGAATTCTAGTCTTAAAAATAAATGCATAATCACTGTAACACCTCGCATTTTGAAACAATAAAATATAATTTGAAGAGCATTCAGAATTTGGTCACGGAATTAGCATCATTACAACCGTGGTGATTTTCTTATCAATCTAGAATTATGGATTGTAAAACATGGATTTAAGATGAGAAAGATATCTTTAAATGAAATATTACAACAAACATGAAAAGGAGGTATAAGAAAAGAACAATGACCACCATTGTTTTTAGTCTTGTTAACAAAAGCCTATGTAGCTCGGTTAGTAAAGGCATATGGCTCATAAGTGAGTGGCGCAAGTTCGAATCCGGCGGGCGCGATAATTTATTTTAGAAGAACATCTAAAATAATACATGTTCTAAGAGGAAAATATGTATAAATTCACATATAAGGAAAATTATACATAAAAATGGATATAAAAATATATTTATACATGTATATGTAAATATATGTGTATATATGTGCAAAAATACAGATATACAAAAGAGATTCAAAATAAACCTACAATCAATGAAAATAGGTAAGAATTAAATGATGGCATATCACCGTTTGAATTTTGGAAAAGAAATAAAAGTTGTGCGTATATATATATGCACAAATTCAAATGTTGAGATAAAATGTGCATGCGTAAATTTGAAATTCAAACGTAACAGTGATTTATAATAGGTATAAAATAAATCAAAGAAGGTTTAGTAAGCATATTGATCAAACGTTTAAAACAGAAACGTTAAATACAGCAGAAAATGGGCACCTGGACCCATATAAGTCGACCCAAGCTGTGCTAGGATCGACCTATGGGTCGACCCACCCCTGATCTGGGCAGATTCGTTCAGCGAATCTAGATTGTTTTTCGGACCATATTCGTTGCTGACTTAGCACCGCATGTACGATTAAGATCAAGACTTCCTTGAACACCTATAAATAGACTAGCAGAGCCTAGCCTAAATCTCATATTTTCTAAGTGGCTGTCTAGACTCTACCATTCTTCTTCCTCCTCAAATCTCTTCAGAAAATAGAATAATTAGCTTAGGAAATTATAATTCAAGAATTGGAGGAAAAGAATGTATTTATATATCTACAAATGGGTGTTCAGAATTCTGATCGGCGTTAGGTAAGTCTTTGAATCTCGTTTATTTAGGTCTCTCTTCCTTTTCCTTCTTCTCTAGTAATAGATTTGTGAATCCATGGATATTTTTGAATATAGATTCAGTTAGGGATGCCGTGGAACAACAAATCTGGATCAGATTCATGGATGGGAAAGCTATTATATAAGTGGATCTAAATCATACCATTCTAAATAACAGTGTATTTATCGTTTGTATTCCCTGTTGTATTAAATCTGCTAAATAGTTGATAATTGTAGAAATTGTGTATTAAAACTGTTTAGGACAATTACTGTTGTATAAAGAATCACCCTAAGAACCTAGTAATTGGATTTTGTGAATCAAGTTACAAAGAAATTGCGAATACTTGTGGTAGTTGGGGTTAAATCTATTGAGAACAATTATGTCATATAAGCTTGTTTCCATTTAAACATCTGTCTGAATTGGAAATTAATGTAACTGTTGTAATTATGAAATTTATGTTAAGCCTGGGCATTTGTTAAGAATATTATTATGTCAAAATGTGTAAATAGAATTACAATAAAAATTTGGAAGAATCAATATGCCTAAGTTATATGGCAAATCTACAGTAGCTAGAAAATTGTAGATAATTGCACTAAGGTACGAGGTTAAGTTCAACTTGTGGTAGAAGCCTGCCCGGAGCAGCCCGACAAATCCAGCATCCACAAGTGGTCAGCTTAATGTGAGGGGCCTGGTGCATAAAATTGTAAATAACCATACTAAGACATGTGGTTAAGTTCAATTTGTGGAAGAAGTATGTCCGGAACCACCCGACAAATCCAACATCCACAAATAGTCAACTTAATGTGGGAGGTCCGGTGCCTGAACATATATATAAATATATGTCTATAACGGGAAATAGATAAATGGAATTAATTGTAATGAATGGATGTTACAAAAAGATAAGAATTAGAATGAACGGGGAATGATAATAGCCTATTATAATTAATTACATTAATGAGAATGTTATATAATACGTAGACTTGTCCTAGGAACAAGTGGGAATAATAACGTAGGTTATAATAAATGGAGAGAAACTTATTGATAAACCTTAGTTAAGAGAACTAAGTAAATAAGTAAAGAACAACAAGAAGTTGTAATAAACCAAGTCATGGTTAATGAATAAGAATGAAGTAGACTTATTATTAGTAGACGTATAAATGGGAATTAAGAAGTTTAAATAATAGAAAGTAATAATAAGCAGATGCCCGCTCAGGCGGCATAAGACTAAATGAAGTAAGGAAACTTATGAGATGAAATGAGTTGTACTTAATGATATATATTAAGTAACATGTTAACATAGAGCCTGCTGATTGAGATAAGATATACTTAATTATATATTAAGTAGAACACGTTATTATAACCTAAAATTGGACAATGAATGACAAGATAATAATGTAAGAAGATTGTAGATTACAGATCTTGAATTACAATCTAGGGAATAACATGTTAGGGGCTTATTAATGGACTTAAATGGGTTAAGTTATACAATTGTAGTAAATAAGCGAGAGGGGTCAATTCAATTGAAAATAACAAAGTTAACTAGAATTTGATGAGGTAGACCAAACACATAATTAAACGTTTAGACATTGGGTCTAATAAAACGTTTGGGTGATGCGGTTGGAGCCACATGTACGAAGGTGAAGAACCCAACGGGGTAGATCCTCGAGGTTTCTTGAAGCACGAGAGGAGCATGTCCATCTGATTCTTCTGCTAGATATTCTGTTTGCTGACTCTACGGGACTGGAAAAAAGCACACGGCTTCCGAGGGATGCGGTAGGGTACTCCATAGTGGTCCTCTGTTGCGGTGCATGCTCAGGCTGTACTCACAGAGGTTGACTTTGCACGTTACCACCCAGTGAATATGCCTTGACTGCAACAGTAGTTTGGCAGTCAGAAGGTTGTGGTATTAGGGTGATTCGACGATTTGCCAATAGAAAGGCTAGTCAGGACCGAATAAGGATAGTAATCGTCGGGTACCTGTCATCGGCAGTCAGTGTTACGTGGAAAGACTAGAGCTAAAACTATAGACCGTTGATCATTCACTATCAAGACTTTGGTTGAGAGACACGCCAATTTGGATGTAGATTATTTGCTAGGGGCACGTTACTTAGATCTTAATGTAGTCTTTCACTAGTTGAGGAAGGGGTCGTGGTAGGACCATACCCACCTTAGAAATGCAGACCATAGTTTAGATATCTGTACTTGTTTCTGATATGGCAATCTGTACGCTTACGTAGTATAGAGATGGCAGTTTTGTGTGAAACGTGGCGTAGTGTTACCGAAATCCATACGTCGCTCCGGTATAGGATGATAGTTGCATAACATGCCGTAGTTTTATGAAGATCCGTACGACGCCCCGGCATAAGATGAGAGTTACATACGCTTTTGTGGCATGACGGTGGAGACCATGTGAGGAGGGTACCATAGGAAGTACCTTGATATTGGGGGTAGCTACATAAACTATATTAGGTTAATCCAATGGGAGATAGATGGGTACAATGTGTGAGTAAAGCCTTGAGTGCTATTAATCCAAAATAACCTAATAAATAAGAAAATGTAACTGAACGGTATATGTAGGGTTATTTCAGAACTTGTAATTTAGGTCCAGTCACTAGAACTTATGCTCTGACCCCTCCTAATAACATACCCGTGGGTCAGGTTTTTGGCAGAGATATGATAGCTTTGGATACTGGCTAGGTAGTATTATTACTTTGGTAAGGCTATATTTGATTATATTATATTTTATTCCATTCCGATGCGAGATGTTTTCTAAGCTCTGATATATTTTATATCTCTGTCTTTTCTGCAGGATACCAGACAAGCCAATTCAAATTTCGATAGATTGCAATTTTGAAAAAAATTCGGTCTGTCGGAATTCGGGTTTTTACAATTTTATAGTAATTCTCAAGTTCAAATAGAAAGTTATGGGGATAGATTTATATAATAGTAACATTCATAACGTACTCAGCGAATGAATTATATCACAATTTAAATTACTTATTACATTAAGAATTACGGAGAATTTTAATGATAAATATACCGTCACCAAAAGGTATAATTTAAATCCACTCACTGGACTGCTTTCCAATTCTTGAATCTGATTCAGATCTTCTACCCCGTGGTCTTCCTAATTGAATCTAATATTGAAATAGCCACGAATTTACAAATCTGATGCTAAAAAATAAAAGAAATCCTAATATTTCAGATTCAAAGAATTTACCTCGCGTAGATGAGAACCTGAACATTTATATTGTATATCTGTATTCTTTGTCTTCAAATCTTGAATAAAAATTCCTAAAACAAATACATTCCTATTTATGAAAAATTTAGAGAATAAAGAAAATGGCAAAGCCTTGGCATCGCCTCATAAAATATGAGTTCGAGGCTAGGCTTTACTAGTCTATTTATAGGTGCACAGAAGACTCTTGTTCGTTGGATCGAATATAATAAAACCGGAGTCGTTTAAATCGATAAATTAATGTCAGTTTACTCAGCATTGGGTCGACCTAGACCCCTGGTGGGTCGATCTCTGGGTCGACCGGTTCTAGGATTGGTCGACCCACGTATGGTCTGGGTCGACCCATTAGCCGGGCCACTTACATTAATTCAACCGTAATTAAACTTTTGTTTAACATTAACTGCACCGTTCTTTTTCTTTCTAAATATTCTTATGTAAATTAATTTCTTCCATTTATAAGGTATGTTTAACGTTTCAATTTCAAACTTGCATGCATATATTCGCATATAACTTAACAAACCTTTTGTGACGGCCCGCCCCGCACCAACCGACATTTACTCCAAAGGTGCGTTGTACACATGTCCAGTTGGCACGTAACGGGTCGTCAGAAGGAAAGGTAAGAAGGAGATGAACTAACAAGGAACCTGTAGAATGTCTCATAGCGCATAGGATAAAATATAATAATAACATACTTGACATAAAACAGGTGAGACGGTGCATAAGCTGAAACAACTAACATAGCAGCGGAAAATCCAAGAACATCTTATAATTCAAAGTTAGACATTATTACAACTTTTCAAACTGTCTCAAAAGCAAAAGTAAGATAAAGGAGGTACACTACTAATGCCCGAGTAGCGAGCACCAACGACACAGGGAGAATATATATATATATATATATATATATATATATATATATATATATATATATATATATCATACGTGGAAGCCTCCTGCCCGCCTCCGAATCAGCTACTCGCGCATCACCAGCTAACCTGTCTCTAGTCTGCTCGTGTGAGCACCCAGAGTAATAAGAGGAGACATAAAACTCTGGGTAAGACATAAAGCCTGGTATGAGCGATAAGCATCTAAACAGAACAATAACAGGTAGACTAAAACATACCTGAACCTGGACCTACAACCAAAGAGTTAGCACTACATACTGTACAACACTCTAAGGTGACATATCAAACGGTGTAAAGATACGGAGGTGGGGGTGTGCATGTCATAGTGATGGCAAACAATCAAACATAGCAACCATCCTCACATCTCTCACTCAGTGCGTAAAGCATACGATATTCACCACTTCGATCACCCTACATACCTTGCTACGATCACTTTGCCCCATGAAGTCATAAATGGCTTCACTGCACTGATAACGTAGCCACTAATCCTTCGCTATGTCCACTTTCCCTATGGAGTTATTCACCCCATCTGCGCTGGCTCATAGCCTTACCAATCCTTTACTATGTCCACTTGCCCCATGGAGTTATTCAGCCCATCTGCGCTGGCTCATAGTCTTACTATGCATCACTTTGCCCCTCGAGTCGCAATGACTCTACTACACTGATAACGTAGTCTTGCTACCATCACCTTGCCCCTCGAGTCATAGTGACTCTACAACACTGATAAGTAGCCCATCTTCCATTTTCTGTGGTGAATCGAAGTTATGAACGTCGACAACTCCTTAGCACACGTCCCGCAGCAAAGCCCAACCATGAAGTGAACTCATCGGTTCCCAACTGGATCCTGAGCTCTAACTTCCCATATTGGACTACCTTTGCATCTCGGGTTATTGGTTAATACTGGGTCGGGTCGGGTTCCCCTTCAAGCTATCGGTTCGGGTCGGGTCCACTACGTTGCGTCAGTACATGGTCTTCCTCTGGTAACGGTTCGGTTCGGGTTCACTACATTACGTCGGTTCGGGTAGGGTGTCCCACTTCGGGTCAGGTCGGGTTGCCATCTCCCATCCAGTTCGTGCTCCCGCTCCGATCAGCTCCCTCGTTCCTCATACGCTCCGATACGATCCCCCTCTTTTAGCCGATCCGATCCCCCTCTTTTAGCCGATCCGATCCCAGTTCAATTAGCATGGCCTTCCTTTTTGCCAGGTTTCTCAAGTGTCAAGTTCCGATCCGATCGAATTCCTTGCCCAGTTCAACTTATCCGATCCGAGCCCCATATATCCGATCCGATCTGATCCTGCACTGTTTCCTGAAACTTTTCCAACAAGTGTTTTACGCCATTCGACGACGTTTTCGACCATTTTAACTATTGAAATCAATCACAAAGCATATCATACAGTCATTGCAACATGCATAATCAACCACAAACATCAAAACATCAATGTGATAGGTTAAAATGGATCAAACATACCCAAAACCCCATATTTCCCCTTAAGCATGTTTAGGTGAAACTAATGATAGGGTTAGCAAAACTTAACCAAATTAACCCAAATTCATATCAGAGGTCTAAAACATCATTTAAGAATTTATGAACATTTTTCCAGAATTTTATCATGTTTAAATTCGCTAATTAACACTAATTACCCTTAATTAACCGTAATTAGTGCAAAACTTATGCAAATCACTCACCTTAGCCACAAATAAACTAAGATCTGAAATAAATCTCTGATTTGATGCAAATCCCAATGCTAAACAGCAGCTCCAATGTTGATTTGGTGTAGATCTTTCTTGATTTGATGTTGCTAAGCTTAATCCTTGATCAAAAGATGATTTTGAGGTGATTTAGAGGTTGGAGGCCATTTTTAGGGTTTCTTGGAGATAAGTGGAGGCTAGAAAACTGAAATGGAATGATTCTCTAACTCATTTCAGCCTCCCCATAACCCAAATCCCGAAAGTTGTTATGGGCCTATTCACTAATCACTCTATTTGGCCTGGTTAAGCAGTTTTTCACCTTCCAAACATTATTTCAGCCATATCTCCCAAACGGTAAGTCCGTTTGGCTTTTATAACCACTCTACGGAAAGGTAAACCATCAAACGAATCTAATGGAAGTGGTTTCAGGTCAAAATTCCTTTCCAATCAAAAGTTATGGCCAAAACAAGATCAGCTAGGGGCAAAACGGTCATTTAAAAATCGACAAAAATCATGAACATGGGAAATGACTCTAATAGATGTTTCCCAAAGTTACATGACCATACGACTTCATATGGAAAGAAATAAATATTCTACGATCCTCCGATGCGTAGAATGCGGGTTGTTACATTCTCCCCCCTTAAGAAATTTCGCCCCCGAAATTCCCTAACCAAAACACACAAAAGGGTCCCACATGCCTATCAACCATAAAACAACAATCAAACATGCAAAACAAGCAAAACAAGTCTATCCTAGCATGCGGAATAACTAAATTACGAAGTAAATATTACCAGGAAAAGAGTTCTAGATACGTCTTTCTAATGCTCTCCTCTGTCTCGCAAGTACAATCATTCTCGTTCTCGCCCCACTGAACCTTGACTAGCTTCACCGCCTTCCTTCGAAGTTGCTTCGTATCGTGCCCCACAATACGAATCGGCTTGCGGTTCCCAACCGCCTCGGGTTCTACTTCGAAGTCCTGTAACTGATCAAGTGAAATAGTCATATCTGAGTCATGAACGAACTTCCTTAGTTGGGAAACATGAAATACGTTGTGAACTCCCGCCATCTTCTCTGGTAAGCCAACTCTATATGCCAGATTCCCGACTAGTTCAAGAACAGGGAATGGGCCAACAAATCTTGGTGCCAACTTGCCTCTCTTGCCAAACCGTATCATGCTCTTCAACGGAGAAATCTTGACAAACACCAAGTCACCAACGGAGAATGTTAAGTCTCTTCTCCTTTTATCAGCATAACTTTTCTGCCTATCTTGGGCAGCCTTCATCCGTTGTTGAAAGATCTTAACCTTATCTGAAGTTTCCCTCACCACATCTGATCCAAGCATAAACTTCTCGCCAGTCTCTATCCAACATGATGGTGAGTTGCACGGTCTTCCGTACAAAGCTTCATATGGAGCCATACCGATACTGGATTGGTAGCTATTATTATATGCAAACTCTACTAGATGCAAATGGTCATCCCATGATCCACCAAAATCCAATATACAGGCTCTCAAGAGATCTTCCAATATACGATTCACCCTCTCCGTCTGACCATCGGTCTGAGGATGATATGCGGTACTGAGATGTAATCCTGACCCTAGAGCCTCTTGTAAGCTCTTCCAAAACCCACTAGTGAACAACGGGTCTCGGTCACTCACAATGCTTTTAGGTACTCCATGAAATCTCACTACCCACTTCATATACAATTCTGCCAACTTGGTTGTCGTTCTGGTCGATTTGACTGGTATAAATCTTGCACTCTTAGTCAATCGATCCATAATTACCCAAATGCTATCATATCCCGATCTAATCCTTGGTAAACCATCGATGAAATCCATCGAGACTTGCTCCCATTTCCATTCGGGAATTTCTAATGGTTGCAACAACCCACTAGGCTTCTTTTGCTCGGCTTTAACTAGATGGCAATTCATGCATTTGGATATAAACTTCCCAACGTCTCTTTTCATCCCTTCCCAGTAGTAAGTTTGCTTCATGTCTCGATACATCTTATTACCACCGGGATGTATAGTCAGTTTTGAGTGATGACATTCTCTAAGCACTTCATTTCTCAAACCATTCACGTCGGGTACAACTAGCCTTCCATTCTTTCGAAGCCATCCATCTCAATCAAGCCCATACACATTCATCTCCTCACCGTCGATGTCCATCTCTAACTTGGAGATGATTTCCAATAGATTAGGATCGTCCCTCTGGCTGGAACCAATCCGCTCTATCAAAGTGGGTCTGATCGCCAAACTAGCTAGCATGACTGGATCCAATTCGCACTTTGGTCTGAAATCAAACCCCGCGATATACTCCAGTTGCTTCCATTCAAGAAACATAGCCCCTAAGCTGACATGTCTCCTACTCAAGGCATCGGCTACCGCATTACCTTTCCCAGGTGTGTATGCGATATCAAAGTCATACGAAGCTAAGAACTCTAACCATCTCTGCTGACGGAGATTCAGATCTTTTTGAGAAAAGAGATACTTTAACGATTTATGATCGGTAAACAACTCAAATCTTTCTCCCAAGAGATAATGCTCCACATCTTCAGCGCAAACACGATCGCTGCTAGTTCTAAATCATGGGTAGGATACTTCTTATCATGCGGCTTTAGTTGCCGACTAGCATAAGCCACAACCCTACCTCCTTGCATCAACACAGCACCTAGTCCGGTACCACAAGCATCCATGTATACCGTCATTTCTTCATTCCCTTTAGGAATGACTAACATCGGCGCACGCATCAACTTTTCTTTTAGACTCTTAAATGCATTCTCACACACTCCGTCCTAGACGAAGGACCGATTCTTCTTAGTCAACTGAGTCAACGGTGCCGCTATCTTGGAGAAGTCCTGGATAAACTTACGATAATATCCAGCTAACCCCAAGAAACTTCTTACATCTGTTACATTCTTGGGCGTAGGCCAATCCTGTACCGTATCCACCTTCGCAGGGTCCACGGCAATAACATTCTCGGAAACAACATGACCCAAGATTCTCACTTCCCTTCTCCAAAAATGACACTTAGAGAATTTCGCTTTTAATTGGTGTTTCCTCAACACCTCCATCACCGTCCTCAAGTGTCCCTTGTGTTCCTCCTCTGTCCTTGAGTAAACAAGGATATCAACTACGAACACAAGAACAAACTTATTCAACTGATCTCTGAATACTCGATTCATAAGATCCACAAAGTAGGCTGGTGCATTGGTCAACCCAAATGGCATGACCAACCACTCATAAAATCCAGACGGCATCCTAAATGCCGTTTTCGGAACACTCTCATCTGCTACTCGAAGCTGATGAATTCCTGTCGCGTGGTCCAACTGGGAGAACACTCTTGCTCCTTCCAGTTGATCAAACAAATCATCTATCTGCGGTAGAGGATACTTATTCTTCTTCGTTACCTTATTCAACTCGCGATAGTCCACACACAAACGAAGGGAACCATCTGCCTTAGTGGCAAACACGACTGGTGCTCCCCACTCGGAGACACTTCTTCTAATAAATCCCTTCTTCAAAAGATTGCTGACTTGCACCCCGAGCTCTCGCTGCTCCCTTGGTGCCATACGACGAAGTGGCATCACTATAGGTCTGGCATCTTTCACTAAATCAATACGGAACTCAATCTCTCGGTGTGGTGGAAGCTCGGTCACCTCCTCGAAGACGTCCGGATACTGGCCAACCACGGGCACATCTGACAGCTCATCTTGCGGGATGTCGAGGGAATTTACAAAACTAGCCATAACCCCATCACTAGGTAGACTACCAAATACTACACTCCGCCCATCATCCGCCCTAACTGTCACCAAAAAGCCCTCACAGTCTACCACCACCCCGTATCTTTGGAGCCAATCGACTCCCAATATAATGCCATACCCAGTAAAGCCCAAAACAAAGCAATCACAAACAAACATACATCTATGACTCGGTAAGACCAAATTCCTGCAAATCATAATAAGGCTAGTCGAACCACCAATCGGGTTCGTCACAACCAATGGTCTGTCGACTATCTCGGGTTCCAGTCCCAACCTATCTACCAGGTCACTAGATATGAAGGAACGGGAAGCCCCAGTATCAAACAAAACTCGAACTGGTACATCATAAATAGAAAGCATACCTTGAATAACAACATTCTTTCCTTTCTCCGCCGCAGTTGGGGCATTCGACGAAGAAGGAACAGCATCAATAGCATATGCTTTCACAATCTTCTTCTCCTTAAGAGGTTGCGGACACTTATCCTTGAAATGTCCCACTTGACCACAGTTGAAGCACTTCCTATCCGCTGTCTTGGCCTGACAATCTTTGGCATAATGGCCCTTCTTACCACAGCTGAAGCACTCAACTTCTTTCTTGTTCTTTTTCTGGCCATCCTTAGATTGGCTCTGCTTCCTCTTATTCTGAGAGTTATTCTTGCCTCCACCGCTTGCTTGTGGCTTTGGCCCTTCTGCAGATGCAGCCTCAGTCTTTGACTTAGGGTAAAGACTCTCTGATCTCAAAGCTTTCCCCACAATCGATTCAAAAGTCTCATCGATGTGGTTGATAAGCCTTTCCCCCAAGTATCCATCCAAACCAGTAATGAACTTCTCATTCTTCTTCTCAGGAGTATCGATAAGAGAGTCCATACTTTGACAAGGTGTCGAACTCAGCAATATAGTCAGAGACTGCCCTTCCACTCTGCTTGAGTTCCAAGAATCTCTTAAACAACACTGACTTCTGGGCAGCTGGAATGAACTTCTCGCTAAAGCGAGCCTTGAACTGATCCCAAGTAACCTGATATTCTGGAATAGCTGTTCTAATGGCATTCCACCAATTCATCGCTCGCCCTTGCAGCTGACGAGACGCTAGCCTTCTCTTCATCGCATCCTCAAGACCCAAGTCATCGAAGATACGATCACAGCTATCCATCCAGTCCTGAACATCTGTGGCCGACTCCATCCCATGGAACGGCTTCCCACCAAGGTTAGTGTAATCCTTGCACAACTTGGCGAAATCGACCATAGGCGCCTGCACTACTGGACCACCACCAATTTCGGGATTGGGAACTGCCCCTTGCACTTCTCTAAGCATGTCTCTCATGAGGTCAGTAAACATCGTCCTCATGTCAGCGACATTCCCATTATTGGCTCCCCTACCAGCACCTCTAGCATATCGGCTCATCGTCAATCTGTAAAAGGGGAAACGATTAACGACCCCATAGTGGTGCTAGTGCAGTACGACTTCATTCTTATACTACTAATAGTATATATATAGCTTTTGAAAACCAAAGTAATCACAAATACGCGCTCTCATATACGTACTATCTCTCCCTAGTGCCTTTCCCTAGGTTAACAACACAACCTAGAGCTCTGATACCAAATGTGACGACCCGCCCCGCACCAACCGACATTTATTCCAAAGGTGCGCTGTACACATGTCCAGTTGGCACGGAACGGGTCGTCAGAAGGAAAGGGAAGAATGAGATGAACTAACAAGGAATCTGTAGAATGTCTCACAGCGCATAGGATAAAATATAATAATAACATACTTGACATAAAACAGGTGAGACGGTGCATAAGCTGAAACAACTAACATAGCAGCGGAAAATCCAAGAACAGCTTATAATCCAAAGTTAAACATTATTATAACTTTTCAAACTGTCTCAAAAGAAAAAGTAAGATAAAGTAGGTACACTACTAATGCCCGAGTAGCGACCACCAACGACATAGGGAGAATATATATATACCATGCGTGGAAGCCTCCTGCCCGCCTCCGAATCAGCTACTCGCGCATCACCAGCTAACCTGTCTCTAGTCTGCTCGTGTGAGCACCCAGAGTAATAAGAGGAGACATAAAACTCTGGGTCAGACATAAAGCCTGGTATGAGTGATAAGCATCTAAACAGAACAATAACAGGTAGACTAAAACAAACCTGAACCTGGACCTGCAACCAAAGAGTTAGCACTACATACTGTACAACACTCTAAGGTGACATATCAAACGGTGTAAAGATACGGAGGTGGGGGTGTGCATGTCATAGTGATGGCAAACAATCAAACATAGCAACCATCCTCACATCTCTCACTCAGTGCGTAAAGCATACGATATTCACCACTTCGATCACCCTACATACCTTGCTACGATCACTTTGCCCCATGAAGTCATAAATGGCTTCACTGCACTGATAACGTAGCCACTAATCCTTCGCTATGTCCACTTGCCCAATGGAGTTATTCACCCCATTTGCGATGGCTCATAGCCTTACCAATCCTTTACTATGTCCACTTGCCCCATGGAGTTATTCATCCCATCTGCGCTGGCTCATAGTCTTACTACGCATCACTTTGCCCTCGAGTCGTAATGACTCTACTGCACTGATAACGTAGTCTTGCTACCATCACCTTGCCCCTCGAGTCATAGTGACTCTACTGTACTGATAAGTAGCCCATCATCCATTTTCTGTGGTGAATCGAAGTTATGAACGTCGACAACTCCTTAGCACATGTCCCGCAGCAAAGCCCAACCATGAAGTGAACTCATCGGTTCCCAACCGGATCCTGAGCTCTAACTTCTCATATTGGACTACCTTTGCATCTCGGGTTATTGGTCAATACTGGGTCGGGTCGGGTTCCCCTTCAAGCTATCGGTTCGGGTCGGGTCCACTACATTGCGTCGGTACATGGTCTTCCTCTGGTAACGGTTCGGTTCGGGTTCACTACATTACGTCTGTTCGGGTCGTGTGTCCCACTTCGGGTCGGGTCGGGTTGCCATCTCCCATCCAGTTCGTGCTCCCGCTCCGATCAGCTCCCTCGTTCCTCATACGCTACGATCCGATCCCCCTCTTTTAGCCGATCCGATCCCAATTCAATAAGCATGGCCTTCCTTTTTTCCAGGTTTCTCAAGTGTCAAGTTCCGATCCGATCGAATTCCTTGCCTAGTTCAACTTATCCGATCCGAGCCCCCCATATCCGATCCGATCCTGCACTGTTTCTTGAAACTTTTCCAGCAAGTGTTTTACGCCATTCGACGACGTTTTCGACCATTTTAACTATTGAAATCAATCACAGAGCATATCATACAGTCATAGCAACATGCATAATCAACCACAAACATCAAAACATCAATGTGATAGGTTAAAATGGATCAAACATACCCAAAACCCCATATTTCCCCTTAAGCATGTTTAGGTGATACTAATGATAGGGTTAGCAAAACTTAACCAAATTAATCCAAATTCATATCAGAGGTCTAAAACATCATTTAAGAATTTATGAACATTTTTCCAGAATTTTATCATGTTTAAATTCGCTAATTAACACTAATTACCCTTAATTAACCGTAATTAATGCAAAACTTATGCAAATCACTCACCTTAGCCACAAATAAACTAAGATCTGAAATAAATCTCTGATTTGATGCAAATCCCAATGCTAAACAGCAGCTCCAATGTTGATTTGGTGTAGATCTCTCTTGATTTGATGTTGCTAAGCTTAAACCTTGATCAAAAGATGATTTGGAGGTGATTTAGAGGTTGGAGGCCATTTTTAGGGTTTCTTGGAGATAAGTGGAGGCTAGAAAACTGAAATAGAATGATTCTCTAACTCATTTTAGCCTCCCCATAACCCTAATCCCGAAATGGGTTATGGGCCTATTCACTAATCACCCTATTTGGCCCGGTTAAGCAGTTTTTCACCTTCCAAACCTTATTTCAGTCATATCTCCCAAACGGTAAGTCCGTTTGGCTATTATGACCACTCTACGGAAAGGTAAACCATCAAACGAATCTAATGGATGTGAGTTTAGGTCAAAATTCCTTTCCAATCAAAAGTTATGGCCAAAACAAGATCAGCTAGGGGTAAAACGGTCATTTAAAAATCGACAAAAATCATGAACATGGGAAATGACTCTAATAGATGTTTCCCAAAGTTACATGACCATACGACTTCATATGGGAATGAAATAAATATTCTACGATCCTCCGATGCGTAGAATGTTGGTTGTTACACCTTTGTCCGTTAATAACTTCCCCATACGTGCTCCGTTTGGGACATGTCATGTATGAAAATAAATTAGAAAATTGCCATAAACACAATGGTACATATCTCGGGGCTGTATTATAAAATCATAAAACATCGATATTTTCCGATAACTAATTATATATATAATATACGGGGTGTTACATGAGCCGATCTGTGTCATGCAATATTCTTCCTAGGCGATTCTAGCCTAGGTTGCTACTTTGAGCCATCTTCTGACTGACTAAATGATGTTGGATTCAAACAAAAATTTACAAGCTCATACACAAGAACTTTGACAAAAAAATTGAAAAAAAATTCATGTGAAAATAGCAAGCATGCAAGAAGTTACAGCCACTCAAAGTTGAGCTTTCGCTGTGTTCGCACATAAAGGAAGAATCAACAGAGAAAGCTATAGGAAACCAATGAAACATTCATCGATTTCTCTAGATATCAAAACTACTCTACTGTAACTAGAATTTGTGAGTGAACACTCACCTTAGGATAAACTGACAACAAAATTTGCGAAGGATCGAAGCTACTGAAGTCTCCATTGCTTGTAAAAGACTAATTTTTCACCTGAAAACAAGATTACAGTAACATGCAGAAGAGATTCTTACGGTGACTCGACAAATTTCAATAATCAACAAGAAATAGAGATTAGATTTTTAGTTTTTAGCAAATTACCTACTGTTAGAAAGCTATAGCAACTAAAATCTCTAGATTTGAAGTGGTTTGAGGATGGGATTAACTTACTGTAGTTGGATTTCCTCCTTTTTCTTTCTTTTTGTTTATGAAGGAAGAAGAGATACCGAGGAAGGAAAATAATGTAGCTTTCCTCCTTCAGAAATTTCTAAGGCTTAAGTGTTAATTAATCCCACTAATCCCTCCATTAAGCCCATATGGTTTTTAAAACCCTAATTAACATTTAAACTCATATTTAGGCTAACTTAACACATAATTAGCTCAAATGACCATGTTTTACATTAAGTTTACACCACTTACATAAACAATACTATAGTTTAACATCAAATAAATTATACAAATTACTTAATACTATTGTAAATTATTTTTAAAGCTTATTAGCCTTAAATATTCATTTTCCATCAAATTCAACATTTTGAATAAATTTACACAATCTTGTACAAAACCTACAATTAAATATTTCTATTGTCTACATTGTATCTCAAATAAATTACCAAAGCTTAGAATAGTACATATTCTCCAAAATTAATGGCATTTCACAACAAGTATTACATATGAAAAACTTATTATTCTCAAATCTTTATTTCACACAATATTTGCAACAATTCACACAAATTACACATTTTAGTTATTTCACTAATATTTTACAATCTTTGAAACCCAGTAAAATAAATATTTCAAATGACACACTTTTTAACTTAATAAGCCATCATTTTTGTCAAAACATCAAAATTTTCCCTCATCATTAATTAACAACAATTCTAACCTTTGTGGTATATACATACATACATATATATAATCCTAACAGTTTTTCTCTTTAATGGCGGATTCTGCTCCTGAAGCGAACTCTCATTTCTCTCTCCCACATTCTAATGTTTCTTCTTCAACATCTAAACCATTTTCTTCCTCAACATCTGCTAATCCTCCACAAAATATAGAATTTTCAAATCTTAACAATAATCAAACACATGTTCCTGCTACATATAATAAACGAAGTTTTAAATTTGTAAAACCTCTTTCGGAATATGCTTTCATTCCATGGAAAATATACAATCAATCAGAGAATGCTTAATCGAATACTGTTGCTCTTATTTTGATTCATTTCAGATTGTCTATTGTTAAGTTGAAAGAATATATCAAGAGATTTTGGAAGCCAACTGGAAATTTTAATGTTCATATTTCACCTAACTATAATTTTGCAGTTCTGTTTGAAAATCTTGTTTATTATTCTCGGATCGTTGAATGCTCGACTTTTTCTTATTATGGTCGTCTTCGTATGGTTGAAGCATGGTTTCCAGGTTATGATTTCAATAATAAACACAGTGATGTTGTTCATATCTGGGTGAGATTTCATAATCTACCCATATAACTATGGACAAAAGAAGCTATTCATATGGTAGCTAGTTTTATATCTGAGCCTCTTATGCTTGATGAAAACACAACTAAAAAAGTTTACAAAATATGCGAGAGTACAAATTTCTATTGATACTCAAACTGAACTCAAAATTTTAATCCCTATTTTATTACATAATGGCCAAAAGATTGATATTATAGTGGAATATGAATTTGTGCTTTTTAAATGCGATGGATACAGATTGTTTGGACATGATGATAATGCTTATGAAGTTACTAAAGAGCTTCGTTAGACTTCTATAGAAAATCCAATTCCTTCTAGTCAACCAAACTCTGATCTGCAAGCTTCTGAATCCTTATCAACAAATGAACCAGTTCAGGCATCAACAGATGTTGTGGATGATCTTGCTTTTTTGAATTCCAAACCCCCAAAAGATTTATTACCAGATGATCTAAAACATATTGTTGATTCTATCAATGAAGGTGACTTTTAGAATGATCCTGAAAAGGGTAAACTGGTTGAAACATCTACTTTTATTGATAAAAAATTCAAGCTACATGCAAAGTAATAACACTTTGGCTGCTAATGTATCCTCTGTTGCTCCTGCTAAAAGAATGTTGAGGAGCTCTTCTATAATGAAATGACAATTTTATTGTGGAATGTCAAGGGTATGAACACTCTTTCTCAAATGAAAGATGTGCTCACACTTCTGACTGAAGCTAAACCAACCATTGTTGGTTTAGTTGAAACAAAATTATCAAAATCTAATTTAGTTCTATTTAATTCTATGCTTCCTAGTTCGTGGAAATACTAGACTAATAATTCTGATGTTTCAAATGGGCATATTCTATTGGTTTGGAATTCAAATGTATGGGATTTGGTTATCTTGGCTTCATATTTTCAGCATACTACATTGACTGCATCAAATAAAGGTGGCTTTAATATGGTTCTATCTTTGATTTATGCTAGTAACTCCTTTTTGGATAGACAAAATTTATGGCAAAATTTAGTGAATGAATCTGTCTTAGTTGATAATACTTGGATTCTTATGGGGGACTTTAATAATGCACTTTCCCACATGATAAAAGAGGTGGTTTACCAGTTCCTTACCAACAAATAGCCTTAACAGAAATTAAACCTCTTGGTTTTTAATTTACTTGGCATAGAAAAGGGATAGCAACGAATATAGATAAAGTTTTAGTCAATAACGGTTGCTTACAACAGTTTTTGAATATGAAGGCACTATCTCTTTCACATTCCAGTGACCATAATCCAATTTTATTAGACCTTATTCCTATTTAGTCATCAAAGGGATTCCCTTTTCATTATAAAAATGAATGGTCTAGCCTTCCTGGTTACTGGGAAATAGTTCAAAAGGGGTTTAAATCTTCTGCATGGGGTTTTCAAAGTTATCAATTATTACAAAAACTTCAAAGTTGTAAAACGGAATTGAAAAACTGGAACAAATTAAGAGACAAAAATAATGCAAACCTGTAACAAGCTAAGCATCATCTTTTAAATCTAGAACAAGCTTCAGACCAAAATCTAGGAATTTGTTTCTGTATGATAATTACCTACAAGCCAAAATGGAGTTTTAGAATCTACAAAAGATTTATTTTGATGGTTTTAGGCAGCAAGCAAAAGTATTTTGGTTGTAGCAAAGAGATACAAATTCAATTTTTTTATTCTCGTATGTCTAGCCATAAAAATTTTAATCATATCAGAACTTTTATTGATCAGGGTGGTAATCTTCTATTCAAGTCAGATGAAATAAAAGCAGAGGCAATTAATTACTTCTCAGCTATGTTCAATGGTTCCAATTTTGTTACATTTCCCAAATTTCAACCTATTTCTACTATCAATGAACAAGGTCAACAGTTTTTATTGAAAGAAGTGTCTTTATCTGAAATACAAGATGCTTTGTTCTCTATTCACGATGACTCTAGTCCAGATGGATTGAATGCTAAATTTATGAAAATTCAGCGGGAAGAGTTAAAATCTGAATTATTAGCAGCTATCTCAAATATTTTTAATTCAGGTAAATTACCAAAGTCTATAAATCACGCTTTTATCACCTTGATCCCAAAAAACGATAGACTAACAGAAATTTCTCACTACAGACCTATCTCATGTTTTAATTATATTATAATTTTTTTTAAAGTGCTACGCAATAGGATGAAGTTATTACTGCCTTTCCTTATATCAGAAAATCAAAGTGCATTCGTAAAGGATAGGTATATAGGTGATAATATTCTGTTGGCTCATGAGTTATTACGAGATTTGAAGAAGAAAGGTATGCCTAAACTAAGTGTTAAGGTTGATTTACAAAAAGCATATGATCGGGTTAATAGGGAATTTATTTGCCATATTATGTCTCAAATGAAATTCCTTACTCATTTTGTAAATCTAATATATGAATGCATGTCTATGACAACATATTCAATCTTAATTCAAGGTATTCCAAAAGGGTTCATTACATCAACAAGAGGTATACGTCAGGGTGATCCACTGTCTCCCTACCTACTTGCAATTGCAAAGCAATATTTTACATTTTTTAATGGATGAAGCCACTCCTGCTAAAGCTTTTCAACCTAGTTGCTCAGTTCAACCTATCATTTCACACCTATTATATGCAGATGATTTGATGATCTTTAGGAAATCAACAATACAAAATGCATCTATTATAAGGTCGATGTTTCATAAACTTAGTTCTTATGCAGGTAATTTGCTTATAAATGTCCCAAAAACTAAAGTGTTTTCAGTGCTTTAGTAAACAATTCTCAAGACATTATGAATATTTTAGGCTTTGATTAAGGATCTTTACCTATAAAATATTTAGGAGTGTCTCTCTCCTCTTATTACCTACATTATTTATAATGTAATTTTTTGATACAATGAGTTCAAAATAAAATTCATGGTTGGAAGACTAAGTTGCTTAGTTTTGTTGGTAGGGCTGAATTGATAAATAGTGTTTTAACTCCCATAATCTTGTATTGGTTGTTTATATACCAAATTACAGAGTATACTTTGGATAAATTACAATCTCTTTGTGCAGATTATTTCTCGAGAGGTTCATCTCACAATGTTGCATGGAATATATTATGTAAACTAAAGGATAAATGGGGAATTGGGCTTTAAAACTTTTTCGAACTTAAAAAAGAAGCTTGTATGAAACTCCTTTGGAATTTTTTATCTAAACCTTTTTTATACAGTACATAGGTTCATAGTAGATATTGTAAAGACAAACATTTTTTGTTAATGTTGTTGACAATAATGCGTCATCAACTTGGAAATCATTACTCAAATTTCTTACAAATACAAAGCAGAAGTTTAACAAAATTATAGCTAATGGTGATGAAACTTATCTTTGGTTTGAACCATGGATCAATTGCCAGTGCTTGGTTGATTTACTAGGTTATGACAGGTTTTATAATGTTGGTAACACAGAGCAGAAGGTGAATTCTATCTTTAGAAATGAGGTACTTGAACCATCTATCCATCCTGTAACTAGAGAATTAATCAATGAAATTAGTTATATTCGAGTTTATCCTTACAGATATCATGATACACATAAATGAGGTAAAGGAGGATTATTTTATTTTCATAAAGCTGGGAAGTCCGTTAGGTTTCGTGATGAAAATGACACTGCTTTTTCAGCTATATGGCATAAGAAAAATAACAAGGGAATGGCATTTATCACTTACTTGCCAGCATTGGGAAGACTGAATACTAAGGATAGAATTCTTCATTTTGTTAGAGAATGGAGTTTTGATGACAACAACCATATTTCAATATTAATTGATTATAAAATATATACAAACACCTTTATTTAGAATACACACACACACATATGCAGGATTTGCATACAGGAATTAATACTGAAGACTGTATAGTTTAAGAGTTCAAGAGATTCAGAATTCAGAGATAATTCAAGACTCTGAGTAATCAAGATTTCAAGAGTTTAAGATAGATATAGTAATAGAGTCTAGTTTATATAAGACTCTGAGTAACACTCTAGGTTTTAATTCAAATTTCAAATTCAAATTCTGTTTTTCAATTTTTGATTTTCAAATTTTAAATTCTATCTTCAACTTTTATTCTTTTTAAGTTTCTCTATTTTAAACTCAAGTTTTATAGTTTATAAGTTTTATATATATTTATACATATACGTTATATTTATATAGTGTTAAACTTTATAATTTTATAACTATGTTTATGTATTTTATATTTATGATTTCATATGATTTTTTACTTTATTATACTCATTTATAACACTATGTTTTAATTCAAGAATTTTCAGAAATATATATCAGAACACTTTAAAAATGCTCAAAACTCAATTTTGTGAAGGGACATGTCAACTTACAAAGACGACCATGTTGACATATAACTGTCATAATTTTGATTTTGAAAGGAAGTGTATTTTCACTATTTGTAACGTTTCAGAAGCGTTGTAACCTTTCAAATCTTATAAATAGGGGTTGATTTCGAATTTTTTCATCATTCTTCTCCATCTTCTTCTCCTTTCTTTACACTATTAATATTTCATATTTTTATGATTTATACACTTATACTCTGCCAAATTCAATTCTATTTATATAAAACTTCTTCTCATCTCACTCTCTACTCATTACTCTATGAATCGAAGTGCTATTGAAGAGTTATAGGGCTATTGTAATTATTTGGTAATTGTTTGGGAAAAGGTGCATTCCTTGTAGCCTTAAAATCAAGGAAACGGAACGGTGTTAACCTTAAAGCCGGGAAATCAAGGGGAATATATTTGATCAAGGAAATCGATGGTAATCTTGTGGCCGTTAAACCAAGAGTGTGGAATCGATGTTAACCTTGTATCTGTGAAATCAAGGGGTTATACTTTGATATTGATATAGTAATAAAACTCTGTGCAGTCCAGTGTTGCGTGGGACTAGACGTAGAAGTAATCCGAACCAGTATAAAATCCGACGTGTTCTTTCCTTTTCTACATTTTACTTCTGTTTATCTTTGTGTTTGTGTTTGATTCTGTGTCTATGATTATCTCTGTGGTGTGTGATTCATATAGTAGACCATATAAGTTTTAGATTTTGTTAAAATTCTCAAAAACACTATTCACCCCCTCTAGTGTTAGTTTTACCTTAACGATCCATACTGCAATCCCTAATAATTGGTATTAGAGTAATGTCATTCGAAAAGTTCATAATTTGATTTTTGAACATATTTAATATGGCAAATTTTGAAATAATTGTTAACATTAGTGTCAATTCATGCATTGTATCAATGTAGAAAGAGTCTGCATATAAACATATTGAAAAGTCAAGTGATCTACTAAAATATTGTTTAATATAGGAAAAGATGTGTTAAATGGCTTTTGAAAAAGCAAAAGTTGAAAAGATGGGTAAAGTGGTTGTTGGTAATTCAAATTCTAAAATGGTGGCTATTGAAATTCAAATTCTGAAATGGTGGCTATTAGAAATTCAAATCCCGAACTAGTATGTTATATGGCTATTGAGAATTCAAATTCTGGAAAGCAATTGGTGGAAATAAAAAAGGACAAATAGATACTCGATAGTGGTTGTTTGAGACATATGAGGGGAAATTTTGAATTACTCAATAATCTGGTCTATGAAGATGGTGGAATGGTGAACTTCGGAGATACCTCTAAAGGATACATTATTTAGATTGACAAAGTCGGTAATTCTGAAACTCCTATTAAATCTGATGTTTTATTAGTTAGGAATCTAAAACACAATTTGCTAAGTATAAGTCAACATTGCGATAATGGTTATAAAATAAACATTGAAAAAGATAAATGTTTTATAGAAGATAGGAATTCAAAAGTAATATTCGAAGGAGATAGAAAGAAAAATATCTATATATAGAGTATGAAAATCTCCAAAGATAATCTTTGTCTTATGGCCAATACTAGTGACCCCTGGATAAAGCATAAGTTATTTGGTCATATAAATTTCAAACACATCTCTAGGATTTCTAAATTAGATTTAATTAGAGGGTTACCCAAAATGAAATTTAAAGTTAGTAATTTATGTGATGCTTGTCAATTCAGAAAATTAAAAAGAAGTTCATTTAAATCAAAAGAGGAAATTACAACCTCAAAACCATTAGAGTTAATTCACATGGATTTATTTGGTTCATCTCAAACCTAATTGATAAATCATAATAGAAGTATTTACGTAATACTCGATTGTTTTTCTAGATTTACTTGGACTTTGTTTCTTAAAAATAAAAGAGAAGCTTTTGATCAATTTAAAACTTTTTCTAAAAAAATTCAAAATTTATTATCGCTAAAAAACAAAAAAATACCTAGTGAACATGGCGGTGAATTCGAAAACGAAAATTTTGAAAAATTATGTAACAAAAAGGGAATAACCCATAATTTTTCTATTCCTAGAACCCCTCGACAAAGTGGAGTAGTTGAATGTAAAAATAGGACATACAAGAGTGTGTGAGAACTATGTTATTTGATAGTAATTTACTAAGAAAATTTTGGGCTGAGGCAGATGCAACAGCCTGTTATATTTTAAATAGAATATCAATTACACCCTTAACACATAAAACTTCGTTTGAACTTTTGTATAATAAGAAACCAAAAGTATCTTATTTTAGAATATTTGGAAGTAAATGTTTTATACTTAATACTAAAGAAAATTTAGATAAATTTGACTTGAAATTCGATAAAGGAATATTTATTGGATATTCAGAAAAAAGTAAGGCATATAGAGTTTTCAATATTAGAACCAATACTATAGAAGAAACCTTAAACGTATCGTTTGACGAAAATTACAAAAGTATAACACAAAACAATGAGGATGAATGTGAAAATGAAATTAATGAAACAAATAATAAAGACAGTCAACCAAATAAACAAATTAGATTACTAAGAGACCACCCTGTAGAAAATATCTTAGGAGATATTGAATCCGTCGTTAGGACTCATAATCAATTAAATAATATGAGTAACACTGCATTTATTTCAACTATTGGACCTAAGAATCCAAAGGAAGCATCTTCCGATGATTCATGGATACTTTCCATGAAAGAAGAACTGAATCAGTTTACTATGAATGATGTATGGGAACTGTAACAACCCGAAAATCTGAGCCAGTTTAAAATTTTTATTTTGTAAATTTTAATGAATTTTGAATATTTAAAATGAATTATTTTAGATAATAACGACGAAAATTTATTTTGAATAGAATTCGAACGTATATTTTTATTTGAATCGTTGTTAGAATATAAATATTTATTTTAAATTATAAAAGGAATCTAAAATGGCGCGGTAGTTTGATAATTCGATTTCAAACTTCAATCGAATGTACAGGATTCAAAATAAACCGGATTTTAGCGAAATCAAAAATATTAGAATCTATTTAGGAATATCTTTTCAACAAATCCGAAAAATTGAAATTTCATAGCGGGAATCAAAAGATATGCCCAGTTGAAAATTCAGAATAGTCGCTATGGAATTCTGGCCCTTATAAATGGAAATTTTGCAAACGACCTCGGTTTTCGACGAAACCACTTTTGTTGGATCCGTGATGTCTAATTATGGCTAGGTTTCAAAATTCATAATTTTTCGAATCAATATGTGAGCATGGCAAAGGAAAACGTGTTTTGTCAATTTCGATCGACCTGAAAATGGCCATTTTTCAAACGGTCTCGGAATTTGACGAAACTAGTTTTGTTAGGACCGTATTGTCAATACGAAGCTGGAAAATATATTTCGGGAATTTTTAGAGTCAGTATGCGGCCCCGGTAATTTGGAATGTACGTCTAAAATAGAACAAATAGATTTAAATTTTGATTTGAGCAAAAACAGACCGAAACGATCGAATTGGCTTACAATACATATCCCATTATGTTCAGAATAGGGGTAATTAGCTAGGGACGACAGTCGTTTGGTTTGATTTGGTATTCGAAAGAAAAGTCAACTTTAATTGAATAATTAAATAATATATATACTATTTCCCTCCTCTCTCTTCCTTTACAGATCGAACCAAATCAAAGAAAAAAACCGAACGGAGGGCGCTCCTCGTCGCCCAGCCGCCACCGCCGCCATTGAGGGTCCCTCGCACGCCGCCCTCTCCTGCAGCACCTCCACCCCTGCGCCTCCTTCTCCATCCCCTCCTCTGATCGATCGAACCCCACACCCCAAATCTGATCCAAACCCTCGACGCACCCTTGTGGGCCCGCCGCGGGCCATGGCGCCACCACTGCAAGCTCCGACCCACCCTCCCCTTGCTCCACCTCCCTCCGACGCAGCCCCATCCGCCTCCATCAACAAATGTGAGTTTTTAATTATTATTTTTACATTTTCTTGATGTGTAATTAAATCAGTGATTAAAACATTGTTTTAAAAAGGTAATATATATATGTGTAAATAGATTAGTATTAAAAATATGATTTTATTTATAAAAACATGATTTTTATTTATAAAAATATAAACTTTATTTTATATGAACCATTATAAAAATATAAACTTTATTTTATATGAACCATTATAAAAATATAAACTTTATTTTATATGAAGCATTATAAAAATAGGAACTTTATTTTATAAGTAGTGGTATATAAAATATAATTTTTATATGTATATAGAGTTTATATAAATACGATTCTTATATGCATAGCGTTATTATAAAAATATGGTCTTTTATATACAAGTAGCGATATAAAAATATAATCTTTATATACGAAGTAACAGTATAAAAATATGATTTTTATATTATAGAAAGAATAAAAATATGATTTTTATATTATAGAAAGAATAAAAATATGATTATTATATTATAGAAAGAATAAAAATGTGATTTTTATACTATAGAAAGAATAAAAATATGATTTTTATATAGGTAGAGTATTAAAAATATGATTTTTAATGTATAGAAAATCATATTAAAGATGTGATTTTAACATGAACAGCGTGGAGAAGACTACGTTGGAAGTACGGGCAAATCCAGACTGTTCTGAATTTCAGAAATTTCTATGGAGGAGTGGAACCCTCGGTGAGAACTTCTCACCTTTAATTTTCAATTTCTAGTTAAAATATATACTAGGATGCAGATGGTGTTTAGTAGCACCCGACACCCATCGTCCACAGACCATGGACGGCTTGTTTGTTTGATTGACTTTGTTGTGAAAATTGAATGTGTGTTGTGGAATGATATAAAATATTTATATAGTTAAAAATTAAAATTTTAACGTGTATATAAAATAAAGATTTATAAACAAATCGAACGATTTGTTTATATACACACAATTGACTGATATTGATTGGGACGATAAATTTTACACATCGCCCAACTGCACAAATAAAATCTGTGTTTGATTGGTTGAAACCCCACATGGGTATTGGGATGATATATAACATACACTAGTCCCAATAATTCGCTGTATGTCGATCGATTGATTGACAGATTGTTATAAGCATTAAATATTTATATTTGATGCCTATACAGTGTAGAATGCACTTTGGATGATGGTTGATTGTTTATCGTCATTGTTGTATATATGAATTTGATGAAATCCATATAACTAAAATTATATGGTAATTGACTGTGTCTGATTCCAGTTCAAAATTATCAAATATTTAAAAAAAAAAGTGAATACTGAAATGTGAAGCCGTGTTAAGTAGTTGAACGCCATTTTAACACGAACGGGAATTTTGTCGATTTTATAATGAATATCGAAAAGTAATTTCAAAATCGAATATTTTGAAAATATAAAACGAATTGAATTTGAAATTGAATGGAATTCAATTTGAAATGAATTCAAATTGAATTGAAATTGAATTGAAAACGAATTGACATGAATTCAAAATCGAATTGTAATCGAATTGAAATTGAATTAAATAGAAATGAAATTGAATTAAATAGAAATGAAATTGGAAATCGAAGTGAAATCGATTTGAAGTGAATTCAAATCGAATAGAAAACGCACTAAAGTTGAATTGAAATCGATTTGAATTGAAATCAATTTGAAATGAATTTAAAATGGATTTATAAGAAAAAATTCAATTTTGATTTAGAATTGAATATGAAGTTGAAATTTTTTTGAAAACAAATGTAAAACGATTTATAAAATTCATTTTAAATGGAAATCAACGAAATATATATTATATATATAATATAATGGCCTGAATAGAACGCGCCGCGCTGCGGCAATTCGTGAATTTCGACCATTGACTTCGAACGGATATTACGGGAGATCCGACCATCGGATTCTCCTAAAAGCGGAACCGTTGGGTTCGTATCAAAATGAGCTTTCTAACCAATACAAGAAATTAGAAATCTAACGGTTGGATTTGGAATTATGTCAAAATCAAATTTGAGAAAGGTCGCTGTAAGTGCAGTTCGATGAACGTTGATGGAAATCGACTGTACGGGCCTTGATAAAATTATTAAAAATATCTATAATTAGTGCAAAATCATAAGAAATGATTTGGAAATAATTGGGATGAAAAACTCCATATTTGAAAAGATAAAAATAGATTTTTATCGAAATGAATTAGATTTGAACTAGAAATATAATCCATTTATTTTGAAATAAATAAATTGGATTTGAAAGGGTTTTAAAAATAACCAGGATTTCCAATATATAGATTGGAAATCGATTTGAATCGAAATTGTCTTCGGAATATTTCGATGTGGGATTTTGTCATTATACAGATATTGTTATGGAAATTTGGAAGATATATTTATATCGTTATTTCCAATACAATATTTGTTGGTCGTAGAATTGGATATTGAATATAAGCCGATATATTTTCTATTCAGAGCCTTGTATTTAATATCAAATAGGATTTGGGTTTGTCGTGAATGGTGTCTTCATTAACACTGTTCTTAAACCCAGTTGAGAAAATATTAAATCTTTTTATTTAGATTTAATGAAGTGCACCAATTAAATAATATTGAATTGGAATTAATTTTTGGGTTTATCGTGAACGGTGTTTTAAATAACATTTGTTCTTTAACCCGACAATTAATGGAATGTGATTTTGAGTTGTCGTGAACGGTATCTTTAATAATACTGTTCTTAGACCCAATGGAGTTAAGAAAATCAGAAATTAACTAAAGATTAGTTAAGTTGAATGGTTTCTTGGGTATTGATCTGATGTTGGTTTCGGCCTTCGGGGTTATTACTTAGGGAATTGTTCACTTGCTAATTTACGGTTAAAAGCTGGTGGAAATGAAACGCGATTTTGGGTTTATGGTGAACCGTGTTTTAAATGACATTGGTTCTTTAACCCAGTTAAAGATTAAAACTAAGTGGAGTTTTAATGAATCTTTAAATAGATGGAAAAGTGGATTTGATAATTAAAATTATCAAATTCAAGAAATGATCGAGAATGGAGTACCACCAGTTTTACTCCAAACGATAGTTAAATCTTTAATTAGATTTAAACGTGAAATGGTAATTGAATTTACCGATAACACCGTGGTGTTAGATATGAAGTATTACCAGTTTTACTTCATGGAATGAATAGGTTGGGGTTGGGAAATTTAATAATTAATTACTTCAGTAAGGTTCGTTAATCCCGACTAGTTTGGATAAACCATAATTTGGTTTAAATTGATATTCAAAAGAAGATTAAAGAATAAATTTAAATAATTTATCTTTGATACAATTAATGGGAACCTTTCCCTAAGAATGAGAAATTTAGCAACTAACTGAAGATTAGTTAAGATGGATGGTTTCCTGGGTATTGATCTGATGTTGGTTTCGGTCTTCGGGGTTAATATTTGGGGAATTGTTCTCTTACTAATTTACGGTTAGTGACAGATGAATTGGAAAGAGGCGTATGTTGTGTTTGTGTAACACTTGTTTATTATATACGCGAGTTATTCGGAAAGACCGGGTTTATCCCATTTGAATAACTGATACGACGATAAGTCGAAGATGAAGACGGTGGTCGAAGACCGGAGGTCTTCACATCGTTTGGACAATTACTGATGATCTTGATTGGGCTGTACACCCAAGAGGAGGGAATCAATTGGTATTCGTCCAGACGTACGTGGAGATCGATGGATATGCGAGGTACGTGGTGCCTCCGTTTTCGTTCAGACCCAGAACGGACTTGTAAATGGATGTGTGTTTGACATCGGATTTCATTTTGTGTGATTGATATCAGTTTCATAGCGTGAATTGCCTGTGTGGCATGCTAAGATGCAAATGATCAAGGCTTCTGTTGAAAAGCAGAGTCTTGTGGTTAATGATCAAAGCACGGCCTTTGCGGCGTAGCTTTGTGTAGCGTCAATTCGCAAGCCTCACACCCAGGTTGTGAACCAGAAACGGGAGAGGACATCAGGGAGGGCATGCGTTTCCTTCTAGCTTGGGTGGTGTCAGTGACCTACCAGCCCTGACATTTATATTATTTTCACCTGTGTGGTTGTTGTTGTTGCAAGGCGCCTCGGTTATATCGGTCGATCCGGGACCGATGGAGTCATTCGTTGGCTCATTTACGCCCCAAAGGGCGGGGAAACACGGTGTTCAGGCATTTTAACCCACGTCGGTGGACCGGCCCTGACGATCCAAAGGCTCACCTGTGTCTGTGTCCTGAGACATGGGCTAGATTGTCTCGAAGCGGTGAGGACGATCCCTTGCCTCGGTTCATAGATGGAAATCCAACTTCCAATATGTGACTTTGCGGTTTTTATTGTATAACCTATATATGGCAACATAGTGGTATGGGGCATTCATGCCGCCTATGATTGATACTTATGATTGAAATTGTTTTGACACTATACACTTATAGTTATAATAAAAGATGAAATTTAGCGTATCAAGCATTCTTTGGCTATTAAAAGGTAAAACCCTATCCTCTGGTTTGTGTTGCATTGTGTGATGGAACCTGGGTCTTATAATAGCTTCATTGTTCTTTATTTAGCATTGCGTTGTTGTTTTATGCACTGGTATTCTTGGGAGGAAATCTGTTCCGTGTTGTACGGCGTGGTCCCTTGATTTACCTAACTTTAAAAATAAAGATTTATAACTGTTTTAGTTCTCACACCAGTCACATGACTGACCTGGAGTTTATTGTTTTTACCTAAACTCTGGGTGCCCTTATTTTCGACACGGGCAGCTAGTAGTTTTGGTTTTGCAGATTTATATTCACAGGATCCTGGTTTACAGCTGTAATGATATTCGGAAAGCTTTGTATCCGTATATCTCCTTCAGTTGTGTTTTGTATTATTTCTCGCTGCAGTAATGTATTGTAATCTCTGATATTTTCTGATGTATAATATGTATTCATACTCTGTATATTCTTGTAATCTGATGAAATTGTTGTAATAAACAATGAAATGTTCTTCTGTTTGTGTTCTGATGTGGCTTGTTCTCAATTCAATCTGTGATTTCCTGTAAGGGGGATTTCGGGTCATTTCATTTTGGTATCAGAGCTTTGGTTTACAAAGCTCAGAGAACAAGACATAGAACCTTACGAAAGAATTCATCAGAGATTGGATTAGTATTATCCAATGAGAATGACTCATTAGAGATGGGATCAGTAGTATCCTAGAACGAGTGTGAAGAGTATATTTTTAAAATGAAAACAAATTTGATTTGAAAATATAAATCTTATTCAATGTATTTGAATACTTATTTGTACTAAATTTGGATAATCCAATATATAAAGATTTCGCATATACGTCTGATCCACGGGTATTCGAAGTTTTAATATATTGGGTAGATATAGAATCACACTCTAGTCGCTCGGAGATGATTCTGATGATTGCTCGAGCATCATCAGAATTAATTTTCGTGTTTCGAAAGTGGGATTTCTATATGATTCCAATTGACTGGTGTGAGAACCAAAACTAGATAGGGCCTATTGTTGTGAATTGGTATTAAAAATGTGATTTTTGACTATATATCAATGTTATGAATTTGAAATAATAATCAACTAATTGATTGATGGTTGTGTTGTTTGATTATTGTTTAATTAATTAAAATGTTGAACCATTTAGGCCAAGTTGAACCAAAAAAGTGAATTGTATTGAAAATTTGTCGCATTTGCATACATATACATGTGTATCCATTGAACAGGTCATAACAAGAAGGCTAGAGAAGAGGAATAAAATTGTTTGCCCGACAAATAGGTACATGTTTTTTGTATTTCTTGAGTTTTGGGTGATTTTATGAGTCGACAGGCTAGCCGCTTGGCCTTTTCTTTTTCTTTTGAGTTGAAGAAGGCCATGGGAGGCTATATGAAATATCTCAAAGTCCCCGGTGCATGGGAAGTTATGGCGAAATTTTTCAAAAATTTAGAATGTTAGCCAAATTTTTGAAAAATTTGAAAAGTTCTTAGAAACTGAAAAGTTGAAGAACTTAAGCTGTAGTGAAAATTATGAAAGTTGAGTTGATTAGTTAAACAACTTTCGACTTCGTTCCTTTTCGGGGACGAAAATTTTTAAGTGGGGTGATTGTAACAACCCGAAAATCTGAGCCAGTTTAAAATTTTTATTTTGGCAATTTTAATGAATTTTGTATATTTAAAATGAATTATTTTAAATAATAATGACGAAAAATTTATTTTGAATAGAATTCTAACGTATATTTTTATTTGAATCGTTGTTAGAATATAAATATTTATTTTAAATTATAAAAGGAATTGAAAATGGCGCGGTAGTTCGATAATTCGATTTCAAACATCAATCGAATGTACAGGATTCAAAATAAACCGAATTTTAGCAAAACCAAAAATATTAGAATCTATTTGGGAATATCTTTCCAACGAATCCGAAAAATTGAAATTTCATAGCGGGAATCAAAAGATATGCCCTGTTGAAAATTCTGAATTGTCACTATGGAATTCTGGCCCTTAAAAATGGAAATTTTGCAAACGACCTCGGTTTTCGACGAAACAACTTTTGTTGGATCCGTGATGTCTAGTTATTGCTAGATTTCAAAATTCATAATCTTTTGAATCAATATGTGAGCGTGGCAAAGGAAAATGTGTTTTGTCAATTTTGATCGACCTGAAAATGGCCATTTTTCAAACGGTCTCGGAATTTGACGAAACAAGTTTTGTTAGGACCGTATCGTCAATACGAAGTTGGAAAATATATTTCAGAAATTTTTAGAGTCCGTATGTGGCCCCGGTAATTTGAAATGTATGTTTAAAATAGAATAAATAGATTTAAATTTTGATTTGAGCGAAAACTGACCGAAACGATGGAATTAGCTTACGATACATATCCCATTGTGTTCGGATAGGGGTAACTAGCTAGGGACGATAGTCATTGGGTTCGATTTGGGATTCGAAAGAAAAGTCAACTTTAATTGAATAATTAAATAATATATATTTTTTAATATCTCCCCCTCTCTCTCCTATTTCCCTCCTCTCTCTTCCTTAACAGATCGAACCAAATCAAAGAAGAAAAAAATGAACAGAGGGCGCTCCTCGTCGCCCAGCCGCCACCGCCGCCATCGTGGGTCCCTCGCGCGCCGACCTCTCCGGCAGCACCTCCACCCCCACGCCTCCTTCTCCATCCCCTCCTCTGATCGATCGAACCCCAACACCCCAAATACGATCCAAACCCTCGCCGCACCCATGTGGGCCCACCGCGGGCCATGGTGCCACCACTGCAAGCTCCGACCCATCCTCCCCTTGCTCCACCTCCCTCCGAAGCAGCCCCATCCGCGTCCATCAACAAATGTGAGTTTTTAATTATTATTTTTATATTTTCTTGCTGTGAAATTAAATCAGTGATTAAAAATTGTTTTAAAAAGGTAATATATATATGTGTAAAAAGATTAGTATTAAAAATATGATTTTTATTTATAAAAACATGATTTTTATTTATAAAAATATAAACTTTATTTTATATGAAGCATTATAAAAATATAAACTTTATTTTATATGAAGCATTATAAAAATAGGAACTTTATTTTATAAGTATCGGTATATAAAATATAATTTTTATATGTATATAGAGTTTATATGAATACGATTCTTATATGCATAGCGTTATTATAAAAATATGGTCTTTTATATACAAGTAGCGATATAAAAATATAATCTTTATATACGAAGTAACGGTATAAAAATATGATTTTTATATTATAGAAAGAATAAAAATATTATTTTTATATTATAGAAAGAATAAAAATATGATTTTTATATTATAGAAAGAGTAAAAATATGATTTTTATATAGGTAGAGTATTAAAAATATGATTTTTAATGTATAGAAAATCATATTAAAGATGTGATTTTAATATGAACAGCGTGGAGAAGACTACGTTGGAAGTACGGGCAAATCCAGACTGTTCTGAATTTCAGAAATTTCTATGGAGGATTGGAACCCTCGGTGAGAACTTCTCACCTTTAATTTTCAATTTCTAGTTAAAATATATACTAGGATGCAGACGGTGTTTAGTAGTACCCGACACCCGTCGTCCATAGACCATGGACGGCTTGTTTGTTTGATTGACTTTGTTGTGAAAATTGAATGTGTGTTGTGGAACGATATAAAATATTTATATAGTTAAAAATAAAATTTTTAACGTGTATATAAAATAAAGATTTATAAACAAATCGAACGATTTGTTTATATGCACACAATTGACTGATATTGATTGGGACGATAAATTTTACACATCGTCCATCTACACAAATAAAATCTGTGTTTGATTGTTTGAAACCCCACACGGGTATTGGGATGATATATAACATACACTAGTCCCAATAATTCGCTGTATGTCGATCGATTGATTGACAGACTGTTATAAGCGTTAAATATTTATATTTGATGCCTATATAGTGTAGAATGCACTTTGGATGATGGTTGATTGTTTATCATCATTGTTGTATATATGAATTTGATGAAATCCATACAACTAAAATTATATGGTAATTGACTGTGTCTGATTCCAGTTCAAAATTATCAAATATTAAAAAAAAAGTGAATACTGAAATGTGAAGCCGTGTTAAGTAGTTGAACGCCATTGTAACACGAACGGGAATTTTATCGATTTTATAATGACTATCGAAAAGTAATTTCAAAATCGAATATTTTGAAAATATAAAACGAATTGAATTTGAAATTGAATGGAAATTGAATGGAATTCAATTTCAAATGAATTCAAATTGAATTGAAACTGAATTGAAAACGAATTGACATGAATTCAAAATCGAATAGTAATCGAATTAAAATTGAATTAAGTAGAAATGAAATTGGAAATCGAAGCGAAATCGATTTGAATTGAATTCAAATCGAATAGAAAATGAACTGAAATTGAATTGAAATCAATTTGAATTGAAATCAATTTGAAATGAATTTAAAACGGATTTATAAGAAAAAAATCAATTTTGATTTAAAATTGAATATGAAGTTGAAACTGTTTTGAAAACGAATGTAAAACAATTTATAAAATTCGTTTTAAATGGAAATCAAAGAAAAGTATATTTTATGTATTATATATATAATATAATGGCCTGAATAGAACGCGCCGCGCTGCGGCAGTTCGTGAATTTCGACCATTGATTTCGAACGGATACTACGGGAGATCCGACCATCGGATTCTCCTAAAAGCGGAACCGTTGGGTTCGTATCGAAAAGAGATTTCTAACGAATACAGGAAATTAGAAATCTAACGGTTGGATTTGGAATTATGTCCAAATCAAATTTGGGAAAGGTTGCTGTAAGTGCAGTTCGATGACCATTGATGGAAATCGACTGTACGGGCCTTGATAAAATTATTAAAAATATCTATAATTAGTGTAAAAACTTAAGAAATTATTTGGAAAGAATTGGGATGAAAAACTCCATATTTGAAAAGATAAAAATAGATTTTTATCGAAATGAACTAGTTTTGAACCAGAAATATAATCCATTTATTTTGCAATACGTAAATTGGATTTGAAAGGGTTTAAAAATAACTAGGATTTCCAATATATAGATTGGAAATGGATTTGAATCGAAATTGTCTTCGGAATATTTCGATGTGGGATTTTGTGATTATACAGATATTGTTATGGAAATTTGAAAGATATATTTATATCGTTATTTCCAATACGATATTTGTTGGTCGTAGAATTGGATATTGAATATAAGCCGATATATTTTCTATTCAGAGCCTTGTATTTAATATCAAATAGGATTTGGGTTTGTCGTGAATGGTGTCTTCATTAACACCATTCTTAAACCCAGTTGAGAAAAAGATTAAATCTTTTTATTTAGATTTAATGATGTGTACCAATTAAATAATATTGAATTGGAATTGAATTGGAATTAATTTTTGGGTTTATCGTGAAGGTGTTTTAAATAACATTTGTTCTTTAACCTGGCAATTAATGGAATGTGATTTTGGGTTGTCATGAACGGTATCTTTAATAATACTGTTCTTAGACCCAATGGAGTTAAGAAAATCAGAAATTAACTAAAGATTAGTTAAGTTGAATGGTTTCTTGGGTATTGATCTGATGTTGGTTTCGGCCTTCTGGGTTATTACTTAGGGAATTGTTCACTTGCTAATTTACGGTTAAAGGCTGGTGGAAATGAAATGCGATTTTGGGTTTATCGTGAACCGTGTTTTAAATGAGATTGGTTCTTTAACCCAGTTAAAGATTAAAACTAAGTGGAATTTTAATGAATCTTTAAATAGATGGAAAAGTGGATTTGATAATTAAAATTATCAAATTCAAGAAATGATCGAGAATAGAGTACCACCAGTTTTACTCCAAACGTTAGTTAAATCTTTAATTAGATTTAAACGTGAAATAGTAATTGAATTTACCGATAACACCGTGGTGTTAGATATGAAGTATTACCAGTTTTACTTCATGGGATGAATAGGTTTCGGTTGGGAATTTTAACAACTGATTACTTTGTTAAGGTTCGTTAATCCCAACTAGTTTGGATAAACCATAATTTGGTTTGAATTGATATTCAAAAGAAGATTAAAGAATAAATTTAAATAATTTATCTTTGATAAAATTAATGGGAACCTTTCCCTAAGAATGTGAAATTTAGCAACTAACTGAAGATTATTTAAGATGGATGGTTTCTTGGTTATTGATCTGATGTTGGTTTCGGCCTTCGGGGTTAATATTTGGGGAATTGTTCTCTCACTAATTTACGGTTTGTGATAGATGAATTGGAAAGAGGCATATGGTGTGTTTGTGTAACACTTGTTTAATATATACGCGAGTTATTCGGAAAGACCAGGTTTATCCCATTCTGAATAACTGATACGACGATAAGTCGAAGATGAAGACGGTGGTCGAAGACCGGAGGTATTCACATCCTTTGGATAATTACTGATGATCTTGATTGGGTTGTACACCCAAGAGGAGGGAATCACTTGGTGATCGTCTAGACGTACGTGGAGATCGATGGGTCTGTGAGGTACATGGTGCCTCCGGTTTCGTTCGGACCCAGAATGGACTTGTAAATGGATGCGTGTTTGACATCGGATTTCATTCTATGTGATTGATATCAGTTGCATAGCGTGAATTGCCTGCGTGTCGTGCTAAGATGCAAATGATCAAGGCTTCTTTTGAAAAGCAGAGTCTTGTGGTTGATGATCAAAGCACGGCCTTTGTGGCGTAGCTTTGTGAAGCGTTAATTCGCGAGCCTCACCCCCCGGTTGTGAACTAGAAACGGGAGAGGACATCAGGGAGGGCATGTGTTTCCTTCTAGCTAGGGTGGTGTCAGTGACCTACTAGCCCTAACATTTATATTATTTTCACATGTGTGGTTGTTGCTGTTGCAAGGCGCCTCGGTTATATCGGTCGATCCGGGACCGATGGAGTCATTCGTTGGCTCATTTACGCCCCCAAAGGGCGGGGAAACTCAGTGTTCAGGCATTTTAATCCACATCGGTGGACCGGCCCTGACGATCCAAGGGCTCACCTGTGTCTGGGTCCTAAGACATGGGCTAGATTGTCTCGAAGCGGTGAGGACGATCCCTTGCCTCGGTTCATAGATGGAAATCCAACGTCCAATACGTGACTTTGAGGTTTTGATTGTATAACCTATATATGGCGACATATTGGTATGGGGCATTCATGCCGCCTATGATTGATACTTATGATTGAAAGACACTATGCACTTATAGTAACAATAAAAGATGAAATTTAGCGTATCAAACATTCTTTGGCTATTATAAGGTAAAACACTATCCTATGGTTTGTGTTGCATTGTGTGATGGGACCTGGGTCTTATAATAGCTTCATTGTTCTTTATTTAGCATTGCGCGGTTGTTTTATGCACTGGTATTCTTGGGAGGAAACCCGTTCCGTTTTGTACGGCGTGGTCCCTTGATTTACCTAAATTTAAAAATAAAGATTTATTACTGTTTTAGTTCTCACACCAGTCACATGACTGACCTGGAGTTTATTGTTTTAACCTAAACTCTGGGTGCCCTTATTTTCGACATGGGCAGCTAGTAGTTTTGGTTTTGCAGATTTATATTCACAGGATCCTGATTTACAGCTGGAATGATATTCGGAAAGCTTTGTATCCATATATCTCCTTCAGTTGTGTTTTGTAATATTTTCCGCAGCACTAATGTATTGTAATCTCTGGTATTTTCTGATGTATAATATTTATTCATACTCTGTATATTCTTGTAATCTGATGAAATTGTTGTAATAAACAATGAAATCTTCTTCTGTTTGTGTACTGATGTGGCTTGTTCTCAATTCAATCTGTGATTTCCCGTAAGGGGGATTTCGGGTTGTTTCAGGAACTTTTTCCTAGAGGGTAAGACTATAATAGGAACTAAATAGGTTTATAAAAATAAAATAAATGAACATGGTGAAGTCGTAAGAAATAAGGCACGACTAGTAGGACAAGGTTATACTCAAGAAGAAAGAATGGATTATGATGAAACTTTTACCCCGTAGCAAGATCAGAAGATATTAGGATTTTACTAGCCTTCGCAAACCATAATAATTTCAAATTATATCAAATAGATGTTAAAAGTGCTTTTCTAAATGTATTTGTTAAAGAAGACATATATGTAGAGCAACCACCTCTATTTGAAGACGAAAAATTACCAAATCACGTATATAAGTTAAAGAAAGCGCTATATGGATTAAAACAGGCTCCTAGGGCTTGGTATGATAGATTAAGAAATTATTTATTACAATCCAACTTTGAAATAGGAAAATTAGATAATACTTTGTTTATTAAAAAGAATAATAAGGATATACAATCAGTACAAACGATAAAATGAATAAATAATTTTCAGATATTATGACCCAAGAATTTGAGACGAGTCATATGGGAGAACTAACGTTCTTTTTAGGCTTACAAATTCGTCAATTAAAGAATGGAATATTTATTAATCAAGAAAAATACGCAAGAGTTATAATGAATAAATATAATTTAACAACAACTAATGGAAGACCAACACCGATGGCAACTAATATAGCATTAAGTAAAGATGATCCGTCTAAAGACATCGATGAAAAATTATATAGAGGAATGATAGGATCACTATTATATATAACCGCTAATAGACCAGATATAATGCATAGTGTATGTCTCTGTGCAAGACATCAATCGCAACCTGAGGAAACACATTTAAAAGCCGCTTCTAAGGTATATAGCATACATCAGACTTTGGAGTATTTTATCCTAAGGATTATTTATTCGACTTAGTTTCTTATTGTGACACTGAATATGCGGGATGCAAATCCAATCGAAAAAGTTCTAGTAGAACATGTCATTTCTTAGGACATTTGTCTCGTGGTTTAGTAAAAAGAAAAATACCGTATTTTTGTCAACAACTGAAGCTGAATATATCTCTGCTACTTTAGCTTGTTCACAAGTAAAATATATGCAACAAACTCTAAATGATTTTGGATTAAATATAAATAAATCACCAATATACTGCGATAATATGAGCGCTATAAATATATCCAAAAATCCAACTCATCATTCAAGAAATAAACATATTGATATACGACATCATTTTCTAGGAGATAACGTAAGTAAAGAGAAAATTTCACTCGAATTTATAGAAACAGATAAACAAATAGCAGATATATTAACAAAACCATTAAACAAAGCAATATTTACTAAATTTAGAAGAGAACTAGGTATTTGTTCACTAAGAGAATTAGAATAATTAAATATGTATATAAGAGAATTACATTAAAAATCAGAAAAATGAAAAATACAAGTATGTCGACGTACATATGTCACTATATCAACATATAAATGCCATATTTTTAAAATTAATTCCCACCAAAAGTTAGTTACAATTATCATTTAAACTCTCCACTTCGAATTTTCTTCTTCATTCTCATTTCTTACTTCCGTAAAAACTATAAACTAAAATAAACAATGGCATCCACCAATCTTAACACCCAAATCAATCCCGAATCATCCGCTGGACCATCTGAAAGTCCTTTTCAACGTTCTACCCTATCACGTGTCATCAAACTTGAAAAGAAGATGTAATATACTCTTCAAATGCTCATTGAAATACAAGTGCTTCAAAATCGGATGAGCCAAGAGCAAAATAGACAAGAAAAATCGATAAGGAGTCTACTTAAATTTGTAATGGATAATCAGGTGAATCCAATTATCATCGAAGATGATAATCAAGCCATGGAAGAAGAGGATGAACCAAAAGAAAAAGAGGAAGAAATGATGGAGGAAAAGGAACATTAGGATGTTCAATAAGAAGTTGCAGAAGAAAAAGATCAAGTAGTATGTGTGGGAGAGGTCTTGTTTGATCAAAATGGAAATGTGATTGAATGAAATGAGGATTTTTCTCTCCATTACCCAAATTGTCCAATCCATAAGTCTCCCATCATAAAAAATAATTAGAATTCAAGTTTTTTTAATCTTCGTTCTGTTACGTTAATTCGATCTATTGCGTTCTAAGTAATTTATGAAATATTGTTTGTAGAAACTATGTTTAATATAATGATTGTTTTGTTTATCATAAGTAATCTAGTATCTTGTTATATAAGCAAAAATTTAGGAGGAGTATTTTGTTTAGTATAGATTTAGAATTAAGGGGGAGTACTTTACTTTAGTATAGGAATTATTTAGATAGTTATAGGATTTAGGGGGAGTAGTTTTAGAATTTCTTTTTGATAATGCCAAAGGGAGAGAAATTATAAAATATAGACATTGTTTATAGGATTCATATAGACAGGGGGAGTATCAGAAGGATCATCTTTAACAGGTATGAACAAGTATGATATTTTATAAACTAAGGTTATCGTCATCAAAAAGAGGGAGATTGTTGGAGAATGGAGTTTTGATGACAACAACCTTATTTCAATATTAATTGATTATAAAATATATACTAACATCTTTATCTAAAATATATATACATATATACACATATGCAGGATTTGTATACAGGAATTAATACTGAAGACTATATCGTTTAAGAGTTCAAGAGATTCAAAATTAAGAGATGATTCAAGACTCATGAAGAGTTCAAGAGTTCAAGATAAATATAGTAATATAGTCTAGTTTATGTAAGACTCTGAATAGCACTCCAGGTTCTATTTCAAATTTCAAATTCAAATTATGATTTTCAAATTTCAAATTCTATCTTCAACTTTTATTCTTTTTTTCTCTATTTTAAACTCAAGTTTATAAGTTTTTTTTATATATTTATATATATACTTTTATATTTATTTAGTTTAAACTTTATAATTTTATAAGTATGTTCGCATATTTTATATTTATGATTTCATATGATTTTCTACTTTATAATACTCATTTATTACACTATGTATATATGTATATATATATCAAAACACTTCAAAAATGCTCAAAACTCAATTTTGTGAAGGGATATGTCAACATACAAAGATGGCCATGTCGACATATAACTTTCATATTTTTCATTTTGAAAGGAAGTGTCTTTTCACTATTTGTAATGTTCCAGAGGCGTTGCAACCTTTCAAACCTTATAAATAGGGGATGATTTCAAATTTTTTTTTATCATTCTTCTTCTCCATCTTCATCCCCTTTGTTTACACCATTATTATTTCATATTTTTATGATTTCTACACTTATACTCTGTCGAATTCAATTACATTTACATAAAACTTGTTCTCTTCTCACTCTTTACTCATTACTCTCTGAATCGAAGTGTTGTTAAGGAGTTATAGGGTTGTTGTAATTATTTGGGAAGTGTTTGGGAAAAGGTGTGTTCCTTGTAGCCTTAAAATCAAGGAAACGAAGCAGTGTTAACCTTATAGCCGGGAAATCAAGGGGAATATACTTGATCAAGGGAATCAGTGGTAATATTGTGTCCATGAAATCAAGAGTGTGGAATCGGTGTTAATATTGTAGCCGTGAAATCAAGGGGTTGTACTTGGATATTGATATAGTAATAAAACTCTATGCAATCCAGCGTTGCGTGGAACTGGACGTAGGAGTAATCTGAATGAGTATAAATTCGTTGTGTTCTTTCCTTTTCTGCATTTATTTTTGTTTACCTTTGTGTTTGTGTTTGATTCTGTGTTTGTGATTATCTCTGTGGTGTGTGGTTCATATAGTAAATCATATAAATTTTAGATTTTGTTAAAATTCTCAAAAACATTATTCACCCCCTCTAGTGTTAGTTTTGCCTTAACGATCCATTTTGCAATCCCTAACACGTTTTGGTAATGTTGCAAATATTTTGTGCCCACTATGTGATAACCATCTTGAATCCATTAAACATTTGTTTTTTAAAATGTGATTATGCTACTTTTATTTGGCTTTCATTAAGGCAGAAATTATTTCTTCCTCTTACCCTTCAAACCAATTTGAAAGACGAGGCGAGATTACTACATTCCACTTTCAAATCAAATGATTAAGTTCGTGATTTATGTTGTGGTGCTTTTACTACCACAATATATTTCATCTTGAAAGAAAGAAATTTGAGAATTTTCCAAAATTGAAGAACCTACTCTACAATGAAATTAATTTAGATAGAGAAAGAAATCACCTTTTTTAGTTCGCAAAAATGGAAGTAAGTCGGCTCGAAGCATGAGGCCGAATGCTCAAATTCTTGACAATTTGGGAATTGACTTAGTTGATACTGGCTAGCCAATGGAGGAAGAGAAGATTTATTCGGTAGTTTTGTTTGAATTGTTTGGGCCTTATTGGGCTGTGTCGGTGTGTGTTAGATTTTATTTAGTTTATTACTTTTATTATTATTTTCTTTCTAATCTTTAAAGATGTAATAGTTGTATACCAAAATCTTATGTACTCTTTTTCCCTGTAAGGTACCCAACTAGGTTAGGGGGATTACAGGGATTTAAGGAGGCATATAAAGGAGGCTTTTATATTGGTTTTCATAATAAAGACTACCAATTTTCAAATATATATATAACCGAAAGATTTAAGCTAATTTCCATCAACTTACTATTGAGGCGATTTTCTTATTAACACTGCTTGAGTACCATTAACTCTTATATTATTTTAGAACTACATTATAAATTAACTCTTGTTAACATTTACAACTTATAAATATCTAATTCTACCTAAAAAAAATCAATATATCACAAATTTAACACAAATCCCACTATTAATTATTCAAACCTCTTTTTAATCACTCAAGCATGATTAAATTCCTCCATTAAACCATAATGCGACAATTTGCTCAAATTACTAAGTTGAATAACCAAATAGTGATTTATCCAACTTAATTATTTTTCCAACTTATTATATGTAATTAGGTTAATTATTATAGTGCGTAATTACTAAAAACTCGGGTTATTACAAACCCCCCTCCCAAAAATTGCGTCCTCGCAATTTCCTGAAGGATAATACATACAACAAATCTAATCCAACACAAGGATGAGCGCATTCACATGGTATACATGCACAAGCTATGATATGCACAAGATAAGAAATCCCTAATTCTTGAAACTCGAAAAAGAAAAGTGGGGATCCATTGCATTAGATGGACCTTCGAAATAAGAATAGATAAACATAAGATGCAATAAAACATGAGCATCGAAGTTTTCCTTGAGGGTGCTTATTCCACGGAGTGGTTCCCAAAGATTCAATGAGATTTGTAATACCAACGATAAACATAGAATTAAATGCTATAGATTCCCTCCTTCTAAAGACATAGTGCACGCTTACGCACTCTTTAAGGTCATTACGAATAGGCTAAACTGAAACACTAGGTAGATAGGTTAAAAGATAAGACGTGGCTTTAACAGTGGCGCCAAATTCCCACTTCATACTCAACACAATGCCTTGCGATAGAAGGTATAGGAAGAAAATAAAAATAGAAGACTAACACTACTCAAGATATTACTATGAATTTCAAGTAGGCTTTAAAGCAAATTAAAGACCTCTCCTACGCGATCAATGATACGACAAGATAAAAACTCTCCTAAAGTGAATAGAAGCTTACGGCTCTTATTCTCCCAACTCAATCAATTCGACGAACAACTAACAGGATGAAATAATATGCATAACCCTGGAAAGAGCCAAATTAATGTACTGAAGGGGTTACTTAAGAGGTATAGATACATCAAAATAATCTCCTCAAAACCCACAATATCAATATACTGCTAGGATTGGGTCTACCGATCGTGACCCAAGATCCTACTCAAAGGCTGGACAAAATAAAGAAATTGATCCTTTATATTCAAAGTTGTTTGAGGATAAACTCACATTCTCGAATGGTTGACACATCCTCAACATAGGTTCAATCCTGTGGGGAGGCTATGATTTCCCTATTCCAAATAGTCACACAGATTGGAATTCGATTGGATAAGATCAGAAAGGGTATCGAAATCCAAGGATAATAACTCGATCGTTCAACGAAGGAAACTGAAACCAAAACACAGGAATCGTGCAACTAAAGGTTACGATTTCAACCACTCACGAGTAAACGATTACTCACATTCACGGCATAGTCCTAAGCCCAATATTACGACAAAAGAACGCGAAAAGGTTCCCAATTATTACTATAATAATTGCTCCTTTATCATACTACACTTGTTTAAATTCACCATTATCCTTTAGTTAAACTCAAAAATTCTCATTGCTCAAATGTACATTTAATTTTGAAACATTAATATCTTCTTATTATTATTAATTCCCGTTCTTCATTATTTAAAACATTACTCTTTAATTTTCATGAATCCTTAATATCAAAATAGTTAAGTTACATCTCCTTTTAGTATTTTTACAAGAAAAACCAAATGACCCAAATTTCAATGTTTAAAGGCTAACTTTTCAAAGTTTAGAGATTTTATTTAATTTAAGATCCTCAAAACCTTGATATTATAATACCTTTAGAGACCATTAAGGAAATCGGGTCTTTATTTCCAGTATTAAATCATATCCATTCTAATTCTCAAATTTATAGTTATAAACATAACTTACAAGATTTTTAATTCAAATTATTTCTCAATTCAAGTTTTCCCTAGTTTTACATAAAAGTTTTAATTACTTGATATTACCAAGAACGTCGCAAAGCCACATTCGAATTCAAATACTTTCTACCTTCTAATATACCATAACAATGCAAGGTTTGATTTTTTTTACTATCCATAAAATGATTAAAGTTTACACTAATTAGTTCTATAATTCAACAATTTCTCGTATGTAGTTTTGGAACTCCTATCGACCCAAGGCATCCCTTGTCTTGGCCGAAGTCCTTGAACTACGTCTAGGCACATTAACTCAATGAAAATCCCCATTTACCTTCCATGTAATTATCATATAAAAATCCTCTAGTAACTCTTCTTTATAGACAAATTTATAATCCACATCCTTGCTTTTCACTATCTTGTTAATTGTAGAAAACAAGCTATATATATTCCAATTGGAATTGTAATTTAGTGTTTAACTGTAATGACAACTGGCTTTCGCTGCACACTTCGATTATTTCATCATTATTCCAAAGAATTGTGTTCGGACGTCTTGTATAAGTATTTAATAGGTTCCTTTCGATAGCGTTGATCAGACTTATTGACCAGAATCCTTAGAATACTCTATGGGCTTCCAACCGCAAGAATGAACCAAGGGTAGAACTAGAAGTAAATCCCTAAGGCCAACACACATACCACCCATCAATAAAATCAATAATAGATGAGGCTAATAAAAGAATTGGCCTCAAGATCGAACTCATGGAAGTTAGAAATTCAAAATTTCCCCAGGTAAACATAGATGCAAAAAATGATGATTAACTAGGTTCGAAGGATAAGACTACCCCAAGAGTCCAACCGTTTGTGCGGGCAACAAACCTAATAGACCCAGTCGTAGAAAGTTCAAACCAAAGCATGTAACTTCAATTTGAGTAAGATAACTCTTACTCACTCTTGGAGTCCAACCAGAAACACTATGCTCTAACAAGAAAAGTATGAGGCTGTATAGATCAATTAGATATGGAATCTAGCTACGACACTGTAACACCCCGTATTTCTGTTAACACTAAAATTGCTAATACAAAAATAAATGTGTAAAGGGGAGATGTATCTAATGTGCCTACAAGAATAATAATAAATGTGTAAAGGGGAGATGTATCTAATGCGTACGCATTTATATGGATTGACAAATAATAGTAAATGTACATTAAGAAAGAAATGGTGAACATAATTGGCTTCTCTTTACAACGGACGGCTCTGGTTAACCCTAGCTTCATCGACGGCTCAAATTAACTTGCAACTCTATAAAAAGATCCAAGGTCTCAAACTAAAAATTAACAAAAAAAAAAAGAATTGGAGCCACCATGTTGTCTGCTGAGAACTAGAGGGAGCCTCCACTTGAAAGAGACGAACAACATAGCGAATACAAACTAAAAGATTAAAAAGCAACAACAAATTAGAATCAAAGCAACGTCTTCCCAAAGGAAAGCTTTGCAAATTCAGAATATCAGAACTCAGAAAACAAGACCGTCTACGATTATAAGTTTAGCTACATTTTTAGAATGCGAATTAATATGAATATCATGTGTTGCGATGAAATGATAATAGTACGATACTCGTTATGTTCTTAATATACGTTTGTGATTTGATTCTATTATCATGTTGAATTGAGAATTATTAAGTATGATGTTTATTGTGTTTTATAATATTAATCTATGCCAGTGACTTGATTCTATTATCATGTTAAATTTGGGATTATTGGATTAGATTATTTGTATAAGCTTGGACTTGGATTGTAACATCTTATGAGAATTGTGTAGTTTATTATGCAAGTTTATGTAGTGAAGTTATGCGACCAATTGTCAAATCTATATGTTCATGTTTATGCAAAACTTATGCCATGTTCACACTTATCATATGTTGCGATTAATTTGCAAGTTTGTTTAAATCTATGTTACTAATTAACACATGTGTATGTTGATTAGCCTATGTTGCTAACTCACATATACGTATGTTGATTTGCCTATGTTGCAAATTAACATATGTATATGGATTAGTTCATATTGCTAATTCTCATGTATGTTGTTAATATGTCCTATGTTAAAAACACATATATGTTGAGTTAGCCTATAAGTGCAAGTTCATACCTATGACATTATAATGTTTATGTTAGTCTTTTTGCAAGTTTGTACCTATGACATTATAATGTTCATGTTAGTTATTTTGCAAGTTCACCCCTAAAATGTTCATGTTAGTTATTTTGCAAGTACACCCTATTATGTTCATATTGATTATGCCATCAATACCAAAGTTATACCCTTGTCATGTTTATGCTAATTTATGCCAATTTGCGTATATTAAATTAGGCTAAGTTTTTAGCCTAATACTTTACACCAAAAATCATGCGAACGTAAATTAGGCTGAGATGGTTAGCCTAATATTGGATGGGGTAACGTTGGGTTAAAATGATAATTTTAGGAAAACTTGCCATAAATTGGTCATTAATCACATAAGTGATTTATGGCATAAAAAGGCATCAATTACCTTAATTAATGAGATTAATTGGAAATGAATGTGACAGTAATTTGAATATTTTCTAATTTACATATTGGTCATTAATCACATAAGTGATTTATGGCATAAAAAGGCATTAATTACCTTAATCAATGAGATTAATTGGAAATGAATGTGACAGTAATTTGAATTTGAATAATTTGCATAATTAAAATGTAAAATTGAAAATACGAACGCGCTTAACCCGAGGTTGGATTGAGTTGTGACGTAAATCTGCCCGGACCCGCCCGGCTGTCCAGTTGTCACAACAATAGTTATCCAATGTGAGAGGTTAAGGCATGGGGCCCAATAAAGACCCGAGGTTAAACTGAGTTGTGGCGTAAGACTGCCCGGACCCAACCGACATACAGGCAGCCACAACAATATCTGTCTAATCTGAGAGGTTGGTGCTCTAATAAGACAATTAGAGCTGAGTTAGGACTGATAGGGTTAAGTCAATTTAATAAATACGTAACCAAATTCAACATGTTAACTAATTTGGATGGGTGGGGGTTTGACTAGAAAACCTAGTAACGGGGACCCGTTTCAGCATTAACCCAATTAGGTATCATGGTACCCTGAACTAAGCAGGGTGGGGCACGATTACTGGGGTTATTGTAAGCGGTCAAAAGCGACGGCGGTTGGTGCACAGTGTGGATTCTAACAGAGTGCGGGCATGCACACACTCTGGAGCAGACAAGTCAGGGCACTGGAGCATCATTAGTATACCCTATGCATGCTAGAATTGTGTCGGGGCCGCCACCATGGGACTTGATACACCCCATGGTGGGACCAGCATAGGTATCTACCATATAGGGCCGTAGGACACATGTGTATATACGAGTAGGAGCCGATCTTTTAAAGAAAGAGAAAGGGATCACTTCACCCCAATCACGGGTTGCCTGTTGGTATAAGAATTAGTAGGTGCAGAGATAGAGATTTAAAATAGGGTGCGAAGGGATGTTCGTTTTAGGACACCTTATCTAGTTCTAGGATAGTCTATTATCTTGATATCGTCCTGTTCTCACTTTATGCAAGTCATGATCTTTTTATTATTAACATTCTAGGAATATAGCTAGACTTACCAGACTTATGTCTGACCCATTTTCCTTTCGTCTTCTTCTCTTCCGTCCCCCCTCCCAGGTCCACAGGGAGGAAACACCGCAGCTTAGTCAGTTTTTCATCCAGCTTGAAGAGAGAGAATGTATTGCTTGGATTTCTTTCATTTGGACCATGACTTTGGATATCATTTATGGGGATTATGCAGCTTTATTTATGTTTCATGCTTCTTTAACTTTTAAAATCAAGACAGTATTATGGTTGTAATAATTGGAAGTTTGTTTTGAGACAATGTTGGAAATGTTCTGTATGAACACGTATTTATGATAATAAAAGTCTGTTGGTTTTTCCGTTGCTTATTTAAATGTGTTTATATGTGTTTTTTGTTTTATCTGTGTCTTTTACTTTTAAACCTCCACCAAAATTAAGGCATTCCCTTTGTGAGTGACCTTAACGGAGGTGGGGTGTTTCACTTGGTATCAGAGCATAGGTTTACCAGACCAGATAAAAAGTTTTTGAAACTATATTCAAATTAAAATTTAAAGAAGCATTTTTCAAGAAAAAGAATTGTTTTATAGTTTTAGAAAGGCATAATCCCCCAAAGCCATGTGAATTATCTATCCTTCATTTTGAATCTTTCCCTTTTCGTTTCAACATGTCGGGAGAATTTAACCTTCCAGAAGGTGTGACTGTACCTGGTTGGTTTAGAAGTAACTTGGAAGCTAGGGCCAATGAGGCGGGCCCAGCGAATCTTCCTCCCCCAGCTGCAGCAATTCCTCCTCCTCCTCCTCCCCCAGTTGCTGAAATTCCCCCTCCTCCTCCTCCTCCTCCGAGAGGAAATGCTTTTGCCAAGACTTGTAGAGATTTTAAAGCTATGGGTGGGAAAGATTTTCATGGAACCGAGTCCTTTGTAGTAGCCAGGAACTGGCTGAAAGAGACCGAAGATCTTTTCGTTATCTTCGAGGTAGAAGACAGGCAGAAGGTAAGACTGGCAGTGTGGTTGCTCAAAGGAGAGGCTTCCTACTGGTGGGAAGTCACCAATGCAGAAAGACTAGTAGAAACGTGGGAAGATTTCAGATTTAGATTTGAGCTAAAGTTCCTTTCAGAAGCTGAGAGAAGTCTTCAAATGGAGAGGTTCCTATCCCTTAAGCAATGAAGTATGACCGTCAAAGAGTATGTCAACCAGTTTGATCAGCTGGCTAGGTTCGGACTGGACCTAGTCAACACCCAACACAAGAAGGCTCTCCGCTTTGTCAAGGGACTAAATGAGCCGCTTCATAGCCTGGCCATGACCCATATACCTATGGGAGCTACATATGAAAGGCTGGTACAGATGGCGTTACTACATGAGGAGGATAAAGGCAAGAAGGAGACAAAGGCAGAAGGGTCTCAGGGAAAGAAAGAAGCTTTACAGCCTAAGAAAACAGACTTTAAGAAGGGCGGGAAAAACAACAAAGCTTGCGAAACAAGAAAGTGCAATTTCCGTGGTGTGGTTGGACATGTGGTGAAAGAATGCAGAAAGAAGAAGGCAAAGATGAATGGTGGTTGCTTTCGTTGTGGAGAAACAGGACACGTAGCTAAGGACTGCCCTAAGAGGCGAGGGCAGACGCAGAAAGCTGCATCCACTTCGGGTGGACAAGTTCATGCACTGGAGGCACCTCCTCTGCAACAACGAGGTAGAAATACTTCTGTAGAAAGTGTAGTATATCTTCATGATCACCCAGTTCGCACTTTATTTGATTCTGGTGCATCACACTCCTTTATTTCATCTGCTTTAGTAGAATCTCTGCACCTAGAAACTAGTATGGTAGAGGATCCCTTGGTTGTCTCCAATTCAATTGGAGGCCCAGCTTATTTGTCAATGATCTGTATGAATTTGAAAATCTCTATTCTAAGTGTAGAATTTAGAGTAGTACCTTTGTTTTGGGCTTCTCGGGGTGTGGATTGATTTTGGGCATGGACTGGCTATCCAGTAATGGTGCCATCCTTGATTGTGAGAAAAGAGTGGTTAGGCTCTTAACCCAACTCGGTAACACTCTGGAAATTACTTGTAATCCCTCGAGTGTGGTTATGCTTAGTTATCTTGAATCGCTTGACGCTTCTATTGAGAATTTGCAGTCAGTTAAGGTGGTCCGAGAATATTCGGATGTCTTTGATGAGGTAAAGGGCTTGCCTCCGAAACGGGAAATAGACTTCCGCATCTATCTTGTTGACAATGCGAAGCCCGTTGTTTTGCCTGTTAGGCACATGGCTCCTAGGGAAAGGAAAGAGCTCAGTAAGCAGATTAAAGAGCTTTTAGAAAAGGGGTTCATTAGGCGGAGCATTTCAGAATGGGGCGCTCCAGTGGTGTTCGCTACAAAGGCGGATGGTTCACTCCGTCTATGTGTTGACTATAGGGAGCTAAACAAGCTGACTAAAAAGAATAGGCACCCTCTCTCCAGAATTGACGATTTGTTTGACCATCTTGTAGGAGCGTCGGTTTTCTCCCAACTTGATTTGGCGACCGGATTTCATCAGCTAAGGGTAGCTGATGATAACATCGATAAGACAGCTTTCAGAACCCCAGACGGATTCTTTGAGTGGCTTGTCATGCCTTTTGGCTTGACAAACGCACCCGCTTACTTCGTGGACCTAATGAGTAGGGTGTTCAGAGATTTCCTCAATAAATTCGTGGTGGTCTTCGTAGACGATATTTTGATCTTCTCAAAAAATGAGGAAGAGCATGCTCAGCACCTAAAGGCAATCATGGAGACTCTTAGAACACATCAGTTAAAAGCTAAATTCTCCAAGTGCCACTTTTGGAGAGAAGAAGTGAGATTTCTTGGGCATATAGTGTCCAAAGAGGGATTAGCTATAGACCCCGCAAAAGTAGTAGCGGTGCAAGATTGGAAGGCACCAAGGAATGCAACCGAGGTCCGAAGCTTCCTCGGGCTTGTAGGCTTTTATCAGAAGTTCATCAGAGATTTTGCAAAAATATCATCTCCCCTTACAAGTCTAACAAAGAAGAATCTAGTTTTATCTTGGGATTTGGATTGCGAGTTTGCTTTCCAACGCTTAAAAAGGGCTCTTACAACAGCCCCAGTTCTGACCTTGCCGGATGGAAGCAAAATGTTTACAGTATACACGGATGCATGAGGGACAGGACTAGGCGCTGTCCTAATGCAAGAAGGAAGGGTAGTAGCTTATGGCGGAAGACAGTTGAAAGTTCATGAAAGTAACTACCCAACCCACGACCTTGAGTTGGCCGCCATCGTCTTTGCGCTTAAGTCTTGGCGCCAGTATCTCCTAGGTGAGATATTTGAACTGTATACTGACCATAAATCTTTGAAGTATCTCTTCTCGCAGAAGGACCTTAACTTAAGGCAACAAAGGTGGATGGAGTTTCTTGCCTCGTATGATTTCGAGATTTCCTACACTCCTGGCAAGGGCAACGTAGTCGCAGATGCCTTGAGTAGAAAGAAGCTAACGTTGAGCCCGCTATTTGTTGAAAGGCGAAGCCTAGAGTTTATAGCCAGTTTTGACTTTAGGCCCTCCTCTGATTTGTACCCGGTCTGTTAGCATCGCTAGAAGTGCGGCCCACTCTCTTAGACTCAATAGGGACCGCACAACGAGAAGACCCTCAGCTTGTAGAAGTGGTTGATAAGATCGTTAGGGGTGAGACTTCTAGTCACCTCGATAGATACACCATCGACGACAAAGGGTGGTTAAGACGGGATGGAGGACTATGCGTCCCACATGCAAAGGAGTTGGTGAAGAAAGTTCTTGAGGAGGCACATCATTCCAAGATGACAATAACTCCAAGCGGGGACAAAATGTACAAGGACTTAAAGAGAGTTTTCTTTTGGAGTGGTATGAAGAAGGACGTGGCAGATTTTGTTTCTAAGTGCATGATTTGCCAACAAGTCAAGGCGGAGCAGAAGAAGCCTGGCGGTCTGCTCCATCCTCTAGAGGTCCCACAGCGGAAATGGGATAGCATTTCAATGGACTTCATTGATGGGCTGCCTAGGTCTAGAAGAGGCAACACTAGCATTTGGGTAATAGTGGATAAGCTTACTAAAAGCGCCCACTTTTTGCCTGTCAAGAGTAGAAGGACTTCCTCGTCTCTAGCATCTCTTTATCTTAAGGAGATAGTTCGACTCCATGGAATACCTTCCAGCATTATTAGCGACAGAGATCCTATCTTCACAAGTGAGTTTTGGCGGAGTCTGCAAGAAGCTGTAGCCACACAGTTATGTTTGAGCACGGCCTATCACCCCCAAACCGATGGTCAGACGGAAAGGGTGAACAGGATTTTGGAAGACCTTTTGAGACTTTGCGTCCTTGACTTTGGAGGGACTTGGGAGGACCATCTTCCTTTGGTGGAATTTGCCTACAACAACAGCTACCAAGCCACCATCGGAATGGCGTCCTTCGAAGCTTTATATGGAAGACCGTGCCGATCGCCCACTTGTTGGTGCGAGTCTACTGACAAGCTCATACTTGGACCAGATATGATCCGAGAGACTTCAGAGAAAGTAGTCTTAATACGGAGAAGAATGAAGACAGCCCAAGATAGACAAAAATCCTACGCAGGCAAGAGAAGGACCGACCTTGAATTTGAGGTTGGGGACATGGTTTTCCTTAAGGTATCTCCTTTAAGGAACTTCGTTCGCTTTGGATCCACAGGGAAGCTAGCACCAGGATTTGTAGGGCCGTTTCCTATCATCGAGAAAATTGGGAAGATGGCCTACAGGTTAGAGCTACCCGAGAGACTGGCCGGAGTTCACAACGTCTTTCATGTTTCTCACCTCCGGAAGTATCTACATGAGTCAGCGGAAGTGGTAGAGCCAAACATTCTAGAAGAAGCTGAAGTAGAACGCGAAGCAACTGTGAGGAAAGTTCCAACTTGCATCTTAGGAATTGAAGTGAAAAAACTACGCAACCGCGAAGTCAAACTCGTCAAAGTTCAGTGGAGCGACACCGAGGAAGACGCGACTTAGGAAACTGAGGATAGAATACGCGCAACCTACCGTTTTCTTTTTGAGGGTACATTTTTGATCTCTCTTTTTCCTTAAAGTCATTTTAGTATCTATCTTTTTAGGTATATCTCCCCGACCTTACCCTTTTATCCTTAGGTGGAAACCCCTTTGGATGTAAACATGTAATTGAAACATGTTATGGATGATGGTTGCAAGTGGTTGCAAATGTTTGCTAGTGGTTGCTCGTGGATGCATATACACACACAATCTAGAGTTTTAGATCGGCTCAGTCACTTCATATTGCATATGCATATATGTGTTTATGTTTGTATATGGTTGAAGCATAATATGTTGTCATATGGATTTCGCATTTGTTTGAATGATTGCGCATTCATGTAGAATTATGAATAGGAAAAAGTTTGCATACATAATGGGTTCATGACACTTACATAATTTGCATTAAGGAGGTCAACTGAATCAGTAGACCACCTGATTTTTGCATTAGATAAGGACATGTACACTCACGATGCATATGATCATGAAGCATTAGAAGTCTTTTAAGGACAATGGATGCTCGTGTTTGATGATTGAGTAGATGGACATTTGGATGGTAGGATATATGTTCTCCTAGACTTGGAGATTTCGGGGACGAAATCCTTTAAGGAGGGGAGAATGTAACACACTGTATTTATGTTAACACTAAAGTTGCTAATACAAAAATAAATGTGTAAAGGGGAGATGTATCTAATGTGCATACAAGAATATTAATAAATGTGTAAAGGGGAGATGTATCTAATGCGTACGTATTTATATGGATTGACAAATAATAGTAAATGTACATTAAGAAAGAAATGGTGAACATAATTGGCTTCTCTTTACAACGGACGGATCTGGTTAACCCTAGCTTCATCGACGACTCAAATTAACCTGCAATTCTATAAAAAGACCCTATGTCTCAAACTAAAAATTCACAAAAAAATAAAAATAAAAAATAAGAATTGGAGCCACCATGCTGTCTGCTGAGAACTCGAGGGATCCTCCACTTGAAAGAGACGAACAACATAGCGAATACAAACTAAAAGATTAAAAAGCAACAACAAATTAGAATCAAAGCAACGTCTTCCCAAAGGAAAGCTTTGCAAATTCAGAATTTCAGAACTCAGAAAACAAGACCGTCTACGATTGTAAGTTTAGCTACATTTTTAGAATGCGAATTAATATGAATATCATGTGTTGCGATGAAATGATAATAGTACGATACTCGTTAAGTTATTAATATACGTTTGTGATTTGATTCTATTATCATGTTGAATTGAGAATTGTTAAGTATGATGTTTATTATGTTTTATAATATTAATCTATGCCAGTGACTTGATTCTATTATCATGTTAAATTTGGGATTATTGGATTAGATTATTTGTATAAGCATGGACTTGGATTGTAACATCTTATGAGAATTGTGTAGTTTATTATGCAAGTTTATGTAGTGAAGTTATGCGAACAATTGTCAAATCTATATGTTCATGTTTATGCAAAACTTATGCCATGTTCACACTTATCATATGTTGGGATTAATTTGCAAGTATGTTTAAATCTATGTTACTAATTAACACATGTGTTTGTTGATTAGCCTATGTTGCTAACTCACATATACGTATGTTGATTTGCCTATGTTGCAAATTAACATATGTATATGGATTAGTTCATATTGCTAATTCTCATGTATGTTGTTAATATGGCCTATGTTAAAAACACATATATGTTGAGTTAGCCTATAAGTGCAAGTTCATAACTATGACATTATAATGTTTATGTTAGTCTTTTTGCAAGTTTGTACCTATGACATTATAATGTTCATGTTAGTTATTTTGCAAGTTCACCCCTAAAATGTTCATGTTAGTTATTTTGCAAGTACAACCTATTATGTTCATATTGATTATGCCATCAATACCAAAGTTATACCCTTGTCATGTTTATGCTAATTTATGCCAATTTGCGTATATTAAATTAGGCTAAGTTTTTAGCCTAATACTTTACACCAAAAATCATGCGAACGTAAATTAGGCTGAGATGGTTAGACTAATATTGGACGGGGTAACGTTGGGTTAAAATGATAATTTTAGGAAAACTTGCCATAAATTGGTCATTAATCACATAAGTGATTTATGGCATAAAAAGGCATTAATTACCTTAATTAATTAATTGGAAATTAATGTGACAGTAATTTGAATATTTTCTAATTTACATATTGGTCATTAATCACATAAGTGATTTATGGCATAAAAAGGCATTAATTACCTTAATTAATGAGATTAATTGGAAATGAATGTAACAGTAATTTGAATTTGAATAATTTACATAATTAAAATGTAAATTAGAAAATACGAACGCGCTTAACCCGAGGTTGGATTGAGTTGTGACGTAAACCTACCGGGACCCGCCCGGCTGTCCAGTTGTCACAACAATAGCTATCCAATGTGAGAAGTTAAGGCATGGGGCCCAATAAATACCCGAGGTTAAACTGAGTTGTGGCGTAAGACTGCCCGGACCCAACCGGCATACAGGCAGCCACAACAATATCTGTCTAATCTGAGAGGTTGGTGCTCTAATAAGACAATTAGAGCTGAGTTAGGACTGATAGGGTTAAGTCAATTTAATAAATACTTAACCAAATTCAACATGTTAAATAATTTGGATGGGTGGGGGTTAGGTTCATTCAGACACTTAACTACTTAACATGTTTGACTAGAAAACCTAGTAACGGGGACCCGTTTCAGCAGTAACCCAATTAGGTATCATGGTACCCTGAACTAGGCAGGGTGGGGCACGATTACTGGGCTGATTGTAAGCGGTCAAAAGCGACAGCGATTGGTGCACAGTGTGGGTTCTAACAGAGTGTGGGCGTGCACACACTCTGGAGCAGACAAGTCAGGGCACTGGAGCATCAGTAGTATACCCTATGCATGCTAGAATTGTGTCGGGGCCGCCACCAAGGGACTTGATACACCCTATGGTGGGACCAGCATAGGTATCTACCATATAGGGCCGTAGGACACATGTGAATATACGAGTAGCAACCGATCTTTTGAAGAAAGAGGAAGGGATCACTTCACCCCAATCATGGGGTGCCTTTTGGTATAAGAATTAGTAGGTGCAGAGATAGAGATTTAACATAAGGTGCGAAGGGATGTTCGTTTTAGGACACCTTATCTAGTTCTAGGATATTCTATTATCATGATATCTTCCTGTTCTCGCTTTATGCAAGTCATGATCTTTTTATTATTAACATTCTAGGACTATAGCTAGACTTACCTGACTTATGTCTGACCCATTTTCCTATCGTCTTCTTTTCTTCCGTCGCCCCCCCCTCCCCCCAGGTCTACAGGGAGGAAACACCGTAGCTTAGTCAGTTTTTCATCCAGCTTGAAGAGAGAGAATGTATTGCTTGGATTTCTTTCATTTGGACCATGGCTTTGGATATCATTTATGGGGATTATGCAGCTTTATTTATGTTTCATGCTTCTTTAACTTTTAAAATCAAGACAGTATTATGGTTGTAATAATTGGAAGTTTGTTTTGAGACAATGTTGGAAATGTTCTGTATGAACACGTATTTATGATAATAAAAGTCTATTGGTTTTTCCGTTGCTTATTTATATGTGTTTATATCTGTCTTGTGTTTTATCTGTGTCTTTTACTTATAAACCTCAACCAAAATTAAGGCATTCCCTTCGTGAGTGACCTTAACGGAGGTGGGGTGTTTCAGACACTCAATCACCCTAGAGACTGGAAATGCTCGATTTCCATGATTGGAAATTCACACTCAGAATACATCTCATCAGCTACATGCATAGGAACTTATAATAGGAAACAAAGATTAAAAAGAAAAGCATCATAAAACAGGTCGATATTCTTAAACGAGTGGGGTACCTACATATTGGGATGGACCTCTAGCAACACCTTCTGTAACAACCCGGAAAATCTGAACCTATTTAAATTGGCTAAAATAGTGGATTTTAAATATTTAAAGTAAATATTTTAAATAATAACGATGAAAAGTATGTTTGAATTGAAGTTTGAAAATAAATATAATTAATTTTAATTATAAACATGGCCTGAAATGGCGCGGCAGTTTCAAAATTTGAATTCAAACTTTGACTGATTGTACCGGGTGCAAAATAAAACGGATTTGAGTGAAACCAAAAATATTTAAATCTGTTAATGAATATCTTTCTAACGAATCTGAAAAATCGAAGTTTCATAGTGGGAATCAAAAGTTATGGCCAAATGAATTTTCAGAAAGGTCGCTATAGAGAATATATCGCCCTTGAAAATAGACATTTTGCAAATGACCTCGGAATTCGACGAAACAACTTTTGTTGGATCCATGATGTCAAATCTTTGCTAGGTTTCAAATTTCATAACTTTTGAAGCTAATATGTGAGCGTGGCGAAGGAAAATGTGTTTTGGTCAATTATAGTTAAATTGGATCGACCAGAAAATGGCCATTTTTCAAACGGTCTCAGAATTCGACGAAACTAGTTTTATTGGGACCGTATCGTCAAAACATAGCTAGATTTATTTTTCGGGAATTTTTAGAAACAGTATGGGGCCCCGGCAACTTGAAATGTATGTTCAAATCAAATATTGAATGTTTTATATTTTAATTTGAAGGAAAACTGACTGAAACAGTCGAATGGGGCTTCGAAACATATCCCATTCTGTTCGAAAAGGGGGTATTTAGCTAGGGACGACAGCTGTTGGGTTTGGATTGGAGTTCGTAAAGGATAAGGGGTACTTTCGAAATTTTAAAATATATAAATATAAAAAAAATATCATTGGTCCACTTCATCTTCTCTCTCTCCGACCCTCCTGCGCACGAAGCGGAAAAGCCTCACCACCTTCTCTCCTAGTTTTCTCCTCCTACACGCATCAATAGCCTTCGACCCAGTTGGGGTTTTTGAAGAGCTCCTCCTCCTCTTCAAATCCGTACCTGGAGCAACCACCATCAACGTCCCTATCTCGAGAATCGAGCTCCCGAAGTGACGAACTTCCCGGCGCCGCCGTGAGCAACTCCGACCGTCGAGTTTGACCCACTCCCAGGCGATGACACGCCACTCCAAGCTCTTCGACGTGGTGTAGGTGGATCGATCTCAAGCCTCACGGATTTCACGAAAAACTAAAACCTAGTTTTGAACAAATTAGAGAGGTAATGGCCTATTTTATTTTAAACTATTCTATAGCACTTTAAAGCGCTATGGTTTATGATTTCACTGTAAAAATCATATCTTTTTCGTTTGTGGTCGACATTCAGAGAAACAAGAGATGCTGGGACCGTGAGGACGTCTTCTACAGTTTAGAAGAGAACGCGTATTTTTTTGAGCCCTCTGTAATTTTTGGTGGAGTGGAACCCAACGTGAGATTTCTGAATTATAAACGATATGGAAATGACGATGTATAAATTATATAATCGATGTATGAGTTATATAAGCGTTGTACACCTCATATATAAGCGTTGTATAAGTTGTATATATGCGTTGTAAAAATTATATATGCGATGAAATGACATTGAAATGAATTGAAGTGAATTGAAATATATTTATATACGAATATATATATATACACTCCCCTCATCCACAGACCATGGACGATATTTATTGGTTTGGATATTGTTTGGGTTGGTTGATGCGAAATTTGGTGAATAATGCAAATGGTTGATAGAATTGTTTGTGGTTGAGAATGATTGATTGTGGTTGAAAAATACCCATTTGTGGTTGAAAACAAATTAGAATAGGTTGTTGAAATGAAAAGAAAAAAACATGCTCGCCTACGTGCGAATTAGATGCATGAAATCCCCATTGTCAAAAATCGCAAGGTTTTAAGGTAGAGCGAGGAGCCGTACACCGATACAGTCCGGGTTTAAACTACCCTGCCGTTATGCTGCCGAAATTTCCTGAAATCTTTCTGTGTTTGACTTATTTTCATTTGTGAAACTATATTCATGTGTTGAATAGATATTCATTTATTGAGTGACATTCATATTTTGAAATAAATTATTTTATAATAAAAATCACATTTTTATCACTTGTTTGAACTATATAAAATAATCGTGTTTTGAAATAAATTGTTTTATAATATAAATCACATTTTTATCACCTGTTTGAACTATATAAAATAATCGTGTTTTGAAATAAATTGTTTTATAATAAAAATCACATTTTTATCACCTATTTGAACTATATAAAATAATCGTGTTTTGAAATAAATTGTTTTATAATAAAAATCACATTTTTATCAACTGTTTGAACTATATAAAATAATCGTGTTTTGAAATAAATTGTTTTATAATAAAAATCACATTTTTATTAGATATATGAATTATTAAAAATAGTGAGGTGTCGAAATAAATACCTGTTGGATAAATAAAACCATTTTTATAAAAGATATGAAATGAATATGGTTTTGAAATTGAAGAATCGATTATATATATATATTATTAAAATAAATCGAATAACGAAGTTACAGTTCATATTTTGAAACCGTGATTTCAAACGATTACTGTGGGAGATCCGACCATCGGATTTTCCCGAAACCACAACCGTTGGGTTCGCCTTGGAAATATCTTTCCAATGGCACCAACTTTGTAAAGATCCAACGGTTGGATTGTCTGGAATGTTTAATTCAAATTTGAAGAAAAACAGCGCCAGAATCGATTATATTTATATATATATAAATATAATTAAATTATATCGAATAACGATGCTGTAGTTGGAAATTTGAAATCGAAACTTCAAACGATTGTACCGGGAGATCCGACTGTCGGATTTTCCCAAAACTGAAACCGTTGGATTCATTTTGAAAAGTTCTTTCTAATGATATAAATTTTGTGAAGATCCAACGGTTAGATTTTCAGATATGTGTAAATAAAATCTGAAGAAAAAAGCGCCATGGCCGCGCTATGGCCAGAAGCATCGTTTGAATGAATTGGCTATTTTTTTTAAATAAATAACAACAGCGATAAATTGTGATAAAATATTATAAACAATATGGAATGAAAATAAATTGAATTTGCTCGGTTTATTGGATATTTGTGGTGGAATGTGTTTGGCATGAAAATTACATTAAAGAATAGAATTATCGATGTCGAATAATTTAACCATTGAAATGAATTGATTTGAAATTCTAAATATACGTGAATTATTTGAAATGGCCGAGTTAATTCTCATTTCAAATAATTGATCGACGATTAAATGTCGAAGATATGAAGACGGTGCAAGACCGATGATCTTCATGTCGAATGGAGGGGTGCTACTGATGTTCATGATAGGAGTTGCTACCTTGAAGGGGCTGAAGTAGTAGCCGTCCGGACGTACATGTGGATTGTACGGATGAGCGAGGAATAAAGATCCTTCGGTTTTGTTCAGACCCAGAACGGACTTGTAAATGGACGTGTGTCTGATGTTGTATATTGACAACGTGGCATACAGAGATCCTGTGATCAAAGCATTTTTGAAAAGCAGAGCTTTGTGCTTGATGATCAAAGCACCGCCTGTGTGGCATAACTTTGTGCTTATTGTTGTTTCGCGAGCCTCACACCCCGTTATGAGCTAGAAACGGGAAAGGACATCAGGGAGGACATGCGTTTCCTTCTAGCTAGGGTGGTGTCAGTGACCTACCAGCCCTGACATTTATATTACTTTCACCTGTGTGGTTATTGCTGTTGCGAGGCGCCTCGGTTATATCGGTCGATCCGAGACCGATGGAGTCATTCGTTGGCTCATTTTCGCCCCATTGGGCGGGGGAATGCAGTGTTCAGGCATTTTAATCCACATCGAGTGGACCGGCCCTGACGATCCAAGGGTCACTTGAGCTCTGATCCTGAGACATGGTAGGCTAGATTGTCTCGAAACGAAGAGGACGATCCCTTGCCTCGGTTCATGACGGAAATCCAAATTCCAAATACAACATCGTGCGATTTTGATTGTATACCTATATATGGCGACATAGTGGTATGGGGCATTAATGCCGTCTATGATTTATAGTTATGATTCAAATTGTTTTTGAAACATATAAACACTAGCAATAATATCAATTGATTTGTTTTGCTTGTATCAAGCATATTTTGGCCATTATAAGGTAAAACCCTATCCTCTGGTTTGTGTTGCATTGTGCGATGGGAACTGAGTCTTATAATGGCTTCATTTTTATGAAAAGCATTGCAATGTTTAAAAGATTTACTTGTTTTAAAGCACTGGCAATCACTGGAGTAAACTTGTTCCTCGAAAGTGGCGTGGTCCTGTGATTTGCCATATTGTAAAATAAGTTAAAGTAGATTTCTCATACCAGTCCCATGACTGACTCGTAGTTTGTTTCACTTGCAAACTCGGGTGCCCTCATTTCTACACGGGCAGCCTGGTATTCAGGTTTTAGCAGGCTTTTTCTGGATAGCTGGAGCTGAAGATGGATTCTATAATTTACCTCTTTTTATGTTGTTCAGCTCCTATTGTACATTTATGTGTTTGTTTTCCGCTGTAGACATTCATGTATAGTTGAACTGTATTTGTACTATGTATGATCCTGTATACTGTGTAACTCTGATGTTTGTATTTATCCAGTATATTCTGTTGTACATTATCTGCTGTATTTATTTATTATTGTTCTGCTGTTATCTGTTTATATGTTATATTCCAAAGATTACCCTTGCCTTCGTGTTACGGGGTATGGGTCGTCACAAACGTGGTATCAGAGCTCTGGTTAAGCTTAGTTCTGGAATATAACATATTAACGAACTCGTCAGAAATAGAACCAGTGGTGTTCTAGGACGAGTAACTCATTATAGATAGGATCAGTAATATCCTAGTATGAGTATAGCAGAAAGGAATACACCTCGATAGACGCATTGACATTCAAGTATATGTTCTATACTTTATTATATCTTTTCTATGACCTGACACTTAGTTTGCTATTTGCAGAAGTACTAGAAAATGAGTGCCAGAAACAGAAGAAGTAATACAGACCCAGATATAGAAGCTCTTTTTAGTAAATATAGAAATTTGGGTGGCGCACTATTCTTGGGCGAAGAATCGATTATTAAAACACAAGGTTGGATCCGTTCTGCTGAGAAAATATTTGAGGGTTTAAGGCTAAGGGATGACCAGAAAAGATTACTAGCATCTTGGGCACTCAGAGACGAAGCCTTGTTCTGGTGGGATTCAATTATTAAAGATAATCCAGAAGGTGATATCACCTGGGATAGATTCAAAGAAATTTTCAGTGAAAAATTTATTCCTCCAGAAGCAACTGAGCGGATATGTGATGAATTCTATTATCTGATACAAGGAGATATGACCATTCCCGAATATCAGAAGAAATTCAATGAACTTTCTCATTTTGCCCCCCATCTGATTCAAGATCCAAAGATGAAGGATATGAGGTTTAAAAATGGTCTTCAAAGAAAATACCAGAATAGTGTAATGGGCCATGTGAAGCTTCCTTTTTCATAAATGATATACGTGGCTTACCAGTATGAGGATCTCGATAAGAAAGGTATGTAGCGAGACGAAGACGAAAGTAGTTCTAGCAACAAAATAAAATTCGAAACTGATAGCCCGGAGACAAGTACGCATCCTGAAGCGAGTACAAGGTCTGAAGGCAATAAGAGACCAAAGGCCAGTCAGAAAATGGTAAAGACAGTGGTATGTCTAAAGTGTATTCAGCAAGGGCATTCGATAAGGAAATGTAGATCTTCAAAAAGGGAAAGATCTAAATCCAGGGACAAGTTTCAAGAGATTAGAAAATGCAATCGATGCCATCAGTTTGGTCATCTTTCATAGGCATGCCCGCTATTCAGAAAACCTAAAGCAGTACAAATAAATGAAGTGGCAGAAGTTCCTGCATCCTCATCCAGTCCAATAAGGCCAGATGTTTTAGAAGGCACGCTTACTGTTAAAAACATCCCAGTTAAAGTACTGTTTGACACAGGCGCATCGTGAAGCTTTATTGCAAAGAATGCGGTTAAGAAGCTGGATTTGAATTTGAAAAAGCTCAAAGAACCGATGACTGTTCATAATCCGGTTGGGGGTTCCCTCGATCTTAGTTGGGTTTGTGGAGTGCCTATTTCTTTTTCCTATTATCTGTTCCCTATTATCTCTGTTGTCATGAATTTTACAGAGTTTGATCTGATTCTGGGAATGGATTGGTTAACCAAATATGAAGCTGAGGTTAAATGCGCTGACAGACTCGTAAAGGCGAAGATTAAATTAGGCAATTATATAACCATTCCATGTGAAGGACCGAATTCTGATAGAAAAGAATTTTGGGCAGCTATGGATGTTACTCCTGCACAAATAGAACCCGTTCATGTCATTCCGGCGAATATTCCGGTCAACATTGAAAATATACCAGTAGTCAAGAACTATGCGGACGTGTTCGAAGAAGTTGTTAGCTTACCTCGGCAGAGAGAAATTGATTTCAAAATCTCTTTGGTTCCAAATGCAAGGCCAGTAGTACACGCTATTCGAAGACTGGCCTTGAAGGAGAAAGATGAGTTAGATAATCAAACTCGACAATTAGTATAGAAGGGTCTGATCAGACCTAGTTTCTCTGATTGGGGAGCAGCAGTGGTATTTGTCCCGAAGTCAGACGGTACTCTCAGACTATGTGTGGATTAATGTGACTTGAACAAGCAGACATTGAAAAATAAATATCCATTGCCGCGGATCGATGATTTGTTGGATCGATTGAATGGCGCACAAGTGTTTTCGCGTATGGACCTAGCTACAGGTTTCCATCAGCTTTGTATTGCCGAAGAGTGTGTTCCTTTGACATCATTCAGAGGTCCAGACTTATTCTACGAGTGGTTAGTAATGTCGTTCGGCTTATGTAACGCTCCAGCTCATTTTGTCGATCTGATGAACAGAGTATTCAGAGGAGTTTTGAATAAATTTATTCTGGTTTTCATTGATGATATCCTTATCTTTTCTAAGTCAGAAAGCGAGCACGAAAAACATTTGGAATAGGTGTTAGAAATTCTGAGAAGGAATGTTTTAAAAGCAAAGTTTTCCAAATGTATATTCTGGCAAGAAGAAGTCAAATTTCTTGGCCACTTCGTGTCAAAGCAAGGAATTTCAGTGGATCCTAGTAAAATCACTTCTATTCAGAATTGGAAACAGCCTCGTACAGCCACAGAAATCCGAAGTTTTCTCGGATTGGCCAGTTATTATCGGAAATTCATTAAGGATTTTACAAAGATATCTAGCACCTTAACAAAGCTTACAAAGAAACATTCGAGATTCAATTGGACTCCCGAATGTGAGGAGGAATTCCAGAAGCTGAAGTTAAAACTGACGACTGCTCCAGTGTTAACCATAATTGATGGCAATCAGGACTTGAAAGTCTGGACTGATGCTTCTAAAGAAGGTCTTGGGGTAGTGTTAATGCAAAGAGGCCAAGTAGTCGCTTATGTTAGCTATCAATTAAAGCCACATGAAAAGAATTATGTAGTTCACGATCTTGAATTATTAGGAATCGTGTTTGCAATGAAAATTTGGAGGCATTATCTATTGGGTGAGAAGTTCGAACTATATACTGACCATCAATCTTTGAAGTTCTTATTCACCCAGAAAGATCTGAATATGAGGCAGCAGCGTTGGTTAGAATTTCTCGCAGCTTATGATCTGGATACTCTATATACTCCGGGGAAAGCCAATGTTGTAGCTGATGCGCTCAACAGAAAGAATGTGATCATCGCCAGTATTATCATTACACCATTGTTGGTTGATAAAATAGCTATTCTTCAGAAAGACGATAGTTTTGTTAAAGAGTTGATCAAAAGAATTCAAAGGGGAGAAGTCTCCAGCTTCCAAGTGGATAGCGCAGGAGTTTTGAGATTGAAAGATAGAATTTGTGTTCCAGACAATCTTTAGCTCAAAAGAGATGTAATGGACGAGAGCCACAAGTCCAAACTGAGCATCCACCCAGGGGTTAGTAAAATGTATAATGACCTCAAGCGAACTTTTTGGTGGAAGGCGATGAAAAGAGATATCTCTATATATGTTAGCCGATGTTCCACCTGTCAGCAAGACAAAAGCGATCAACAGAAACTCGCTGGATTGTTGCAACCTTTAGAAGTTCCAGGTGGAAAGTGGGAATAGATTTCTATTTATTTCATAGATGGTTTGCCCAGAACCAGGAAAGGAAATGATAGTGTTTGGGTGATCGTAGATCATTTCACGAAGACCGCCCATTTCATACCTGTTAGGTTGAACAGAACTGCTCAGAGTCTGGCGCAGATATATTTCAAGGAAATTGTTAGACTGCACGGCATTCCCATGAGCATCGTGAGTGATCGTGACCCGATTTTTGCTAGTAAATTCTGGGAAGCATTCCAAGCAGAATTGGGAACGAAGCTGAACTTAAGCACCGCTTATCATACTCAAACAGATGGTCAAACTGAGAGGGTGAATCATATTCTAGAAGATTTATTGCGGGCTTGTATTATTGATTTTGGCGGATCATGGGAAGACCATTTGCATATGGCCGAATTCTCATATAACAACAGCTACAAAGAGAGCTTGAAAATGTCACCATTCGAAGTATTGTATGGTAGGCCGTGCCGATCCCCTGCTTGTTGGGTAGAACCTGGTAACCGACTTGTATTGGGGCCAGATATGATTCGCGATGCTGTAGATAAAGTCGACTATATTTATTTGAAGGTATCTCCAATAAGAGGAGTTATCCGGTTCGGTAAAACATGGAAATTGGCGCCCAAATTCATTGGTTCATTTCCTATTCTTGAACGGATTGGAACTCTCTCTTATAGGGTTCAATTACCTGATTGGTTGCCTGGAGTACATGATGTATTTCACGTATCTTAACTTCAAAAGCATATACATGATCCAGACTTGATCGTGGAAGAAGCAGCTCAATGGGATATAGAAATTAACCCAGAATTGGCTATGAGAAGAAAGCCGATCAAAATTATTGGCAAAGAAACCAAAGAGCTGAGGAACATGAAGGTTCGCTTAGTCAAGGTGCAATGGAGTGGAGATCCGGGAGACTATACTTGAGAAACTGAGGAAAGCATTAATAAAGCCTATCCTAAGTGCATGGTGGATATCTCTGATTAACTCTGGTGCAAGGTACATTTACCATATTTTGCAATTTCCATTGTGTGCTCTATTTTTTTTGTTATCTTCTTTTCATGGATGTAAAATTTTTATTATATAGTCTGAATGATTTAAAAGAATATATGAATCAATAGTATATTTGTGAAAAGTTTAAAATAAATTGATTGATGTTTGTGTTGTGTGATTGTGGATTTGATTAATTAAATTATTAGAATGATAGTTAATTAAATCAACAAGAGAATGAATGGTAGAATTTATTCGATTAAATCACACAATTGAACTGATTAGAGAATATATAGAAATATATACATGTGCATTATATATATTTGAACAGGTAAATGGATTAGTTGTTGAGTAAAGATTTTATTTGCGTGCCCGACAAATAGGTAAACCTTAATGAGTTGGATGCACACTTTTATTATAATATCAACTCCTGTGAATGCCATTGGATGCAGAGTGCTGGTTATTCTGCATGTAATTAATAAATGTCGCCATATGATAGTAACAATTAATTTTGAACTACACTACATGGCATACTTCTTGAAGATAGGCATACTTCATCATATACCCCATAAGCATTTGGAGCTTGTGTGACGAGGTTGAAGATTTACCATACGAGCGAGAGGCTTGTATGGCAATGACTATATTTTATAGGTTGAACCGATGACTGATATGGACCATATAAAATTGTAACGATAAATTGCCAGACTAATAAAAACCCCCACAAGGGTCTAGAGATGATAATAAATACGTCTCTCTAGTCTTGTAAGGCACAAAAACCATTGGTAGAGTGACGAGAATTTATTCTGTGGAGTTATTATTTATACACGCTCCCCTATGGACACTAGAATATATCACTATAAATATGTGTATGCTTATTAGGATTTATTGGGTACCTAATACGGCCCAATAAATTTCCAAACCCCTCCCCGTACAAAGGAGGTTATGGCGAAATTTTTCGAAAATTTAGGGTGTTAGCCAAATTTTTGAAGAATTTGAAAATTCTTAGAAACTGAAAAGTTGAAGAATGGAAGCCAGATTGGGAGTAGAATTGGTAAATTAAACCACTTTTGACTTTGTTCCTTTTCGGGGACGAAAAGTTTTAAGTGGGGGAGATTGTAACAACCCAGAAAATCTGAACCAGTTTAAAATTTTTAAATTGGCTAAAATAGTGGATTTTAAATATTTAAAATAAATGTTTTAAATAATAATGATGAAAAGTATGTTTGAATCGAATTTTGAAAAGAAATATAATTAATTTTAATTATAAACATGGCCTGAAATGGCGCGGCAGTTTCAAAATTTGAATTCAAACTTTGACTGACTGTACCGGGTGCAAAATAAAACAGATTTGAGTGAAACAAAAAATATTTAAATCTGTTAACGAATATCTTTCTAACGAATTTGAAAAATTGAAGTTTCATAGTGGGAATCAAAAGTTATGGCCAAATGGATTTTCAGAAAGGTCGCTATAGAGAAGATATCGCCCTTGAAAATTGACATTTTGCAAACGACCTCGGAATTCGACGAAACCCCTTTTGTTGGATCCGTGATGTCAAATCATTACTAGGTTTCGAAATTCATATTTTTTGAAGCTAATATGTGAGCGTGGCGAAGGAAAATGTGTTTTGGTCAATTATAGTTAAATTGGATCGACCAGAAAATGGCCATATTTCAAACGGTCTCAGAATTCGACGAAACTAGTTTTGTTGGGACCGTATCGTCAAAACATAGCTAGATTTATTTTTCGAGAATTTTTAGAATCAGTATGGGGCCCCGGCAAACTGAAATGTACGTTCAAATCAAATATTGAATGTTTTATATTTTAATTTGAAGGAAAACTGACTGAAACAGTCGAATGGGCCTTCGAAACATACCCCATTATGTTCGGAAAGGGGATATTTAGCTGGGGACGACAGTCGTTGGGTTTGGATTGGAGTTTGTATAGGATAAGGGGTATTTTCGAATTTTTAAAATATATAAATATAAAAAAATATCATTGGTCCACTTCATCTTCTCTCTCCCCGACCCTCCTGCGCACGAAGCGGAAAAGCCTCACCACCTTCTCTCCTCGTTTTCTCCTCCTACACGCATCAATAGCCTTCGACCTAGTTGGGGTTTTTGAAGAGCTCCTCCTCCTCTTCAAATCCGTACCTGGAGCACCCACCATCGACGTCCCTATCTTGAGAATCGAGCTCCCGAAGTGACGAACTTCCTGTCGCCGCCGTGAGCAACTCCGACCGCCGAGTTCGACCCCCACCCAGGCGATGACACACCACTCCAAGCTCTTCGACGTGGTGTAGGTGGTTCGTCTTCAAGCCTCACGGATTTCACGAAAAACTCAAACCTAGTTTTGAACAAATTAGAGAGGTAATGGCCTATTTTATTTTAAACTATTCTATAGCACTTTAAAGCGCTACAGTTTATGATTTCACTGTAAAAATCATAACTTTTTCGTTTGTGGTCGAAATTCAGTGAAACAAGAGACGCCGGGACCGTGAGGACGTCTTCTACATTTTAGAAGAGACCGCGTATTTTTCTGAGCCTTCTGCAATTTTTGGTGGAGTGGAACCCAATGTGAGGTTTCTGAATTATAAACGATATGGAAATGACGATGTATAAATTATATAGTTGATGTATGAGTTATATAAGCGTTATACACCTCATGTATAAGCGTTGTATAAGTTGTATGTTCGATGTATAAGTTATATATGCGTTGTAAAAATTATATATGCGATGAAATGACATTGAAATGAATTGAAGTGAACTGAAATATATTTATATACGAATATATATATATATACACACACTCCACTCGTCCATAGACCATGGACGATATTTATTGGTTGGGATATTGTTTGGATTGCCTGATGCGAAATTTGGTGAATAATGCGAATGGTTAATAGAATTGTTTGTGGTTGAGAATGATTGATTGTGGTTGAAAAATACTCATTTGTGGTTGCAAACAAATTAGAATAGGTTGTGGAAATGAAAGAAAAAAAACACGCTCGCCTGCGTGCGAATTAGATGCATGAAATCCCCATTGTCAAAAACCACAAGGTTTTAATGTAGAGCGAGGAGCCGTACACCGATACGGTCCCGGTTTTAACTACCCTGCCGTTATGCTGCCGAAATTTCCTGAAATCTTTCTGTGTTTGACTTATTTTCATTTGTGAAACTATATTCATGTGTTGAATAGATATTCATGTATTGAATAGATATTCATGTATTGAGTGACATTCATATTTTGAAATGAATTGTTTTATAATAAAAATCACATTTTTATCACCTGTTTGAACTATATAAAATAATCGTGTTTTGAAATAAATTGTTTTATAATAAAAATCACATTTTTATCACCTGTTTGAACTATATAAAATAATCGTGTTTTGAAATAAATTGTTTTATCATAAAAATCACATTTTTATCAACTGTTTGAACTATATAAAATAATCTTGTTTTGAAATAAATTGTTTTATAATAAAAATCACATTTTTATCACCTGTTTGAACTATATAAAATAATCGTGTTTTGAAATAAATTGTTTTATAATAAAAATCACATTTTTATTAGATATATGAATTGTTAAAAATAGTGAAGTGTCTAAATAAATACCTGTTGGATAAATAAAACCATTTTTATCAAAGATATGAAATGAATATGATTTTGAAATTGAAGAATAGATTATATTTATATTTATATTTATATACATATATATATATAAATATAATTAAAATAAATCAAATAACGAAGCTGCAGTTCGTATTTTGAAACCGTGATTTCAAACGATTATTGCGGGAGATTGGACCATCGGATTTTCCCGAAACCGCAACCGTTGGGTTCGCCTTGGAAATATCTTTCCAATGGCACCAACTTTGTAAAGATCCAACGGTTGGATTGTCTGGAATGTTTAATTCAAATCTGAAGAAAAACAGCGCTAGAATCGATTATATTTATAAATATATATAAATATAATTTAATTAAATCGAATAACGATGCTGTAGTTCGAAATTTGAAATCGAAACTTCAAACGATTGTACCGGGAGATCCGACCGTCGGATTTTCCCAAAACTGAAACCATTGGATTCGTTTTGAAAAGATCTTTCTAATGATATAAAATTTGTGAAGATCCAATGGTTAGATTTTCAGATATGTGTAAATCAAATCTGAAGATAAACAGCGCCACGGCCGCGCTATGGCCTAAAGCATCGTTTGAATGAATTGGCTATTCTTTTTAAATAAATAAAAATAGCGATAAATCGTGATAAAATATTATAAATGATATGAAATGAAAATAAACTGAATTTGCTCGGTTTATTGGATATTTGGTAGTGGAATGTGTTTGGCGTGAAAATTACATTAATGAACAGAATTATTGATGACGAATAATTTAACCATTGAAATGAATTGATTTGAAATTTTAAATATACATGAATTATTTGAAATGGCTGAGTTAATTCTCATTTCAAATAATTGATCGACGATTAAATGTCGAAGATATGAAGACGGTGCAAGACCGATGATCTTCACGTCGAATGGAGGGGTGCTACTGATGTTCATGATAGGAGTTGCTACCTTGAAGGGGCTGAAGTAGTAGCCGTCCGGACGTACATGTGGATTGTACGGATGAGCGAGGAATAAAGATCCTCCGGTTTCATTCAGACCCAGAACGGACTTGTAAATGGACGTGTGTCTGACGTTGTATATTGACAACGTGGCATACAGAGATGATGTGATCAAAGCTTTTGTTGAAAAGCAGAGCTTTGTGGTTGATCATCAAAGCACCGCCTGTGTGGCATAGCTTTGTGTTTATCGTTGTTTCGCGAGCCTCACACCCTGGTATGAGCCAAAAACGGGAAATGACATCAGGGAGGACATGCTTTTCCTTCTAGCTAGGGTGGTGTCAGTGACCTACCAGCCCTGACATTTATATTACTTTCACCTGTGTGTTTGTTTCTATTGCAAGGCGCCTCGGTTATATTAGTCGATCCGAGACCGATGGAGTCATTCGTTGGCTCGTTTTCGCCTCATAGGGCGGGGGAACGCAGTGTTCAGGCATTTTAATCCACATCGAGTGGACTGGCCCTGACGATCCAAGGGTCACTCGAGCTCTGATCTTGAGACATGGTAGGCTAGATTGTCTCGAAACGGAGAGGATGATCCCTTGCCTCGGTTCATGACGGAAATCCAATTTCCAAGTACGACATCATGCGATTTTGATTGTATACCTATATATGGCGACATAGTGGTATGGGGCATTAATGCCGTCTATGATTTATAGTTATGATTCAAATTGTTTTTGAAACATATAAACACTAGCAATAATATCAATTGATTTGTTTTGCTCGTATCAAGCATATTTTTGCCATTATAAGGTAAAACTCTATCCTCTGGTTTGTGTTGCATTGTGTGATGGGAACTAAGTCTTATAATGGCTTCATTTTTATGAAAAGCATTGAGATGTTAAAAAGATTTACTTGTTATAAAGCACTGGCAATCGCTGGAGTAAACCCGTTCCTCGAAAGTGGCGTGGTCCTGTGATTTTCCATATTGTAAAATAAGTTAAAGTAGATTTCTCATACCAGTCCCATGACTGACTCGTAGTTTGTTTCACTTGCAAACTCAGATGCCCCTATTTCTACATGGGCAGCCTGGTATTCATGTTTTGGTAGGCTCTTTCTGGATAGCTGGAGCTGAAGATGGATTCTATAATTTATCTCTTTTTATGCTCTTTAGCTCCTATTGTACATTTATGTCTGTTTTCCGCTGTAGACATTCATGTATAGCTGAATTGTATTTGTACTATGTATGATCCTGTATACTGTGTAACTCTGATGTTTGTATTTATCTAGTGTATTCTATTGTACATTATCTGGTGTATTTATTTATTTCTATTCTGCTGTTATCTGTTCATATGTTATATTCTAAAGATTACCCTTGCCTTCGTGTTACGGGGTTTGGGTCGTCACACCTTCCATTCCAGGATTACCCGAACTAATCTCCTGCTGTTTCCTTGGATAAGAATAAACCTCATGCCCTTCTTTTATACATTTCTGGCCCAATCGCGGTAATAAACAAGCTCTAACCAAGTGTAACGACCCAGATTTGTGGACGATTTATTTTAAATATTTAAAATGGTTTAAATATTGAGTTGATAATATAAATGGTATTTTATATTATGTTATCATTTTTAATAATCGATTTCGATTTAATAGCTTATATATTAAATTATCGTTATACAAAAATAATTCAATTCGAAATTTAAACGGAGTCAAAATGATTCAAATAACTAATATAAATTCAGTTTGAATATAGACGATAATGAAAATAATTTATTACCAGCGAATTGATTAGTTCTGAATTTAAATTATATTATATTAATTTAATATGGTATATACGCTGAAATTAAATTTTAGAATATACACTGTTCAGTTCAGAATAACGATATAACATTTAAACGAAAATGGTTACGTTATAATAGCGGTTCGTGGGTGAACCCTGATATATTTTTATGGATAAGATCAAAATCGAATCAGATATCAAATCATATCAATTCAAAAATCAAATCGGTATTAAATTGATTTGTACCTTCACCTACCATGTATTACTTAACACCAAAGTATTCCTCTTCTTATATAAATCGTGTATTCCTCACTATCGTTTCTCTTCTGTTTTTCAGTTCCTCAGAGAAGTTCGAAACCTTTGAATTTAAGAATGGTCATTTCCCCTTTAACTTCATTTAAAAACAGCCGATACCTTTTCTTTCTCTTCTATTTTCGTTTCCTCAGAAAAGCAAAATTGCGGTCACCATTTTTCCACTCAAATCGATCTCGTTCCCTAAATAAAATAAAGATCGAGTGCGTTGCCAGCCTTTGAAGTCGAATTCAAGCGGGTTCCTCTGTTCGAAGTTGAAACCATCGCGAATTAGGGCAGTGAAGTTTTGTCATGGGCCGACGTTGAGGAGATGGAGGGTAAGCTCGATTTTGTTCTCTGACAAACGAAGCGCGATATGGTGGAAATACAAGTCACGCACAACAGATTAAGGCTTTCGATCCTGATTACGAGGCCAGGAGTGAGGAGCGATGTTGTTCGTTTCAAGTTCGATGTCGATCTGTGGGAATGGTTGAAAGTGTGGTGTCTTTTGGTACAGATGGTATCCGATGGTGGAAACAAGTGAACCAAGTGTTCAAAAGCTTGGATTTTCGAGGATAGGAAGGAGGGAGGCCACGGCGGAATTGGGTTTGATACAGGAAATTGATATGACAGAGAGGAAGAAAGGATTAAAATGAAATTATGGTAATTATTGTTTTATTAGCAATTAGAGAATTATATTATGTTATAACATGCTTGATAACAACAGTAAAATGGTTCAGAAGTTTAGAGGGTTAACTGTAGACAAGGAAATAAGGAGATAATTGGATGATTTAAATTTAATGAATGAAGTCATTAATTTTATAATTTGTTTTTAAATAAATAAATTTATAAGTTAAATTAGGTTATATATAATTGGTAACTTAGTTTATATAATTAGTTTATATAAAGAGAATTAGTTAGTAAAGAAATAAAATGTGTAGATTTATCGTTTCAATAAAATTTAGGTTTAAATTGGAATTATATTTCGTGAGTAATTAATTAAATTGAATTCGTAAAATTTAAATAATTGGAATTTTATTAAATATTGTTTTACATTGGAAAACAGACGTATGTAGGAATCGCTGTGAAACTTATATAATATGCTTCAGTGGATATTCAGCGCAGTTGAAATCACGTTGAGTAAAACCTCACTCACAATTTATTATTTAGAATTATTTTTAATCGTTAACATAATTGGCGGTTGTTTGGTTATGTTTAAATATTGTTGTGGCTATTTGAAATATATATTAGTTATTGAGGATTGGTGTTTGTGGCTATTATATATATATCGGTGGTGGGATTCCCGCAGTATGATTAGCGGATGCCCGCGGTATCATTAGCGGATGATTTCCCTATGCGCCCCACAATATATATAGTGGATGACCTTTATACTGCGATATCCTGCCTCGAAGCAGGATGGGTATTATTTATGTTGGCTAACGCCTGTGGATGCAGGAAAATCAGGTTGGAGGAATCCAACTGGATTCCTCAAAATTTATTACTGTTTGTTTTCACATATATATTATCATATATGATGTGTTATAAAACCCGTGATTTGATAATTGAGTGTTTATGGATATTTAAATATCACTGGGCTAAAATGTTGATATATAAAAATATCGTGAAAATGATATTTGAGATTTAAATGGAAAATTCTATTTTTCTAAACATAGAATTTGAATTTCGAATGGACTGAGAAATATTAACTTGTTTTGAATAAATAAAAAAAGTATTGAATTTATAAACGATGTTTATAAATTAAACAATACATGAAATTGAATTAAATTTATAAACGGTGTTTATAAATAAAATGGAATGATTTTCATTAGATAATCAGGGAACTGAAGTGAATTTATAAACGTTGTTTATAAATGAAGAGAAATGAATTATCATTGGATAATTGGGAAAATGTAAATACAAGTGTGAATTATAAAAGGGAAATTTATTTTTCCAAAGTAGAAATTATAGTTTCAAAAGGGTTTTGAAATGAGAACTTGTTTTAGTATATATAAAACAGGAAAAGGAAATTTATACACGATGTCAATAAATAAGGGGAGATAATTGTCATTAGATAATTTGAAGTTTTAAATTCAAGTTTGAATTTAAAAATAGAGAGTTGAAATCATTTTGAAAAGGAAACAGCGGTTTTTATTCTGGAATTCAGAATATAAAAGGAATTGGATTTCAAAGGGAATTTGAAATGGAAAACTTGTTTTAATATATAAAAAAAGAAAGTGGATTTATAAACGATATTTATAAATCTATTAAAATGAACTTTCATTAGATAAATTAAAGATTTAAATTCAAGTATGAATTTGAAAATAGAATTTGAAATGGAATCGATATGGAAACTTGTTTTAATTATAAAACAAGGAAATTTAATTTATAAACAAACACTTATAAATTAAGGAAAATAAATTATCATTTGATAATTTAGAAATTTAAATTCAAATATGAATTTAACCGTGAATTGGAAATTGTTTCAAAAAGGGAACGACGGGTTTTATTTTGATATACGGAATATAAACTGAATTAAGTCAAATCCAAGGGATTTAAATTGGAATTTGATTATATCGAATTTTATAAATAATTTATTTATAAAAGGAATTGGTATTTAATATAGCAAATTGAGTTATAAACAAATTTATAACCAAGTAATGAAAAATCGACGATTTGAGATAATCGGAAATATTAAGTTGGATTTGAAAACTGGATTTAATATATATTAAAAATATATTAGAATAGAGTTGAAATTTATTATAAACGAAGTTTAAACGTTTATATTTAAATATAATTAAAATGAACTCGCCGCGGCGCGGCAGTTCATAAATTGGTGTTTTGAACTTCAATTGAGTATAAAGGACTCAATTTAAGTCGGAATTCTTTGAAACAAGAATCGTCAGGACCGTTTGAATAATAGTTTTCTAATGGAAGAGAAAAATCTGGATTTTGTCGAATAGATTTTGAGTTATGTCAAAATCAAATTTTCAGAAAAACAATGCCATAACCATTATAAAACCATAATGGTTTATTTAGATAAATAAAAGGATTTTAATTACATAAAATCCAAGTCTTCATTAGAAAAACCCGAATTTGAGTTATAAAATATATCTTAATTCAAGTGGAGTAATGAAATGGTTTTTGAAACAAAAATCAGATTTTGTTAACTATTGAATAGAATTAACTAGTTTGAAGAATAATTAGTTAATGGAGTTTGAATTGAAATTGGGCTTTGGATAAGTAGATTGGGTTTGTAAATTTATATTCGAAATCGAATATAAAACATAAATTCAAAATTGAATTCGATTGGTTTATAACCAAATTTGAAATAGTATACGAACGTGATATGTTCAGTTAAAAAGTGGAATAGGCAAAAGTGCTAATTAGAGAATTTATTAGTGAATTGAAGTAAAAAGACCAAATTGAGTTAAAATGATTAGATTGGGTTGAAATAAATTAGCAATGAATGTATTCGGGTTAAACATGTATGGAATGAAGTGTTTGAAGATTATAATTTAAGTGCCCGACAAAAAGGTATATGTTTAAATTCCATATGAGGTTTTATGCGCTGAATCGGCAAGCCACTTGACTTTTTGATTTTCTTTTTGAATGGAAAGGGCCTAGAGAGGCGAGTTGAGGTTTGAACTATTGACCGGTACAAAGGAGGTTATGGCGAATTTTTCCGGAAATTTAAGGAGTTAGAATATTTTTAAGAAAATTTGATAGTTAGAAATCAATGTATCGATATATATATAGAATTCGATAAGGAAACAAACTTAAAAATAGAATATTATAAACAAAAAGGAAATCTATAATTAAATATGGTAAAAATAGAAAGAGAAATGTATATACGTTTTAGAAATGGAAAACTGGTTTAATATGGTGTTGATTATTCGAGTTAGCGGTCTTGTCTGTTTTGAAGTTAATAATATTTTCAGTCAAGGTCTGAGAGGTAATTATACCCCAACTCGATTGATTTCATTATTAGCTAATAAATAACAAGATTCAGTCTCGAAGAGAAATGTTTAAAGAAATTTAGTCAATGCAGTATTTTGGGTTGTTGTAGCGATGTTTTACATAACATTCATTTTAACCCAAGTAAGTGGAATTTTGGAAATATAATAATAATTATTTCCTAAGTATAGAAATGAATGGTCGTGAAACGGAGAAGTAAGTATAGAAAATAAAAGATGGCGAAATATGGAAATGTTTTCCAAACAGCGTAAGAGACCAGGATGATTATTGAAAATATTTGGTTAACAAATACGGCTAAGGAAATGAAGAAGTGATTTAATTAATGAAATATTAATTAAGAGTCCCGGTGATTTGTTTGATGGTTGGAATGTTTGTTTAATTTTCTTTGATAGTTATAAAAACCGACTATCGAAGTATTTGCCAATATCATTGTCAATATGGAGAGACCGGTTGGATTATTATCCGAGAACCACTCTGTATTGGCAGTAGCGTTGCGAATCAGATTATATGAAGATAATTGAAGATGGAGTAAAGTGCAAGGACTTTTTCTATTAATAGAAATTGTGCCTTCGGTTTCGTTCAATCCCAGAACGAACGTATATGGACGAATGTCTGACAAAGTATTTCCAATGATCGAATATGTTGGTCTGTATAAATATATATGGTGGCAATAGATTTATTCTCTTAGCATAATATCCGGAAAATATTTGTGCAAATCAATTAGTGATTATCGAATCTGACAATGTGACATTCAAAGTGACTGTGTTATCAATGAATGATATGTAAGCGTAGCCTCAGGCCTCAACAACCGGAAAATGACAAAAATCGGGCAGGCAACATGGCTATGTGGGTAGCTCCCATTAGGGTGTATTATCACCTAAGAGAAATTCATTTAATTGCTTATTCTATTCGATGTTGTCCCATTCGGGAAAACGGTTTCTGATCCCAATTGTTAGTGATATACATTCGATACACTCAAGGGAAATGAGTGGTCGGTCATGTGTGGTCGGGTTACAAGATGTTCTTGTTGAACCCAGTGTATTCTCCTCTAGAGATACACTATCGGAAGGTGGTTCCATATCTTGTCATAGTTGGAAATTCATTACCCAATAGGTGCTCGCGGTTTTGATTGTATACTATATATATGGAACGTGAGATGAAATTGTTCCACTAGATTTCTATTTATTTGATTTAGACACTATTATAATATCAAAAGAGTTTTGATATAAAGATTATCGTTTTCTTTCAAAAAGATTTTGAAAGTTTAATCAAGTGTTTTGGATTCTCATAAGGGAAAAACCCGTTCCGTGTTATACGGCGTGGTCTTAAGAGATATCATTTAGTTTCTGAAACTGTTTTAAATTGTTTACTCATACCAGTCCCATGACTGACCCAGAGTTTATTTTATTTTTCTTTACCTAAACTCTTGGGTGCCTAAATTTGTACGGGCAGTCAAGTAGTTCAGGATTTTACAGATTTATCTAAAGGAACTTGAAGCAGGAGGCTTCAGCATTATGTAGTTAGTGTTTTCCGTTGTGTTGTAAGTGTTGTACTTTGATAAGTGTGTTATACAGTTAGAATTTTGTATTCAAAAGTTATGATATATTATATTTTGTTCCGCTGCGATGTGAGATTCTGTGTTGTTATTTCTGTTCTTCTTCTACCTTTTTCTTCTAAAAAAATGATTCGTATTTTCATGATATTTGCGTTGGATGTATGTGTATGTAGTCAACTCTGCTATTACGGATTTGCGGGCCATTACACCAAGTGACTAGTTCCACAATTATAACATCGGTATAGTAATGGTCGAACTTAGAGACAGTTTTAGAACCACAAGCTAGCTTCTTAAACTTCCTATAAGGGGATGATGATGAGGACTCAACAATCGAACACCTTTTCTTAGCCTTAATGGCCAAGAACATCTTCACAGAATCGAGAAGAAATCTCTTACGAAAACTATCTTTGAATGTTTCCCAACCTAAGTGAGCATCGTCCACCTCCAACGTTACGGACCCATACCAATCGAAGGAATTTCTTCATAGCATACTCATTGCTATAAGGATTTGCCATCGATTATATAAGTTCAACTCGTCGAAGATGCGCTCACAAGAACCGGGCCAAGCTATGATTCCTAGGACTCTCAAATCCACTAAAGAAGGTGCCCCCAAGGTAGAAAAAGTCTCTACAAATCTGAGCGAACTCGGATCAACGGTGAGGACCTGAAAGGATATCAATATGAGGACCGAGACTGGAAACTAACTCAATTCAATGATCGGTGAACAACGAACATCCGCTGGATACGGTGGATGGGCTGGTCCCCTACAAGTATAACTATTCTGACTACTACCAGTCATAGAAATTCGAAAAAGGCAAGAATAAATGTGAATCGCAACATGATGGATTATATAACAATGATAAGAAAAAATTGTGTCATGGGCAGACCAACAATATAGGTATGGTTTAGAGGAATACTACAGAATGCCGAACATATTTTTCCATTCCTAGATGTACCATCCTTCCCATACCCATCCTACAAGAAAGCGAAAGGCACGATATGACATGACTAGGTTCAAAGTTATAACACGAGGGTTCAATGTTTCACTTCCACTGTATCTCAATGTGATGCATTTTGTTCGTAGTCTGTTCTGCACTAATCGCATTTCGTTCTGAACTCAGCTCTAACACCAAGCATTGATGCCCCAACCCTTGACCTACCTCAACAAAGAGCATTACTGGGTAATGTCGTCTATTAGAGCAAAGAATAGGGCTGGTTGAGGGCGACCATCCATAAGTCATGTATTAAATAAACATCAAGAGTATCAATACAATATGTCATCTATTTTTTTCTAGTGGACCGATACCTTAATCTTTATTCAATAAAGTACTATGTTGATGGAATAAAACTCAGAACGAACACGAAGAATAAAACATAACAGATTAACCAGTATCATATACATGTACATCAACATACAACATCAGTGTCACAAAAGTGGTATAAAACCACAATGGGTACAACTAGTCCCAAAAAAACAAGTACAACATCAGAGTCGATAGATCAGATACAACATATATAAATATATAAAAAATAGATATATTGATTAGCCCAAAACTGATCGATCCAGCAAAAGCCAAAAGATGCTATATTAACCGGATACTTGAAAACGCTCAGGCTGACCCAAGCATTAACACACACGGGTCAGCCTAGTTAACAGTGAGTAATAACAGGTGTAATATGGTAGGAAAGCATAAGATGTACAATGCTTGTATCCTAAAAGTTGTGACTATAAAAATAAACAGAATAGGGTAGGTGAAACACTCTTCACAACGTAAAGGTTTATAAATAGCGGTGTGTAGTTGAAGCGCTTAGCGGTTCTATAGCATCGGAAGTGCAAAAAGGTGTAGCGGGGATAAAGACGGGATATAGCGAAGGCGCAATAAGGTTCATTAGATGTAAAATAAAATATTTAAAATTAAATTAACCATATTTCTCATATTATATGTGTACAAAAAACTTATATTAATTAATCTTGTATAACAAATCAAGGAATATCTGAGTTATGCATGCTAAATTTGATGAGTGTAATTGGTTGTTACCATATATTAGACACTTATGCCTTAAATTTATCCCTTTACGCTAAATTCACTGAATATTTAAGAAAAAAACTAGTCAAATCAAACTCTATATTATTACAGCTAAAGCAAATGCTTAAAAACTTTGATTTAGCGGTTGCAACGGAAAATAGCGAGGCTAAAAGCAGATATACTGTTCATCAGAGCTAAATTGAAATAGCGTAGAAGTTGAAGAGCGCTATGGGATATAGCGGGGATATTGCGGGGCTTTAGTTGCATAGAAATAGCCTTATGTAGGCTAAGTACATCTCTACTTTCAAACAACAATAAGCCCAATCCCCAACATCCCAAGAAAATTACCATATTCATTAATAACTTAACTTAGTGAAAACAACTTGAAATGAAACTTTGAACTCCAACACATAAATCTAAAATGAATAAATGAATCCCCAAGCCCTTAATCAACCCACTTTATGATCGCAAGGATCAAAACCCCCAAATTCTCAAAATATGAAAGAATGAATTCTCAATCCAAGTAATTAACTCAAGAGGTTTTAATCTCAACATCAAAAGGAGAGTTATACTTCAATGCCTCAAATTCTCAAATATATATGGATAATTAATCCAAAACCCTAATAATATAGAATCAGTTCGATCCTATCAAAAACATACAAACTCAAATTTCAATATGGATCCATCTCAAATAAATATGCTTGTGCTCTCAACACGGTATAACTCCCCGAGTTATACACTGCTTCCCGAGCATTTTGCCAAGTAATTATACGTATCGAAACTAGATGCTGAACATTACGACCCTCGACCGAGTGTATCTTGACCCCCGAGTCAAGTGAATACGTGTAAATGACTCCCTGAGTCACGGCTGTTAGGATGCCGAATAAGGATCTTAAGGCAGAATTAACACTAGAGGGGGTGAATAGTGTTTATAAGAATTTTATAGAAATCTTTAACGATCTTGAATTACTATATGAATCACACAATGATTATCACACCAGAAATGATCACAAACACAGAAAAAATCACATACACAAATACAAGTAAATTTAAAATGCAGAAAAGGAAAGAACACACTGGATTTTATACTGATTCAGATTACTATTATGTGCAGTCCCACGCAATGCTGAATTGCGCAGAGTTCTATTAATATCAGAATCCAGTTACAACACTCTTGATTTTACGGCTACAAGGTTAACACCAATTCCACCACCCTTGATTTCACGGCTACAAGGTTAACACTGCTCCTTTTCCTTGATTTACGGGCTACAAGGAACACCCCCTTTCCTAAACAATTCCCAAACAAGTACAATAGCCCTAGAACTCTTGAATAGCACTTCGAATCACAGTATATTTGATAGAGATTGAGAAAAGAAGAAGAAAGATATAATTTGTGTTGAAATCGGCAGAGTATAAGTGTAGAAATCAAGAAATTAAAGTATAATAATGGTGGTAAGAGAAGGGATGAAGAAGGAGAAGATAAAGTAATTAAAACTTCGAAAATGACCCATTTGTATAGAGTTTCAAAGGTTGCATCAATTCTGAATCGTTTCAAATAATGAAAAGACACTTACTTTGAAATTTTAAAACGTGATGGATATATGTCGACATGTGCATTATGGTATGTCGACATATATAGGATTTTTTTGAATTATTATACATTTTTAAAGTGTTCAAATTAGTGTATATATATATATATATATATGTTCTGGAAATTCTTGAATCAAAACTAGTGTTTTAAATGAATTTTCTGAAGTATAAAAAACATATATTAACATAGTAATATATAATATAAACATATTTATAAAATTATATGATAAAAGACTATAAAACATATATATATTATAAAACTTTATAAACTATAAACATACACACACACACACACACACACACACATATATATATATATATATATTTGAAATCATAAGCAAAAAACTTTAATAATTCAAAATCATTTTAGAAAGGAGTTTGAAATAATTTTGAAATCAATTTGAAGATATTTTGAAATCAAAATTTGAAAGTGCTAACCAGGGTTTTATATATAAACTAGACTCTATTACTTTGATAATCTTGAGCTCTTGAAATCTTGATATCGTGATATCTTGATACTCATGAGTCTTGAATTCCTTGATATCTTGAATATCTAAAATAGTACAGTTTTCAATATTTATTTCCTGTATATATATATATATCATGTATATACATATATATATACATATATATATATACATATATATATATATATATTCTGGACAAAGATGTTAGAATATATTTTATAATCAATAATGTAAATAATTGAAACAAGGTTGTTGTCATCAAAATTCCATTCTCCAATAATCTCCCCCATTTTGATGATGGCAACCTTGGTTTATAAATATTCATACCTGATATTACCTATTGATCTGCTTCCTTGACTGCTCCCGCTTTCATTATGAATTCCTTCTGACTCCCCCTTAAACTATACCTATCTTAACTATATCATATTTTATAATTTCTCCCTCTTTGCCATCATCAAAAAAATATACTAAATTATATTAGGCTTTTCTAAACTATACTAGACTAAATTATACTCTCCCTAAATCTATGCTATAAAAGATTCTAAACTATACCTAAATAATCCCCCTATCTTTATGAAAATACTAAAGAAACAAGAGTATAGCCAAGCAATTAAATTCAATATCTACAAGTACTTTGTTAAATGTTTACAACCAATCAATCCAAGCACTACAGACAAATCAAACCAAACAATATGTATAAGTTTTTCAAACAATTCAAACAAATCATACCAATCAAATCAAACAAATTCAAACATCTCCTGGAACTTCCACCCATCCATGTCCTCCGAAGATTGGATCCTTCTTGATGACTTACCAGACATCATCTTATTTGGTGAGTGGTGCTCCAGTTACAATATTATCTTCATCTATGGAAAGATAAGAGATTATCCAATGAATGGCATCAAAGTGTTTTTCTTCCTATTCCATCATCTTAATCTGACTTAATTCTAGATGGCGCTGATTACGAAGGATTATAGATCGGATATTCTTGAAGGAATTTAAAGTTTCTTCAAAATTTTCGCTTAAATTGTGAATAGGATTGGCCATTATTTGATTATATAGATAAGGAATGAGTAGAGAAGAAGGAGAGAGTTTAAAATAAATTTTTCTGTAAGAAAAGGGTATTTATAGAGACTGGAATTCATTTAAAATGAAGAGATATATGATAATTATTTAAAAAGTCAAATTTGAACAATTTGAATTTCTTGACAGTTACATGTCGACATGTCCATTTATACATGTCCACATACCCCTTTTAATTTTGGGTATTTTGAGTTTTCTTACAATTTTGATTTATTTATTACTATATTATATTAATTTATTTAGTTCTAATGTGTTTTTACAGTAGATTAAAGATTAATTTGATAGAAATAAATATCATTCATTACTACTAGAAAGAAAATACATTCAAAAGATACATGGTACAAAATACGTGATTCGAAATGGAAATACAATAAAATTCGACAAGATAACTTAATCTAATAAACCTAGATCTCAACGGATGAAGATGACATTCCAAGTTTTCTTCCTACTTTGCCAAAGAACTTGTTCATTCTAGAAGGTATTTTATTAAGTGTCTTCTTTATCTTCTTTATGCTTCTTGGCTAACTTGTCTTGATTTTGGACAAGTGTTTCTTTGGTTATGGATCTACTAGTTGTTGGACACTCCACACTTTCCAAAGAGGATTCTTCTTCGTCGATTTCCGTTGGATTTTTTTCTTGTTCTATTCGAGCTTTTTTTCGGCAATTGTTTCATAAGGCTTAAAAGTGATTGGAATTTGCATAAGGGATATATTTCCCGAGTTAAAAACCTTTCTTGAAACAAATTCTTCTCCTTTGATATCTACTCCAAAATACTTAAAAATCCGAGTAAGATAAACTCCATGATATAGAGTGTTTTTCTTGGTTGACATTTCTTTGGCCTTAAACTCTTTCAAAATTACATCGGCCCAATTAATATCATAAGTACCAAAGATGGAAAAAGGGATTTTTGGACCTTGAGGGAAGGGTTATTGAAATTTTCAGAGCGGGGGGTGAGAGTATGGTGAAGAAGGAGGTTAACGATTCTTGCTTTTGGGCGAAAAAAGCGATTTTTAAATTCCATATGTTCATCGCTTTCAAATTTGTAATGAAAAGTTTCCAAATTCGTTTCATCAGTTTCAAATTCACAAAAATCCAAGCCCGTTTTCTTACAATTTAAAATGGTTCCCAAAATGTCGCATTCCAAAATGATTTTTTTGAACGGCAATTGAAATTTATTCACACTAAAATCAAATTACAAAGAATCACAGTATCTCTGCACTCTTATCTCATATCTCTCAACTATACAACACTAAATATAAAAAATCTATACAAAGCAATCCAATCTCTCAACTTACACAGTATTGAGAAGAAGAAAAAGCAGATATAAAAAATAACCTTAGAAAAAGAACTCTATACTAATTGCAACTGGCATAACATGCTTCCACGACAACGTACTATGAATTTTGGCATGAAGTGATTAACCAACCCAACTAACTTGCAAATCCCAGTAGCCTGTAGAGTAGAATTACATATAGTATCTTAGTACCATATTGCAGTATAGTATCTTGTATATATACCAACTAAGCCTCAAGCCAAATATCCATCAAAGAAACTGAATGCTGTACCCCTTTTGCCAGATCATATAACACCACCAAATCTATGTATAGTCTCTATATCACCACAACAACATCGATCAGAAAGCAAAAAAATCCAAAAAACAACTAAATAGGAGTTCTTCTCGTGCGCCTTTTACCTGACTTCAAATTACTACTTAAAGGAAGAACTTCCTCCAGTTTGAAATCATGACCCTCATTAAGATCTTCCAAGAATTTTCCTTTCAATCTCTGAGATTTAGACAATGGTAGAATGAAGCTAGTAGGCACAACACAAGATAGTGAGCCATAGACGTATTCACTGTAGGAAAAGTTTACCCACAACAAGATACAGGAGGTAAAATGATATGTGATGGTGGCTTAAATTGAGCATAAGGGGATATCGAGCTGCTCACATTATGGCCAGAAGATAGTGATATTGAACTAGAAGAAGATCAGTAAGACATTGTTGCAATTGTAGAAGAAGAACTAGAATTGTTCAACAAACAGTATGAAGAAGATGGGGCAGTTGAACTCGTAGCAGCTAAAACATTTGTTGCCCTCGACAAATTCACAACATCAGTTGAATTATCAAATAAATTGCCAAAAAAAGAGACATTTTATGATAACATGTCACTAGAAAGACTACCTTTCCTTTGAGCTTAAGATTCACAAATACCATAAGTTTTCACACTTGGAACATTTTTATCATTAATACCTTCACCATTGACATTAATCTAATCAATTAGTTCAAAGCCAACTCCAGGTGTTACCTCTTTGCCATTATCAGAACTTTCCTAATAATAGGAGCTTGTGTATTAACATTTGCATCAACTATAACATTGCCATCACTATCCTCAGAGGCTAAAGCTTTAAATGCGTTAACACTAGCATCCATCCCCTTATTCTTATCACTTATATTCCCCTTACTATTTTATTTAGTCATCTTCATCGAAATCTTCTTAGTTTTCATATTAATAGTATTCCATTCACCATTGGTAGTTTGAGAACCAGTCTTATAGTTAAAATTACCAACGAACACATTGTCTCTGCTATGCTGAAATTCAGTATTACCTGCGCCTTGTTCAGTGAAATCTGTCTTCGATTTAGCGTTGAAATCACAACTATTCGTGTCATGACCAAACAATTTACAAGTTGTACATATACATGGCCTCCAATCATAAGAGATTCTAACAGAAGGGCAGTAAACCACCTACAACTATTTGATCTGGCAAATCAAAATCCTTAGAAAACTCAATTAAAGCCTTTGCATATCAAAATCTTTGTAACTTTTCAGTACTAGTGCTAAAAAAGTTTAATCTTCTTATATGACATGCTAACCAATTAATTCCTAAGAGAGTCCACAGTATAATTGGTATCCTATAAAAATGTACCCATACTGGAACCTTTTTAATTTGAGATTGAGCATGACACAAAGAGGGATCCCAAGTTGTACTGATGAACATACGTCCCCTTATGAAATTTGAGTCCGATCTAAGAAATTTAGATCTATCAGAATCATTAGAGAATTTAAAATAAAAGTGGAAACCATCAGATTTTATACCAACAGAACCATCTAACTTCCACAGTCTGAGTAAAGAATTTACCACTATCGGATAAGCAAGAGATCCATCCCAAAAAAAAACCGATGAATTGATTACTCCAAAACTTCAGTCCTTTATTCTTGACTATGTCAGGCATCAATTGTGCACACCATTTCTTGGAATATCAAATTGTATTGGCTTGAAAGCTCCGGCATTCCTCGGGGGAGAAGTGAAGAGAGAGGCATAGTCGACCTTCATGAAAGAAGGAAAAGAAGCCTTCGATGCATTGCCAAATCTTGGATCTTGAAAAGAATATTAAGCTTTACGATTTGCTTCAGGTGGTTTTGCAGTGGAAGGATTAACACTAGAAGGAGGTGGATCAGGGGGAAAAGTTGGAGAAAAGCGAGGAGGAAAGGGATGGAAAGTGGCATCGAAAGCAGAAGAGGATGGAGGAGAGATGTGAGATGTTGTCGCAGCCTCCATTATTGAGGAGAAATACCTAAAAAGGATGTGAGATGATGTGCATTTAAAAATGATTTGAATGCCTTTTACACTACTCCAAACTTGATTCTCATTTCCATCATAAAAATCGCGATTTAAATTTGCATAAAACGTTTTGACAAAATTCGAGTAACATACTTCATTGTTATCCCGAGAGCCAATCAAACATAAAACTTCATTTTGTTTGAAAAGAGAACAAAGATCATAAGAAGGAAAATATTCAAAGATAGCGAAGGCTCCCGTATTGTCTTATCCATTAGTAGCATACTCAATATAAGCTTGAATAGCTTCTGGATCATTGTAGAGATGACCTTTGAGATTTTTGGTCAATCTCATGGTTTTTGGTGTACTTAAGGAAGCCATTGGAGATAAGTTTTGAAGAGAATAAAATGAAAAAGTTGTTTTGAATTTTGAATGAGAGGTAAAGAGAATAGAATTGAATAGATAAATAAATAAAGAGTGAACGGACATAACTTTTCTGAAAATAAGGACACTTTTTCAGACCTTGGGACTTGGTAAAAAAATGAAGGGAAGTTTGAAAGTTTAAACCTTTGAAATTCCAAATTTTAATTTCAATTTCTGGTGCATACGTCGGCATGTCGATTCTTGTATGTTGACATATATGTATGTTTTCAAAAATCAAGTTGCTTTTTCACTTTGTTTTATCATTATAACATTTTATATTTGCAGATTTATTATTTCCTGAGATGTTAGTATCTTTAAACTATTTAAAATTAATTATCATTATTATTATTTTGAATTTTAAAGTTCAAGTTTGAATTTTAGAATTTAAATTTTAAATTCAAATAAGGCAAGCAATCAAACATCCATTCAACCGACTCAATCAAAAATTAATTAAGGCGTACCTTGTTTTTAGATCCATTTCTTCAATATTTTCTGAATTCTGAATCAATGTAAAGCACATGTTCGAATTTCCTGTTTCTAGCTCTTCATCGGTTCATGATGAGTTTAAATCATCTAAATTTGCTGCATAGGCCCTTTTCCTCTTCTTTGACGAACTATTGTATGTTTGTTGATTCAATTTATCTGGATATGGACACATTCCCTTTATATGAATTATGATCTGGTCTATTGCAGTTGTAACAACTGTCATCATTTCTTCCCGAACTTCCTTGATTATTTCTCTCAAAATTATTTCTTCTTTTATATCTCAGATTTTTTTTGAAATTCTTGTCATTAAGGCAATTTCTTCATCATCCTCACTAATTGAATCAGAACTGTCAGTTGTTGCTTTGAATGCTATAGATTTTTTCTGTCGACTTATTTTCCTTTTTCTGTAACAGAACTTCGAACGACATAAAATTTCCTATTAATTCCTCAATCTTCATTTCACTAACATTATTTGCCTCTACAATTGCCGATGTTTTCTGATACCATTCTGGAGTTAGTGAATTGAGAATTTTTCTAACATGATTCTCTTCAGAATAAGTTTTTCGCAAAGCCATTAATGAATGCATGATTTCTTGAAACCTGCAGTACATTTCGGAGACAGATTCATTCTGATTCATTTTAAATAACTCAAATTGATTAGTTAACATAGATATCTTGGTCTATTTAACTTTATTGGTCCCTTCATGAGCAACTTGCAATGTTCTCCATGTTTCATAAGCAGATTTACGAACTGACACTTTATTAAGTTCACTTCTATCTAATGATTACTTTGTGTAGCATCCTTTTGTTCATTAGTCCATTGTTCAAAATTAGTAGTGGGTTCAACATATTTAGTCTGCGTACTATTCCAAGTGTCTAATCCTATAGATTGCAAATGAATTTTCATCCTACATGCCCAATAAGAATAATTACTGCCGTTAAATAGTGGTGATCTAACAGTGGACTGACCCTCTACAAAAGAACTATTATTACTAGTAATTCCAGTGTTGGTTGCCATTTAATATTTCCAAAATTCAGATAATAAAATTTTGAAAACCTTTGCCCCATTACCAATTGTTAAGCACGCGGAACAAGAATCTTTAGGAAGAAATAACACAACAATGGGGTGAATAGTGTTATAAGAATTTTATAGAAATCTTAAGCAATCTTGAATTACTATATGAATCACACAATGATTATCACACTAGAAAAGATCACAAACACATAAACAATCACAGACACAGATATAAGTAAATATAAAATGCAGAAAAGGAAAGAACACACCGAATTTTAAACTAGTTCGGATTACTGCTACGTTCAGTCTCAGGCAACGCTGGATTGCACAAATTTTTATTAATATCAGAATCCAATTACAACACCCTTGATTTCACGGCTACATGGTTAACACCGATTCCTTCACCCTTGATTTCACGGCTACAAGGTTAACACCTCTCCCTTTCTTGATTTACGGGCTACGAGGAACACATTGTTTCCCAAAAAATTCCCAAAAATGTACAGTAGCCCTAGAACTCTTGAATAGCACTTCCAATTAGAGAGTATTTGATAGAGATTGAGAAAAAAAAAGAAGAATGATATAATTTGTGTTGAAATCGGCATAGTGTAAGTGTAGAAATCAAGAAATTAAAGTATAATAATGGTGGTAAGAGAAGGGATGAAGAAGGAGAAGATAAAGTAATTAAAAATTCGAAAATGTCCCCTTTATATAGAGTTCCAAAGGTTGCAACGGTTTTAAAACGTTTCAAATAATGAAAAGACACTCCCTTTGAAATTTGATAATGTATATGTCGACATATGCATTATGGTATGCCGACATATATAGGATTTTTTGAATTTTAAAACATTTTAAAGTGTTTAAATTAATATATATATATATATATATATATATATATATATATATATTCTGGAAATTCTTGAATCAAAACTAGTGTTTCAAATGAATTTTCTAAAGTATAAAAATATATAATAACATAGTAATATATAATATAAACATATTTATAAAATTATATGATATAATACTATAAAACATATATATTATAAACATATATATATATATTATAAAATTTTATAAACTATAAACATTATATATTTGAAATCATAAGTAAAAACCTTCAATAATTTGACATCAATTTAGAAAGGAGTTTGAAATAATTTTGAAATGAATTTGAAGATAATTTGAAATAATTGGAAATCAGAATTTGAAAGTGCTAGCCGGAGTTTTACATATAAACTAGACTCTATTACTTTGATAATCTTGAGATCTTGAAATCTTGATATCTTGATACTCATGAGTCTTGAATTCTTGATATCTTGATTCTCTAAAACTGTACAATCTTCAATATTTATTTCCTGTATATATATATATATATATATCCTATATATACATATGTATATTATAGACAAAGATGTTAGTGTATATTTTATAATCAATAATGTAAATAATTGAAACAAGGTTGTTGTCATCAAAATTCCATTCTCCAACAATAGCTTCCCCGAAGCTAAGTATTGACATCTCTCAACATGAATGCGCCACTGACTCCCAGTCAGTAACCCAAACATTGTTAATTGAGCATCCCATACCACCCATTCCAACTATTGGGTTTACTAGCCACTTGTCAGCCCCGCACTAGAAAAACTTAGAAACTCCAAATCAGAAAACACAGAAATATCTAAATCACATATAGCTTTAATTGGACGTATAGGAAATTAACCAATCTCGTATACCTCTGTGTCCCATACCATGAGGTTTATAATATGGTTTAATACCTATAACATCATCGCAAAGGGTGCAGAAAAAAGTGGCTTTATATAGGGAAAATTATATGGCAAGCCTATAGGTAGATCATGTCATGGCAAGCAGGGATTTGACGATAAGGCATAGATTGGAGGAGAACTGGAAAAGGGATCGAGAGCTTTACTTCCACGATGAAAAATGCTAGTAAAGGAAGGGGGTCAGAGAGAAGACTAGGGGAGGGAGGGATTCAAAGGCGATTTAGAGTGAACGGCGTAATGTAGGAGAAAGAAGTGATGAAGAAAGGGAAAATGAACCAGGCGCCATTAACGATAGTAAAGCTCAATCGAAGGCGATTTTTATTCCTATTTCTTACTATCTTGGTTATCTAGAAAGATGAATTTAATTCACCATTATTCTAGTTGTCACTTTTGAATTCTGGTTTTATTTAATTTCGAATGTCGTTTGAAATTAACAGGAATTTTCACAACTTCAAAAGCAACCAGTTCAATTCTCGAATGTAGATTTCGCAGATATGGTTATAAAACGATAGATCCCATTCGACTTGGACCTAAGGCGAGTTAGATAATTACTTTATAAGATTTGACTAATTAAAATAATACTTAATTAACTAATTACAACAATAATTTTTTTAATCACCTTAATTAACACTTACAACCCCTATTCACCATCCTTCACGGGCTTCCAGGATAAACACATGAAACAAAACCCGACATCCCACTAGTTCCCACACCTTGCATCGCTTCAAGGCGTCACCATCTCTGACAGTGGTTACACAGACCCTCGTTCCATGCACCAACGAACCAACCAACCCCAACAAGACACTTGGAACCACTAAAAATCGCCTTTGGAATCCATAGACAACCGACCTTACAAACTCGAACTCCCGCCGCCATAGATGATATCCTACCAGTACATTCACTTTAACGTAAATCTTACCCTCATTGACATTATTCCTACAGACAACAACTGTCCTCAACCACTGACGATGCGGAAATCAACCCAAAACCAAAAGCGACTTTGTTACTTCGGAGAAGAAATTATAGTCGCCTTATCAACCCCATAATGATCCCACCGTATGTATTGGATCAATAGTAGTTATTGATGAAGTTGAAAAGTGAATGGCCATTGAACATTAATTTAGGATTTTAGAGAATTGAATGGCTAAAGACTTATATTTATAATTAAACATTGGTACTATTCACTCTAAAAAATTTGAACTCCAATCGAAGCGAGCTCATCAATTTCTCATAATATATAACCCTATTTCGAAGTGGATGAAATCATTTTTAGGACCCAAATGGAACATATACAGAAGTTTACATCTGAAATCGAATTATATTAATTTAATTTTCTAAATAAATCGCTATACATTTTGAGTTCGCATGACCACACAGTTCGTCTTATCGCAAGAAACTCAATGGCACATAATAGTACACCATTCCAGATATGATGGAACCCGTTTCATCGAAGCCAAAGATAGTTTCCAAAAATGTGAATTTCACTCATTAATTAAAACAAATTATTATTAAACAATCCAAATTACATAAATTTAGAGAAAATATTTTATTATTTTGTTTTATTTAAACAAAATTTAACTAAGCTTTTAAATCAATTATTACAATAAATCCAAGATTTCAATTATTTATATAATTCTAGTATATAAATTACTAACCCGTAATTTAAACATTTTAAATAACTCAGATTTATGAATTTAATTCTTTAAATAAATATTTAAACATTTAAAATTAATTAAAAATTCGAGGGTATGTATCCTTCAGCCTTTAAAAGAATTTCGTCCTCGAAATTCGCAAAATAAGAAGAATGCTTCCAAACCTGTTAACTTGTAAAAAAATCAATTATTTGAAAAAATCAATAAATTTTCTAAGTCTATACATTTACAAAAAAAATTGGTAGCACGCTACTTTGAGTGAATCAATAACATAAATATGTAAAGCTAAAACCAACTAGTGACTTCTGCTTCCATGTATGTGTATTTACTTACGTAGCACAATGGAGAGTTAAACATGATAAATCAAAATAATATTGTAGCATATCCAACATATATCATGAAACTAAGCATTCCAACCAACACATTACAAGTCAACTTGTATAAGCAGGTCAAACTAAATTATGCAACTTATATTCTAAATGTTGAAAGCAATAGTTAGGTTATAAACCAATAAGGTGTACATATGTCACCCATACAGAATATCAAATTTGATCATTTGCTCGATTATCTCAAATTCACTTCTGAACTGCTACTACTTACTTGATCACTGTAATGCAGATTCATATCTAGATTCTTGTTTAGAAACCGCCGTTCTCTTTGCATAGCTATATACTATGATAGAGAATTTCAAAATCAACTATCATTGCATAGCCATATATTATGATAGATAACTTCAGAATCAATCTAAAATTTGTATCCAATGCTTGCCGGAGTTGAGTGAAAAATCCTAACTTGAATTAGATAAAATCACCTCACAATTGTGCACTAAAATCTAGATTTAGATTATCTATGAGACTACAATAACTTGCATATTATAAAAAAAGTCACACTGATTTTCATATTTAGTATATTTTCTTTTATACTAAAGTTAATTGTGACTATATCATACAAACCCTTAGTTAAGTTTTATAACATTTACAAGCATATTTATGTTTATTATTCACTTAAAAACTTAGGTTCGCACTTGCAAACAACTCTCCTACTTCTTAAGAATTTAAACAATACCTACATTATTTAACTTAACCAGATATGTTAACAAAATTCAAAAAAATAAATATATATCCAAGTAGCTCTTTTTCAAATTAAAAGTTATAAGCTTAATCTCTAAATGTTTTCACCAACGCTTAACATCAAATTAACTACGAAATTCCAACTTCCTAAAATCATCATGAATCCCATTTCATTTAAATAAAATTAAACCTAACAATTTGTTTCAACACATACTGCGATAATAATGGTTGCTAGCAATTTAGCTCCTCTGCAGTTTCACCCTTCTTCTCTTTAGCCTCTCCACGCCTCATCGCTCCTCTAGCCCCAAGTCTACTAGCCCTGCCTTTCGAACTAAATCTGGGGTTTCGTACAATTTCAATGCCTTAACTTCCATATTACATCTTGATGGTTATTCTCTAACTAACGTTTTTGTTGTGTTGTCTTATGATCTTATTGTTATCTCTCTAGAGCAAGCTCCTATCTCCGGATTACCTAGTGCATCATCCATATGCCTCTTTCCCTGTTACTCGCAACATCTACCCATAAAATATGGATGCTAATTCTAAGTCCTGAATATATTGCTTAGTGTATAAAGGAACATTCCGCCCGCAGCATCTTGGTCCGACCCGACCCTTAATATTCAATATCATTTACTGCTACCACATTTTTTCCATTGTAATTTAGCTTTATGTAAAAAAATCAGATTAAAATCTGACCAAATAGCAAGTAATAATTGTTCTTGAAAAATGTTAATGCCATAATTAAAAAGTACATATGTTATCAGATTATTATATTATTATGCAAATTCATTCTACAAGGTCAAAGCTATAAAATATAAAGTGCATTCATTCAAAGAGTAGGAAAGCAGGAATGGAAGGATTTGCATTCTTCCTCAATGAACAAAGCGACATAAAAAAGTTATTACTGTTTAGCATCAGGAAAAAGACAGATGAAATGGCATGTGATTTGTACATAAAATGAACTTTTAATGTCTTAAAAAGACTTGTATATTTGTTATCAGTATTCATCTGATTGCCAAATCACTTATATTCCAACCTCACTCATTTCATTTGACGGGTTTAATCAGGTATGTATGACAATGGTAGTCTTAAGAAAAAGAACTAATGGGTTTGATCATGACTGTAGATAGCTACGTACACAGTCCGTCTCCACATTACTACCAAACAACAAGTCTAAACCAAAGGCCAATTAGTCAGAATGCATATTGTTGGATGTAGCTCATTTGGTTGTTTCGCCCTTTTCCATCATATGTTTTATTTGTGTGTGTATGTATGTATATTCCAATTTGCATGGTAACTGTGGAAAAAACAGTTTTCTACTGGTCATGTCGCAGATTTTTCATTTAACATATTTTAGACATAACTATTTGTCATCCATATTGCATTAATTCACATTAGATGTTACTTCTCTAAATTGACATGTTTGAACTTTGTGCCAATTATTTGTTGTATAGCATGTTCATATCAAACAGTGTCTAAAACATTGTATTGATGCATATTCCACTTAAATGTCTGTTTGATGCTCAAAATGTTTGTTTTACATTATTTACCTAAAAATCCACTATTCTTAGTGTCTGAAGTACTATTTTTAGTGTCTAAGATTAATGTGCAAACATAAACATTAGTTTGTTGCGTATGGAGTTAATTAAACCCATTAGAAGTAGTGGGTTGTTGCATGTGTTATCGGAGATTAGGTTTAGTGAATCCGAGCATTGGATTGTTGGGAAACAATGGCTGAGTCACGTACTTGGTCGCTTTCTTGAAGACGATTCGGCGATATGGTCGGTGGTGCAAAACCAGTTCGTACTCTCACCGCCGCCTCTAGGATAAAACAGCCCTCTGGAAATAATAACTGATTTGCTTTGCACAAACAAATCAGTGCAGATTTGCACTTTCGAAATAAAATTACTGCTCGAAAATTTCTTAAGAATATTTTAATGGCGGAGGTAAGAAGATAGTATTTTAGATAATATTTTCGTCTACAGCTAATGATAATATATAGATGGAGATTAGGGCTGTACGAAAATACTGGGCAGTGGGAGAAAACCGGATCTGCTAAAATACTTGGTCAACAGTTTACCGTTTCATGTAAAGTCGGCTCGGAAATATTTTCTATATATAAAAATATGGTTCGCAAAATGCAGTGTTTTCAAGTCCAAAAAATATAAGTGTTTTACACCACAAAGCCAAGCCCAAGCCTAAGCCCGAACCGGGCCGGGCCGGGTCGGTCGGTCGCGCGCGCGTGTGGTGGTCATGATGCATGACCTTTCTCCTCACAACAAAGCATATATTGGGAGCCTAAGGCCCCAACATGATTTCTTAGAAACAAGTATAAATACTTGTCTCTTTCATATAATCCCATGATGTGGGACTATTCACATATAGGAGCCATTCTTACACTTAGTCAAATTTTTAATAATTCATAATTATTTCCAACAATCCCCACTTGAATTTTTAAAAATATCTTCGAGCAGTTTCTATAAAACATAAGATTGTGCATAAACAAAGGTGTCATCCGACTTGAACCTTTGCATAGTGGATAAGATTCAGTTTTTACTAGAGTGACACGTAGTCTTGAACTCTATTCCTGACAACAAACCACACACAACCTTTTCTATAGTGCAATCAAATAAGCCCGTGCATTTATGGTCATGCACGTCTATCCCAGTTTAGTGAGCGCTCTACGAATTTTGCCCAAAACTCCATAGGAAACGGCCACATTTCCACATTCACATAGGTGAGTCTATCAAGAGTACTCCTGAAGGTAGGTACTCCACTCCAAATAGAGTATAGATCTCATTAAGAGTTTCTATCAACTCATCCTCTAATCACTTCAGGAATACATGCTTCTTTGTTTATTAAATAGCATGTTCAACTCATATCACTACACAACTTGTTTTTACCTATTGAACCTATTTCTTGGGATCTCCAGTCATTTAGGTCGGGTTACCATTGTGCGTGACTCAACAATCTAAGGGCAATAGTCCCATTCTTTTAGAAGAATTAAGGACTTTCTCTCTGGACAGTCCTTTCGTCAAAGGATATGCCAAATTTTCTTCACTACGTACGTAATCCACTCTAACAGTACCTGAGGAAAGTAGTTCTCTAACCGTGCTGTGCTTACGACTTATTTGTCGTCTCTTATCGTTATAATAACGGTTCTGAACTTTTGCAATAGCCGCGGTACTATCGCAATGTATCAACACAGCTGGTATCGGTTTTTCCCAAAAGAGAATCTCAGCTAGCAGATTTCTCAAATACTCTGCTTCTTCACTAGCTGTGGCTAGTGCTATCATCTCAGACTTCGTAGTAGACTGAGCCAAAATAGTCTGTTTCTTGGATTTCCAAGACACAGCTCCTCCAGCGATGCTAAATATATAGGTACTGGTCGCTTTAGAATCATCAGATAAAGTATTCCAGTCTGCATCTGAATATCCTTCAAGTACAGCTGGAAACTTCTCATAATGTAATCCAAGGTTCATAGTTTGTTTAAGGTATCTCATGACCCTTTCAATAGCATGCCAGTGCTCTATACTAGGTCTACTGGTAAACCTGCATAATAATCCCACGACATAGACAATGTCGGGTCTAGTACAATCAGTGGTATACCGAAGGCTGCCAATGATGCTCGCATAATCAGACTGTCTTACACCTTCACCAGTGTTCTTAAATAACTTTACACTAGGATCATATGGTGTACATGCAGGTTTACAGTCAAAGTAATTATATTTCTTCAGTATCTTCTCAATGTAATGAGATTGATCCAAAGAAATTCCCTTTTCTGACCTAGTAATCTTTATACCAAGGATTACACTCGCCTCACCTAGATCTTTCATATCAAAATTAATAAGGATTTGACTGAATTTATGGCATGAATGTTTGACCCAAAGATGAGTAGGTCATCTATATAAAGGCATATAATAGTGCAAATGTCATTCTCAGATTTGTAATAAATGCATTTATCACTTTCATTAACGTTAAAACCATGTGATATGATTAAGTTATCAAATTTTTCATGCCACTGTTTTGGTGCTTGTTTTAAACCATATAATGATTTATCTAATTTGCATACTTTATGTTCTTGACCATGTACTACAAATCCTTTAGGCTGGTCCATATAAATTTCTTCCTCTAATTCACCGTTAAAAAAAGCGGTTTTAACATCCATTTGGTGTATAAGTAAATTAAGAATGGAAGCAAGTGAGATTAAAACCCGAATGGATGTTATTCTAGTTACAAGTGAAAAAGTGTCGAAGAAATCTATATTTTCTTTTTGTCTAAAACCTTTAGCTACTAGTCGTGCTTTGTATTTATCTATAGTACCATCAGATTTTAATTTCTTTTTAAGCACCCATTTACAGCCTATAGATTTACAACCAGGGAGTAAATCTGCCAAATGCCAGGTCTTATTGGATTCCAGAGAATCCATCTCATCATTTATAGCCTCTTGCCAAAAATCGGCATCTAAAGAAGATAAGGCCTCTTGGAGGTTTAATGGATCCTCCTCTATAATAAAAGCACAAAAATCCATTCCAAAATCTTTTACGGTTCTTGCTCTTTTACTTCTTCTAGGTTCAGCTTCAGAACTTTTATTAAGTTTTGTTCTAATAGGCATACTTGAAGTGCCCCAACTATTCCTTAATTTAAAAGGAAATTTTGTTTCATAAAAATCAGCATCATTTGATTCAATTATGTTATGTGCATTTATATCATAAAATCGAAATGCTTTGTTATTAATAGCATAGCCTATAAATACACATTCATATGCTCTACTTGCCAATTTTATTCTCTTAGGGTCTGGGATGCGAACATATGCTAGACAACCCCAAGTTCTAAAATATGACACATTGGGTTTATGATTCTTTAAAATTTCATAAGGTGAAATTTTATTCTTAGATTTGGGGTTCTATTTAAAACATGGCATACAGTCAATAAAATATTCCCCCACCAATGTTTTGCGGCACCAGAATTTAATAGGATGGCAACTACTAATTCGGTAAAAGTCCTAATTTTTCTTTCAGCTTTACCGTTCATTTCAGGTGAATAGGGTGCAGTTCTTTCATGTACAATACCATGTAATTTATAGAAGTCCAGAATTGAAGTAGATTCATATTCTGTTCCTCTATCACTACGAAATCTCTTAATTTTCCTATTTGTTTGATTCTCAATTTCAGTTTTGAACGTTTTAAACATTTCAAAAGCATTACTTTTATTTTTCATAAGGTAAACATATGTGAAATCAGAACAGTCATCAATAAAAGTGATAAAATACCGATGTCCATGTCTAGTCAAAGTACCATCAAGTTCACATATGTCAGAATGAATCAAATCTAAGGGTTCAGACTCTCTATCAACAGATTTATGAGATTTCTTAGTGATTTTTGCTTGTGTACAGAATTCACATTTATCAGGTTCGGATTCTGACATCTTAGGTATCATATCAAGAGTGCTCGTGTTATGAATTATTCGCTTATTAACATGACATAATCTAGAGTGCCAAATATTAAAATCACACAACATATAAGCAGAATTATTCACTTTATTAGATTCAACATTTAATTTAAACATTCCCTCACAAGCATAACCCTTTCCTACAAAAGTCCCCTTATATCCTATGGTATACACATCAGCTGCAATAAATTGGGTAAAGCCTCCCTTATTGAGGAGAAAGCCAGAAACCAGATTCTTCCTCATCTCTGGAGTATGCAAAACATCTTTAAGAATCACAGTCCTTCCAAAGGTAAACTTGATCTCTACGTTTCCAACCCTTGCAACTTTAGTGGTATGAGAATCTCCCAATAGCACTTTCTGATCATCAGCAGCCGTGTATGTTTTGAACATCTCACGATCATAGCAGACATGGCGAGAAGCACCAGTTTCTACCCACCAACCCTCTGATCCACCAACAAGGTGAATCTCAGTAATCATAGCCGTAAGAGGAGGCTCTTCAGTCAAGTTCGCCTACGGTGCAGAGCTTGGCCTGTTCCGACACTTTCGTGCCATATGACCTGGTTTTCCACAGTTGTAACATAGAAACAACTGTCCAGAGTCATTCTTTTGGGCTGGTTTCTGCTGTCCTTTTGGGTTTTCTTGCGGATTCTCAATCTGTTTGTTGCGCCTGTTCTGATTCTTAAATGATTTCTGATTTGGTTTCAGAACAGTGGATGTGGTCTTCTTAGTGCTGTTGTTTGAGACAAACAGCACTTCCTCTTTCTAGTCCTGTTTGCGTGCCTCTTCCTCAATACGAAGGCCAGTGATCAGGCTCTCTAAGGAAAATTCCTTAATCTTATGTCGTAGGAAATTCTTAAAATCTTTCCAACCTGGGGGCAGTTTGTCAATAATAACAACAACTTGAAACTGTTCGTCCAAAACCATACCTTCGGAGATGATCTCATGAGCTATTCTCTGAAGCTCATGAGACTGCATCTCTACTGACCTATCGTCTGTCATTTGGTACTTGAGATAGCGGCTCACAGCATACTTCTTTGCCCCTGCCTCCTCTATATCGTATTTCTTCTTTAGTGCTTCTCAGATCTCCTTCGCTGTTTTGTCATCGGAGTTGTAGTAATCATATAGATCATCACAGAGTCTGTTAAGGATAAAATTTCTGCATAAATAGTCCTGGTCAATCCAGTTCTGTTGCTGTTTTGATTGTTCAGTCCAGGATGCTATTTTCGCTGCATCAGTTTGGTCAGGTTTTTCTGGCAACTGCGGTTTTTCGGTGGTCAGAGCAGCAACCACCTTCCTCATCGTCAGGTAGAACTCCATCTTCTGACGCCATCGTTTGAAGTGCAGACCTTCAAAGCGGATTGGGGCAGCAGTCACCAATGGGATCTGGAAGGCAGAGGGAGGAGCAGCATCATCGAGATTTGATGTCGAGGCCATTGATTCAGTTCGTCTTCAAATTGTTGGGAAACAATGGCTGAGTCACGTACTTGGTCGCTTTCTTGAAGACAATTCAGCGATATGGTCGGTGGTGCAAAACCAGTTCATACTCCCGCCGCCGCCTCTAGGATAAAACAGCCCTCTTGAAATAATAACTGATCTGCTTTGCACAAACAAATCAGTGCAGATTTGCACTTTCGAAATAAAATTACTGCTCGAAAATTTCTTAAAAATATTTTAATGGTGGAGGGAAGAAGATAGTATTTTAGATAATATTTTCGTCTACAGCTAAAGATAATATATAGATGGAGATTAGGGCTGTACGAAAATACTGGGCAGTGGGAGAAAACCGGATCTGCTAAAATACTTGGTCAACAGTTTACTGTTTCATGTAAAGTCGGCTCAGAAATATTTTCTGTATATAAAAATATGGTTCGAAAAATGCAGTGTTTTCTGGTCCAAAAAATATAAGTGTTTTACACCACAAAGCCAAGCCCAAGCCCAAGCCCGAACCGGGCCGGACCGGGTCGGTCGGTCGCGCGCACGTGTGTGTTGGTCATGATGCATGGCCTCACTCCTCACAACAAAGCATGTATTGGGAGCCCAAGGCCCCAACATGATTTCTTAGAAACAAGTATAAATACTTGCCTCTTTCATATAATCCCATGATGTGGGACTATTCACATATAGGAGCCATTCTTACACTTAGTCAAATTTTTAATAATTCATAATTATTTCCAACAGGTAACTTCTAATCTATTAAATTTTAGGAAGCTTACACCTTGTTGTGGGTTAAGCGCAAAAATAACAAGTGTGATTGGCTTTGGTTGTGTGCTTTTTTATATATTGATGTATGGATGTATGTATATTCTCATTTGTCCACTTTAAAATAACACAAATGATTAGCTTGATCATGTAGTTAGTAAAGACAAGTATCATGGATATGATAAGATAACCACCTAGGAGTACTATTAAATTGTAAAATTGAAATTCATTAAGGCATTTTAAGAATTGAGTTACCACAGGATCAGTTCATATAGCGGGGGGAAATAGAAACAATGGACTAAATGTTAATCGTGATTGAAAAAGTGCAACATTAAATAGGCTAAATTATATCGTAATAGGATAAGGAATGTTTGAAATACCAAGTTAGGAAGTGAAATTTGATTTTTAACAATGGATTTACTATTAAATATACTTGTAAAACCCTTAAATGTTCTAATTTACCGAAGGCCATGTTTTGATTTTTAAAGATGTAAGAACAATTTTGAGCCATGTCGGATATTACGAGAAATTTAATTGTCTTCGAAAGAAATTTAATTATCTTGGAAGATAACTGAACCGATGTTTCAAAAAAAACATGCAAGGTGAGCCTTGAAGCATGCCTTATCGTGCGTCGAGGCACATAACAAAGGCGTTTTACTGGTGTGGCTTACGCCTCAAATGTTTGAGGCCCAAAAATTGTATACTTCATAGCCTCAATCTACGAAGGCTTAAACCTTTTAGGTTTAAATAAAAAGTAACTGTTTGATTCCATAACTGGAATCCATTAGAGCTTTTTTATTTTTTATATAAAGAAAATAAAGATACATAGCACTAAAAAAATAAAGAGTTGCACTCTTGAATGACTTGATTTCTTATTTTTTTTTGCATAGGTTAATTTGAACTAGACCCACTGGATTCCACCAATTCAAAATACTTCGTTTATATTGTGATCAGTGCTCTAAAAAACGTGCATGAGGCACGCCTCGAGGTGAGGCGTGAGCAAAAACGCCTTGAGGCGCAACTCTTGAGGCGTTTTACCTTTGAGGCTTAAACCTCAATCCATTGAGGCTTGAAAATTGTAAAAAAAAACGTATACCTCAATCCATTGAGGCGTGAAAAACGCAAAAAACGTACGCCTCAAAGGCTTTTCACTCCGTCTTATGCCCATTCGTTCCAATATTCAGACCCAAAAAAAGTAACCTTAAGCTTGAAATTTTCGAACTAGAAACTCGATTCAATTGGAATCGAGCTCGACTCCTTCCGTGGAATTGAGCTCGTTTCCTGTGATGGAATCGAGCTTGACTCCTTCCCTGGAATCGAGCTCATTTCCAGTGGAATCGAGCTTGATTCCAGATTTTTTTTTAATTTACTGTATTATTTGTACCTTTTTTGACTGTATTTTTTTAATCAGTCCTTATTTAATTGGTTCATAATTTCTATTCTTGGCTAGGTTAATTTCTTTGGTTTTTACTTACTATTTGAAGTTTAATGTTATTCCATATTAAAATTTAAGTGTATGTGTTGCGCTTTTTCTTTACCTAAAAGGCTTACGCTTCAACGCTTCGAGGCTTACGCCTCGCCTCATGGACCCGAAAACGCCTCAAGTACGCATTTTGCGTTTTAAAACATTGATTGTAATCATAGATGCTCCAAAGGAATTGCACTTAATTATAACTAAAGATTAATATTAGTACTTAATAAATTATTAATTTAAAGCATTGTTTTAAAAAAAATGCCTCAATACTCGCCTCAAGGTCCGCCTCGAGGAAATAAGAGATAAAACGCGTTAAGGCTCATTCCAAAAGACTTTTTACCTCTAAAGCATACGCCTCAACAACTTGAGGCATACAAAGCGCATAAAACGTACGCCTCACACGCATCAAACAGCTGAGGCATATGACTTAAAAACCTTTTAATCTTAAGTTGTAAATATTGACATAGATAAATATCATTAAACTTTAATTATTTAATGAAAATAAAAACGACAAAATTTAAGAAAATAAAAATTAGCATTTTTTTTCTTTTTAATTTCAACATCGATATAATCAAGTAAGATTGTTTACGAAATAATGATCATGAGCAATGCAATGAACTTTCTCATTGTTATTTAAAGAATGTTTTTCAATAAACTTTGTTAAATCTCGAAATAAATTTTGTAAATCGATTTGAATTGATAGAACGTATCAAAATTGGAGGTTGATGTAATCTTCAAATAGTTTTAAGGAATCAAAATTTGAATCATATGAGTTTCGATTATTTATTTTTAATCTATAATTAAAAAAAAATACTTAGTAAAAGTCAGATCTTAAATTATATCTTTTTCATTTTTTGCATTGGTTAATTTAAAGTATCAAAATTTCTTTATTTGTTTTGCGTTTTATTTTTACTCAGAAAGCTTACGCCTCATCGTTTCAAGGCTTACGCCTCACCTTGTAGACCTGAAAACGCCTCATGTACGCCTTTCGCGTTTTAAAACTTTGATTTAAAGTACAGAAGTAAACATATATAGTTATTTAATTTTTTTTTTTAAGCCATGATCGAAAAGAAACGTGTAAGCATTGAGAATGATGATGGTTGTGATTATGGTTCTTTTTTCGAAATACAAAAGCAAGATCATTTTCATGCTAGCGGTGATGATAGCTTGGATGACATCATGCTTATGGACGAAGAGGAAGATACCATTTGATCTTTTGTAATTTATATTGATTTAACCTTAAAAGTTTATGGATGACTGTATTTTTTTGAATTATTTTGAATGCTTTATGAATGTTATATATATATATATATATATATATATATATATATATATATATATATATATATATTTAACACGAACGTTACGACACGGGCTTCATGCATGACTATGACACATACTTTGCGCATGAATTATATTTTAAAAAGTTGTAAATGTTCAACAGCCCTAGCCTCACGTATGCTTTTTCCATTTAAAACAATGATTTAAACTAAATATCATAATGCAAATCTTGTAGAAATTGTGTTTTTCTACCATCAAAACATGTACATAAATGTATTTTATTGAAAATGTTTAATTGCAGAATTTTTGATTCTTTTGAATATGTGCACATGCTTATATGATTTCGAATCTATGCTTCGTTTGAATCTGCATTAACATACAAGTCAGCAAAAAAATTGAATCTATGTTTTGTATGTTCACCACCATAGTTGAAATGTTTGAATGCATGCGAAGTATTGAGGGTACGATCCGTAATCAGGTATAATCTACCGTTTACTGATTTACCCTTGGTTAGGCAGAGTGTCATGGACGAATATTATAGTTTTTTCATGTATGTGCATGTGCTTGTATGATTTTTTACAATAAGCGTGTACAGAAAGATTGTATTCTTGTTGTTGCGACTATGGATTTGTGTCATTTTTTGTGTTATGTGGTCACTAGTATGCTGATTTAGATATATTCAATATTAGTGCCTTGCATACACTGCCATGTCTCTAATACGTATGCATTGTTTTGATATGTTAGACCACGTATATCATTTGCTGACTTAGCTCTTAGCATACTCACATATCTCCTATGTATGTTTAGATGGTTAGATGTATTACATATCATAATTACAATTTGCATATGTTGATTTTGCATTTGATTTCTAAAGTGAATTGCATAGGAAAATTTTCATTTTAAGAAGAAAAAAAACGTAATGACTCGTAAATTTGCACGCATTTAATTTAAAATAACAAATTGTAAATTATCGTAAATAGTTAAGCAATCCATTAATAGGGGATTGAGCGTTGTTGCCTATTTGGACCATCCAACGATGTTTGAAATGGACAAGAGACTAATTTTAATATATAATATGAAATTGTTTGAAGTTACAATTTAAGAGATATAGATTGGAAAAGTTTAAGCAATTTGCACAACCACTTTTAGACCAAACGATTGTAAAGGTCCAAACTACTTGATTATCTATGTAAACAATGTTATGAAATCCTAAAAAGCAGCTTTCACACTCATAAGTTCTTTAATCCCTAAACTAATCTTAGCAATGGGACTAATGCCTCTTTAATTTCAAAAAGTGTGTAAAATATTCCTGACTTCAGATTGAGTATTTCTGGTATTAATCAAAGCTATTCACAAGACAAAGAAACGACAATCAATCATTTATTAACAGTCAACATTTACGGTTTCGTCGACAACGATGATTGGTGATTGGAGTTGTATTGATAGGTGAGGGATATACACAAGGGGGTAGTTGGATGTGGCATAGTAACATCTGAAGGTGTAAGGTGGTCGAAAGAATCAAACTAGAGTTTGGATTTATGGATAGTAGCTCAATTAAGGGATCAAATTTGGTGAGTTTACGGTGATGTAAATGGGAACAATTGTAGATGGGAAGGTCATAGGAGACATTTGTTAGAGCTCTTGTTAGAGCATCATCAAAGCTAATGTAAATAAGATGTATTGTCAATGACACGTCTGCAGTTGACAATGTTTTTTTGAAAAAACGCAGTTGACAATGTTAATGAAACTACAATCTCCAATGCTACTGTGAGTTTCATTTAGTCAATGACGTGGCACATAAAATATTAAACAATTTCGAACTCAATGTCTACTTCTGGACAACACCATTCACAATTTCATAGGGTACACGTCATTGTATTCAGTTACAAAATAAACTCCATTTACTATTTCCCACCGATTTCAAGCAATCCATCTAATTTTCTGTTGCCATCCTAGGGTTCCTTTCCCAATCTTTCCAGCTCTTTTAGGTACACAATAAATTCGATTTTGCTGTTGCTTTCTTCGTGTTTGAATAATCACTGCCTCTAGAAACCTCTTGTTGGAATCATTTGTTTTCACGGATTAATTCATTGAATGGCTGCTGAATAAAAGTGAATATATTAAAGAAACTGGGCATTACGAAAGAAAAAAATAAAGTGAAGGGGAGAATGAATACCTCTACTATTTCTCAGGTTGCGTCCATGACTGCAGTACTTTCTCTTTCATGTGGTTTCATGTTTCCCTCTTTCTATGATATATTTTGTGGGAAAAGTTGGCACCATCTCTAAAAGTTTGGTTTGCAGTTACTTTTAAGATAGAATAATTCGGTTTTGAACATTTGCGTTAGAGACCATTCGTTTGTGCTGCTGTTTATGGAGATTTACATTTTCTTCATGATCTAAAAATGCCCTGCCACGTATGCTCAACATGACATCACAACTGAAGTAGACTGGAGATGCTCCAACGATGCAACCAAATTGTGGTGATAGGTTGAACACGTTGATGCAGTTAGGATTTAAATACTAAGTGAGAAAAGTAGGGGATAATTACATTATGTTCCCTCCATATACTTCAATTGCAAATCAAATACAATATATTCTATTATCCACATCTTTTATATACGAACTCGATTTTACAAGAAATAAATCGTTTTACACTCGTTTCGAAATTTGATCAAGAGGTAGCAACTCGATCAGGTGGTGGGTTTGGTGAATTGAAAGTGGTTGTGGTGGCGTGGGAGGATACAACTATAGGTAGAAGATAGTAGAAGGCATTCGTCAATGCTCCAATGGTTCAACCAAATGGCAGTGACAGGTTGAAGACGTTGATGCGGTTATGGTTCAAAAACTAGGCAAGAAAAGTAAATGATAATTACATTAGTACCTCTAAGAATTTATTTACAATTAAACTAAAAATCTTCTACTATTCAAATTTTTTATGTACGAGGTCGGTTTCACTAGAAATAAACAGTATTGGGCTCTTTTTTTTTTCTTATTTTAGACATTCTGACATATATTTGGCTCATTTTGAATGTTTTTTTTAAATGAACTTAACAATGCTTACTAATATGCTCTTCCTTTATTTGTTAGATTATTCATTGCTTATATGATGATTTTCACAATACATTTATCATTGTTGTTCGGCATATGATATACAAGTTGTTCATATGTTATCGGTATCTATGACGGTTTCCCCTACTTACTGGACTTATGGCAGCGTTAGTTTGGAAATTAGAAGTCGCTAGCATTTGAGATCTTTATTTAATATATGATACTTACCTTTAGAATTAAATGTGCATATCACACACTAGACATATGTTTGGTGTTTGATGTGGGTTGGATCATTATGCTAGTTGAGTAATAACTGAGATGTTATTTTAAATTTGATTATTTTTCTATTACTGCACACTGATTAATTGAGCAGTTATTGTTACTGCATATTAAAGAGTTATCAGATAACAATTGTTTATTATATAAATGATATAAATTAATAATGATGTAAACTAAAGTGAAATTATTAAAAATAAACCTAATCAAGATCATTATTCAAAAACTATGAGGGAAATTCACAAATGACATTTGTAGTAGTTTTAAGTTGAATTTATGGGAAACATTAGTATTAATATTAATATTAGTATTAATATAATGAGAGGAAATTCACTAAACCCTAATATTATCAGTTAATACTTTACAAATCAGAGTATTATTTTATGATAAAAAACTTATTTCAAAACTAATGTCCGTTGACATAAGTAAAATACTATAACTAAACATATTGTTATTAATATTGAATCAGTATTAACAACCATTATTATTTATAAACTTGGGTATATCTACTATGAATAATTATTGATAATTCTATAATGAGACTATTTTTGAGTTAAGCGATGTATCCGTAAGTAATTAGGATAAATTTTTATAACATAATTTCTAGGTACCTATTAAACAAAACATGTTCAACATTATACTTGTTATTTTTATTAATAGTTGGTTTGAAAGCGCAAAATTTTGATCTGAGTGTGATCATTTCAAAATACCCTATATAACTTTTTAAATATGAAGTTGTTATTCCAAATGATTTCCCCAGTTCGTTATTGACTGTTGGCTTAGAAGTGCAAACTTTTGGTCAGATCATGAACTTTCTAAAATACCCCTATACATAACTATTTAAATGTTAAGTTGTTATTTCAAATGATCTCCTCAATAAACTAGGAGATAAAAAAATTACGATTACTTTTTAGACGTATTCAAACCTGAATGCTGATTCAATTATTTAAAGTAAGAATGTTCAAATGTAAGATCTTTCTAGATAAATCAACCAAAATCTTTAATAATAATTGTGATATGTTTATTGTCTCGCTTTTTTGTATCAACATGAAATAATGAAAATGTCTTTTTCATATCACATAAAAATATAAACTTGTTTACGAATTCAAATCGTTCTTCTACAAATACTGTTAAATCTTAATATTGCTTTAAAATATGATCTAATAAATAAAGTTCAAATTCATTCTTTGTTACATAATAATACAAATGAAAATGTAAACGAGTAAATATTTTGATATTGCAACTTAAAAATTCGAATTCACCAACTACATATGATTTCAACAAAACAAAACTATGACTAAATGTTAACGCAAAACATTTTCTTTTGAATCTTTTAGATATATACAATTTGTATAATAACAACTCATGCAAGAAACACGTGTCATGATCACGTGCGAAGTACGTACCGTGACACTCATCAAAATAGGCTAGTTTGAGCTCAATCAACAAACAACTCAACGTTTTTTGTTACAGTCGGATAACAAACAATTATGCATTGTGCAGTTTGTTTTGCATTTTTATTCGCAACTATGAATCGTCAGTCGTGCACATAAGTATGCAATTACATATGCAACTTATAGTTGCACATGAAAATGTATTGAATAAAAACTACAACTGCAACACTCTTAATTTTTGATTAACATTATTTATGAGATTTAATTAAATATAATAAATAAATTTATGTGTTGTGATAAGGAAAATGAGATTTGATAATCAGATTAGTTGTGCCTTGTAGTTATTAATGGCATACGGTGCAAAAATGCGCAAAGCTCCTTCAAAGCTTTGGTGTAAGGCGCATCAATTAGTGTGGGCTTTTTTAATGTATTAAGCAAGTTTAGGCATTTTTTATAAATTAATACATATGTAACACGATAATTTTAAAAAGTTCGAATTATTGTCGAACATATGAAGAAAATATTTTTTTAAAGGCAATTTGTAAAAGATCCATCATCAAATATAAAATCATAAACAAAAAATATTCGAACATGATAGTTTTCTAAAGCCAAAATCCAGTATAATTATAAATATTATTGATAAACTACAAATCTAAATATGATTCAATAATTATTTTTTCCTAACCAATGTTTGCATCATCGAACTCATAAGTTTCGGCGTCTTTCTCATCCATTTCATTTAGATTTGTTTCTTTTTCATAAAGAAGTAATGGAGATGAAGCATGTGCAAGGCCATCACAACTCATATTCCATCAAAAGAACTACTCAGGACTTGAGCATAATCTTATATTGATCAGCATTATCTTGGATGAAGTGACAAAGTATTGGAAAGCACGGATATTACATGAATGAAGCAATCACGTACCCGGGTCTCGGGTCACGGGTCTCGGGACTCAGGACTCGGGTCATGGGTCCCGGGACTCGGGTCTCGGATCTAGAACATTAGAACCGCTTTGGGTCTAGAATATTAGAACCGCTCTGGGTCTAGAACATTAGACCCTCTCCAGGTCACGAACATGCGACTCGCTTGGGATACTCAACCCGCGACCTGCTTGGGGATACTCGACTCGCGACCCGCTTGGGATACTCGACCCGCGACCCGCCTGGGACACTCGACCCGCGACCCACCTGGGACACTTGACCCACGACCCGCCTGGGACTCTCGACCTGCCTGGAACACTCGACACGCGACCCGCCTGGAAGAAATAGCTACACATGGATTTGGCCTTATTCTTTAGGTTGTTTCCACTCCTAACAACTTGGATCGAGTTGCACTTGGCATGGCATGATAAAGAGAGGATTTTTCCATGTTTTCCACCCCATTTCGAGACTCAATGGATGGGCACCATGTGACACGCAACCCACTACCTGCCTGTGGCTATAAATACACCATTTGAAGGAACTTTTGAGAGATCTCTGGGCATTAACTCCTCTCGGCCTCCATTGCAAACGACACAAGGACATTCTGCCTCTCTTATATCAATCTAACACGATGATTTCGTGTATAAAATCATTCTCTTTTCTCCTCTTATTCATTGTAACACAAAGATGTGTGTAAACAGATTTTATGGATTGTAAGGCAGACTTGTACTTGTAATTTCTTTGCATTTAAGAAACTATAAAGTGGATGTAGGCTTGGTTTGAGCCGAACCACTATAAAAAAACTGTGTGTCCTTATTATTTTCTGTATTTATTATCTGTGATATGTGATTGCGAGGACTTCATACTACATTGGGTGTTTATACCAAATTTTGGTCTAACAGATATCAACTTGGTAGATGTGTAATGAATCCTTTCATGTAGAAGTCCAATATCCATGCATATAAGATTTCAGCATTTGATTTGTAAATATTCGACACCAAGGGTTTCGTTACTTTACAAGGCACATTTAATTTAAGAGTACAACACCCTTTTTGTTTAGGGTTTCAGCATCCTTCTGGTTAAAAGATTCGACATACTTTGTCCCATTTATTTTCAACATAAATTCTAAGCGGCATAGAAGGCATAAATTAACAATTTCAATATCTCATGTTTTCTTTATTTTCACATCTATACTATGTAGCATTGATGTCGAAGATTTACAATTTCAACGTCCATTCATTTCTGGCTATGATGTCATAAGTCTACATTTTCCACAACTATTGTTTTGCGCCAATGACACCGTAAATTTATAGATTCGACATTTTTATTTTATAGGTTCAAAAGCCTTTATACTATGTAATGTAAACTAAAAGCTAAGTCTTATAGGTACAACTTATGTCCAGAATTTTGACAACCCTATTTTGGTTGTGTAGCCTTATGTTTTACAAAACTGAATACATATTTTAAGGATTCAACATCATATTTCGATGGTATATATGTCGCATTTTTATAATTTAAATAGCTTCGCTTAAGGAATCAATAGCCAAGTATTTTAAAGGTTCAACGGCCTCTTTTTGATACATCAAGTTAAAAAAAATCTATTTCAAAGAAGAATGTATTTTAGCATAAGCTTTTTGACCAAGTAAAGGACGCATTTCCTTTTTTCTTAAAAATGATTTAAGGAATAAATCATTTATAAAGACAAGGTTTCAAGGAATTAAAAAGTATTTTAGCATAAAGTTTTACAAAAGAATCATTGCCCATATCATCATTAGATAAATTGTGATACGAAATCTTGACTCATGTATTAAAGAATAAAATGGTATGGGAATAATGCAGAGTGGCATCATATGCTTCGGCTGTTAGCCTCCAGTTGATTAAGATATACGATTCTAGTACTTAGGGCTTTCTTAAAGGTAAAGACTAAAAGTAAAGAAACTCATTGCTTAGATATATTATTAGTTAGCCTGCAAAACCATTAGGATTAGAGTGACCCTAAAAAAAAAGCATATTTCGGATTAACAGTCCAGTTTCCTCATAATGGTATTTGGAGAATTTGGTATGTTTGGTAAGCCTGAGACAACCATCGAGGTTTGCAGTAACCCTAAAAAACTATGGAGTAGAGATAGATTGTCCATTGATTAAGGCATATTGGCCAGATATCTCATGTAGCATGCATGTATGTAATTATTTAGTATTTTGTTTTAACCACCATGGTTTATAGGTGCATAATTTGTGATATATTGTTAAAAGATACTAAAGAGGAAAACTCGTTCCGCTCTGAGGCATGACCTCACTAGATATCTATTTTGATTCGAGATGACATGTTATTATTCACACCAAACTAGTTATCTAACATGAATTTTTTGTTTTTCTTCTTAAACTCTCAAATGCTCACTTGAGCAATCCAGGAGTAAGATTTCAGGTTTTCATGTTTGATGAATAAGCTTCTGAAGACATGCAGGAGGTAAACTGACTATACTAGGAGCTTTATTTATCCACTGTGTTGTTTCATTTTGCTTGAATGTATGTAATGACAGATTGTATCTATCAAGTAATAAACTCTAATCAATCAAAAGACATCTTCATATGTCGCTCTTGGAGTATTTTGTAATAATTATATTTTTTTCTGGACATGGACAATAATCGGGATTATGTATTGGATGTAAAATTTGTTAGTCAAATGTGTTTTTAAAAAAAAAATCATATTTTTTTTCTTTTGATTTTAATTATATACTACAACTGGTCTCATTTTGTCACCGGAAAATAATACTATTGATTGGTGCAACATCAGTAGACTTTATTTTCGGATCTAGATGTTGCAGCAACCCATAGTTGTTGATTATCCAACAATTACTACAAAAAAAGCTAAGTTGGTTATTGACCAGGCTCAAACTAGCCTGGTTTAATAATAAGTTCGGAAACCAACTTATTTGGCTAAATAGTATTTCGAAGCTTCCCATCTTGAAACTTTGTTCAAATAATGATCTAACAGCTTTGAGATCAGTTTTAGATGAACTATTGTTATTTTGAGATAAAATTAATATGATTTTCAGAGAATTTTACGTAGGACTATGATTATTAACTGTTAAGTAATAATAATAGTCTTGGGACAATTGCAATATATTTTTTACTTTTGAGATTTGATACAATAAACTTTTGTTATTTGTACACAAATAATGGTAATTTTGTTTTTGGATATTTAAATTGGTTTATAGTGTTACTTTTAGATATATGATAATGTTTAGACTTAAACTTTGAAATCAATTACTATTCTTTTGAGCAAATAATGAAATTATGATTTCAAAGGATTTTATTATCTTGATAAATAATACTAATATGCCTTTGAAGATTCAATTTGAACTATATTACTATCCTAGAGTAGATAATGACAAAATAATTTAATGGTTGTCGAAGTAATGTTAAAAGAGACTATGAATTAAGAAGGCATCATTTTTTTTAAAGCCAATATGTGCATGACTTCTGCACCAAAATAAAATATAGATGCCAGTTTGAGAGATAAGCATATGAGGAATGGTAAATAATTTAATTACGAGGTAGAATAGCACATAACCCCAACCCCTCTCCCTTTTATTGTGTGGTGAATGTTGATTTATTGATGAAAATAATGTTTGCATCCTCCATATACAAATGGTATCCGTTTATAAGCCCTTAGAATTTGGATGCAAATGCCATGACTAACATGTTCTTTCTTTTTTTAAATAAAGGCACTAGGTTTTTTAATTAAGGGACAGTGAAGTTCTAAACTACATAATCCATAGCAAAATATACCTCAGAATAAGAAATATGAAAAAGGGGTGTGTACATGCATAATGAATCATAAATGTAATGTCCCGCATTTTATCGGTTTGAATTTTATATATTTAAATCAGTTTAAATATTGAATTTGTAATATAAGTGTATTTATATATTAATTAAAACAAAGTTGAACGTATAAAATATATATTAAATATAATCGAGCCCGTAATATCGCGGCAGTTCATAATTTAACGTTCTGAACTTCAACTAAGTGTACATGACCCATTTTAAATCGGATTTCTGTGAAACAAGAAACGTTGGAATCTGTTGAATTGTATCTTTCTAACAGAAGTGAAAAACCAAGATTTTGTGTTACAGATTGTGAATTTTGTCCAAATCAAATTTTCAGAAATTCGCTATGAAATAGTTTATCGACCGTAACGGTTTATTTGATATAACTAGATACCTGTCACAAATTTGAACAAGGTTCTTTTGGCACATAGCGATAATTTAATTTTTAGAATTTTACTGTAATTTTTAAATAATTAAATACGCAACTTTTTATTTGGAGTATTTCGCACCCTATATCGATATTTTGGGGTTTCACAATATAAGTTAAACTACCGATATTATTATATTTTTGAGATCGAGGCACCTCACTCGTCACGATCGTATTGTCACTTCAGTCCGTGGCAGTCCGTAAGCCGAATGAAGTTTTATATATATCGAAGACCATGAAGACTTCACTTTGGAAAAACAAAAGAAAATGAAATACTAACTTTATACGTGGATCATATTCTAAGACAAAGTGGCCATGCTTTCAAATGAGCAAACCCATACCTCACCATGCGCTTCCAATCCAAATTCTATTCATTGGAAAACCAAATACTTCACAATTAAGTTACCTAGCCTATGTATCTTAAGTTTCTAAGCTACCCTGATGCTACTACCATGCTTCACGTTGAAGACTTAAGGCATTTTTTTTATCAAACAGACTTACCCCTAAACAACAAGAGCTATGAAAATACAAATATACAATCTATCCCAAATCCAAGACCTTACCCTAATAATGTAGACAAACGTGCAGATCCATACACCTACGCCGGTAAATAAGGAGGCATTTTCTGGGAAAGGTATTGGTTAACTTTACTTAACAATTAAGTTTCTCCTCATCTATAAATAATCACCGCAGCTACTTCTTTGTTGCTTTCATGGTAATTTTCTTCTAATAAACAAATATATAAATGAAGCTTTGTTTGTGTTCCGCGAAGACGTGGTGGACTGGATGACTTAAACGAAGTCTGACACAGCGGTTTTGTGTAGGACCAGTAGCAGATGGCTAGTGGGGATTGTTTTAGTGGATGTAAGTAGTGAAGTATGGGGGAGGCGGTTGTTGTTAATAAGGAGAGGAAAGGAAGAAATTCATAAGGGAGGTAAATAGGAAGCAGTGGAGTTTGCTCGCAGGATTGGTGAAGGCGGTGAAGGCATGGGTTGTTGCGAAGCCTTGTCCAAATGCTTGTTTTTAATACAACATGACAAAGATGCCAAACATGCAAATTGAAAAAGCAGATGAGCATGTTTGAGATGGGAAAAGCATTAGCTCCTAGTGGCGTCACAATTTAGTGAAGAGATGGTAATGAAGACAATAGAGCCGTTACAATAGAGCCGTTAGAGTGTGAACACGTTTTTATCATTTTTAGCATGCTTTTTCATTATCTACTAGCCGTTAGGCTCATGCATACTTGGTATATTTAATACTAGCCGTTATGCTCATACATATTTGGTATATTTTGTACAAGCCGTTGGGCTCATAGCACTATATATATGTGCTCTTTGTATCATGTTTTGCATCAATAAAAATTGCAATTGTTCCTCTCTAATAACTCTCCTCCTCATCCCTTAATATGGTATCAGAGCCAAATTGCCGAAAGGCATAATCATCAAGCAGAAAGTTGTTTTTGTTTTATGGCCAACAACAAAGAAGTAACCTCCGCTGTTTCAGGAAGCTTGGGGTACAGTGCTCCACCTAACCATCATGACCTGATTAAACCAAAAAGCCAAATTATCACCACATCTCTAGACGAAGACAATTACATTCTATGGAAATATCAAGTAGAGATCGCTTTAAGAGGGTATAATTTACTGCAGTACATTAATGGGACAATAACAGTCCCACCAGTGACAATAACCAATTCAGAAGGAGAAATTGTGCCTAACACAGACTACACAAAGTTTCAAAAACAAGACAGCCTCCTCTCCTCATGGCTCCTATCGTCTATAAGTTCGAATTTATTATCACAAATAGTTGGACGTAGCACGTCTTATGAAATATGGAAAACAATTGAACAAATTTTCAGTTCACAATCAGCTGCTAGAATCATGCAATATAGAAGGGAATTACAAAATTCTAGAAAAAAGGAGGCAAGCATGAAAGAATACTTAGGTAAAATTAAAAATCTGTGTGACAAGCTTAATACTGTTGGTCATAAGATCAGCGACAATGAACAAATCCTATTTATTATTGGTGGATCAGATGAAGAATATGAATCTCTAGTAACTGTGTTAGCCACACAACAAACTTTACCTGATTTACAGTTCGTTCGATCAGCACTCCTTGCTTATGAAGGCAGAATTGACCAAAGAAAAACAACACAAAATAAGTTCTCTGCCAATTATACCACAGTCAGAAATAAGCAGATACAAGGAGATAACAACAACTATCGTGTGAAATGTCAAATATGCCAAAAGTTTGGTCATATGGCGAACAAATGTTACTTCAGGTATAATTCAGACATAGGTAGACAACATGCAAGACAAAATTACTTTTCACAAAGAAGAGCACAAGCAAATATGGCAACAACAGGGAATTCAACTCAAAATAATAATAACGCAAAACGAAGACATAATGCTGCATATGATGATGAAGTAAAAAATGAAGACAATGGCTTCGAAGAATGGTACCCTGACTCAGGAGCGACTCACCACATAACTAGCAATCTTCAAAATTTAAACATTGGGAGCAGAAATTACTCAGGTATGAGAAATTTGCATATGGGTAATGGTAGTACTGCTAGTATCACACACACAGGCAAATGGACTATCTTTGGGAAAAGACAACTCAAATTAAACAATCTTCTTAGGGTACCTACGATTAATAAAAATTTGTTAAGTGTATCAAAATTTGCCAAAGACAATAATGTTTACTTTGAATTTCATCCTAAGTTTTGTTTAGTTAAAGATTCCCTAAATCATGAAATATTACTTCGAGGTAACCTATACGATGGTTTATACAAATTCAAGACTGCAAACTCAAGTGGAGAATTCTGGTACAATAATGTAGATGCTAGTAGTGACAATGACTGTATTAGGAATAGTTGCAATAACGTTGATTATGACAATAATAGCGATGAATGTAACGTGATTAATTCTTGGCATATAAAATTAGGACATCCTAATCTGGAAACTGTTAAGACTGTTCTGCGTAATAATAACATTCATTATAAAAATGTACCTATCAAACACACATGCACACACTGCCAACTCGGCAAGAGCCACAAGCTCCCTTTTAGTGATTCTGAAACCAGCTATAATGAGCCACTGGAACTTATAGCCGTCGACTTGTGGGGACCCGCGCCTCTAAATTCATATCAGGGACACAAGTATTATCTTTCTTTTGTGGATGCTTATTCTAGATATACTTGGATATACATGCTGAAAACTAAATCAGAAGCTTGCAATACAGTTATGCAATTTATAACTCATGTCGAAAAACAAATGAACAGTACTGTTAAGGTTATTCAGACAGATGGGGGAGCTGAGTTTAAATCTCTAACTAATTACTTTCTCAAAAGAGGGATCAAACATAGATTAACTTGCCCACATACGTCCGAACAAAACGGTTTAGTCGAAAAAAAAACATCGACACATAGTAGAGACTGGTCTAACTTTGTTATCACAAAGCTCATTACCCATGAAATATTGGAATGAAGCTTTCTACACATCTGTATTCCTCATTAACAAGTTGCCAACCAAAGTCTTAAACAATAAAAGCCCACATGAAATGATATACAGTGTTAGACCAGAATATGGTTTTCTGAAAGCCTATGGGTGTCTATGTTTTCCATGTTTGAGAGACTATAACAATCATAAACTAAGTATGAGATCAAGCCCATGCACATTCATTGGTTATGCACAAAACCAAAAAGGTTATAAGTGCATGGACAAAAATGGGAAAATATATATTTCTAGGCATGTGATATTTGATGAAAACAAGTTTCCTTATGCAGAAAAGCAAATTGGCAAAAAGGATGGGGAACAAAGCATAAACAATAACATACGGTTTGAGCCATTCATTACTGAACCACCTTCAATTGATAGAAATGAAGAGCAACAACGCACAAGCAATTTAAACAACCAGGAAGAAACTATGGATCAAACAAACGAGCAAACCAATGAGACACACAATGACTCAGAAGATACAAACATACATCAAAACATGCAGCATAGTGAAGATACAGAAAACAACAACCATGTTGACAATACCAGCAACAATGATACACAGCAGCAAACACCACCACAATCAACTGGACATCACATGATCACCAGGTCAAAGAGAGGCATCTTCAAACCCAAAGTATATAATATTTCTGCTAGTGAGATCGAACCATTGAATTTCACTCAGGCTATAAGATCAAACAAATGGAAGGAGGCAATGGACACTGAATATAAAGCTCTCATGAAAAACAACACTTGGGGCTTAGTGACTCAACCAAAACACAAAAATGTGATTGGTTGTAGGTGGACATACAAAATAAAAAGAAAAGAAGATGGATCTATTGACAAATACAAGGCCAGACTGGTTGCAAAAGGTTACGCGCAACAATTTGGTTTTGATTTCAATAAAACTTTTTCCCCAGTCATAAAACCCACAACCATCAGAATTATACTGACCATTGCTCTATATAAAGGATGGAATGTGAGGCAACTGGACGTCAATAATGCTTTTTTGAATGGGGAATTGACTGAAGAGGTATACATGCAACAACCTGAAGGATATGGTACTGGTGATAAAGTATGCAAACTACACAAAGCAATATATGGCTTAAAACAAGCTTCGAGAGCTTGGTATGAAAAGCTAAAGTCAACTTTGTCTAACATGGGTTTATCACAAGTTAAATCGGACAATTCTCTATATATGAAAAGGGCATACATGGAACTGTGTTCATTCTAGTATACGTTGATGACATGCTAATAACAGGAGACAACAGCGAAGAAATAAACAGAATCGTTCACAAGCTAGATCAAAATTTCGCCATTAAAGACTTGGGGGAACTAAAGTTTTTTCTTGGAATACAAGTGATTAGGAAAAACAATGGTGAATTAATATTATCCCAACAAAATTATATCACTGAAATACTGCAAAGGGCAAATATGCACAAGGCAAACTCATTACCTACACCTATGATTAGTAACCTAAGACTATCTAAGCATAAAGGAGAAGCTATCGACAATGCCAAACAATATAGAAGCATAATAGGAGCGTTACAATACGCAACTATTACTCGACCAGACATATGCTACAGCGTCAATAAACTCAGTCAATACATGCAGAACCCTTTATCAGAACATTGGATGGCATTAAAGAGAGTGTTATGATACTTACAAGGCACAAAACATTACGGTATACGCCTAAATTCAGAAAAGGAACTTAACCTACAGTGCTTTAGCGATGCCGATTGGGCCAACGATATTGACGATCGAAAGTCTGTCTCAGGATACTGCGTTTACCTCGGTTCCAATATCATTTCCTGGTGTACGAAAAAACAACAGACCACATCAAGATCTAGCACAGAGGCTGAGTATCGTGCACTAGCAAGCGCTACAGCCGAAATCATGTGGATAGAATCACTGATGGAGGAGCTTGGTTTCACTCCAAGACGAAAGCCGGTCATTTGGTGCGATAATAAGAGCACAGTATCTTTATCTCTAAACCCTATTCAACATTCAAGGACGAAACATCTTGAAATTGATCTCCACTTTGTGAGAGAAAGAACGCAATCAGGAAGACTTGCAATATGTCATGTGCCCGCATACTATCAAAGAGCAGATGCTCTCACAAAGGCCCTTTCGACCAAAATTTTTATCAGAATGAGAGAGGAACTTCGCGTTATTAGTGCAGGCGGAAGCCAGAATGAGCAAGGAAACCCCAGTTCGAACTGAGGGGGCATAATGAAGACAATAGAGCCGTTACAATAGAGCCGTTAGAGTGTGAACACGTTTTTATCATATTTAGCATGCTTCTTCATTATCTACTAGCCGTTAGGCTCATGCATACTTGGTATATTTAATACTAGCCGTTATGCTCATACATATTTGGTATATTTTGTACTAGCCGTTGGGCTCATAGCACTATATATATGTGCTCTTTGTATCATGTTTTGCATCAATAAAAATTGCAATTGTTCCTCTCTAATAACTCTCCTCCTCATCCCTTAATAGATGGCCTTGGAGTCGTTGGATAGTCCGATGTGAGTTGGCCAGTTCAGGAGTCTCGACGTTGGGGGGCGCGGAAGCAAGACAGCGGAGACTTGAAGAGTTCGAAACAAACAGAAGGCAGAGCCTGATAAAGCAGAATGAGAAAGAAACCAATGGAGCAGGAACTCGAGTGAAAAACAGGTAGGAAGATGGACACGTTGGTGGATTTTCATGCATGAAGTTTGCGGAAAGGGCATGTCGTGCTTCCTTCTCATATCGGCATTTTAGAGTGCAAATCCTGACAATGGTATGTGGTGAAACGTTGGGTTCTAAGTATATGTACAGGTGGTAAATGGTGTTATAGCATGAATGAGAAGGGAGTGAAGAGGTTCATGCAGGCGGCACAGTCGGTCTCGTGTGGTTCCGAGGAGCTCGAAACCCGTAGCAGTGGAGAGGAAGAGTTGGACATCGGTGAACAAAGGAGTGAAAAACTCGGAAATGGTCGCGTTTTTAGGGAGCAGTGCATTGTTTTCCTTCATTTGGGTAAGGAGACTCAGTGGGACTCTGGACGTATGTAAGAAGGGGGAGCACCTTGTTTCCGGTGGTAATGTACTGATGGAAGGCTTAGCAATGTTTTCGAAATATACAGGAGTGCACGTGGAGATGGTATGTTTGAGCATAACAGTTTTAACATGAAGATGGGGAGGCTGATGGGTTTGTGTATGAGCAGGTGCTATCGAGAGGAGGAGGAGAATACAGAAGAGGCGGAGTGTTGCGAACTCATGCAAGTTTGATATGGAATGTCTGAAAAGGAAAAAAAAAGAAAAAAACAAAAAAAAAACAAACACCATTCAATTGTGTTAAGTAGCTGAGCTATTGGAGCTATCCTTATTGGAATAGAAGTTCTTTCCACTATGTTTGTAGAAGCCGAAGTAGCTAAACTTCAAAATGTTGTCAATGCTTTGCAGTCTCGTGTAGAAGTCAACGAACAAGTGTTCATGACTCGAATGTTGGAATTACGATCAAAAGTCGATAAGCCATTGAGAAGGATGGAAATAGAGAGAGGTCCGTCTTGGTTGGCTTGGAGAGAAATCGTGGATTCTACCAAAGCTAACCTTGAAACTTTTAAATTTTGATGTCAGTTTGAGCATTGTTCAGCATCGTTTTTAAGGTTATGTTGGAGTGTTGTCTATACTGGAGAGAGGAAGCAATGGTTATGGAGATATAAATATACTGGAAGTATGTGACGTTAGACCGAGAGGGAAAAGGAAGCAAGAATGGGTAGGTGCAGTTCCGATAAAACAACAAGAAGTCGACGATGGCCGAATTAAAGCACCGGGTTTAAACAACTGACGCAAATCGTTATTTAACGGTTAACGCGCAAAGGTGAGTAAATTCACTAACTCTGATCTGCTTTAAAATATTTTAATTATATTTTAATGTTGGTTGAATGATGCGTGATGGTTGATTAGGTAAATTACAATTTAATTGATTGAATATCGTCGTATACATACACATCATTTGTTGGGTACTGATCCCATCGATTATATATTCCATAGTATGGAATCAATGTTAATTGTTTGACTAACATATGTGGATGCGGAAACCGGTTGGAGGAATCCGACAGGATTCCTCGATATTTATATGTACTGTTTGTTTTATATGCACTGTTTGAACCCGAATTACATTTAAAACCCGTGTAAATAACTGATGTTGAATGAAATTTCAGCATTTGCTTTGATAAATAAATAAACGATATCGATTAATAAAATGGTAATAGTCGACCGTAAACCCATCGTTTTGTTAAGAAGTTGATTGGACGTCAGGCAAATTAACGAAGTTAATTATAAAAAATATATTTTTATAATTAAAGTGAAGTTTTAAATTTATAATAGAAGTTCTATTATAAACCAGTATTTTAGAGTTCGTTTTATAAAGTAAATAAAAACGATTGTTGACATTTAAGTAAGTTTATAAAGTAGAAATTATCCTACGATTAAATATTTGGATAATTATTTTAAGACAAACAATTTAGAAATATTATTAGATTAAATATATTAACCTAATGGTAAGAAATAATTAAAGTTAGTTAACGAATTTCCTGATGGAATGAAGTTGATTTAAATCAACTGTTTAAGTGAAAAATGATTATTAGATTAAATGGGTCCTTGTAAAGAAGTTATAATATAGAACTGTGAAATGAAGTTAAACGAAGAGTTAATGTTTAAAATAAATAATCATAAACAACGGAGATTTCAAAGTATGAATATGGTGTTATAAAACCATATTCCAAAATAAAACAAGGAAATACGATTTGATGTATATTATTAGTAATAAGGAGTTTAGAGTTACGAACGTATATCTATTCTAAAATAAGAACGTTGTCGATCAAGGACTGAGAGGTAAATAAAATACCCCAACTTGAACGGCTTCACTATTATCAAGGAACGATATCAGTTTGTAACGGAAGGAGATGTCAAGATTAGTATAAAGGGAATATGGCAACGTATTGCAAGTCTTAGAACTATAGCGATAAAATAAACACTGTTGACTAGGCTTAAGCGTGACTGTTATGTTGAGATTAGTTATAAAGGAGAATATTACAGCGTATGACAAGTTTTGAACTGTAACGATAAATTAACGCTGTTAACCAAACTTAAGCGTGATCTTTATATATAGCAGCACTTCCTAGGGAATGGAAACAGTGTGGTTTGAAATCCACTTATTATAAAAGTAATAAGTAACGATGTCCGTCCAAAGAAATATAAGAACGAGTTAGAAAGAGATATTGGAGAATTGTTTCAGAAAGCAATGACATCATTTCGATATTCGAAATGTGATTAGAATTAAACCATTAGGATTTGGAATTTTAATTCGACGATGTCGAATGTATTAAAGTGAATCATTTTTAGGAATTGTAATCTGATAGGATAATTAACATTTAGTTTTAAACAAATAAATGTTAATAGGATAGGATTCAGTATTTAGTTATAAACTTGATATTTATTTGATAAGAAATCGACTTAGAAACAGAGTTTGTAAAGTGGAATAGGAATATAAAAGTATGGAAGAGAATTCGGTAAACAAGATAAAGGAAATTATTTCGTGAATAAAGAGTTATATGATAAAGGTGTTTAGATTTCTATAATAAGGGATGGTATTCACATTTCAAAGTGAATAATGTTTTAAAAGTAAACGTTGGCCCGATTAAAAGGTTAAAATGAAACTGGAAATATTTCCAATGTAAATAGGGTAGATTATCCAAGTATAGAAATAAAGAACGTGAAAATAATGGAAATGGTTCGAACGTTAATAACGTATGTTTTCTAGAACATGGGAGAATAAGAGTTTAAAATAACTAGAAATGTTTTCCAAAGAAGTGTAAAAAGGTTAAAACGGGATTTGAGAAATATCGGGTAAGATATGAGAATTCGAATAATAAAAACGAATGTTAAATAAAAAGCACCCGTGTTTATGTGATGTCTAGTTATACATTTGAATGAATGTTTGTTTTTACTTTGATGGTTAAATAACCGACTATCGAAGTGTTTTGACCACCGTTGTCAATACGGAGAGACCGGTTGGATATATTATCCGAAAACCACTCCGTATAGACGTAAGCGCTGCGAATTAGATTATGCTGAAGATAATTGAAGGTGGAGTGAAATGCAAGGGTCGTCCTGTTCCAGAATGGTGCTTTCTGTTTGTCCAGTCCCAGGACAACTTGTATGGACGAATGTCTGACAGAGTATTTCCAACGGCCACGCCGTTGATTTTTACGAATATACCAAGTTGGTGGCGAGAAGGTAACTTCTCTTTATTCTACACCCATTGTGCATTTGTGTAATCAATATGTGATTACGGATTTGACAATGTGGCATTCAAAGTGAATGGTGATCAGATGTTCTGAAGATAGACGTAGCCTCTAGCCGCACAACCAGGAAGTAACAAAAGTTGGGCTAGGCAGCATGGATAGTTGGGTCATCCCCAAGCAGGGTGTATTATCACCGATCTAGAGAAAATTCATATTTATATTTCTTTTCGATTCTGTATCTTCGGATGACGGTTAGATGGCCAACAACCGTGGGTGGAAATATATTCATTACACTCAAGCTAAATGAGTGGACGGTCATGTGAGGCCGGGTTGCAAGACGTTCTTGTTGAACCCAGGTGTATACCCTCTAGAGTACACTGTTCGGAAGGTGCTCCGATACCTTGTCTGTTGGAATCCAATCTCCAATAAGCGCCCTGCGGTTTATCATTTTATACTATATATATGTAGAGCGTGAGATGCAAGCGTTCTGCTACTTGGATAATTATTTGTTTAGACATTATCATAATATCACTGGTTTTGATATCAAAGTAATTTGGATTATAATAAGGTAAAAACCGTCCATGTTTATGTGTGGGCTGGTCTTACTATTATCTTCTTGTTTGAAAAGGATTTTCAAAGTTAAACATTATGGTTGGAATTTACTCACACCAGTCCCATGACTGGCCCAGAGTTTATTTTGTTGTGTTTTCCCTAAACTCTTGGGTGCCCAAATTTGTACGGGCAATCAAGTGTTTCAGGCTTTGCAGATTTCACTTGGAGGAGCTCGAAGCAGAAGGCTCCACCCTTAGTATTTAGAGATTTTTTTCCGCTGTGATATGATGTATTATACTATGATATGGTATGTATGTATACAGATTCAGATTTGTATTTCAAAGTTATGTTATAATAAAATTTATTCGTTCCGCTGTGAGTTTCGTATTTACTCTGATTCTGTTCAGTTATGTTCTTCTTCTTCTTCTATTATATTAGTTCTATCTTATCTTTCTCATCCTCTAAATTCTTTCTATTAATGATCTGAATTTTCATGCACTTTGAGTTGGATGTGTAGGATATTAGTCAGCTCAAATTGGTACGGATTTTCGGGCCGTTACAATAAATTAGGTGAACACGACAGAAAAATGAAAATGAAGCAAATTGTTAAGTAAGAAGTTCCGGTATAACTACCTTTTTGCAACTCTTTCCACAAATGAAGCATCTAAATCATTGGAAGTAATTGTGATTGATTCTTCACATGGAATGCACTTGGGATGATCTACAAAACGTCAATCCCGTAAACAATGGAAATTATACATGACAATAAATGATGAGGGACTAAGTTACCAAACTAAAACTCAGTGCAAAACTTATTTTACAAACAGCCAATGTCTGAAACTTGCTACAAAAATAGACTTTATCTCCAGTCTTATACACACCCATTTTCAAAATGTAAACGTACAATTTTTTATTTTGTACATGCATACTTCCAATTTATAAATACAAAAATATGTTTATTTTATCAGTAAATTTTGAGATAAGGTATATTATTGAAACAAGTTTTTTTTGTGGATGTCTATACTTAAGATGAGTCCGTGATGAGTAGACTGAGTGAGAGTTGTTGAGAACCCTATACCAAAGAATAACTCACATTTTTTCTCGCACTGGAAACATGTGAGTAACATAGAAATAACCAGTGTTATCACGTCGACGACTAGTCGTCGACTAGTCGAGAAGTCGCTTTGAGAAATTCGACGACACTCGACTTTTGCATTTCGACGATGGCAGGCCAAATCGAGCCCAGAACCCTAATTCGAGCCCAGAAACCCTAATTGAGCTGAGTCGACATCCATATTCCTTCTCGTTGAACCCTAATTCGAGCCCTAATTATGGATATTTGTTGAACCCTAATTCAAGCCCAAACCCTAATTCGAGCCTAGAAACCCAAATCGAGCCCTAATTATGGATATTTGTTGAATTTGAACATATTATTATGTTATCTTTGTTGAATTTGAACCTATTTTTATGTTATCTTTATATCTAATTATATTATATATTTAAGTCTAATAAATATATGTATATAAAAGACTTGTCGACTAGTCTTATAGACAGTAGTGGCTCGACTTCGCTCGACTTGGCGTCGTAATAACCTTGGAAATAACTGGATCTTCTTCTTTCAAATCGACAGTAGAAACTGAGTTACAGTATTTGCATGAACAATTTGTACATTGCCAATAATGAGAAGGAAGCATCTGCAAATAACATGTAAAAAAACTAAGTTTTGTTGCCAAGAACGGACTTTACGTGGCCAAGCAACAGAAGATACCTTATGAATTCATAGCTAAAACAACACACATGGAAACAAAGGTTGTTTTGATATTTTGTAATGCCAGTATCATCAAAATGCATGCATTACACATCCTATGACTGATAATTGTTCGCTCTAGGATAGAAGATGATCGTTTAATATGGATGTTTTAACAATTAAAGTATGCTAGAGGTGAACTGTAATGACCCGCATTGGCAGAGGTATTATAATTAATTTATTTAATTATTGAAATGGTGGTTTAGAGAATTTAATGATCGTGAAATTAAATAATGGTGAATATTTAATTTAAAATAATAAATTAAATAATATATTTATTTCTGAAATAATCAGAATTGGCTGAAATGGCGATATGGTGTGAACCGGATCATCTGTGATATTTAATTCAGCTTGGAATTGAATTTGAATAACGAATATATTATATAAACGACAGTTTGAACGTAGAATTTTAATATAATTAAAATAGAGCTCGAAATGGCGCAGCAGTTCGCTATTCGGCGATTTGAACTTCAACTGAATGTACAGGATTCGTTTTAAGCCGGATTTCTGTGAAACAAGAAACGTGTGGAGCTGGTGAAGTATATCTTTCTAGTGGAAGAGAAAAATCAGGATTTCATCGTGTAGATATTGAGATATGTCCAAATCAAATTTTCAAATAGTCGCTATAGAATCGTTTATCGACCGTAACGGTTTATTCGATATAACTAAAGATCAGGTTTGAATTTAAACAAGGTTCTTTTGGGAAATAGTGATAATTTATTTTTTAGAATTTTACTATAATTTTTAATTAATTAAATAAGCAACTTTTTATTTGGAGTTTTTCGCATCCTGTAAACAACATTTTGGGGTTTCACAATATGAGTTAATCTACTGGTATTTTTATACTTTTGAAATCGTGGCACCTTGCTCATTTCAACAGTATTTTTATTTCTATCGTTGGCCGTCCGGATGAGAACAAACCTCTTGTAGAAGGGTCACCAAAATGTAAAACAAATATCTTCATTTCTCCGATCAAATGGAAGCCACGTCCCATTCTTCTCAACCACCCGTTCCCTATGGCCTCAAATCAAAGTCGTGGCTCCATAACTTCAACAAAATGAAAGTTTATAAATACCCAAACTAAAGCTTCATTTGTTTTTCTTCTCTTCAGCATACTAAAAGAAATAAACTAATATATAAAATAAAAAATAAAAAAAACTGTCGCATCCTCTTTGTACAGCATGGCGTGTGGCTATGGACGCGGCACAGGATTGGACGTCAGTTCAAACAGCAGCGGAGGTTTCTCGGGGCGGTGGTAAAAGGCAAAGTGGCGGTGCAGCATGAAGTTGAACAAGGGTAGTGTCTGAGTATTCTTTAAATGACTGGTTTAAATATTTCGAAGGGTTTAAAGTGGGAGGAGACCGAGCTCGTTTTCAACTATGGAGCCTGGAGTTGGCCAAGCGGTTATGTCAAGCAGGGGAGGTTTCAAGTGTTTTCTTCGGTAGGAAGTGCATGGGCATGGGGGATTGGGTGTTCAAGACTTTGGAAAAGGGTGTACGCGTGGGCAAAGAGGACGGAGATGTCAAGACTGGTAATGGCGGCTTTGTATTGGAACTGAACGGTATGAAGGAAGTGGGTTTCATGTATACTGGAAAGAGAAGTAATGGCAGTGTCATGGTACAGGCGTGGAGCAGTGAAGGAACGAATGAGAAAGGAGCGGTGGTTACAAGGGAGCTCGGGTGGCTTTGATCGGTGATTGGAAGGATGCTGTGCGAAGGGTGAGGTTGGCGTGTTGTTTCGTTTCACTTGGTACTGTGAGGTTGGCGGGTTGTGAAGGATGAGCGTGAGTATGTATGGGATTTGTTAATGGTAGGAGGGGTCCCAGTTTTCAATTCCAAGGAGATGGTAATGTTCCAATCGGTGGCGGGCTTGGGAAATTAAAACGGGTTTGGGCCTTCGGATAATAGTGAGCCCAATTATTTAGTTTTAATTCAATTTAAATTGTACGTTATCTTATAACTTGCATAACTTTATCATACGTGAACGAAATTCAACGAAACTAGTCACATTGGGATCGTATGGACGGACACTACACGATGAAGCTGACTGGGAGTGGATTGGGGTTCGTTATAGTTTATGGCGAAATAAATTGTCCGACTCAATCAAAGAACGCAAACCGATTATTTAACGGTTAACGCGCCAAAATGAGTATATCTCACTAACTCTGAACAGTTTATAATTTCATATTGTATTTTTAGAACTGTTAGATATTGGCTGATTGACTGTGTTTTGACTGTTTGATTGAACTGCTAGTAAGTTAGTTGAATTTCTATATTGATTCTGTTTAACCGAATATATCATATGGAACTGAAAGTGATGTTATCTATATTGTTTAACATCTGTGATGCAGGGAAACAGGTTGGAGGAATCCAACTGGATTCCTCAACATTTATTTTACTGTTTTCATATATTGTGATATATGATGTGTTATATAATCTGTTATGGATTATGGGTGTTGGAATGATGTTGATAATTTTTATTCGATATTTTAAATATCATAAAAGACCCTGGGATGTAAAAAGAATTATTTCAATGTATATTGAAATAAATGGAGTTTATAAAATCAACAGATTTTGTAAAAGGAAATATTTCGAAAGTAAATAAAAAGGGAAATCATTTGTAAAGTGAAGAACTGTTACTAAAAGTAAATCTTTATAAATGAATAGTTTATTCGAAAAGAATAAAGGAGTTAATCGATGTTAGTTAAATCGATTAGAGTTAAAGCAAAGGAGTTAATCGATGTTAGTTTAATCGATTAGAGTTAAAGCAAAGGAGTTAATCGATGTTAGTTTAATCGATTAGAGTTAAAGCAAAGGAGTTAATCGATGTTAGTTAACCGATTAGAGTTAAAGAAAATGAGTTAATCGAATATAGTTTATTCGAATAGAAAGTAAAATGAGTTAACCGAATATAGTTATTCGAATAGAAAGTAAAATGAGTTAATCGAATATAGTTATTCAAGTAGAAAGTAAAAGGAGTTAATCGAATATAGTTTATTCGAAGAAAGAAAAAGGAGTTATCGAATATAGTTTATTCGAAAGGAGTTAAGTGAAATGAGTAAATCAATAGCGTTGGTCAAATAGAGTTAATCCAATATTGTTAGTCCAATAGAGTAAATTGATAAGGTTTAATTGAATAGAGTTAAGTGAAAAGAGTCAATCGAATATAGCTATTCGAAGTAGGGTTAAATAAGGAAGTTAGTAAAAGGAATATAAAGTGAACTTTGCCTATTTCAAGGTTAGAAATGTTGTTCAGTTAAGGTCTGAGAGGTAGTTCTACCCCAACGTGATTGGCTTCGTTTTAACTAAGGAATAGTTAAGGTTCGGCAGTAAAGGAAATGGTTTGAGTTGGCATAGCGATGTTTGTTTAAACATCTGTCTAAGTCCAATGAAGAAGCTTTGGAAATGTTTTCCAAATAAGAACCAGAAATGTTTTCTGATATAGAAAACAAGAAATGGAAATGTTTTCCATTGTTAATAACGTATATTTTCCAAATTTTGAAAATAAGAAATATTGAATATAGGGAAATAGGAGATAAGTAAATTAATAAAGAGATAAATGTTGAATGATGTTTGTTCGATATAATTTCCATTTGAAAATAATATCGTTGTTTGCACATCTGTTTTTCTTCGATAGTTAAATCACAGACTATCGAAGTCTTTGACCATTTTAACGTTGTTAATATGGAGAGACCGGTTGGATTATTATCCAAAGAACCACTCTGTATTGGCTAAGCGTTGCGAATCATATATGCCGAAGGAAATTGAAGACGGAGTTATGCAAGGGCTATCCTGTTTACAGAATAGTGCCTTCGGTTCATCCTGTTCCTGGATGACTTGTATGGGCGGATGTCTGATAGAGTATTTCCAGACAATCACGTATATTGATTTCTCCAACCGTACCAAGAGTGGAAGCGAAGAAGGAAACTTCTTTTAGCTAACACATAATGTATGGTTAAGGACACCAATCGGTGATTTGATGGATTTGATGATGTGGCATTCAAAGTGAATCTGGTGTGATGATAAAGCGTAGCTTCTAGCCTCACATCCGGTAAATGACAGAAATCGGGCAGGCAGCATGGCTAAGTCGGTCGCACCGAAGTAGGGTGTATAATCACCTGGTCTAGAGTTTCATTTACTTCTAAAAATCTATTGTTGATGCTATCCCATTCGGGAAACGGTTGCTGATCCCAACCGTTGGTGATATACATTCGATACACTCAAGCGAAATGAGTGGTCGGTCATGTGTGGCCGGGTTGCAAGATGTTCTTGTTGAACCCAGTGTATTCCTCTCTAGAGGTATGCTAGCGAAAGGTGGTTCCATACCTTGTCATAGTTGGAAATCCATTACCCAATACGTGCTTGCGGTTTTGATTGTATACTATATATGTAGAACGTGAGATGAAAGCGTTCTGCTAGATGATTATTATATTGTGTTGACAGACATTACTATAATATCAAAAGGCTTTGATATAAAGATATTTTGGATTCTCATAAGGGAAAAACTCGTTCCGTTATACGGCGTGGTCTTATGAGATATCGTTTACTTGTTCAAACTGTTTTAAACTGTTTTACTCATACCAGTCCCATGACTGACCCGGAGTTTATTTTGTTGTTTTCCCTAAACTCTTGGGTGCCTAAATTTGTACGGGCAGTCAAGTAGTCGGGATTTTACAGATACACTTGAAGAGCTGGAGCAGGAGGCTTCAGGATCATATAGCTATAGTTTATTTCCGCTGTGTTGTAAGTGCTGTACTTTGATAATGATATGTATATTCAAATACAGATTTGTATTTCAAAGTTATGTTATGAAATATATTTATTCGTTCCGCTGTGAGATTCGTGTTACTCTGATATTGTGTTCTTCTTCTTCTTCTTCTATTCTAAGTTTCTATCTTATCTTTCCTCACCCTCTAATTTATTTCACTAATTACCAGGATTTTTCGATGTTTTGGTTATCGACATCGAGTTTATGTTGATAACCAAAGTCGCTTAAAATCCGGGTCATTACAGTTGGTATCAGAGCTTAAGTTAAGAATTACTTGGCTCTGTGGCGTGACTCGGTACAGATAGGGTTAGCAATACCCTAGATTGAGTTTGAGTGGATATATACGAGTGAACGTATTAGTTATTGATATAAAAATTATTTTATATTATGGAGGTTCATTGGTTGAGTTGTTTATGGGTTCTGGTCGATCAGTTTGATCCACTGTATCAGTAGGAGTTACTAAACACTCGAATACGATGGGTCATCACGATATGTTTTGAAAAGAGGGTAAATGAAAATAATTTTACCCAAAGTATATTTTGATATATACTGGATATATTGATTGTTATTATAATCGGGTAAAGATTATAAGTAAAATGGTTATGAAAATAATCAATCAGAATTCATATAAGTGAAATACGTGAAATCAGATGAGTTAAATCTGAAATTTAAACCAGAAATTGAGTTAAAACTCTGGAGAATTGGATAAGTGTTTGTAAATGGATTTGGATTAAAAATAAAGAAAATTTAAGATCCTGGGAGATTTTAAATTGTTTTACAAGCAGTGTGAATTATATTTTGAAATGAATTTCAAAATGGAAATGTTTAGAAATGGTTTTATAGTATTGAACTCACTTCGATCGCTGGAAAATAGATTCTGATGATGACAGCTGCATCATCAGTATTCATTTTCGAGTTGTAAGTGATGAATTACTACCAGAGATACTGTTTTGAATTTGTTTTGGGAAAGACAAGTTGTGTTGAATTTCAAAATGGGATTTATAATATAGAATTTGAATTTTGAAATAGATTTGAAATATTAACTTGTTTTAAAAGAAATAAAACGAGAAGTTCCTTTATAAATGAAGTTTATAAATAGTTCTTTTATAAACGAGGTTTATAAATGAAGTGAAAAGAATTATCATTGGAAAATTCAGAAATAAAAATACAAGTGTGAAATTGAAAGGAAAAACCTATTTTCCAAAGGTAGAAATATCGATTTCAAAAGGAATTGAAATCGAGGCTTATTTAAAGAATAAATAAAGAAAGTTGAAAAGGAATTTGAATAAATAAAATTCAAACATAGAATGTAAATAAGAAAATTCAAAGGGGATTTGAATATAGAAATTCAAATGAGATTTGAATGAAGAAGATTTAAATAATGGAAAATTGAATATAGAAATTCAAAGGGAGTTTGAATATATGAAATTCAATGTAAGTGAAAAAGAAATTGAATATAGAAATTCAGATGGGATTTATAATATAGAATTTGAATAGAATTGAAAATGAAATTTGAATGTAGAGGATTCAAATAGAATTGAAAATGAAATTTGAATAAAGAAGATTCAAATAGAATTGAATTTGAAATTTGAATATAGAAGATTCAAAGGGAATTGAAATGAAATAAAGAGAATTCAAATAGATTTGAATATAGAAATTCAAATGGAGTTTGAAAATAGATTTGAATAATGAAATTCAAATATGGAATTTGAATAAGAGATTTGAAATGAAATTCAAATATAGAATTTGAATAAGAGAATCGAAATGGAATTTGAATATAGGAAATTCAAATAAAATTGAAATGGAATTCAATTAGTTGATAAACAAGTTAAACCTATATTTGAACATGTATATTCAAATAAAAAGGCGAAATGGGCAAACCAGTAATTTGAAAATCACTTAACGAACTAAGTTAAAATGATTGGATTAAGTTGAAATGAATTAGAAATGTATAAATATACATGAGATATGTATGGATAAGGTATGAAGGTATATAAATAGAATGCTCGACAAACGGTATGTATTTAATTCATATATGAGATTTTATGCACCGTATCGGCTAGCTGCTTGGTTTTTCTCTTTTTCTTTTGGATTGGTGAGGGCCATGGGAGGCTATTTGAAATATCCCGATGCTCCTGGTACAAAGGAGGTTATGGCGAATTTTTCTGGGAATTTAAGGAGTTAGAATATTTTTAAGATAATTTGATAGTTAGAAATCAACGTATCGACATATATATAGAAGTCGATAAGGAAACGAACGTGGAAATAGAATAGTAAAATCAAAAAGGAAGACTAGGAATAAAATCTAGTAAGAATAGAAAGAGGAAGCATATACATGTTTAAAAGTGAATAAGTAGTTATATGGTATTGATTAGTCATATCTGTTTGGAAGTTATAAATGTTATTCAGTCAAGGTCTGAGAGGTAGTTATACCCCAACTTGATTGATTTCATTATTAACATATAAATAGTAAGATTTCAGGCTCGAAGGTCGATGTTGGATAAGAGTTAGTTGAATATAGTATTTGGGTTGTCGTAACGATGTTTTACACAACATCCGTTTTAACCCAAATAAGTGTAAGCTTGGAAATATAATAAAGAATATTTCCTAAGTATAGAAATAAACGAGATCGGAAAGAGATAAGTAAATTGGAATATTTTCCAATTATAAATAGCATATATTTTCTAAAGTTTAGAAAATAACGGAAGGCAATATTCGGAAATGTTTTCCAAATAACATAAAAGGCCAATATGGTTATTGAAAATATTTGGTTAACAAATATTGATAAAGAAATAGAGAAGTGATTTAACTAATGGAATATTAATTAAGGGCTCAGTGACATGTTCAAAAAGAAAAATTTGATTTTTGAAAAGAGTAAACTGTTTGAAAACTCCCAAGGAAAGACTGTTTGAATTAAAAACAAATTTAACAGAAATTTGTGGAAGCAAAATTGAAATAAAGTAAAGCCAGTAAAGTGGTAACTGAGATTGAATTAGAATGATATCAAGACAAATTGGATTGTGAGATTTAAATTTGAAGTGTAATGTGATAATCTAGTTAAGAGTTGGGAATCGAGAAGAAATTCGAGTTAAAATGATATTTGGCTCGGATATAAGCGAATGGTTGTGTTGTGAATAAAAGCAGATTGGAATTTGATTGGGATGACCCTTGTATCCACCGCTAAATTGATAACAGGTGGAAAGGATATAATTGTGAAAACCCGTAACTTCCCCGTAAAGGAAAGCGACGGATAATTCGAGAACAAGCCACAACAGAACGCATACAGAAGAACATTTCATTGTATATTACAACAATGCATCAGATTACATGAATATACAGAGTATAAATGAATATTACACAGAAATATCAGAGATTTAAATTACATTTAAATACATAGCAGCGGAAAATAATACAATACACAACTAGAATGAGATATACGGATCAAAGCTTTCCGGATATCGTTCCAGCTGTAAACCAGGATCCTGTGAATATAAATCTGCAAAACCAAAACTACTAGCTGCCCGTGTCAAAATAAGGGCACCCAGAGTTTAGGTTAAAACAATAAACTCCAGGTCAGTCATGTGACTGGTGTGAGAACTAAAACAGTTATTAATCTTTATTTTCAAAGGTAAATCAAGGGACCACGCCGTATAACACGGAACGGGTTTCCTCCCAAGAATACCAGTGCATAAAACAAACAGCGCAATGCTAAATAAAGAAAAATGAAGCTGTTATAAGACCCAGGTCCCATCACACAATGCAACGCAGCCGAGGATAGGGTTTTCCCTTATAACAGCCAAAGAATGCTTGATACGTTTAAAACAAATCATTTGATACTATTATAAGTGTATAGTGTATAAAACAACTTCAAATCATAAGTATCAATCATAGGCGGCATGAGCGCCCCATCCCACTATGTCGCCATATATAGGATTACAACTAAAACCGCAAAGTCACGTATTTGGAAATTGGATTTCCATCTATAAACCGAGGCAAAAGATAGTCCTCAACCGATTCGTGACTCTCTAGCCCGAGCCACAGGCAAGCGCGCAGGCAAGCCTTGGAGCGACAGGGCCGGTCCACACGGAGTGGATTATTATGCCTGAACAATACGTCTCCCCACCCTATGGGGTGTAAGTCTGGTCCGTCAGCCGACCAGAATGCATCGGCCGAAACCGATATAACCGAGGCGCCTCGCAACAGCAACAACCACATAAGTCAAACTCGTCAGGGTGTGTAAAACCACTGACGCCACTTCTAGCTAGAAAGAAACGCAAGTCCTCCCTGAGGTCCGTCTCCCGTTTTTGGTTCATACCTGGTGTGAAACACGCGAAGTAAACGTTACACAAAGCTACGCCACAAAGGCCGTGCTTTGATCATCACTACAAGACTTTGCTTTTCAACAGAAGCCTTGATCATTTGCATCTTAGCATGCCACACAGGCAAACCATCCTATGCAACCGATATCAGTCACACAGAATGAAATCCGATGTCAGACACACAGTCCATTTACAAGTCCGTTCTGGGTCTGAACGAAACCGGAGGCACCTAGTACCCCGCATATCCATCGATCTCCAAGTACGTCTGGACGATCACTAACTGTTTCCATCTTCTTGGGTGTACAGCCCAATCAAGATCATCAGCTATCACCCAAACGACGTGAAGACCTCCGGTCTTCGACCATCGTCTTCATCTTCGACTTATCGTCGTATCAGTTATTCAGAATGGGATAAACCCGGTCTTCCTGAATAACTCGCGTATATTTTATAAAAGTGTTACACAAACACAACATACGCCTCATTCCAATTCATTAGTCACTAACCGTAAATTAATCAAGAGAATAATTCCCCAAATATTAACCCCGAAGGCCGAAACCAACATCAGATCAATATCCAGAAAACCATTCTGTTTGGCTAACCGACAGTTAGTTTCTAAATTTCACGTTCAAATCTAATTAAAGATTTAACTATCGCCTGGAGCAAAACTGGTGATACTCCATTCTCGATCTTTTCAATCTAATTAAAGATTCATTAAAACTCCACTTAGTTTTAATCTTTGACTGGGTTAAAGAATCAGTGTCATTTAAAAACACGGTTCACGATAAACCCAAAATCACTTTCATTAATCGTCGGGTTAAAGAACGAGTGTTATTTAAAACACTGTCCACGATAAACCCAAAAATCAATATCGATTCAATTCCAATTAAATGTTATTTAATTGGTACACTTCATTAAATCTAAATAAAAAGATTTAATCATTTCTCAACTGGGTTCAAGAACAGTGTTAATGAAGACACCATTCACGACAAACCCAAATCACTTTCATTAATTATCGGGTTAAAGAACAAGTGTTATTTAAAACACTGTTCACGATAAACCCAAAAATCAATATCAATTCAATTCCAATTAAATGTTATTTAATTGGTACACTTCATTAAATCTAAATAAAAAGATTTAATCTTTTCTCAACTGGGTTCAAGAACAGTGTTAGTGAAGACACCATTCACGACAAACCCAAATCACATTTGATATTAAATACAAGGCTCTGAATAGAAAATATCCCGGCTTATATTCAATATCAAATTCTACGATTAACAAATGTCGTATTGGAAATAACGATATAAATATATATCTTTCAAATTTCCATAACAACATCCGTATAATCACGAATTCCAACATCGAAATATTCCGAAGACAATTTCGATTCAAATCCACTCCAATGCAATCATTGGATATTCTGGTTATTTTTAAAACCTTTTCTAATTCAGTTTATTTATTTAAAAATAAATAGAATTATAATTCTAGTTCAAAACTAGTTCAATTCGATAAAAATCTATTTTTATCGTTTCAAATATGGAGTTTTTCATCCCAATTCTTCCCAAATCATTTCTTATGATTTTACACAAATTATTACTATTTTTAATAATTTTATCAAGGCCCGTACAGTCGATTTCCAACAATGGCCATCGAACTGCACTTACAGCGACCTTTTTCGAATTTGATTTGGACGTATCTCCAAATCCAACCGTTAGATTTCAAATTTCTAATATTCGTTAGAAAGCTCTTTTCGATACGAACCCAACGGTTCCGGTTTTAGGAGAATCCGACGGTCGGATCTCCCGTAATGTCCGTTTGAAATAAATGGTCGAAATTCGCGAACTGCCGCGGCGCGGCGCGTTCTATTCAGGCCATTATATTATATATATATAATATATATAATATATATTTCGTCGATTTCTATTTAAAACGAATTATATAAATAGTTTTAAAATCGTTTCAAAAGCTATTTCAACTTTCTTTTCAATTCAAATCAAAATTGAATTCTTCTTTATAAATTCGTTTTAAAATTCATTTCTATTCAATTCAAATTTCAATTCAATTTGAATTCATTTCAATTCAATTCATTTCAAAATATTCGATTTCGAAATCACTTTTCAATATTCATTTCGAAATCGTTTTCAATTCATTTTGAATTCGTTTTCAATTCAATTCATTTCGAAATCGTTTTCAATTCTATTCATTTCGAAATCGTTTTCAATTCATTTTGAATTCGTTTTCAATTCAATTCATTTCGAAATCGTTTTCAATTCTATTCATTTCGAAATCGTTTTCAATTCTATTCATTTCGAAATCGTTTTCAATTCTATTCATTTCGAAATCGTTTTCAATTCTATTCATTTCGAAATCGTTTTCAATTCTATTCATTTCGAAATCGTTTTCAATTCTATTCATTTCGAAATCGTTTTCAATTCTATTCATTTCGAAATCGTTTTCAATTCAATTCATTTCAAAATATTCGATTTCGAAATCACTTTTCAATATTCATTTCGAAATGAATAAAATCGATATAAACATCGTTCACGTCAAAATGGCGTCAATCTAATCCTCACGGCTTCACATATTTCTATTTTCGAATATTCTATTTCAAATATTTCTTTTTCTTTTTTGAAACTGGAATGAGGCCCAATCAATTACCATATAATGTTAATTATATGGATTTTCTACAACACATGTATATACCAACAACGATGAATAATCAACCATCAACCAAAGTGCACTACACTGTATAAGCATCAAATATAGACATTTAACGCTTATAGCAGCTTGTCAATCAATCGATCGACATATTTAATCAATCAGGATGAGTGAACTTCAAATTTCATCCTAACACCCGTGTGGGGTTTCAAACAATCAAACACATATTTTATTTGTGCAGTTAGGCGATGTGTAAAATTTATCGACCCAATCAACGTCATTCAAATAGGTGTACATAAACAAACCGTCTGGTTTGTAAATGAATATTTATTTATTCACATTCACGTTAAAAATTATATTTTTAACGATAACACATTTTATTTTAACATATGTATTTCTATTCAGTTCATTCGTTAAATAAAATGCTATTTTTATTTTTCTAACTTATTTTAGAAAATTTCGGCGGCATAACGGCACGATACTAGAAACGGGACAAGGCCTAGCCTTATCCCCGGTCTAGTGAAGGCCCACGCCATTCACATATCAATCAAATCAATTTATTTATGCAAACCACAAAATTTGGAGTAAGAGTCTAACCTAGCCTTACTCCTTCGCCTTATAACGGCGCACGTCTAATCCTAACCAATTTATCGATTCGATTTTTCACACCACAAACCACATTCAAACCAATATCACAATCAATAACCAAACAGCCAAACAAACAAGTCCATGGTCTGTGGACGATTGTGTCGGGTGCTACTAAGCACCGTCTGCATCCTAGCATATATATATATAACTAGAAAATAAATTGAAAGGTGAGAAATTCTCACCTATAGCTATCCTAGCTCCACGGCACTTCATTGATAGAAATCTTCATTGCTATCGCATCTTCGTCTCTTCGTTGCCCGTAGCCACTACATATGTAAAAATCGAATTTTTACTTCGCTATTCCATATATAAAAATCGAATTTTTACTTCAAAGTTCAATATATAAAAATTGAATTTTTATTTCGAAGTTCTATATATAAAAATCATATTTTTATCTCGAAGTTCTATATATAAAAATCATATTTTTATCTCGAAGGTCAATATATAAAAATCCTATTTTTCTATCGAAATTCAATATATAAAAATCCCATTTTTCTATCGAAGTTCAACATATAAAAAAAAAACCCATTTTTATTTCGACTTTCAATATCTAAAAATCTGATTTTTTCTTCTAAAACAAAATCAGTTTTTATTACTTTTAAAAATATCAGTTTTAACTTTTCAGTTTTTATTCTTTTTACTTTTATAAAAAAAATCAGTTTTACTTTTATAAAAAAAATCAGTTTTACTAACTTAAAAAAAACAGTTTTACTAACTTAAAAAAAACAGTTTTCTTTCTTTTTTAAAAACCAGTTTTATACTTTAAAAAAAAACAGTTTTACTAACTTAAAAAAAACAGTTTTACTAACTTAAAAAAAACAGTTTTTAATACTTTTAAACATTTACAGTTTTTTTTAAATTCTACTTTTATAAAATAAAAATAAGAAAAGAAAATAAAATAAAAAGAGACGCTTACTGAGGAGGGGGGGGGGTTGGAGACGTCGGCTGCAAGTCTCGAGCTGGGCGGAGCTGCTGGTGGCTGTCGCGATGGGAAGGGTGCGGACGGAGGAGAAGGGGCTGCTGAAATCGAGACTGGGGTTTGGGGTATCGAAGGGTTTCGAGGAGGGAGACGCGGGGAGATGGAGGCTGGGGAGTGTGAGGCGCCGTCGATCGGAGGGGAGAGGGAGCGGCTTCGAGGTACGGCGGCGATGTCTGGAGGCGGTGGCGCTCGGGGTTCCTCCGACCGTCTTTTCTTTTCTTTCTTCTTTTTTTTTTTTTTTATCTGAAACGAATCGAAAATGAGAAAAAAAGGGGGGGCCAGAAGTTAAAGAGGGAAGATAATATTTTTTTTTTTTTTATTAATTAATTAATTTATTTTATCCTAAAGAGTTGACTTTCACATACGACCTCGAAACGAGGCCCACCGCCTGTCGTCCATAGCGTATTACCCCCATTCCGAACACAATGGGATATGTATCGCAAGCTGATTTGATTGTTACAATCAGTTTCCGTTAGATTTACATTTAAATCATTATATTGAATTTTAAACGTACATTTCAAATTACTGGGGTCACATACTAACTCTAAAAATTCCATAAAAATATTTTCTAGCTTCGTATTGACGATACGGTCCTAACAAAACTAGTTTCGTCGAATTCTGAGACCGTTAGAAAAATGACCAATTTCCAGTCGATTAAAATCAACTGAAACTGGTCAAACGCGTTTTCCTTTGCCACGCTCACATATTGATTCGAAAAATCATGAAATTTGAAACCTAGCAATAACTTTACATCACGGACTCAACAAAAGTGGTTTCGTCGAAATCCGAGGTCGTTTGCAAAAAGTCTATTTTTAAGGGCCTTATATATATAAAAATATATATAAATTCCACAGCGACTATTTCTAATTTTAAACTGGACATATCTTATCATTTCTAAAATGAAATCTCAGTTTGTTAACTTCGTTACAAAGATATAGTTATACAGATTCAAATATTTCTTGTTTCGTTCAATTCTGACTTATATTGAATTCTGTATATTCATTTGAAATTAGAAATCGAATTTTCGAACTACCGCGCCATTTTTAATTCCTTTTATAATTATATATAATTATTATATATTCTAACGACGACGTATATAATATATACGTCGAATTTCAATTCAAAATAAATTTCTCGTCGATATTATTTAAAATATTTCATTTTAAATAATCAAAATTCGCTAAAATTGCCAAAATAAAAATTTCAAACTGGCTCGCATTTTACGGGTTGTTACAATCTCCCCCACTTAAAACTTTTCGTCCCCGAAAAGGAACAAAGTCGAAAGTGGTTTGATTAATCAACTCTTCGCTCGATCTGGCTTCCATTCTCCAACTCTTTAGTTTCTGAGAATTTTCAAAATCTCAAAAATTTGGCTAACACCCTAAATTTTCGAAAAATTTCGCCATAACCTCCCCTGCACCGGGAGCATCGGGGAATTTCAAATAGCTTCCCCGGTCCTTCAGATCTCAAAAAGAAAAAGAAAAAGCCAAGCGGCTAGCCAATAGGCTCACAAAATCATCATCACCCAAACAAAACAGGAAATTATGTAGTAAACATGTACCTATTTGTCGGGCAAACAAATTTTATTCTCGGCTCTAGCCTCCTTGCTATGACCTGTTCAATATAAGTATATGTATATGCAAGCAAATGCGACTAATTTTTCAATACAATTCAATATTCGATCAAATTAGGCATAATAGTTCAAAATTTGCAAACAAATAAACAAACAACACAAACATCAATCCATTAGTGAATTAGAGTTTCAAATTCATAAATTTGATACATATACAAAAATTATGTTTTTGATGCCAATTCACAACAATGTATTCTAACTATATTAGTTTTGGTTCTCACACCAGTCTAATGGAAATATATAGAAAACACACCTTCGAAACACGAACATAAATACTGATGATGCACGTGCTATCATCAGTACCATCTCCGGGCGACTAGAGTGTGATTCTATATCTATCCAATATATTAAAACTTTGAATACACGCGGATCAGACGTATACGCAAAATCTATATATACTGGATTGTCCACATCAATATAAATAATCATATACGAACAATTGATTTAAATTTTCAAAACAAAATTTGTTTTCATTTTCAAAAATATACTCTTCACACTCGTTCTAGGATACTACTGATCCTATCTCTAACGAGTCATCCCATTGGATATTACTAATCCAATTATCTGATGAATTCTTTCGTATGGTTCTAATGTGTCTTGTTCTCTGAGCTTTGTAAACCAAAGCTCTGATACCAACTGTGAAAACCCGTAACTTCCCCGTAAAGGAAAGCGACGGATAATTCGAGAACAAGCCACAACAGAACGCATACAGAAGAACATTTCATTGTATATTACAACAATGCATCAGATTACATGAATATACAGAGTATAAATGAATATTACACAGAAATATCAGAGATTTAAATTACATTTAAATACATAGCAGCGGAAAATAATACAATACACAACTAGAATGAGATATACGGATCAAAGCTTTCCGGATATCGTTCCAGCTGTAAACCAGGATCCTGTGAATATAAATCTGCAAAACCAAAACTACTAGCTGCCCGTGTCAAAATAAGGGCACCCAGAGTTTAGGTTAAAACAATAAACTCCAGGTCAGTCATGTGACTGGTGTGAGAACTAAAACAGTTATTAATCTTTATTTTCAAAGGTAAATCAAGGGACCACGCCGTATAACACGGAACGGGTTTCCTCCCAAGAATACCAGTGCATAAAACAAACAGCGCAATGCTAAATAAAGAAAAATGAAGCTGTTATAAGACCCAGGTCCCATCACACAATGCAACGCAGCCGAGGATAGGGTTTTCCCTTATAACAGCCAAAGAATGCTTGATACGTTTAAAACAAATCATTTGATACTATTATAAGTGTATAGTGTATAAAACAACTTCAAATCATAAGTATCAATCATAGGCGGCATGAGCGCCCCATCCCACTATGTCGCCATATATAGGATTACAACTAAAACCGCAAAGTCACGTATTTGGAAATTGGATTTCCATCTATGAACCGAGGCAAAAGATAGTCCTCAACCGATTCGTGACTCTCTAGCCCGAGCCACAGGCAAGCGCGCAGGCAAGCCTTGGAGCGACAGGGCCGGTCCACACGGAGTGGATTATTATGCCTGAACAATACGTCTCCCCACCCTATGGGGTGTAAGTCTGGTCCGTCAGCCGACCAGAATGCATCGGCCGAAACCGATATAACCGAGGCGCCTCGCAACAGCAACAACCACATAAGTCAAACTCGTCTGGGCGTGTAAAACCACTGACGCCACTTCTAGCTAGAAAGAAACGCAAGTCCTCCCTGAGGTCCGTCTCCCGTTTTTGGTTCATACCTGGTGTGAAACACGCGAAGTAAACGTTACACAAAGCTACGCCACAAAGGCCGTGCTTTGATCATCACTACAAGACTTTGCTTTTCAACAGAAGCCTTGATCATTTGCATCTTAGCATGCCACACAGGCAAACCATCCTATGCAACCGATATCAGTCACACAGAATGAAATCCGATGTCAGACACACAGTCCATTTACAAGTCCGTTCTGGGTCTGAACGAAACCGGAGGCACCTAGTACCCCGCATATCCATCGATCTCCAAGTACGTCTGGACGATCACTAACTGTTTCCATCTTCTTGGGTGTACAGCCCAATCAAGATCATCAGCTATCACCCAAACGACGTGAAGACCTCCGGTCTTCGACCATCGTCTTCATCTTCGACTTATCGTCGTATCAGTTATTCAGAATGGGATAAACCCGGTCTTCCTGAATAACTCGCGTATATTTTATAAAAGTGTTACACAAACACAACATACGCCTCATTCCAATTCATTAGTCACTAACCGTAAATTAATCAAGAGAATAATTCCCCAAATATTAACCCCGAAGGCCGAAACCAACATCAGATCAATATCCAGAAAACCATTCTGTTTGGCTAACCGACAGTTAGTTTCTAAATTTCACGTTCAAATCTAATTAAAGATTTAACTATCGCCTGGAGCAAAACTGGTGATACTCCATTCTCGATCTTTTCAATCTAATTAAAGATTCATTAAAACTCCACTTAGTTTTAATCTTTGACTGGGTTAAAGAATCAGTGTCATTTAAAAACACGGTTCACGATAAACCCAAAATCACTTTCATTAATCGTCGGGTTAAAGAACGAGTGTTATTTAAAACACTGTCCACGATAAACCCAAAAATCAATATCGATTCAATTCCAATTAAATGTTATTTAATTGGTACACTTCATTAAATCTAAATAAAAAGATTTAATCATTTCTCAACTGGGTTCAAGAACAGTGTTAATGAAGACACCATTCACGACAAACCCAAATCACTTTCATTAATTATCGGGTTAAAGAACAAGTGTTATTTAAAACACTGTTCACGATAAACCCAAAAATCAATATCAATTCAATTCCAATTAAATGTTATTTAATTGGTACACTTCATTAAATCTAAATAAAAAGATTTAATCTTTTCTCAACTGGGTTCAAGAACAGTGTTAGTGAAGACACCATTCACGACAAACCCAAATCACATTTGATATTAAATACAAGGCTCTGAATAGAAAATATCCCGGCTTATATTCAATATCAAATTCTACGATTAACAAATGTCGTATTGGAAATAACGATATAAATATATATCTTTCAAATTTCCATAACAACATCCGTATAATCACGAATTCCAACATCGAAATATTCCGAAGACAATTTCGATTCAAATCCACTCCAATGCAATCATTGGATATTCTGGTTATTTTTAAAACCCTTTCTAATTCAGTTTATTTATTTAAAAATAAATAGAATTATAATTCTAGTTCAAAACTAGTTCAATTCGATAAAAATCTATTTTTATCTTTTCAAATATGGAGTTTTTCATCCCAATTCTTCCCAAATCATTTCTTATGATTTTACACAAATTATTACTATTTTTAATAATTTTATCAAGGCCCGTACAGTCGATTTCCAACAATGGCCATCGAACTGCACTTACAGCGACCTTTTTCGAATTTGATTTGGACGTATCTCCAAATCCAACCGTTAGATTTCAAATTTCTAATATTCGTTAGAAAGCTCTTTTCGATACGAACCCAACGGTTCCGGTTTTAGGAGAATCCGACGGTCGGATCTCCCGTAATGTCCGTTTGAAATAAATGGTCGAAATTCGCGAACTGCCGCGGCGCGGCACGTTCTATTCAGGCCATTATATTATATATATATAATATATATAATATATATTTCGTCGATTTCTATTTAAAACGAATTATATAAATAGTTTTAAAATCGTTTCAAAAGCTATTTCAACTTTCTTTTCAATTCAAATCAAAATTGAATTCTTCTTTATAAATTCGTTTTAAAATTCATTTCTATTCAATTCAAATTTCAATTCAATTTGAATTCATTTCAATTCAATTCATTTCAAAATATTCGATTTCGAAATCACTTTTCAATATTCATTTCGAAATCGTTTTCAATTCATTTTGAATTCGTTTTCAATTCAATTCATTTCGAAATCGTTTTCAATTCTATTCATTTCGAAATCGTTTTCAATTCATTTTGAATTCGTTTTCAATTCAATTCATTTCGAAATCGTTTTCAATTCTATTCATTTCGAAATCGTTTTCAATTCTATTCATTTCGAAATCGTTTTCAATTCTATTCATTTCGAAATCGTTTTCAATTCTATTCATTTCGAAATCGTTTTCAATTCTATTCATTTCGAAATCGTTTTCAATTCTATTCATTTCGAAATCGTTTTCAATTCTATTCATTTCGAAATCGTTTTCAATTCAATTCATTTCAAAATATTCGATTTCGAAATCACTTTTCAATATTCATTTCGAAATGAATAAAATCGATATAAACATCGTTCACGTCAAAATGGCGTCAATCTAATCCTCACGGCTTCACATATTTCTATTTTCGAATATTCTATTTCAAATATTTCTTTTTCTTTTTTGAAACTGGAATGAGGCCCAATCAATTACCATATAATGTTAATTATATGGATTTTCTACAACACATGTATATACCAACAACGATGAATAATCAACCATCAACCAAAGTGCACTACACTGTATAAGCATCAAATATAGACATTTAACGCTTATAGCAGCTTGTCAATCAATCGATCGACATATTTAATCAATCAGGATGAGTGAACTTCAAATTTCATCCTAACACCCGTGTGGGGTTTCAAACAATCAAACACATATTTTATTTGTGCAGTTAGGCGATGTGTAAAATTTATCGACCCAATCAACGTCATTCAAATAGGTGTACATAAACAAACCGTCTGGTTTGTAAATGAATATTTATTTATTCACATTCACGTTAAAAATTATATTTTTAACGATAACACATTTTATTTTAACATATGTATTTCTATTCAGTTCATTCGTTAAATAAAATGCTATTTTTATTTTTCTAACTTATTTTAGAAAATTTCGGCGGCATAACGGCACGATACTAGAAACGGGACAAGGCCTAGCCTTATCCCCGGTCTAGTGAAGGCCCACGCCATTCACATATCAATCAAATCAATTTATTTATGCAAACCACAAAATTTGGAGTAAGAGTCTAACCTAGCCTTACTCCTTCGCCTTATAACGGCGCACGTCTAATCCTAACCAATTTATCGATTCGATTTTTCACACCACAAACCACATTCAAACCAATATCACAATCAATAACCAAACAGCCAAACAAACAAGTCCATGGTCTGTGGACGATTGTGTCGGGTGCTACTAAGCACCGTCTGCATCCTAGCATATATATATATAACTAGAAAATAAATTGAAAGGTGAGAAATTCTCACCTATAGCTATCCTAGCTCCACGGCACTTCATTGATAGAAATCTTCATTGCTATCGCATCTTCGTCTCTTCGTTGCCCGTAGCCACTACATATGTAAAAATCGAATTTTTACTTCGCTATTCCATATATAAAAATCGAATTTTTACTTCAAAGTTCAATATATAAAAATTGAATTTTTATTTCGAAGTTCTATATATAAAAATCATATTTTTATCTCGAAGTTCTATATATAAAAATCATATTTTTATCTCGAAGGTCAATATATAAAAATCCTATTTTTCTATCGAAATTCAATATATAAAAATCCCATTTTTCTATCGAAGTTCAACATATAAAAAAAAACCCATTTTTATTTCGACTTTCAATATCTAAAAATCTGATTTTTTCTTCTAAAACAAAATCAGTTTTTATTACTTTTAAAAATATCAGTTTTAACTTTTCAGTTTTTATTCTTTTTACTTTTATAAAAAAAATCAGTTTTACTTTTATAAAAAAAATCAGTTTTACTAACTTAAAAAAAACAGTTTTACTAACTTAAAAAAAAACAGTTTTCTTTCTTTTTTAAAAACCAGTTTTATACTTTAAAAAAAACAGTTTTACTAACCTAAAAAAAACAGTTTTACTAACTTAAAAAAAAACAGTTTTTAATACTTTTAAACATTTACAGTTTTTTTTAAATTCTACTTTTATAAAATAAAAATAAGAAAAGAAAATAAAACAAAAAGAGACGCTTACTGAGGAGGGGGGGGGGGTTGGAGACGTCGGCTGCAAGTCTCGAGCTGGGCGGAGCTGCTGGTGGCTGTCGCGATGGGAAGGGTGCGGACGGAGGAGAAGGGGCTGCTGAAATCGAGACTGGGGTTTGGGGTATCGAAGGGTTTCGAGGAGGGAGACGCGGGGAGATGGAGGCTGGGGAGTGTGAGGCGCCGTCGATCGGAGGGGAGAGGGAGCGGCTTCGAGGTACGGCGGCGATGTCTGGAGGCGGTGGCGCTCGGGGTTCCTCCGACCGTCTTTTCTTTTCTTTCTTCTTTTTTTTTTTTTATCTGAAACGAATCGAAAATGAGAAAAAAAGGGGGGGCCAGAAGTTAAAGAGGGAAGATAATATATTTTTTTATTTTTATTAATTAATTAATTTATTTTATCCTAAAGAGTTGACTTTCACATACGACCTCGAAACGAGGCCCACCGCCTGTCGTCCATAGCGTATTACCCCCATTCCGAACACAATGGGATATGTATCGCAAGCTGATTTGATTGTTACAATCAGTTTCCGTTAGATTTACATTTAAATCATTATATTGAATTTTAAACGTACATTTCAAATTACTGGGGTCACATACTAACTCTAAAAATTCCATAAAAATATTTTCTAGCTTCGTATTGACGATACGGTCCTAACAAAACTAGTTTCGTCGAATTCTGAGACCGTTAGAAAAATGACCAATTTCCAGTCGATTAAAATCAACTGAAACTGGTCAAACGCGTTTTCCTTTGCCACGCTCACATATTGATTCGAAAAATCATGAAATTTGAAACCTAGCAATAACTTTACATCACGGACTCAACAAAAGTGGTTTCGTCGAAATCCGAGGTCGTTTGCAAAAAGTCTATTTTTAAGGGCCTTATATATATAAAAATATATATAAATTCCACAGCGACTATTTCTAATTTTAAACTGGACATATCTTATCATTTCTAAAATGAAATCTCAGTTTGTTAACTTCGTTACAAAGATATAGTTATACAGATTCAAATATTTCTTGTTTCGTTCAATTCTGACTTATATTGAATTCTGTATATTCATTTGAAATTAGAAATCGAATTTTCGAACTACCGCGCCATTTTTAATTCCTTTTATAATTATATATAATTATTATATATTCTAACGACGACGTATATAATATATACGTCGAATTTCAATTCAAAATAAATTTCTCGTCGATATTATTTAAAATATTTCATTTTAAATAATCAAAATTCGCTAAAATTGCCAAAATAAAAATTTCAAACTGGCTCGCATTTTACGGGTTGTTACAATAATGATATGCCGACAAAAAGGTACAAGTTTATATTCGATGTAAGCATGAGATTTATGAGCCAAATTGGCAAGCCGCTTGGCTGTTTGATTTTATTTTGGGATGGAGATGGCCCAGAGAGGCAAGTGGTGGTTTGACGTATTGACCAGTACAAAGGAGGTGCTGGCGAATTTTTTTCGAAGAGTTAAGGCATTAGAAAATCTTCAGGATTTTAGAAAATTTTCGTTGGTAAGAATTAATTAATAATTTAATTGAAATTAAATTGGTTCAGTTGAAACTGAAGTTAAGAAGTGAACAAATATGTTCTAACCAGTCGATAGGGTCGTTCTCTACCTTTAGCAATTTCGAGGACGAAATTATTTTAAGTGGGGAAGATTGTAATGACCCGCATTGGCAGAGGTATTATAATTAATTTATTTAATTATTGAAATGGTGGTTTAGAGAATTTAATGATCGTGGAATTAAATAATGGTGAATATTTAATTAAAAATAATAAATTAAATAATATATTTAATTCTGAAATAATCAGAATTGGCTGAAATGGCGATATGGTGTGAACCGGATCATCTGTGATATTTAATTCAGCTTGGAATTGAATTTGAATAACGAGTATATTATATAAACGACAGTTTGAACGTAGAATTTTAATATAATTAAAATAGAGCTCGAAATGGCGCGGCAGTTCGCTGTTCGGTGATTTGAACTTCAACTGAATGTACAGGATTCGTTTTAAGCCGGATTTCTGTGAAAATAGAAACGTGTGGAGCTGGTGGAGTATATCTTTCAAGTGGAAGAGAAAAATCAGGATTTCGTCGTGTAGATTTTGAGATATGTCCAAATCAAATTTTAAAATAGTCGCTATAGAATCGTTTATCGACCGTAACGGTTTATTCGATATAACTAAAGATCGGGTTTGAATTTAAACAAGGTTCTTTTGGGAAATAGTGATAATTTAATTTTTAGAATTTTACTGTAATTTTTAATTAATTAAATAAGAAACTTTTTATTTGGAGTATTTCGCACCCTGTAAACTACATTTTGGGGTTTCACAATATGAGTTAATCTACCGGTATTTTTATACTTTTGAAATCGTGGCACCTTGCTCATTTCAACAGTATTTTTATTTTTGTCGTTGGCAGTCCGGATGAGAACAGAACCTCTTGTAGAAGGGTCACCAAAATGTAAAACAAATATCTTCATTTCTCCGATCAAATGGAAGCCACGTCCCCTTCTTCTCAACCACCCATTCCCTATGGCCTCAAATCAAAGTCGTGGCTCCATAACTTCAACAAAATGAAAGTTTATAAATACCCAAACTAAAGCTTCATTTGTTTTTCTTCTCTTCAACATACTAAAAGAAATAAACTAATATATAAAAAAACTGTTGCATCCTCTTTGTACAGCATGGCGTGTGGCTATGGACGCGGCACAGGATTGGACGTCAGTTCAAACAGTAGCGGAGGTTTCTCGGGGCGGTGGTAAAAGGCAAAGTGGCGGTGCAGCATGAAGTTGAACAAGGGTAGTGTCTGAGTATTCTTTAAATGACTGGTTTAAATATTTCGAAGGGTTTAAAGTGGGAGGAGACCGAGCTCGTTTTCAACTATGGAGCCTGGAGTTGGCCAAGCGGTTATGTCAAGCAGGGGAGGTTTCAAGTGTTTTCTTCGGTAGGAAGTGCATGGGCATGGGGGATTGGGTGTTCAAGACTTTGGAAAAGGGTGTACGCGTGGGCAAAGAGGACGGAGATGTCAAGACTGGTAATGGCGGCTTTGTATTGGAACTGAACGGTATGAAGGAAGTGGGTTTCATGTATACTAGAAAGAGAAGTAACGGCAGTGTCATGGTACAGGCGTGGAGCAGTGAAGGAACGAATGAGAAAGGAGCGGTGGTTACAAGGGAGCTCGGGTGGCTTTGATCGGTGACTGGAAGGATGCTGTGTGAAGGGTGAGGTTGGCGTGTTGTTGCGTTTCACTTGGTACTGTGAGGTTGGCGGGTTGTGAAGGATGAGCGTGAGTATGTATGGGATTTGTTAATGGTAGGAGGGGTCGCAGTTTTCAATTCCAAGGAGATGGTAATGTTCCAATCGGTGGCGGGCTTGGGAAATTAAAACGGGTTTGGGCCTTCGGATAATAGTGAGCCCAATTATTTAGTTTTAATTCAATTTAAATTGTACGTTATCTTATAACTTGCATAGCTTTATCATACGTGAACGAAATTCAGCGAAACTGGTCACGTTGGGATCGTATGGACGGACACTACACGATGAAGCTGACTGGGAGTAGATTGGGGTTCATTATAGTTTATGGAGAAATAAATTGTCCGACTCAATCAAAGAACGCAAACCGATTATTTAACGGTTAACGCGCCAAAGTGAGTAAATCTCACTAACTCTGAACAGTTTATAATTTCATGTTGTATTTTTAGAATTGTTAGATATTGGCTGATTGACTGTGTGTTGACTGTTTGATTGAACTGCTAGTCAGTTAGTTGAATTTCTATATTGATTCTGTTTAACAGAATATATCATATGGAACTGAAAGTGATGTTATCTATATTGTTTAACATCTGTGAAGCAGGGAAACAGGTTGGAGGAATCCAACTGGATTCCTCAACATTTATTTTACTATTTTCATATATAGTGATATATGATGTGTTATATAATCTGTTATGGATTATGGGTGTTGGAATGATGTTGATCATTTTTATTCGATATTTTAAATATCGTAAAAGACCCTGGGATGTAAAAAGAATTATTTCAATGTATATTGAAATAAAGGGAGTTTATAAAATCAACAGATTTTGTAAAAGGAAATATTTCGAAAGTAAATAAAAAGGGAAATCATTTGTAAAGTGAAGAACTGTTACTAAAAGTAAATCTTTATAAATGAATAGTTTATTCGAAAAGAATAAAGGAGTTAATCGATGTTAGTTAAATCGATTAGAGTTAAAGCAAAGGAGTTAATCGATGTTAGTTTAATCGATTAGAGTTAAAGCAAAGGAGTTAATCGACGTTAGTTTAATCGATTAGAGTTAAAGCAAAGGAGTTAATCGATGTTAGTTAAGCGATTAGAGTTAAAGAAAATGAGTTAATCGAATATAGTTTATTCGAATAGAAAGTAAAATGAGTTAATCGAATATAGTTATTCGAATAGAAAGTAAAATGAGTTAATCGAATATAGTTATTCGAATAGAAAGTAAAAGGAGTTAATCGAATATAGTTTATTCGAAGAAAGAAAAAGGAGTTATCGAATATAGTTTATTCGAAAGGAGTTAAGTGAAATGAGTAAATCAATAGCGTTAGTCAAATAGAGTTAATCCAATAGTGTTAGTCCAATAGAGTAAATTGATAAGGGTTAATTGAATAGAGTTAAGTGAAAAGAGTCAATCGAATATAGCTATTCGAAGGAGGGTTAAATAAGGAAGTTAGTAAAAGGAATATAAAGTGAACTTTGCCTATTTCGAGGTTAGAAATGTTGTTCAATTAAGGTCTGAGAGGTAGTTCTACCCCAACGTGATTGGCTTCGTTTTAACTAAGGAATAGTTAAGGTTCGGCAGTAAAGGAAATGGTTTGAGTTGGCATAGCGATGTTTGTTTAAACATGTGTCTAAGTCCAATGAAGAAGCTTTGGAAATGTTTTCCAAATAAGAACCAGAAATGTTTTCTGATATATAAAACAAGAAATAGAAATGTTTTCCATTGTTAATAACGTATATTTTCCAAATTTAGAAAATAAGAAATATTGAATATAGGGAAACAGAAGATAAGTAAATTAATAAAGAGATAAATGTTGAATGATGTTTGTTCGATATAATTTCCATTTGAAAATAATATCGTTGTTTGCACATCTGTTTTTCTTCGATAGTTAAATCACAGACTATCAAAGTCTTTGACCATTTTAACGTTGTTAATATGGAGAGACCGGTTGGATTATTATCCAAAGAACCACTATATATAGGCATAAGCATTGCGAATCATATATGCCAAAGGAAATTGGAGATGGAGTTATGCAAGGGCTATCCTGTTTACAGAATATTGCCTTCGGTTCATCCTGTTCCTGGATGACTTGTATGGACGTATGTCTGACAGAGTATTTCCAGACAATCACGTATATTGATTTCTCCAACCGTACCAAGAGTGGAAGCGGAGAAGGAAACTTCTTTTAGCTAACACATAATGTATGGTTGAGGACATCAATCGGTGATTTGATGGATTTGATGATGTGGCATTCAAAGTGAATCTGGTGTGATGATGAAGCGTAGCTTCTAGCCTCACATCCGGTAAATGACAGAAATCAGGCAGGCAGCATGGCTAAGTCGGTCGCACCGAAGTAGGGTGTATAATCACCTGATCTAGAGTTTCATTTACTTCTAAAAATCTATTGTTGATGCTGTCCCATTCGGGAAACGGTTGCTGATCCCAACCGTTGGTGATATACTTTCGATACACTCAAGCGAAATGAGTGGTCGGTCATGTGTGGCCGGGTTGCAAGATGTTCTTGTTGAACCCAGTGTATTCCTCTCTAGAGGTACACTAGCGAAAGTTGGTTCCATACCTTGTCATAGTTGGAAATCCATTACCCAATACGTGCTTGCGGTTTTGATTGTATACTATATATGTAGAACGTAAGATGAAAGCGTTCTGCTAGATGATTATTATATTGTGTTGATAGACATTACTATAATATCAAAAAGCTTTGATATAAAGATATTTTGGATTCTCATAAGGGAAAAACCCATTCCGTTATACAGCGTGGTCTTATGAGATATCGTTTACTTGTTCAAACTGTTTTAAACTGTTTTACTCATACCAGTCCCATGACTAACCCGCAGTTTATTTTGTTGTTTTCCCTAAACTCTTGGGTGCCTAAATTTGTACGGACAGTCAAGTAGTCAGAATTTTACAGATACACTTGAAGAGCTGGAGCAGGAGGCTTCAGGATCATATAGCTATAGTTTATTTCCGCTGTGTTGTAAGTGCTGTACTTTGATAATGATATGTATATTCAAATACAGATTTGTATTTCAAAGTTATGTTATGAAATATATTTATTCGTTCCGCTGTGAGATTCGTGTTACTCTGATATTGTGTTCTTCTTCTTCTTCTATTCTAAGTTTCTATCTTATCTTTCCTCACCCTCTAATTTCTTTCACTAATTACCTGGATTTTTCGATGTTTTGGTTATCGACATCGAGTTTATGTCGATAACCAAAGATAAGATATATCTGATATGGTATGTATGTATACAAATTCAGATTTGTATTTCAACGTTATGTTATAATAAAATTTATTCGTTCCGCTGTGAGTTTCGTATTTACTCAGATTCTGTTCAGTTATGTTCTTCTTCTTCTTCTTCTATTCTATTAGTTCTATCTTATCTTTCTCATCCTCTAAATTCTTTCTATTAATGATCTGAATTTTCGTGCACTTTGAGTTGGATGTGTAGGATATTAGTCAGCTCAAATTGGTACGGATTTTCGGGCCGTTACAATAAATTAGGTGAACACAGCAGAAAAATGAAAATGAAGCAAATTGTTAGTAAGAAGTTCCGGTATAACTACCTTTTTGCAACTCTTTCCACAAATGAAACATCCGAATCGTTGGAAGTAATTGTGATTGATTCTTCACATGGAATGCACTTGGGATGATCTACAAAACGTCAATCCCGTAAACAATGGAAATTATACATGACAATAAATGATGAGGGACTAAGTTACCAAACTAAAACTCAGTGCAAAACTTATTTTACAAACAGCCAATGTCTGAAACTTGCTACAAAAATAGACTTTATCTCCAGTCTTATACACACCCATTTTCAAAATGTAAACGTACAATTTTTTATTTTGTACATGCATACTTCCAATTTATAAATACAAAAATATGTTTATTTTTTCAGTAAATTTTGAGATAAGGTATATTATTGAAACAAGTTTTTTTGTGGATGTCTATACTTAAGATGAGTCCGTGATGAGTAGACTGAGTGAGAGTTGTTGAGAACCCTATACCAAAGAATAACTCACATTTTTTCTCGCACTGGAAACATGTGAGAAACTTAGAAATAACCAGTGTTGTCACGTCGACGACTAGTCGTCGACTAGTCGAGAAGTCGCTCTGAGAAATTCGACGACTCTCGACTTTTGCATTTCGACGATGGTGGGCCAAATCGAGCCCTAATTCGATCCCAGAACCCTAATTCGAGCCCAGAAACCTTAATTGAGCTGAGTCGACATCCATATTCCTTCTCGTTGAACCCTAATTCGAGCCCTAATTATGGATATTTGTTGAACCCTAATTCGAGCCCAAACCCTAATTCGAGCCTAGAAACTTAAATCGAGCCCTAATTGTGGATATTTGTTGAATTTGAACATATTATTATGTTATCTTTGTTGAATTTGAACTTATTATTATGTTATCTTTATATCTAATTATATTATATATTTAAGTCTAATAAATATATGTATATAAAAGACTTGTCGACTAGTCACGACTAGTTGGACGACTTGTCGACTAGTCTTCTAGAGAGTAGTGGCTCGACTTCGCTCGACTTGGCGTCGTAATAACCTTGGAAATAACTGGATCGTCTTCTTTCAAATCGACAGTAGAAACTGAGTTACAGTATTTGCATGAACAATTTGTACATTGCCAATAATGAGAAGGAAGCATCTGCAAATAACATGTAAAAAAACTAAGTTTTGTTGCCAAGAACGGACTTTACATGGCCAAGCAACAGAAGATACCTTATGAATTCATAGCTAAAACAACACACATGGAAACAAAGGTTGTTTTCACATTTTGTAATGTCAGTATCATCAAAATGCATGCATTACACAGCCTATGACTGATAATTGTTCGCTCTAGGATAGAAGATGATCGTTTAATATGGATGTTTTAACAATTAAAGTATGCTAAAGGTGAACTATAACAACCATCTTATCAAGAAAACTGAAATTCAGAGCTATGGATTCATAGCTTGACAGCAATTGAGAATATTCTAACTCTGTGTGTTTATGTGTAATGTGGTCCTCGCCGCCTACGCTATTTATGTTAATATACCAGAGTATAGGTTGGACGATAGGTATATACATCCTTGAAGTTTACAACCACACATGGGTATGTATTAGAATCCCCCCTCCTCTCCCTCTCTCCCCCTCTCCCCCCTCCCCCTCCCTCTCCCTCTCCCTCTCGTGTGTGTGTTATAAAAACTAACTTGTTGCAGTAACATAATTAGAACTGAATAATATTTGTAATATGTATGCTCACTTTATTTCAGACTTGTAGCCTTATAACATAGCAAGGCAAGTACAGATCAAATTGCTACATCATCATCTTTTCCTTATTAGTAGTTGGAATAGAAACACAATTTATGTGTCCGACAGCGAAGTTCCAAAAACACCTTTATATACAACGGATAGGTCAGGAGTTGAAATCTTCCAAATAAAACGTTTATTTTTAAATGGAAATATTGGAACGTAAAGTTTACAAGTTTAAAACCCTGTTCTAGCTATATAGGCGAGTGTTAAATGGCACCCTAAAAATGGAGCACCCCTTTGAAATTGACTTCGTCGATATATCTGATCAAACTAAGGATGATGATCCTTCCCTGCTTCATTTTGTCAAACAATCGGAAGATCAAGTGTTTATACCTGAAGGTATTTTCAAACTCTCTGCAGATTCGTGGCATGATTCGATTGTTCTTCATCCAATCGGATTCAAACTTCCATTAGTCAAATTGAAAGATTACGTTAGTAAAACGTGGAAGCCAAAAGGTAACTATTCAATTCATTTTGCTCCTGGTTTCCAGATTATTATCCAATTTGAAGAAGCCTCAGATATAAATGATTTTTATATTTTTATATTTTTTCAACTTAATTTTTATTACAAATGCGTAGAAATTTTGTATTTAATACTTTTACAAGGGTTTTCTATATGCATGTACCATACACATACCATAAAATCTTGTCAATAGAAAAAAAAATATTCCGTGACTAAGCTGGAAAAATAACATATGCCGTCATACTATACGAAAAAACAAAAACAAAATAGAGTGAAATTAAAGATACTAAATATTAGATGTCATATTAAATATGAGCAACAATATATAGTAATCATTTGCTTTAGTTATGCATCACTCTTCATATAATGATCGACAAGCAGTTTAATGCAATAAATAAACTAATAAAGAAAGAAAAATATATCATGCAATACATCTAAGGTAATTTTTATTCTAATCCACAATTTTGGTAAGTTAATCCACCCTATTTTATAGGATCGTTGACTTTTACTAAAATTTAAATTTTAATCAGTGTATCCACATAAAAAAATGTACGCATTTTTTCTTCTTCTCAGTCTTCTTCTCTGCGTTTTGCGTCGTATTCTTGTTTCTGAAATCCTACCATCTAAATCCAAGTTTATGTGGAGTAATTCAACGTAGTTTGTTTCATTTTTGTTTGAAGTTGATTAATTGTATACAAAATTGTATTTTTTTTAATATCACCGTTATCACATATAATTGTATTATATGCATACTGAACTAAAATAGGCATTAACAGGAACTATTGAAATATTGCTCGTAGCATGTATTCTCCTTTCAATGTTACTTCCACGCATTCTTTTCTTTCATGGTTCAATATTCAGTTGACCTTAGCTGTATTTTTCTATTGAACTATTGCTTGCTTGGGTTCAAACAGAAAGTCAAGTGGACTTAGAGACTTACACTATACTTTTATCTCTGATGTGATCAATCAATTGCAAATCCTTTGGTGTTTTGATGACTAGTCAGGGAAATTCAGTTAAAGAATTGATCAGTATTAGTGAGGAAGGAGTACTTCAGCTCTCTAACACTGCAATTTGGAGAATTGTGTATGAAACCTTGAAGACGCCCCATACCAACTTATAATGGAATCAGTTTGTAGTAAGCATAATATACCCATCTTTTAGATATGTATTTCCAGTAAGCTTGGCGAGTGTGGTTTATTTCTTTAAGGATTTATTATGTTGATCTGAGCTATCATACATCAAATGCGGATCAATTGAATTTTATTATAATTGAAAAAAAAAGTAAGCTTATAAAAGTTAATTATATAACTAATGTAATTTTTATAAAAATCATGTTCTCTAAAAAATAAAAATAAAAATAAAAATAAATGTTTGTTGCATTCGATTGTCCAGTAAAATGAGGGGTTTTGTAATGTCACGGTAAGACAAGAAGTACAAAAATAGATTGTAAGCTTTATGATAGGGTGAAATCTTTAAGTTAATCCGCTCGTGGATTAACTTACAAAATAGTTGTGGATTAACTTATTAAAGTAAAATTGTGGATTAACTTATTAAAACCGTGGATTAGAATAAAAATTACCTACATATAAATTAAGCAATCCCTAATTTAATATAAAGAGCCAAATGATATTAGTGGATGAACACTACAACAAAAGTTGGTTTTTATAACGCTAACAGATAACACAATATTTGATAGTGTTATTGTTTAGCTTAATTTGGTTCATTTAAAGTAAAAATACACTCGTAACGGGTCTAGTGATATTCATTCCCGCCCCTTCTCTAAATAATTTTCTAGTTCCCTCTTTGTTTTGTCCCAAAATTTTCAGTTCCATTCTTAATTTCTTTCATATCACTCCATTGAAACGCGGATCCTCAACGAGCAAATCCATCGCCTTTCGACCACCGACCCCCTGCTACTGGCTCAGCCCAAGGCATAGGCAAGAGAGATGTTTGTCTAGGACAACAAAGAATCGTGGGGAAACAAAAAAAATCAAAACTTGCTTTGCGATTGCCGTGGACGGTAAATTCACCCTCGAGCTCACGAATGCCAACGCTTCCGCAAGCTCGATGTTGCTAATCTTTGAACCTTCTATTGTCGATATTCAATTGAAGACTCGAATTGGGTACCGCTAGCCCTAATTTTTTTTTCCGTAAATCATGTGAGTAACAGATTTTATTATGTTTACTAATTTATCATTTCTAATTTATTTTGCATATTATTTGCCGTAATTTGAGTTTAACTTGTAGTCTTGCTTAATATTGTCCTGCTCATCCTTCCTTTGCTCTGAGTCAGCGTTTTATCAGGGAGGAAAAAAACTGCTAATCTTAATGCTTCATTTTCACTTTGAGTCAATGTATTTTATTTATTTCATTGTAGAATATTCTCTGTTATTAACCGATATGCAACCAATTACTTAAGTTATCATAACATATGTAGTTTATTCATTCAGATCGTTGGGGAAAATGGATAACATGTTAATGCCAAATAATCTTTTACCAATGTTGCATATTTTCTGTTAATAGCTGATTTTGTTTTTTTATGAAATGTTAATCTCATCTTTTGAAGCGAATTTTTATTCTAGCTAATGCCTGCTAACTTTATGGTCTAGTTTTACTGTGATAAAAACTATTGTTATTTTAGATGAAAGAGGTTGCAAAATGATGAAAATAGCTCTTATCCTCCTAGGGCATCCATAACCATATTGCTACCCCTTCCTTATGCTTGTTGTGCTTCAAATCACACATCCCAAATCGGGTGCATTGCTCTAAATCGGAAAATCAGTCTTCAACTTGACCACTAGCTCGATGCTGGGTACTTAATCATGAGTATTTCTGTTTTTGTTCTTCTAATTTTTTCTTTCTATTTTCATAGATTTACTTGAAGTACAAAGTAAATATGAAGCATGTTGCTCCGAGATGATTAACGATTGCTGCTCCAAGTATTTGAAGCTAACCGTGTGTTGTTCCTATGATTTGAATCGCATGTTGGTCTGCCTTCTGTGATCGAAGACTGCTCTTGGTAATTTCATCGAAGAATCCTCCAGCAATCTGAACTTGGAATGTTGCCAATTTGCTCCTGGCTCTTATGATATGCTCTTCCTTCTGTATAATTCGATAACTTATTACTGCTAATTTGGGCATTGCCTTCAGTTCATTTAAGATTAACACAAAGTGACGTCTTAGTAATTGCATAACGTAAATAATAATTGCTGATAATTGATGGTTTCTTTGTGTTATGAAATAATGCAAAATAAGATATTCATTATTTGCGCTTGATTGTTACCTCATTGAAATATTCTACGATCATATTATTATGTGGTATAATTAAACGTTAAAGCCGAACATTTTAGCACTACATATTTTTATAATGCTATGCTTGAGAAGATTTGTGCAATTTATGCTATTGTAACATCAACTAAAATCAAAACTGGAATTTGTTTGCATGATTCTAACAAATTGCATAAAGCAAAATAGACTATTGTAAAAGCTTACTTGGGTGTTCTTGTATGTTTATTCTAACAAGTGGGAAATTTCTAACTTGTTGCATAAATCATATTCAAAGCGTCAAGCAATTAAACAACCATAGTCGATAGCACCAGCACATCTGGAAGGTAACTGATTGATCAGTCAATTTGATTGCTATCAGGTGTCCTAGTAGCAAACACACAAACTAGGTTTTATTATCAAGAAATAGTAGAAGTGTTTTTGAAAAAAAAAATACGGGCACTGGTTTCACCATCTTCATTTGAGACTTAAATACCCTACAGGCAGTGAACTAATTTACAATGATTCTGCAATTCAATACGATATTGACAAATAAAATATAGCAAACCAACCATTTTTAGAAAATGTGTATATTGTGTGAAATATATTATTTTTTGCTAAATTTAAATTTGATGTATTTTTACTAAATTTAAAATTAAGTCATACCTTTATATCCCCCAGCGATCTTTTTCGTACCCTGATAGCAGTAGGTAAAGCAAGAATTTCTTAAGCTTTTTAGAACTAGTAATCCAAAATTACTGCTTTTTTAGCGTCTTTGGTTTCCTTTAGCTTTTTTCCTTCCGAAATTGAAAAGAATCTAGCACAAACCAACAAATAATTTTTATGTAGTTACCTTTTAAGTTATCAGTAATCGTTAGTTATGCGTTCAAGTTTCTTGAATCAAATGGTTGCTGAAACGACCCGAACTTCCCCGGTAAGGAAAGCCTGGATAGAATTGAGAACAACACACAAAAGAACGCAGACAGAAGAACATTTCATTGTTAATTACAACAATTGCATCAGATTACAAAGATATACAGAGTATAAATAAATATTACACATTATAAAATATCAGAGATTACAATACATTACATAGCAGCGGAAAATAATACAAAACACAACTGAAAGTGATACACGGATACAGAGCTTTCCGAGTATCGTTCCAGTTGTAAACCAGGATCCTGTGAATATAAATCTGCAAAACCAAAACTACTAGCTGCCCGTGCCGAAAATAGGGGCACCCAGAGTTTAGGTTAAAACAATAAACTCCAGGTCAGTCATGGGACTGGTGTGAAAACTAAAACAGTTATTAATCTTTATTTTAAAGTTAGGTAAATCAAGGGACCACGCCGTACAACACGGAACGGGTTTCCTCCCAAGAATACCAGTGCATAAAACAAACAGCGCTATGCTAAAAAAAGAAAAATGAAGCTATTATAAGACCCATGTCCTATCACACAATGCAACGCAAGCCGGGGGATAGGGTTTTACCTTATAATAGCCGAAGAATGCTTGATACGCTAAATTTCATGCTTTAATTCTTAATCAGACTCCAACCGTAAATTATTAAGAGAACGATTCCCAAAGTATTAACCCCGAAGGCCGAAACCAACATCAGACTAATACCCCGGAAACCACCCATATTAGCTCGTTTCCAGTTAGTTTCTGATTTTATATACAATCATAAATATCAATCATAGGCGGCATGAATGTCCCATACCACTATGTCGCCATATGTAGGTATACAATCAAAACCGTAAAATGTCGTATTGGAAGTTGGGTTATCATTTATGGTATGAACCGAGGCAAAAGATAGTCCTCACCAATTCGAGACTCTCTAGCCCGAGCCTCAGTACCCAGACTCAGGTGGGCCCTTTGATCGTCAGGGCCGGTCCACACGGAGTGGATTAAAATGCCTGAACATGCGTTTCTCTGCCCTATGGGGCGTAAATGAGCCAACAAATGACTCCATCGGCTTCACATAGTCACCGATATATCCGAGGCGCCTCGCAACAGCAACAACCACATAAGTCAAACTCGTCAGGGCGTGTAAAACCACTGACGCTGCTTCTAACTAGAAGGAAACGCATGCCCTCCCTGATGTCCTCTCCCGTTTCTGGTTCATACCGGGTGTGAAACTCGTGAAGTAAACGTTACACAAAGCTATGCCATAAAGGCCTTGCTTTGATCATCAACCACAAGACTTTGCTTTTCAACAGAAGCCTTGATCATTTGCCACTTAGGCATGCCACACAGGCAATTCACTCTATGTGTTTGATATCCATCAGTATATAACCCCTGAGCTCGTACGTCTCAGAGAATGGCGTTAAGCAAGAGAATAAATTCTCCGCCGCCAAACAGATATATATTTAATAGAAATCAATCACACAGAATAAAATCCAATGTCAGGCACACAGTCCATTTACAAGTTCGTTCTGGGTCTGAACGAAACTGGAGGCACCTAGTACCCCGCATATCCATCGATCTCCAAGTACGTCTGGATGACCACTAATTGATTCCCTCCTCTTGGGTGTACGGCCCAATCAAGATCATCAGTAACCACCCAAACGACGTGAAGACCTCCGGTCTTCAACCATCGTCTTCATCTTCGACTAATCGTCGAATCAGTTATTTAGAATGGGATAAACCCGGTCTTTCGGAATAACTCACGTATATAATATATAAGTGTTACACAAACACAACATACGCCTCATTCCAATTCATCAGTCACTAACCGTAAATTAATCAAGAGAATAATTCCCCAAATATTAACCCCGAAGGCCGAAACCAACATCAGATCAATATCCAGAAAACCATTCTACTTAGCTAACCGACAGTTAGTTTCTAAATTTCACATTATTAGGGAAAGGTTCCCATTAATTTTATCAAAGATAAATCCTTTAAATTTATTCTTTAATCTACTCTTGAATATCAATTCAAACTAGTCGGGATTAGTGATCCATACCGAAGTGATCATTTATTTTATTTCTCCATCCCAACCTATTCATCCAATGAAGCCAAACTGGTAATACTTCATATCTAACACCACGGTGTTATCGGTAAATTCAATTACCATTTCACTTTCAAATCTAATTAAAGATTTAACTATCGCTGGAGCAAAACTGGGGATACTCCATTCTCGTTCTTTTCAATCTAATTAAAGATTCATTAAAACTTCACTTAGTTTAAATCTTTAACTAGGTTAAAGAATCAATGACATTTAAAACACGGTTCACGATAAACCCAAAATCACTTCACATTTCAATCAGTCCCTAACCGTAAATTAGCAAGTGAGCAATTCCCTAAGTATTAACCCCGAAGGCCGAAACCAACATCAGATCAATACCCCAGAAATCATTCAACTTAACTAATCTCCAGTTAGTTTCTGATTTTCATAACTCCTTTGGGTCTAAGAACAGTATTATTGAAGATACCGTTCACGACAACCCAAAATAATATTCCATTAATTATCGGGTTAAAGAACAAGTGTTATTTAAAACACTGTTCACGATAAACCCAAAAATCAATACCAATTCGATTCCAATTAAATATTATTTAATTGGTACACTTCATTAAATCTAAATAAAAAGATTTAATCTTTTTCTCAACTGGGCTTAAGAACAGTGTTAATGAAGACACCATTCACGACAAACCCAAATCACATTTGATATTAAATACAAGGCTCTGAATAGAAAATATATTGGCTTATATTCAATATCAGATTCTACGACCAACAAATATCGTATTGGAAATAATGATATATATATATATATATATCTTTCAAATTTCCATAAAAATATCTGTATAATCACGAAATCCAACATCGAAATTTTTCGAAGGCAATTTCGATTCAAATCTATTCCAATGCAATTATTGGAAATTCTGGTTACTTTCAAAACCATTTCAAATTCAATTTATTTATTTAAAAATAAATAAATTATTATTCTAATTCAAAACAAGTTCATTTCGATAAAAATCTATTTTTATCTTTTCAAATATGGAGTTTTACATCCCGATTCTTCACAAATCATTTCTTATGATTTTACACAAATTATTACTATTTTTAATAATTTTATCAAGGCCCATACAGTCGATTTCCATCAACGGCCATCGAACTGCACTTACAACGACCTATTCCAAATTTGATCTGGACAAAATTCCAAATCCAACCATTAGATTTCAAATTTCTAATATTCGTTAGAAAGCACTTTTCGATACGAACCAAACGGTTCCATTTTTAGGAGAATCCGACGGTCGGATCTCCCGTAATATCTGTTCGAAGTCAATAGTTGAAATTCGTGAACTACCGCGGCGCGACGCGTTTTATTCAGGCCATTATATTATATATATATATAATATATATATATAATATATATTTCGTTGATTTCCTTTTAAATCGTTTTAAATTCGTTTTCAAAACGATTTCAACTTCCATCTCAAATTCAATTCAAAATTTGGATCTTCCCAATATAAATTCGTTTTAAATTTATTTCAAATCGATTTTAATTCAAATCGATTTTTAATTCAATTTCAATTCGATTCAATTTCTATTTGATTTTGAATTTATTTCAAATCGATTTCTATTCAATTTCAATTCAATTCGAATTCATTTCAATTTGATTTCAATTCGATTCTATTTGATTTTAATTCGAATTCAATTCTATCCAATTTCAATTCGAATTCAATTCTATTCAATTTCAATTCGAATTCAATTCTATTCAATTTCAATTCGAATTCAATTCTATTCAATTTCAATTCGAATTCAATTCTATTCAATTTATTTCGAATTTCAAATCAATTCAATTTATTTCGAATTTCAAATCAATTCAATTTATTTCGAATTTCAAATCAATTCAATTTATTTCGAATTTCAAATCAATTCAATTTATTTTGAATTTCAAATCAATTCAATTTATTTCGAATTTCAAATCAATTCAATTTTCATTGAAAAATGAATAAAATCGATATAAATATCGTCCACGTCAAAATGGCGTCAATCTAATCAACACGGATTCATATATTTCTATTTTCAAATATTCTATTTCAAATATTTCTGTTTCAAATATTTCTGTTTCAAAACTGGAATGAGGCCCAATCAATTACCATATAACGTTAGTTATATGGATTTTCTACAACACATGTATAAAATAACAACGATAAATAATCAACCATCATCCAGAGTGCGTTCTACACTGTATAAGCATCAAATATAAATATTTAACGCTTATAACAGTCTGTAAATCAATCGATCGACATGCAGCTAATTATTGGGACTAGTGTATGTCATATATCATCCCAATACCCGTGTGGGGTTTCAATCAATCAAACACAGATTTTATTTGTGCAGTTGGGCGATGTGTAAAATTTATCGTCCCAATCAATATCAGTCAAATGTGTGTATATAAACAAATCGTCCTATTTGTTTATATTTATTTATTCACATTCATGTTAAAAATTATATTTTCAACTACAAAATATTTTTAACTACATAATTATTTTATTTCATTTCACATCACATAATCAACTACACATCAAAATCAACAAACAAGCATACAAGCCGTCCATGGTCTGTGGACGACGGGTGTTAGGTTCTACTAAACACCGTCTGCATCCTAGTATATATTTTAACTAGAAAATTAAATTTAAAAGTGAGAAGTTCTCATAGAGGGTTCCACTCCGCCGTGCTTTGCCTTTGAACTGCTGAACAGTCTGGATCTGTTTGAAATTTCAATGCAGTTCTTCTCACGCTGTTCAAATAAAAATTATATTTTTGTTGCTTCATTCAATAAATAAAAATCACATTTTTATTTCTACTTCATATATAAAAATCATATATTTTCTAAAATAAAAATCGTATTTTTACTTTGCTCTCTAGAAAATAAAAATCACATTTCCTATACGATGCATACATTCTTTAAAATCACTTCTTTGAAACAATGTCCTTTATATAAAAATCTCGTTCTCATTCTATATAAAAATTCAATCTTATTCATATCAAAAATCGTATTATTATTATCTTTCTATTTAAAAAAACAAGGCTAACTTTATATATATATATTTTTAAAACTTTCTATTTATATATATATATATAAATCATAGATTTTTATTCTATGCTATAATACATAAAAATCATATATTTTTTCCTCTTTGTTTTTCATATTTAAGAATCTAAAAATAAATAAATCAATATTAATATTTTTTACAGACATATATTTTCTTTCCCAAAAACTGATTTTATTTAAACTGTTAAAACGAAACAAAAACTGAAAACAGATAAGTTGTTAAACCTTTATACTGTCGTTCTTCTTCTGTTGGGTTTTACGAAATAGGTCAGTCGCTAGAGCTTCAGCTCGGCGTTGCTCCGATCACCGTGGAGAGGATCGGGCACCACCACGCGACGTGGCCTCGAGACCGACACCCCCCATGAACGACGTCACCTTCGGTGATCCATGGAGGCGCCAAATCGGGTTCGAACGATGACTGTTCGGAGCGACGGCTCTCGCTGGATACACGACGATGAGTGATCAAACTTGTCTGGATCTGAAGCTCACACAAATCCCCTCGATTTCCCTTTGAAGGCTTTGATTTTTATTGAATGGATTTAAAGAAAAGAGAGGGGAAAGGATCGAGCTAGTTTCGCCGTGTACTGAATGGAAGGAGGCGGGATTTTAACCAAGGAAGGGGTTTGACCGCGTGTAATGAGAAGGTAGGATTAGACCAGGGATTATATATAAATTTTATAATTTTATTCAATTCGAAAATCTGTTGTTTAATATCACGAACTTAAAATCAAACCCAACGACTGTCGACCCTAGCTAAATAACCCCATTCCGAACACAATGGGATATGCTTCGTAACCTAATTCGATCGTTACGATCAGTTTCCGTTCAAATCAAAATATAAATCAATATATATTCAATTTGAACGTACATTTCAATTTACTGGGCCCACATAAGGACTTTAAAAATTCCCGAAAAATATTTTCTAACTTTGTATTGACGATAGGTCCTAACAAAACTAATTTCGTCGAATTCCGAGACCGCTAGAAAAATGGCCATTTTCCAGTCGATCAAAATCAGCTAAAACTGGTCAAACGCGATTTCCTTTGCCACACTCACATATTGAATCGAAAAATTACAAAATTTGAAACCTTGCAATCATTTGACATCATGGATCCAACAAAAGTGGTTACGTCGAAATCCGAGGTCGTTTGCAAAATGGCTATTTTTAAGGGCTGAAATTCCATAGTGACTATTCTGAAATTTCAACTGGACATATCTTTTGATTCTCGCTATGAAATTCCAATCTTTCGGATTCTTTGGAAAGATATTCACAAATCGATTCTAATATTTTTGGTTTCACTAAAATCCGGTTTATTTTACACCCGGTGCATTCATTTGAATTTTGAAATCGAATTATCGAACTACCGCGCCATTTTCAATTCCTTTAATAATTATAAATAATTATTTATATTCTAACGACGACGTATATAAATATATACGTTCTAATTCTATTCAAAATAATTTTTTTGTCGATATTATTTAAAATATTTCATTTTAAATATTCAAAATTCAATAAAATTGCCAATTTAAAAATTTTTAATTGGCTCGGATTTCCGGGTCGTTACAATCTCCCCCACTTAAAACTTTTCGTCCCCGAAAAGGAACGAAGCCGAAAGTTGTTTAACAAACCAACTCAACTTTCAACATTTTCATTATGGCTTAAGTTCTTCAACTTTTCAGTTTCCAAGAACTTTTCAAATTTTTCAAAAATTTGGCTAACACCTTAAATTTTCGAAAAATTTTCGCCATAACCTCCCCTGCACCGGGGACTTCGGGATATTTCATATAGCCTCCCATGGCCTTCTTCAATCCAAAAGAAAAAGTCAATCGGCTCATAAAATCATCATCACCCAAACAAAACAGTAAATTAATGTAAACATGTACCTATTTGTCGGGCAAACAATTTTATTCTTCTTCTCTAGCCTCCTTGCTATGACCTGTTCAGTGTAAGTACATGTATATGCATGCAAATGCGACTAATTTTCAATACACTTCACTATTTGAATCAATTTGCTAAATGGTTCAAATTTTAATTAATCAAACAATAATCAAACAACACAACCATCAATCAATTAATTGATTATCATTTCATATTCATAGTTTTGATACATAGTCAAAAAATCACATTTTTGATGCCAAATCACAACAATAGGCCCTATCTAATTTTGGTTCTCACACCAGTCAATAGGAAATATATAGAAATTCCACCTTCGAAACTCGAACATAAATACTGATGATGTCATGACAATCATCAGTACCATCTCCGGGCGACTAGAGTGTAATTCTATATCTATCCAGTATATTAAAACTTCAAATACACGTGGATCAGACATATATGCAAAGTCTATATATACTGGACTGTCCAAATCAATACAAATAAATATTCAAATACGTATAAAACGATTTAAATTTTCAAAACAAAATTGTTTTCAATTTAAAAAATATACTCTTCACACTCGTTCTAGGATGCCACTGATCCCATCTCTAACGAGTCATTCTCATTGGATATTACTAATCCAATCTCTGATGAATTCTTTCGTATGGTTCTAATGTGTCTTGTTCTCTGAGCTTTGTAAACCAAAGCTCTGATACCAAAATGAAATGACCCGAACTTCCCCGGTAAGGAAAGCCCGGATAGAGTTGAGAACAACACACAAAAGAACACAGACAGAAGAACATTTCATTGTTAATTACAACAATTACATCAGATTACAAGGATATACAGAGTATAAATAAATATTACACATTATAAAATATTAGAGATTACAATACATTACATAGCAGCGGAAAATAATACAAAACACAACTGAAAGTGATACACGGATACAGAGCTTTCCGAGTATCGTTCCAGCTGTAAACCAGGATCCTTTTAATATAAATCTGCAATACCAAAACTACTAGCTGCCCGTGCCGAAAATAGGGGCACCCAGAGTTTAGGTTAAAACAATAAACTCCAGGTCAGTCATGGGACTGGCGTGAGAAATAAAACAGTTATTAATCTTTATTTTAAAGTTAGGTAAATCAAGGGACCACGCCGTATAACACGGAACGGGTTTCTTCCCAAGAATACCAGTGCATAAAACAAACAACGCTATGCTAAATAAAGAAAAATGAAGCTATTATAAGACCCATGTCATATCACACAATGCAACGCAAACCGGGGGATAGGGTTTTACCTTATAATAGCCAAAGAATGCTTAATACGCTAAATTTCTTGCTTTAATTCTTAATCAGACTCCAACCGTAAATTAGTAAGAGAACGATTCCCTGAGTATTAACCCCGAAGGCCGAAACCAACATTAGACTAATACCCAGGAAACCACCCATCTTAGCTCATTTCCAGTTAGTTTATGATTTTATATACAATCATAAATATCAATCATAGGCGGCATGAATGTCCCATACCACTATGTCGCCATATATAGGTATACAATCAAAACCGCAAAATGTCGTATTGGAAGTTGGGTTATCATTTATGGTATGAACCAAGGCAAAAGATAGTCCTCACCGATTTGAGACTCTCTAGCCCGAGCCTCAGGACCCAGACTCAGGTGGCCCCTTGGATCGTCAGGGCCGGTCCACACGGAGTGGATTAAAATGCCTGAACATGCGTTTCCCCGCCCTATGGGGCGTAAATGAGCCAACGAATGACTCCATCGGCTTCACATAGTCACCGATATATCCGAGGTGCCTCGCAACAGCGACAACCACATAAGTCAAACTCGTCAGGGCGTGTAAAACCACTAACGCCACTTCTAACTAGAAGGAAACACATGCCCTCCCTGATGTCCTCTCCCGTTTCTGGTTCATACCGGGTGTGAAACTCACGACGTAAACGTTACACAAAGCTATGCCACAAAGGCCTTGCTTTGATCATCAACCACAAGACTTTGCTTTTCAACAGAAGCCTTGATCATTTGCAACTTAGGCATGCCACACAGGAAATTCACTCTATGTGTTTGATATCCATCAGTATATAACCCCTGAGCTCGTGCGTCTCATAGAAGGGCGTTAAGCAAGAGAATAAATTCTCCGCCGCCAAATAGATATATATTAATAGAAATCAATCACACAGAATAAAATCCAATGTCAGGCACACAGTCCATTTACAAGTTCGTTCTGGGTCTGAACGAAACCGGAGGCACCTAGTACCCCGCATATCCATTGATCTCCAAGTACGTCTGGACGACCACTAACTGATTCCCTCCTCTTGGGTGTACGGCCCAATCAAGATCATCAGTAACCACCCAAACGACGTGAATACCTCCGGTCTTCAACCATCGTCTTCATCTTTGACTAATCGTCGAATCAGTTATTCAGAATGGGATAAACCCAGTCTTTTCGAATAACTCACGTATATAATAAATAAGTGTTACACAAACACAACATACGCCTCATTCCAATTCATCAGTCACTAACCGTAAATTAATCAAGAGAATAATTCCCCAAATATTAACCTCAAAGGCCGAAACCAACATCAGATCAATATCCAAAAAACCATTCTACTTAGCTAACCGACAGTTAGTTTCTAAATTTCACATTCTTAGGGAAAGGTTCCCATTAATTTTATCAAAGATAAATCCTTTAAATTTATTCTTTAATCTACTCTTGAATATCAATTCAAACTAGTCGGGATTAGCGATCCATACCGAAGTGATCATTTATTTTCTTTCTCCATCCCAACATATTCATCCCATGAAGTAAAACTGGTAATACTTCATATCACGGTGTTATCGGTAAATTCAATTACCATTTCACGTTCAAATCTAATTAAAGATTTAACTATTGCCTGGAGCAAAACTGGGGATACTCCATTCTCGTTCTTTTCAATCTAATTAAAGATTCATTTAAACTTCACTTAGTTTTAATCTTTAACTGGGTTAAAGAATCAGTGTCATTTAAAACACGGTTCACGATAAACCCAATACCACTTCACATTTCAATCAGTCCCTAACCGTAAATTAGCAAGTGAGCAATTCCCTAAGTATTAACCCCGAAGGCCGAAACCAACATCAGACCAATACCCCAGAAATCATTCAACTTAACTAATCTCCAGTTAGTTTCTGATTTTCTTAACTCCTTTGGGTCTAAGAACAGTGTTATTGAAGATACCGTCCTGACAACCCAAAATCACATTCCATTAATTATCGGGTTAAAGAACAAGTGTTATTTAAAACACTGTTCACGATAAACCCAAAAATCAATACCAATTCGATTCCAATTAAATATTATTTAATTGGTACACTTCATTAAATCTAAATAAAAAGATTTAATCTTTTTCTCAACTGGGCTTAAGAACAGTGTTAATGAAAACACTATTCACAACAAACCTAAATCACATTTGATATTAAACACAAGGCTCTGAATAGAAAATATATCGGCTTATATTCAATATCAAATTCTACGACCAACAAATATCGTATTGGAAATAACGATATATATATATATATATATCTTTCAAATTCCCATAACAATATCTGTATAATCACGAAATCCAACATCGAAATATTTCGAAGACAATTTCGATTCAAATCCATTCTAATGCAATTATTGGAAATTCTGGTTACTTTCAAAACCATTTCAAATTCAATTTATTTATTTAAAAATAAATAAATTATTATTCTAATTCAAAACTAGTTCATTTCGATAAAAAATCTATTTTTATATCTTCAAATATGGAGTTTTTCATCCCGATTCTTCACAAATCATTTTTATGATAAATTATTACTATTTTTAATAATTTTATCAAGGCCCGTACAGTCGATTTCCATCAACGGCCATCGAACTGCACTTACAGCGACCTTTTCCAAATTAGATTTGGACATAATTCCAAATCCAACCGTTAGATTTCAAATTTCTAATATTTGTTAGAAAGTTCTTTTCGATACGAACCCAACGGTTCCGGTTTTAGGAGAATGCGACTGTCGGATCTCCCGTAATATCTGTTCGAAGTCAATGGTCGAAATTCGCGAACTGTCGCGACGCGTTCTATTCAGGCCATTATATTATATATATAATATATATTTCATCGATTTCCTTTTAGTACGTATTTTATAAATCATTTTAAATTCGTTTTCAAAACGATTTCAACTTCCATCTCAAATTCAAATCAAAATTTGGATCTTCCCAATATAAATTCGTTTTAAATTCATTTCAACTCGATTTTAATTCAAATCGATTTTTAATTCCATTTCAGTTCGTTTTCAATTCGATTCAATTTCTATTCGATTTTGAATTTATTTCAAATCGATTTCTATTCAATTTCAATTCAATTCGAATTCAATTCGAATTCATTTCAATTTGATTTCAATTCGAATTCGATTCTATTTGATTTTAATTCGAATTCAATTCTATCCAATTTTAATTCGAATTCAATTCTATTCAATTTCAACTCGGATTCAATTATATTCAATTTCAATTCGAATTCAATTCAATTTCAATTCGAATTCAATTTCAATTCGAATTCAATTCTATTCAATTTATTTCGAATTTCAGATCAATTCAATTTATTTCGAATTTCAAATCAATTCAATTTATTTCGAATTTCAAATCAATTTAATTTATTTCGAATTTCAAATCAATTCAATTTATTTCGAATTTCAAATCAATTCAATTAATTTCGAATTTCAAATCAATTCAATTATCATTGAAAAATGAATAAAATCGATATAAATATCGTCCACGTCAAAATGGCATCAATCTAATCAACACGGCTTCATATATTTCTATTTTCAAATATTCTATTTCAAATATTCTATTTCAAATATTTCTATTTCAAATATTTCTGTTTCAAAACTGGAATGAGGCCCAATCAATTACCATATAACGTTAATTATATGGATTTTCTACAACACATGTATAAAATAACACCGATAAATAATCAACCATCATCCAGAGTGCGTTCTACACTGTATAAGCATCAAATATAAATATTAAACGCTTATAACAGCCTGTCAATCAATCGATCGACATACAGCTAATTATTGGGACTAGTGTATGTCATATATCATCCCAATACCCGTGTGGGGTTTCAATCAATCAAACACAGATTTTATTTGTGCAGTTGGGCGATGTGTAAAATTTATCGTCCCAATCAATATCAGTCAAATGTGTGTATATAAACAAATCGTCCGATTTGTTTATATTTATTTATTCACATTCATGTTAAAAAATTATATTTTCAACTATAAAATATTTTTAACTACATAATTATTTTATTTCATTTCACATCACATCACACAATCAACTACACATCAAAATCAACAAACAAGCATACAAGCCGTCCATGGTCTGTGGACGACAGGTCTACTAAACACCGTCTGCATCCTAGTATATATTTTAACTAGAAAATTAAATTTAAAAGTGAGAAGTTCTCACAGAGGGTTCCACTCCGCCGTGCTTTGCCTTTGAACTGCTGAACAGTCTAGATCTGTTTGAAATTCCAATGCAGTTCTTCTCACGCTATTCAAATAAAAATTATATTTTTATTGCTTCATTCAATAAATAAAAATCATATTTTTATTTCTACTTCATATATAAAAATCATATATTTTCTAAAATAAAAATCATATTTTTACTTTGCTCTCTAGAAAATAAAAATCACATTTCCCATACGATGTATACATTCTTTAAAATCACTTCTTTGAAACAATGTCCTTTATATAAAAATCTCGTTTTCATTCTATATAAAAATTCAATCTTATTCATATCAAAAATCGTATTATTATTTTCTTTCTATTTAAAAAAAAACAAGGCTAATTATATATATATATATTTTTAAAAATTTATATATATATATATAAATCATAGAATTTTATTCTATGCTATAATACATAAAAATCATATATATTATTTCCTCTTTGTTTTTCATATTTAAGAATCTAAAAAAAATCAATATTAATATTTTTTACAAACATATATTTTCTTTCCCAAAAACTGATGTTATTTAAACTGTTAAAACAAAACAAAAACTGAAAACAGATAAGTTGTTAAACCTTTATACTGTCGTTCTTCTTCTGTTGGGTTTTACGAAATAGGTCAGCCGCTAGGGCTTCAGCTCGGCGTCGCTCCGATCACCGTGGAGAGGATCGGAAACCACCACGCGACGCGGCCTCGAGACCGCCACCCCCCCATGAACGACGTCACCTTCGGTGCTCCATGGAGGCGCCAAATCGGGTTCGAACGACGACTGTTCGAAGCGACGGCTCTCGCTGGATACACGACGATGAGTGGTCAAACTTGTCTGGATCTGGAGCTCACACAAATCCCTTCGATTTCCCTTTGAAGGCTTTGATTTTTATTGAATGGATTTAAAGAAAAGAGAGGGGAAAGGATCGAGCTAGTTTCACCGTGTACTGAATGGAAGGAGGCAGGATTTTAACCAAGGAAGGGGTTTGACCGCGTGTAATGAGAAGGTAGGGTTAGACCAGGGATTATATATAAATTTTATAATTTTATTTAATTCGAAAATTAGTTATTTAATATCACCAACTTCAAATCAAAACCAACGACTGTCGACACTAGCTAAATGCCCCCATTCCGAACACAATGGGATATGCTTCGTAACCCAATTCGATCATTACGATCAGTTTCCGTTCAAATCAAAATATAAATCAATATATATTCAATTTGAACGTACATTTCAATTTACTGGGCCCACATAAGGAATTTAAAAATTCCCGAAAAATATTTTCTAACTTTGTATTGACGATACGGTCCTAACAAAACTAATTTCGTCGAATTCTGAGACCGTTAGAAAAATGGCCATTTTCCAGTCGATTAAAATCGACTAAAACTGGTCAAACACGTTTTCCTTTGCCACGCTCACATATTGATTCGAAAAATTACGAAATTTGAAACCTTGCAATCATTTGACATCACGGATCCAACAAAAGTGGTTTCGCCGAAATTCGAGGTTATTTGCAAAATGGCTATTTTTAAGGGCCGAAATTCCATAGCGACTATTCTGAAATTTCAACTGGACATATCTTTTGTTTCTCGCTATGAAATTCCAATCTTTCGGATTCTTTGGAAAGATATTCACAAATCAATTCTAATATTTTTGGTTTCACTAAAATCCGGTTTATTTTGCACCCGGTACATTGATTTGAATTTTGAAATCGAATTATCGAACTACCGCGCCATTTTCAATTCCTTTGATAATTATAAATAATTATTTATATTCTAACGACAATGTATATAAATATATACATTCTAATTCTATTCAAAATAATTTTTTCGTCGATATTATTTAAAATATTTCATTTAAAATATTCAAAATTCAATAAAATTGCCAATTTAAAATTTTTAAATTGGCTCGGATTTCCGGGTCGTTACAGTTGCTTGCTATAAATAGCAGGAGAAGCTATATATACTATTCCCACTTGACTAGGGTCTTTAATGACAATTACACATGAAACTTAAAAAGATAGGCATTCTTCCTGTACGCTTGACTAGCTGGTATACTACTTCCACTTGTATCAAGTGTAATGTCATGAAAAATTAAAATAACCGTAGTGACAACAATAATTGACAAACTTATTTGTCCTTTTCATGTTGTTAGGAGAAAAAACTAACAGCATGTCATTTTTGAACTAAAAATCCATTATATATCATGTTGTGAGTTAGCTGTCTATCTTTATTATACATCATGTATTATATCCCTTTCATTGATTTTGAATTAAAAATCCATTGTTTGATAAATGTGTATATATTATATTTAGAAGACTTGAAAATGTAAGGATAAATTTGAGAATTTAACATGCATATAGGCTCATACTTCGTTTAGGTTTGCCAAATAGTATTTTCAAATATACTGATGTGTGTGTCTTAGGAATACATTAAGTGATAAGCGTGTGTTTTAGGAATACAATATGTACATACTTCATTTTAATTCATGTATTTACTATCTGTTTATATTACCATCAAGTGCAGAACTTAATTCATGTATTAGCTGTGTAGGTGTTTTCAGAGTTTTTTCGTATTTTTAGCTTCAGTTGGAAAAAAAATAACGAGAACCATTGTTTCATTTATTTGGATTTATGTAAAATTGGGGTTTGTGATGCCCTTGCTGCTACTTTTGAACATGAGATGTTGAATGCCAGCTGAATAACTTCTGATGGCTGGGGAATGTTCACTGGATTTACCAACTGTTGCCTGCTTATTGATGCCGTAATGCAGCCTGGATCTGGACAAAATTAGTCCAATGATGCAATTCACTTTGATTTTACCGCCTAAAACTGCCACCTGGAAGCTCATTGTCAAATCTGAAGTTTATACATACTCCCATAAATTCTTGTTGTTCCGAAGCAACTTTGGCTCCAACTGAACGTTCTAAACCTCACTGTCAGATTTGGTTTCCTCTGCTAACCAGGCTAATACTTCATTGATGCCATTGTCAGGTATTCATACTTTGTGCTCTGATAATCATGCTCCCTTGTTTGTTGGTTTTAATGCTGCTTGATCCAGTGATGTTGTTTTAAGTGGCGAGAGTTTGTTTCCGGTCATATGACAGTAGAAGCACTGGTTTCTACTGATGTTGGCTTGGGCAGTGTATGTGATGAAGGTACCTAATGTCCCTTTTTAGCTTATTAACACACTCATACACAGTAGACTGTTTGAAATTGTCGAGTTTTCTGGGTCTACCGTTTGACTTAAAGCCAGTGTCAAATCCGCGTCCTTAGCAAGACTTGAGTAGGAGAAGTATCATTAAGCGCTTAGGAGTAAAGTTATAGCCAACGCTGTCATATTATGATTGGTAACCATTGATCGCATGATTTCTTTTAAGGCAACAAATTTTGCTTCATTGATTTATATATTATAACAATTGGAGTCAGTGATGCTCTCAGAACTATTTTCATGTTAGTTAAATAATGTACTTAAATGAACTTTAACGTACTGAAACCATGATATCCAATGTTATAAGCTGGGGTCAACAATATAGATTACTTAAAACCTTATAGTGTCTGTCTGTCTTTTTCCTTTTAAAAACAAGATGTGCGCATGACTATTTTAGGTACAGTGCTAAGCCTTGTAAAAACATGGAAAAGTAGCAGTTGATTGGAAGGTTTGGATTGGTCAAAACTAAGGTATATTTATTGAAGTTAAACAAATTTTTAAATGTTACTGGGAATTCTCTTAGAAAATAGATGCATCAATGTACACTGAACTAGAAAATATGATTTAAGTTATTATTGCAGGACATTTGCTTCAACATGTGAAGTTTTTGACGTTGATGATGATCTGTTGCTTTCTTCATGAGCCTCTTACATACCAATAATTGAATGTTGTGGTAGGATGGAGCTAGCGTCAAGCAACATTTCAGATTTTGCTATTGGTTTCATTTCAGTTAACCCTGCATCATGGAAAGATGGACCTGGATACCCAGCGTTCATTCATATGACTCTTGGTGTTCAAATGTTTAAAGCAGGCGATTCCTTGGGTCAGCAATACAACACCTCCTATTCTGTAAGTTTCTTTTCGAGTGTGCAATTTACTGGTTTTATCCATGCTGAGTATTTATACCTTTCTCCTTTTTATAAGTTCCGCTGTAATCAAAGTGGAAGGGTTTAGTAAACCAAGCCTTACAAAATTATTAATAATAATAGAAGGGTGTCTCCTATAGAACAAATGTATGTCTCTAGATTGTCAATTAATCATGCAAAAATAAACAGATAAACAAACCATTTAGTAACATTTCATTTGGTTTTTTGCTAAAATCGAAAATAATTTATCTTCTCTGAAATGCTTTCAACATTTCATGATGCGGATAAAAATCACATAGCTTAGTATATTTCTTATCAAAAACAAAATCCATTTTTGGAAGTTTTTGATGCATTTGGTGTGTTAACCAACTCGGATAAAAAAAATGATGAAAATGCAACACAAAAATGTTAAAATGGTTAGCTATTATTAATCCAATTTTCTTAATGAGAATGACGTCTTCCTATCTAGAAGGATTTTGACATTTTCTGTGTGCTATTATTATGGAAACTGGAAAGTACTGGAAATCGGTTCAACAAAAAACAAACGATATATGACTTTATATTTTTGAGTAAAAATGAATTATTCATTATCATTTTTTATTTCATTGTGCTGTTAATAATCATGCAAATTTGGTGGAGTTCGACAAAAACAGCTATGATATGATTAGTTCATACTTATTACAGTGTTAAGTATCAATTTTAAAAGAATTTAAACTTTTCTAAAGTGCAAAACAATAACTAGACACAGATCTTGGAATGGTTAGTTTTTTTGTAGAAAAATCGAAGTTTTCTGAGATTTTTAATGTTCTAATAACAGTTCTAAGAACTGGCAGCGTATCAAACATTCCAAGGAACTAAAGTTTAATTATGCACACGCTCTTGCTGTGAACACGAACTATTACTGATAGTTTTATGTTCCCACATATCTGCAGGGAAAGAAGGAATGTTTTGCATCATGTATGTTCATCTGTTATGATTTAATTCGACCAGATGTTGCACTGGAACTTACAACATGTAACATTTCTATGGGATAACAGAAATAAGGAAGGAATTCAGGTTGCCTAACAAGACTATGTAAATTAGACACACTAGTGTAGATTCCACAGGATTGACTGTGCCTTTATTAAGGACACAATAATATCTTCTCTACAGCAAACTGACAGCTTAAAAAGGTCACGTGCCTTCCGCAAATATTCTGTTGTTACTGTATTATTGCACCAGGTTAATTACCCTGCAAAATAGTTCCATCCCTTAATGCTTCATTTTGTATAAAAAATATAATCTTTCTTTATGGGCAGGTTTTAAGTTGTTGATATAACTCAAATGAAGTTTTACTGTGCTTCTACTTTTCCTCTATGAAGGTCCTCAGAATGTCAAGCTTCATGCAATCAAAAAATGACCATGAAGAAGGAATAAGAAAGAAGAAATATTTTGTTTTGCTGTTTAATTACCAGATAACAAAACTTCAGTCGCTGTACATCCACAAGTACAGTTTAGTTATACAGGCCGATGATTACATATCCTGAAACAGCTGTATGATTAATAATTAATATGCTATCTCTGTAATGACCCAGGGATTTTCGGCCCCGAATATCGACACAAATACCTTTACCGTAACTCATGCCGACCTTCCAATCACCGAAAACACTGGACGTTATTAGAAAGAAATTAGAGGGTGAGATAAGAAAGAAAGAAATATTAGAAAAGAAGAAGAAGAACCAACATAACACAGAGTCTCACATCGCAGCGGAACAAAATATAATATGGAAATAATTTTATTGAGAGCTTGATATACTTACAATCATCAGAGTACATCAATTTTATCTGGACAGTTATGTTAATATGTCCTCATATACAACACATAACGGCAAGATACTAGATCTGAACACCTTCAGCTCGTCTCTTCAAAGCATTCGATAACCTGAACCTATACACCCCGGGCTAACCCGAGCATTTACAAAACACCGGGTCAGTCTGGTGAACCAGAGTGAGATAAACTCGCACAGTATTAAGGTACCACACACTTGATTTTAAAGTTAAAATCCTTTCGAAAGAAAAGGATAATCGTAAGACCAAATCCACACATAAATACGGACGGTTTTTACCTTACGATAACCCAAAACAATTTGAAATCAATATCTTGTCTGATATTATAATAATGTATAAATACAAGTAATATCAAATCTAGTAGGACGCTTGCATCTCACGCTCTACATATATAGTATACAAACAAAACCGCGGGCGCTTATTGGAGATTGGATTCCAACCATGACAAGGTATGGGATCACCTGCCGATAGTGTATCTCTAGAGGCGAATACACCGGGTTCAACAAGAACGTCTTGCGACCCGACCCTCACATGACCGACCACTCATTTCGCTTGAGTGTATCGAATGTATATCACCAACGGTTGGACTCAAACCACCGTTTCCCGAATGGGCAGAAGCGATAGAGTAAGAAACAAAAGGAATTTCTCTAGATAGGTGATTATACACCCTAATGGGAGCGACCCACATAGCCATGCTGCCTGCCCGATTTCTGTCATTTCCCGGTTGTGAGGCTTAAGGTCAGAATTTCTTTTACAACACCTGGCCACCATTCACTTTGAATGCCACATCGTCAGATCTGCCAGATATCACTGATTGACGTCCACAAAAATACTCTAGTTGGGAGCTAATCAACTATAGCACGTTTGAAAGATATCAACGTTCGTCATCCTTTGGAAATACCCTGTCAGACACTCGTCCATACAAGTCATCCAGGAACAGGATGAACCGAAGGTACTCTCCTACTGCATCTCATATAGGAATCTCCCCATGGATCAGTAGCGAGAAGTCCTTGCAACCCGTAGATTTTGACCACGACAGAACCACAGTACACCGCTGGCTGCAGACAGAGATTATTAGCAGTCCTTCCCTTTACGGAAATCTAGGGTCTTCAATGCTCCATCTCGATCATCTTCTAATATCTCCATGTATTTGCTGGTCGGAATGGTTTTCGAATATAAATTCGATCCCGGTCTTTCCGTACCAACAATCGTATTGGACAAGTTTGATAGTCGTTGTTTTAACTATCAAAATAAACAGTGTTTCAATCAAGACAATCAAATGGGTTCACTGGTTCAATAATCAGCATCACTTGGCCTTTTAAATTAAAAAAAAACTGTAAATTTAAAACTCTCGATATTATAAATATAATTTCTCGCTTCTTTATTTATCATAAGATTTTACTTTAAACAAATTCATTCTTATACTCACTAAAACCCTATATCATATCCAGCTCTCTATATTTTTCCTTTGAAACAACTCGTAAACGACATTACGAAATATCTTTTAAATATTTCTTGACAGTACCCAGTGCTTATTCCTATTGGATAAAACCCAACTTTTATATTCTCATTTCACTAATGGAAATAAAATTATCACGAATTCCTTTTCCCATTACAACTAATATCACCCTTAGATAGTCCTGATGTCGTTCAAGTTAGGGTATTTTAATTACCTCTCAGACCTTGATTGACAACGTTCATACCCAAAGATAAATACGAATTGTAGTATAAAACCAATATCTCATCTAATCTTAACACAAATTCCCTTCAACTATTTTATTCAAAAGTATGGTTTCCTGAACCTTCTTTCCTTTTTAGGAATCTCTTTCTCGAATATACCATTCGTTCTTAATTCACTTCTTAAGTAATATCACTTTTAACCCTGCCTCTTTAACCAAACCCATTTTTATATAATTCAAAATCTCATGATTCACTTCTTTTATCAAATCCACTTTTACTAATCCCTTTTCATACCCATTCGATAATTCCTGCCTTGAAATCTTATTTTAATCCCCTCCCTTTTCACTTAATCCCTTATTACGTGCTTCAATGTACGATTACCACTTTTACACATTTAATCCCATTTACATACTCCTGATTTATTATAAATCTTTTTGAACTATATTACTTTTCACTAAGTAATATTTATTTTTAAGATAATATCTTTGCTTAAAATCCCTTTTTCATAACTTGTTACCCAAATTCGGGTTTTAAATATAAAATCTGCTCTTAATTCCCTTTTACCATTTCATTTGTATTCCCTTTTAGATTTCGAGTACTTTTTAAATGAACCTCAATTTAAAAAGTATTTCTCTAAATTATTAAAATAATAATTTACTTTGGTTGTTAACTATTTCCTTAGTTAATTCCTTTATTTAATTTCCCTTTTAAACTCTTATTAAAATTAAAACCATATCATTCGATTTATTTCTCATTCTCATTCTTATCAATCTGATTAACATCGGAGTTGCCTTTATAAAATAATAAATCAAATCATAAATAAAACATTTGTTTAATTTCCCTTTTTATAAATTTATTATTCCAATAATATATTTCGAAATTTACTTCTAGTTATCAAATAAATTTTATAGCTTTAGTTCAGTCGATTCACCGGGTGGTAAACCAATATAACAAAATAGTTTAATCTCAGGCCATGTACTGCCGATTACTCAACCAATATTGCTCTTTGGTTAAACCAAACACAGGTTAATTTCCCAGCCCATGATCACTAATCAAACAAATCCATTTAATCGATAATTTCTATAAAGGATAAATAACGATTGTTCAACGTCAGCCAATTAAACCACCAATTCAAACAATTAAACACACTTATAACAAACGTGATCCACAGGTAAGTTACCTCTATTTGGTCGAATCGATAAAATAACTATTTGTTAATTTACTGAAATTAAACGATAGTTTAATTCCGTTAGTTAAATCAACACATAAATCAATAATTAACAAACAATCAATTAACAGCAAACGGAGCACATAAAAATAGAAACCCAATCTATATAAAATATAAATGGGCAAAATACTGAGTGAGATTAACTCACCTGGAGTTAGTCTGATCGTTAAGCATTGAATTTTAATTAAATTAAACAACATTTAATTAAATTAAAAAAATTCCTTGCCTCCAGTTTCGACTGATCATGCTCCATCTCGAAGATATCGTTTCTACGGTCCCAACGAGATAGACCGTGCTAAAATCTGATAATGTATGCACGAGAATTCTTATAAACGAATTTATAAAGTGATTATTTTGTTGAAACATGAAATTTTAAATTTTAAAACCCGGCCCTTTACCTTGGATCGGCGGCCCAGCACATTTACACAAATAAAACCCTACCACTAACCCTTCAATCCCACAAACATCAGAACACCGCCTCCTCAAAATATTCTAAATCCCTAAATCCCTCTTTCTTCAGCAAAATCAAGGCGTCGCAACCCCTCACGCAACCCGCTCTGTCCTCCCTTCGCCCTCCGTCGAAATTGTCACCCTCTCCAACTTCTTCAGCTGCCACGATTTGCTTCACGGTCGGATTTCAAGCCATCCAGACCAACGAACAACCAAACCGAGATCTTCTACCAACCCTAGGTCTTTGACTCCATCAGAAAATCCGAGAGTTGAAGTTTGTATACACAGATAAGAATTTTAATCACTGTATTGTTTTATTTTTTCCGAATTGTTTTCTTCTTTGTTGTTTTTCGTTCGTATGATTTGGTTCTGGAGTTGTGAAATACCAGTGCGTATTTATAGTTGGGAATTCGCTTTAGATAAGAACGATGTCTGCACGAATGGTAAAATCATAGGTTTTGCTTTTAGTTGTTGCTAGTTCTTAGGTGATTCCTCTTTTCAGATTTGTGTTTGTACTGTCAATGAATTGTCGATGAGCTGTGATGGTTTTAGCAAAGATTTTGGTAAATTCTGTATTATATTTTCAATACAGTGGGTCTGTTCAAAAAGAACAGTGATTGATCTTGTTAGATTTAGGCTATGACTTGTTTATTTAATTAAGAGATTTGGAAACTGTCTTGTAGATTCTCTGTTCCATTTTGAAGTACATGGCAACAGGGAAAATATGCGAAATTTTGTATATATGGATTAGCTATTCGATTTTTGATATATGAATCTTATCACTTGTTTGTTTTCGATTTGGTATGTCAACATATTTAATTCCTGCGGCTATTAATTGTTCTATCAAACTCAGAGACAATTGAATTGTACGTTTGATTTTTTTCCCCTCATTTCTTAATACTTTGCGGCAGTCTGCATTTGATTTTACTGTATATATGAATATATATATATACAATCTGTTCGATTTGATGTATGAATATGTACACTTAGCTGTACAGATTTGATGAGTAAATATATATCTGTTTCCATCAGCTTTACATCTCCTTAGCTGTTGGTTGATGTATGAGTCTGACCATACATTTTGTTCAAGTCAAATTGCATATGAAGTATTTCATTTAAAGTGAATTTCTTCTCATGATATTTTCTGTTTTCTTATGGGTCATCTTTCTTTTCATTTCAGCTGTTACGTGATCGAACTGGTGGCGATGGAAACGTTATGGATGCATATGCTTAGCAGGGAAATTCAAGCCTTGCATTGGATATTCTTGTACTATCTTCGTTAAGTGTTTCTTACAAAAGCTTACAAAATGTTACAACTGTTTAATGCATAATAAACATGCCACACACAAGGACAACTACGATTCTTCTTTCAAGAACTGGAGTCAGCTGAGAGCAGTAATCAGGACAGTTGATAAAGAGGGCGAGAAGTTTGGTGTATGTCACGTACAGTGTACTAGGGTTGAATACAATGTACTAGGGTTATCTATGTAAGTAGTGTATATTTTGACATACATAGCCATTTATACGACTTCGGAAATTTATTTGCTTTTCAAATTGAAACAAAAATGAATTTCGAATTTATAAGTGTTTGGCACAAACAATGATACATCTTTCAAATTGTATAAACAATTAACTTCAACAGTTGGGCCTTTTTCTTTTTTCTTCTTTGTATTGATCACTTTTGCTGTTCACATTCTGTTCTTTAGCTGCTCGTTCAAATTTCCCTTTTACTGTCCTTAGATTTGAGGTATGCACAAACCTGGCTTGGCTATATTGTTTTAGCTATTCTTACTATATTTGCTTCACTGTTTTCAAATTGTTCACTAAATATGTATGTGGACATCTAAATGTTTTTGTGAAATATATATATATATATATTGTTTGTTTTATTTTTCCTCACTGTATGGGTCACGTTTTCGGTTCTTTCATACCTTACGTGTTCAGCTTAATAATATATTTTCTAGTTTTCAGTTTTCTTATTCACATTGTAAACTCTAGTTTCCCGTTAAATATATGAGCGACTTTGGTTTGGTTGGGGCATGTAAGATGGATAGTCGGGTTTTTGCTCGTTATGTCGAACCAAGTGAAACGCTGATAAGTATATACGTATATATTAAATTCAAACAACCAAATTCAACGATACTAAATAGATATCATGATATTTATTAAAACAACAGTTTCACCCTAAATCGGTATTGAAATTCAAAACTCCGATTTATGAACTGCACGCCATTTTCAACTTGATTTATATTATATAATATATATATACCGTTCGATCTCGTTTTAAATAACGATTAAAATCCATTAATATTTTCAAATATAATATTTAAAATAATAAATTAAATTAAATATTTGACGGCCGAAAATACGGGACGTTACATTCTTTCCCCCTTAAAATAATTTCGTCCTCGAAATTGCTAAGGTAAGAAAGGACGTTACAAACCCATGAAATTCTAATTATTCCATTCAAACAACTATCAAACAATTCAAAATCAGCAATCAATCCACAACCAAATCAACTGAATTCACATTTAGTATTAATACTTTTTTTGGGTTTCATAGATTTGAACATCAATCAGTTAATACCCGATTTATTTCTATTAATTCAAATTCCAAATTTAATTAATTTAATTAAATTCGACCAAGTTAAGTTTCAATTAAAATTTCAATCAAATTTGAATTTCATTCACATCAATCAAACACACAAACCAATATCTTGATAATTTGATAAATTATTCCTTTTCTATACAGAAATACAATTTGGGTAAAATTATTTCATTTACCCCCTTTTCAAAACAATACTGTACCCATTGCCAGTTCTATGCTTTTCAACACTTGAATCGATCAATAAACACAATACAAAACATTTGTATATAAAATTTACAAATACGCTCCCGTATATATATATACTCAATCTCGATCTAGGGTATTACTAACCCCATCTTTATCGAGTTACACCACAGAGCCAAGGTTATTACTAAACCAATAGCTCTGATACCACTGTAACGACCCAGGGATTTTCGGCCCCGAAAATCGACACAAATACCTTTACCGTAACTCATGCCGACCTTCCAATCACCGAAAACACTGGACGTTATTAGAAAGAAATTAGAGGGTGAGATAAGAAAGAAAGAAATATTAGAATAGAAGAAGAAGAAGAAGAAGAACCAACATAACACAGAGTCTCACATCGCAGCGGAACAAAATATAATATGGAAATAATTTTATTGAGAGCTTGAAATAACTTACAATCATCAAAGTACATCAATTTTATCTGGACGGTTATGATAATCTGTCCTCATATACAACACACAGCAGCAAGATACTAGATCTGAACACCTTCAGCTCGTCTCTTCACAGCATTCGATAACCTGAACCTGTACACCCCGGGCTAACCCGAGCATTTACAAAACACCGGGTCAGTCTGGTGAACCAGAGTGAGATAAACTCGCACGGTATTAAGGTACCACACACTTGATTTTAAAGTTAAAATCCTTTCGAAAGAAAAGGATAATCGTAAGACCAAATCCACACATAAATACGGACGGTTTTTACCTTATGATAACCCAAAACAGTTTGAAATCAATATATTGTCTGATATTATAATAATGTCTAAATACAAGTAATATCAAATCTAGTTGAAAGCTTGCATCTCACGCTCTACATATATAGTATACAAACAAAACCGCGGGCGCTTATTAGAGATTGGATTCCAACCATGACAAGGTATGGGACCACCTGCAGATAGTGTATCTCTAGAGGCGAATACACTGGGTTCAACAAGAATGTCTTGCGACCCGGCCCTCACATGACCGACCACTCATTTCGCTTGAGTGTATCGAATGTATATCACCAACGGTTGGACTCAAACCACCGTTTCCCGAATGGGCAGAATCGATAGAGTAAGAAACAAAAGGAATTTCTCTAAATAGGTGATTATACACCCTAATGGGATCGACCCACATAACCATGCTGCCTGCCCGATTTCTGTCATTTCCCGGTTGTGAGGCTTGAGGTCAGAATTTCTTTTACAACACCTGGCCACCATTCACTTTGAATGCCACATCGTTAGATCCGCCAGATATCACTAATTGATGTCCACAAAAATACTCTAGTTGGGAGCTAACCAACTATAGCACGTTTGAAAGATATCAACGTTCGTGATCCTTTGGAAATACTCTGTCAGACACTCGTCCATACAAGTCGTCCAGGAACAGGATGAACCGAAGGCACTCTCCTACTGCATCTCATATAGGAATCACCCCATGGATCAGTAGCGAGAAGTCCTTGCAACCCATAGATTCCGACCACGACAGAACCACAGTACACCGTTGGCTGCAGACAGAGATTATTAGCAGTCCTTCCGTTTACGAAAATCTATGGTCTTCAATGCTCCATCTCGATCATCTTCTAATATCTTCACGTATTTGCTGGTCGGAATGGTTTTTGAATATAAATTCGATCCCGGTCTTTTCATACCAACAATCGTATTGGACAAGTTTGATAGTCGGTGTTTTAACTATCAAAATAAACAGTGTTTCAATCAAGACAATCAAACGGGTTCACTAGTTCAGTAATCCGCATCACTTGGCCTTTTAAATTAAACAAAACTGTAAATTTAAAACTCTCGATATTATAAATATAATTTCTCGCTTCTTTATTTATCATAAGATTTTACTTTAAACAAATTCATTCTCATACTCAGTAAAACCCTATATCATATCCAGCTCTCTATATTTTTCCTTTGAAACAACTCGTAAATGACATTACGAAATATCTTTTAAATATTTCTTGACAGTACCCAGTGCTTATTCCTGTTGGATAAAACCCAACTTTTACATTGTCATTTCACTAATGGAAATAAAATTATCACGAATTCCTTTTCCCATTACAACTAATATCACCCTTAGATAGTCCTGATGTCGTTCAAGTTGGGGTATTTTAATTACCTCTCAGACCTTGATTGACAACGTTCATACCCAAAGATAAATACGAGTTGTAGTATAAAACCAATATCTCATCTAATCTTAACGCAAATTCCCTTCAACTATTTTATTCAGAAGTATGTTTTCTTGAACCTTCTTTCCTTTTTGGGAATCTCTTTCTCGAATATACCATTCGTTCTTAATTCACTTCTTAAGTAATATCACTTTTAACCCTGCCTCTTTAACCAAACCCATTTTTTTATAATTCAAAATCTCATGATTCGCTTCTTTTGTCAAATCCACTATTACTAATCCTTTTTCATACCCATTCGACAATTCCCGTCTTAAAATCTTATTTTAATCCCCTCCCTTTTCACTTAATCCCTTATTACGTACTTCAATGTACGATTACCACTTTTACACATTTAATCCCATTTACATACTCATGATTTATTATAAATCTTTTTGAACTAGATTACTTTTCACTTAACCCAAACCGTTTAGTAATATTTATTTTTAAGCTAATATCTTTGCTTAAAATCCCTTTTTCATAACTTGTTACCCAAATTCGGGTTTTAAATATAAAATCTGCTCTTAATTCCCTTTTACCATTTCATTTGTATTCCTTTTTAGATTCCGAGTACTTTTTAAATGAACCTCAATTTAAAAAGTATTTCTCTAAATTATTAAAATAATAATTTACTTTGGTTGTTAACTATTTTCCATAGTTAATTCCTTTATTTAATTTCCCTTTTAAACTCTTATTAAATTAAAACCATATCATTCGATTTATTTCTCATTCTCATTCTTACCAATCCGATTACATCGGAGTTGCCTTTATAAAATTAATAAATAATAAATCAAATCTTAAATAAAATATTTGTTTAATTTCCCTTTTTATAAACTTATTATTCCAATAATATATTCTGAAATCTACTTCTAGTTATAAAATAAGTTTTATAGCTTTAGTTCAGTCGATTCACCGGGTGGTAAACCAATATAACAAAATAGTTTAATCTCAGGCCATGTACTGCCGATTACTCAACCAATATCGCTCTTTGGTTAATCCAAACACAGGTTAATTTCCCAGCCCATGATCACAAATCAAATAAAATCCATTTAATCGATAATTTCTATAAAGGATAAATAACGACTGTTCAACTTCAGCCAATTAAACCACTAATTCAAACAATTAAACACGCTTATAACAAACGTGATCCACAGGGTAAGTTACCTCTATTTGGTCGAATCATTAAAATAACGATTTGTTAATTTACTAAAATTAAACGATAGTTTAATTCCGTCAGTTAAATCAACACATAAATCAATAATTAACAAACAGTCAATTAACGGCAAACGGAGCACACAAAAATAGAAACCCAATCTATATAAAATATAAATGAGCAAAATACTGAGTGAGATTAACTCACCAGAAGTTAGTCTGGTCGTTAAGCGTTGATTTTTAATTAAATTAAATAGCATTTAATTTAATTAAAAAAATTCCTTGCCTCCAGTTTCGATTGATCATGCTCCATCTCGAAGATATCGTTTCTACGGTCCCAACGAGACAGACCGCGCTGAAATCTGATAATGTATGCACGAGAATTCTTATAAACGAATTTATAAAGTGATTATTTTGTTAAAACATGAAATTTTAAATTTTAAAACCCTTCCCTTTACCTTGGATCGGCGGCCCAGCCCATTTACACAAATAAAACCCTACCACTGACCCTTCAATCCCCCAAACATCAGAACATCGCCTCCTCAAAATATTCTAAATCCCTAAATCCCTCTTTCTTCAGCAAAATCAAGGCGTCGCAACCCCTCACGCAACCCGCTCTGTCCTCCCTTCGCCCTCTGTCGAAATTGTCACCCTCTCCAACTTCTACAGCAGCCACGATTTGCTTCACGGTCGGATTTCAAGCCATCCAGACCCACGAACAACCAAACCGAGATCTTCTACCAACCATAGGTCTTTGACTCCATCAGAAAATCCGAGAGTTGAAGTTTGTATACGCAGATAAAAATTTTAATCACTGTATTGTATTATTTTTTCCGAATTGTTTTCTTCTTTGTTGTTTTTCGTTCGTATGGTTCGGTTCTGGAGTTGTGAAATACCAGTGCGTATTTATAGTTGGGAATTCACTCTAGATAAGAACGATGTCCGCACGAATGGTAAAATCATAGGTTTTGCTTTTAGCTGTTGCTAGTTCTTAGGTGATTCCTCTTTTCAGATTTGTGTTTGTACTGTCAATGAATTGTCGATGAGCTGTGATGGTTTTAGCAAAGATTTTGGTAAATTCTGTATTGTATTTTCAATATAGTGGGTCTGTTCAAAAAGAACAGTGATTGATCTAGTTAGATTTAGGCTATGACTTGTTTATTTAATTAAGAGATTTGGAAACTGTCTTGTAGATTCTCTGTTCCATTTTGAAGTACATGGCAACATGGAAAACATGTGAAATTCTGTATATATGGATTAGCTATTCGATTTTTGATATATGAATCTTATCACTGTTTTGATTTAGATTTGGTATATCAATATATTTAATTCCTACGGCTATGAATTGTTCTATCAAACTCAGAGACATTTGAATTGTACGTTAGATTTTTTTCCTCTCATTTCTAAATACCTTATGGCAGTCTGCATTTGATTTTACTGTATATGAATATATATACAATCTGTTCGATTTGATGTATGAATATGTACACTTAGCTGTACCGATTTGATGAGTAAATATATATCTGTTTCCATCAGCTTTACAGCTCCTTAGCTGTTCGTTGATGTATGAATTTAACCATACATTTTGTTCAAGTCAAATTGCATGTGAAGTATGTCATTTAAAGTGAATTTCTTCTCATGATATTTTCTGTTTTCTTATGGGTCATCTTTCTTTTCATTTCAGCTGTTACGTGATCGAACTGATGGCGATGGAAACGTTATGGATGCATATGCTTAGCAGGGAAATTCAAGTCTTGCATTGGATATTCATGTACTATCTTCGTTAAGTGTTGCTTACAAAAGATTACAAAATGTTACAACTGTTTAATGCATAATAAACATGCCACACACAAGGACAACTACGATTCTTCTTTCAAGAACTGGAGTCAGCTGAGAGCAGTAATCAGGACAGCTGATAAAGAGGCCGAGAAGTTTGGTGTATGTCACGTACAGTGTACTAGGGTTGAATACAATGTGCTAGGGTTATCTATGTAAGCAGTGTATATTTTGATATACATAGCCATTTATACGACTTCGGAAATTTATTTGCTTTTCAAATTGAAACAAAAATGAATTTCGAATTTATAAGTGTTTGGCACAAACAATGATACATCTTTCAAATTGTATAAACAATTAACTTCAACAGTTGGGCCTTTTTCTTTTTTCTTCTTTGTATTGATCACTTTTGCGGTTCATATTCTGTTCTTTAGCTGCTGGTTCAAATTTCCCTTTTACTGTCCTTAGATTTGAGGTATGCACATACCTGGCTTGGCTATATTGTTTTAGCTGTTCTTACTATATTTGCTTCACTATTTTCAAATTTTTCACTAAATATGTATGTGGACATCTAACTGTTTTTGTGAAATATATATATATATATACACACTCACATTGTTTGTTTCATTTTTCCTCTCTGTATGGGTCACGTTTTAGGTTCTTTCATACCTTACGTGTTCGGCTTAATAATATATTTTCTAGTTTTCAGTTTTCTTATTCACATTGTAAACTCTCGTTTCCCGTTAAATATATGAGCGGCTTTGGTTTGGTTGGGGCATGTAAGATAGATAGTCGGGTTTTCACTCGTTATGTCGAACCAAGTGAAACGTTGATAAGTATATACATATATATTAAATTCAAACAACCAAATTCAACGATATTAAATAAATATCATGATATTTATTAAAACAACAGTTTCACCCTAAATCGGTATTCAAATTCAAAACTCCGATTTACGAACTGCACGCCATTTTCAACTTGATTTATATTATATAATATATATATATATACCGTTGGATCTCGTTTTAAATAACGATTCAAATCCATTAATATTTTCAAATATAATATTTAAAATAATAAATTATATTAAATATTTGACGGTCGAAAATACGGGACGTTACAACCTCTTACTATGGTCATTCGGCACCTAGAATCAAAAATTTACTTTGAAACAAATATGATAGTATATTAATCATAATAATTTTATTAATTATCATAGCTTGTTTAGTTTGTAGCACCGTGTAAACTTGACTTTTTTTCTTATACGGTCTTATTATGGTCTGGAATGATTATATAACACGCATTATGTGAATTTAGCAGGTGATAAACCATCTTACTATGGTCTGGACTCTGGAGGATGCTGAAGGTGAGATTGTAAATTCATATCTATCAAGGTATTAAAATAATAGTAAATTATCAATTGGCGTAATATTTTTATTCTCTTTTAATGTGCTCATAAGGATTATCCAAAATGTTTTTATACGTTATTTATTATTTAGGCTGGTGCAAACCGCATTTGGAGGATAGCAGATGCATCAAAATGATTGAAAATTCTATAGAGTCGGCGTGTTATGGTCGTTTATTAGTGACATCTTTATGTTCTGGTATATGTGGTTTAAATTATGAGATATTATATGCATGAATATATGATATGCTTAATATAATGTGTTACATCTCTATGTTGATTATCTTTTATGATTCTTGCATTATTTAAATGATTTTAAAAAAGATTATTATTGTAAATTTTGATATAATATTGAATATTATAATTTATAATTAAGTAGCAAGACCGTAAAAAGAAACCATAACACTCAAAAAAGTGTTATAGTTATTTAATAGCGTAAAATAGCCATTATAAAATAAGTACGTTATAGCGGTTATACTTTGTTATAAAGATTATGTTATTTTCTTTGAGATTAATATGTTTTTATACCAGTAATGATGAGCTATTGTCTTCACATAACATAGCGGCAAATTTGCGTTGTTAAATCGTGCTCTTTTATAGCAGTTATTTTTGTGTTATAAATATATAGCTGTTTTTTATAACATGTCGATATATAGCGTTTCTCAAACCGCTATAGTATTGTTTAATAGCGGCTATATGGCGCTATAAAAGACTATTTTTGTTGTAGTGGAAAATTAGTAAAAGAAGGCTTCTGCCTAATAAATAAACCCAATTTTTCTCAAGCCAGTACAAACTTTTGCTATGAAAACAGGAAAAATGGATGAGAAATCAGTTTCATTTGTGTGCAACTTTTATAGCGTTCGTGAGTGTATGAAAGTAACATATACCTCCATGTCCAAGCAATTCAAATGGAAAGTAGAGGGGCATCCATCGCAACAAACCAAGTTACCTCCGTCTCCACAAACACCACAAGTGTCATCACTATTATCATCTCCACCAATAACTACTTCATAAAAATCTTGTTTTTCTGATGCTTTTTGTTTTTCCCATGCATTTACTTGACAATCAAGCAAAGAGACTCCCTTCTTTTCCAACACAATATTTTCATATGGTTGATTTAGTTTGCTGCCAGCATGAATCTCAAAAGTTGATACACAAACAGTTTCATTGCAGCAACCGCAGAGAATTCCATCTCTTTTTATAGAACCCTCTAGTAAAGCTTGACTTTTTTCCTTGTTCATGTAATTCTCTTCTCCATCAACTTTTACAACTCCTGTATCTATCATCCATGAGAGGATTGAGCATTTCCAACTATATGGCTCATAACCATCATTATCATTTTCATCTTGTTTGGTATCATGCATGGGCATACCAATTCTTTTTTTCTCCTAGGTTTACCAACATCATTCCTCGCTTTTCTTATTTCTAAACCCTGTTTTTTTTTTTAGAAGTTTTATTTTTACCACTTCCTCTCTTGTTAACCACAACCCTTGTCAACATATTGACTTGGTCTGGTGGCACCATTACACTAGTAGACACGGCTTCTTCTGTTTTATTCTGCTTCAAATAAACATCGTACGCTTTAGTAATCGACCAAAATCCCCCTCCTCCACTAGGTGGTATATACACAGAATCAAAATAGTCTCTACCATTTCTTGGCCTTAAATCGATTTTCCGACCAGCATTTAAAAGTGGAGACTTTATCTGTTCTCTAATTTTCTGTTTAGCGGTGCATTTTGATTCCCCGGGTTTCACTCTGAAAGTTGCCTTAGTAGAAACTGAGCTCGAATTTCCCTTATTGGATTTTTCAGCTGCCATTTCTTTGAATTTTGAACCATTTTCCTTTGCTTTCCTGTTATACACACGTTTAATCCCACCCACCTTCTTGATTTCAACTTCACTTACAATTACATCATCCAAAGCAGTGTTGACGCGTTTTAACTTCCTTAAAGTTCTAGCAGTTGACCTCTGCATCCATTGCTCATTGTTCTTTTCATGAATTTTCTCTTTAGATTTAAAACTCTTAACACTTATCTCATCTGGGTTATCATCATTTAGTGCCTTTTTACTTCTCTTTTTTTTATGCCTAGTAAGGTGATTTCCTCATCTTCGGCGCTAGCTTCTTCACTTTGTATTCTCTCCGAGTTCATTTCTGACATCAAAACTCCGTTTGGTTCCAATTTAGCTAGCTCATTGTCTGCGACCTCGGTTCTAATGTCGGGTTCTTCAAGTTTCATCTCAGTATTATCTTCGCTAAAAGACTTGGAATCATCATGACTCATTATTTTCCTCGTTCACGAATTATTTCCTTCAAGCCCCAGTCGACCATAAAAACACCATAGAAAAGTTACTGAAATATGACAAATTATAATTCTAGAAATTTAAAGAAAATGCTGATTACCTAAATCCAAGTAGAGTAGGTTATAAATTAGAAATTAAGGTTATTTGTTTAAATTGGAAATTTAGGGTTCAAGTAGGAATGATGGAAGACGCCTCGTAGAAAGAGTTTCCACTATTGTTTCTATCATGAGATTTTATTTATTTATTTTTGTGGATTGTTAAAGGGACTCCACTTTTGTTTAAGGGGAGTACCATTTTTTGTTTATTTTAAAATTATTAAGGAGAGGTTAAAATAAATTAGCCTCCCCTTAAACATATTAATAAAATTTTCAATAATAACCTTATACTCTTCATTAATGCAACCTTAAAACATAAACTATAATTTAATTCTACATATAGAAAAATAATAATACATGAAACAAAAACGTTCTACACACATTAAAATAACAAATTCAAGCATTGTTTATTTTAGTTTTCACTATCAAAGGAAGCATGGAACACAATAACAACAAATAAACACATACAAAACACACTAGCCACAAATGAATAAAAAGAGTAACAACATACACATACGCTTAGCACAGCATGCATAAATTCACTTAACAAACATTTGTTTTAAAGTTGGAATATGTACACTGTTTCAATGTACTTTTGACAAATCTTCTCACAACGAGGTTGTTTTTCTTATCAAACTGTAAGATCTAAATCATAGTGTGACCATCCCAAAACCCCGTGACATGGTGTTAAGGATAACCATTGGAATATAACACATTAATCATCATTAGCAGATCACAGATAATAGCATAAACGAGAAATAGAATAATTTACACACATATGACAGCGGAATCATATAGATATCACCACATCAGAGAGCACAGTGCAGGATACAACTTAGTGCATAATAATACATAATCAGTCATCATCGCCAGAGGCGGAATCATATATAAAGAGTACACAAACTAAACATCAGTCTACATCGCCAGTGGCGGAATCATAATACATATACAATAGTGGCGGAAAAAGTCATAGTCAGCACGGTGTAGTCAAGCCTCGCCATGAGCCAAAAGTGCAACAGGTACCTGTAACTAGGCTGCCCGTGTGAAAATGAGGGCACCCGAGTTTGCAAGGTGAAACAAACTATGAGTCAGTCATGGGACTGGTATGAGAAATCTACTTAACTTATTAACAACAATAATAAGGCAAATCAAAGGGCCACGCCACTTTCGCGGAACGGGTTTACTCCAATTAGTGCTAGTGCATGAAATAAAGTAAATGATTAAATCATCGCAATGCTTTTTATAAAATGAAGCCATTATAAGACTCAGGTCCCATCACACAATGCAACGCAAGCCGGAGGATAGAGTTTTATCTTATAATGGCCAAAAATGCTTCATACGTATAAAACAAAAGTGTTTGATATTATTACTAGTGCATATATGTTTTCAAAAGCAAATTCAATCATAAATATCAATCCTAGGCGGCATAACTACCATCTACTATGTCGCCATACTAGTAATACAATCACATCCGCAATTTCGTATCGGAAATTGGATTCCATCATGAGTCGAGGCAAGGGGCAAGCTCCTCCCCGTTCGAGACACTCTAACAAATGTCCCAGGATCGCACACAGCGGTCCTTGGAATTGGCTGGGTCGGTCCTCTCTTACTTTCGAGGATTGGCAATTCCTGAACACACGTTTCCCGGTCCTTACAGACCTATAATCGAGGCGCCTCGCATTCCACAACCACACAGGTGAAAAGTATATATAATGCCAGGGCTGGTAGGTCACTGACACCACCTTAGCTAGAAAGAAACGTCGTGCTCTCCCAGCGGTCCATCTCCCGTTTTTGGCTCATACCGGGGTGTGAGGCTCGCGAATTCACGTTATACACAAAGCTATATCACACAGGCCATGCTTTGATCATCAAACACAAGACTTTGCTTTGCAACAGAAGCCTTGATCATATGCCACTTAGGCGTGCCACACAGGCAATCCACTCCATGCGACTTAATTATATCGATATATAACCTCTGAGCTCGTACGTCTCAAAGGGCGTTAAGCAAGAGAATAAATTCTTCGCCGCCAAACAGATATATATTTAATAGAGATCGATCAACACAGAACAAAATCCAATGTCAGACACACAATCCATTTACAAGTTCATTCTGGGTTTGAACGAAACCGGAGGCACCAAATTCCTCGCATATCCGCACAATCAACAATATGTCCGGACGGCTACTACTTCAGCCCCTTCAAGGTAGCTACTCCAATCACGAGCATCAGTAGCGCCCATCCATCCAATGTGAAGATCGTCGGTCTTCAACCGTTTGTGACTCTTCGACTTCTCAACGTCGATCGATTATTTGAAATGAGAATGAACTCGGCCTTTTCAAATAACCCACGTATATTTAGATTTTCAAATCAATTTTTCACATGGTTAAACTATTCAACATTCACATTTCAGTTCCTTAGTAAAATTTTCATTTTAAACGCATTCAACCATCACATATCAAGCAAACACAACAAAATTAGTTTATTTCCACTCTATATTGTCTATAGTATTTTATAACGATATATCGCCATTTTTATTTATTTAAAACGGCCATATTTAATTAGACGACGTTTCAGGTCGTACCGAGGCACTGGCGCTGTTTTTCACTAAATTTGTTTTACATATATCTGAAAATCTAACCGTTGGATCTTCACAAATTTTATATCATTAGAAAGATCATTTCAAAACGAATCCAACGGTTTCAGTTTTGGGAAAATCCGACGGTCGGATCTTCCACACTAGTCATTTGAAGTTACGATTTCAAACTACGAACTGCAGCGTCGTTATCCGATTTAATTTAATTATATTTTTATATATATATATAAATATAATCGTTTCTGGTGCTGTTTTTCTTCAGATTTGAATTAAACATTTCAGACAATCCAACCGTCGGATCTTTACAAAGTTGGTGCCATTGGAAAGATATTTCCAAGGCGAACCCAACGGTTGCGGTTTCGGGAAAATCCAATGGTCGGATTTCCCGCACTAGTCGTTTGAAATCACGGTTTCAAAACACGAACTGCACGACCACGATTCGTTTTAGTTTTATTTATATTTAAATATTTATATAAATATAGTTCATTCGAAAATTCCTATATCGTTTTCACTTCAAATATTTCACTAACGCCTTTAAATTTTGAAAAATTTCGCCATAACCTCCTTTGTACGGGAGTGGCTGGGAAAATTCCCAAATAGCCACACGGGCGTCTCATCTCAAAAAGAAAAAGAAAAAGCCAAGCGGCTAGCCAACAGGCTCATAAAATCATCACCCAAACAAAACAGTAAACGTTTACCTATTTGTCGGGCACAAAATTTTATTCCTCTTCTCTAGCCTCTTTGCTATAACCTGTTCAATAAATATGCATGTACATATATGCAATTCTTATCACTTATCATTTTCCATTCAACTTCATATTTGTTTCAATTTGGTTTAAAAACACCATTCATTCTAATGTTGCATGCATAGGCAAAAATCATATCATTAGCTAATTAATGAATACTTCAACTCATGCATATTTATTTGAACAAGTGGTTATTTTCAACACTTCACATTTCAAAAATGATAATTTTGGCGAACTAAAATATATTTCAACACATGACTATTTTATTTAGTTCCTATGCATGTTAAAAATAATATTTCTTTCACAAATATTTATTTCAATGCTCGCATATTTTTAGCAAATCACATATATGATAAAAATGGTATTTTTATCATCTAAAATATTTATTCAATACATGAATGTTTTTAACACTTCATAATTTCAATAAAAATGTAATTTTTATTGTTCGATCCTTTTATTCAACACATGAACTTTTCCAACACGCACACTTCTCAACACATGAGCATTTCCATACATGGATATTTTATATATTTTGTTCATATAAGAAAGATGAAATTTTTATTGATGAAACTATTTATATATAAGGCCAATATTTTACATACTTCATATATATTATAAAAATGTGATTTTTATTGTTTAAACACTATATTCATTCACACATGAACTTAATTTTCACACATCACTTCTCTACACATGAGCATTTCCACACATGGATATATTTTCAACACATGACTTTAGTTTCATTGCATGAAAATAATTTCAACATACGAAAATAATTCTAACACATGAATATTAATCAAAATTTCGGTAGCATAACGGCAGGGTAGTTAAAACCGGCACCGTCCCGAGTACGGCTCCTCGCTCTACCTTAAAACCTCGCGGTTTTTGAAAATGGGGATTCATGCATCTAATTCGCATGCAGGCGGCATGTTTTATTTTCATTTCCACAATTATTTCCAATTTATTTCAATCACCAATGGGTATTTTCAACCACAACCAATCAATATCAACCACAAACAATTATTCAACCATTCGCATTTTTCATCCAATATTTCACACAATAAATATCGTCCATGGTTTGTGGACGAGGGGAGTGTATATATATATTATTTCCATATTTCACTTGCATTTCAACACATATATCAATTATACTATGCATGTATAATTCATACTTCGCTCATATAGCTTACACAACGCATGTACATGAGGTATACAACACGTGTATAATTTATACTTCGCTTGTATAATTTATACATGACATTTTCCATTCAATTTCATTTAATTTAGATTTCTCACATTGGTTTTTGGAGTGCTAAAAATCGTAGATGGCTCAGAAAAATCAGCGGTCTCTTCTATGTGGTAGAGAGACTCCTTGCGGTCCCGATGTTTCCTGTTTCATCGATTTTCATTAACGTAGCAAAAAGATATGATTTTTCAAAGTTTAAACATCATAAAGGACTCACCTTTCTTTATTTGTTCGAACTAGGGTTTGGATTTTTCAGAAAATCCGTGAATCGATGCTCTGATCAGAGGGTGGGACGTGAAAGAGGGGAGCGAGGCGGTCCTGTCGGTGGTCGGAGGAGCAGGTGCGATCGCCTCTGGCGATCGTGGCATCGACGTGAAGTCGGCGACTTCCTGGGCGTCGTTCTCGACGCTGGCGAAGGGAGACAGGGCGGGGCTTGGTCGGATTTGAAGAGGAGAGTCGGCGGCGTCGAGTCAGGGTGGTGGCGGCGGTTGCAGGTGGCTGAGGCGGCGGCGATTTGGCTGGGAAGAAATGAGCTCCAGTCGCCGTAGATACGAGAGAGAAAGCGGTTATTTTTTTAATTTAATTTATGAAAGGAATTTTCTGATTCGCCGATATATGTATTATTCAGAAAATTAGGGTTTTCCCTTACGAACCCCAATCCAAACCCAACGACTGCCGCCCCTAGCTAAATACCCCCATTCCAGCCACAATGGGATATGTTTTGTTGGCCAATTCGACTGTTACAGTCAGCTATTTTTCAAATTAAAGTATAAAACATTTAATATTCAATTTGAACGTACATTTCAATTTGCCAGGGCCACAAACTGATTTGAAAAATTCCAGAAAAATAATTCTAGCTATGTTTTGACGCTACGGTCCCAACAAAACTAGGTTCGTCGAATTCTGAGATCATTTGAAAAACGGCCATTTTCTGGTCGATCCTACTTAATAGAAATTGACCAAACACATTTTCTTTTGCCACGCTCACATACTAGCTTCAAAAATTATGAAATTTGAAACCTAGCAATAGTTTAACATCCTGGACCCAATAAAAGTGGTTTCGTTGAATTCTGAGGTCGTTTGCAAAATGTCTATTTTCAAGAGCTATATATTCTATATAGCGACCTTTCTGAAAATTCATTTGGCCATCACTTTTGATTCCCGCTATGAAACTTCGATTTTTCAGATTCGTTAGAAAGATATTCATAAATAGATTTGAATATTTTTGATTTCACTGAAATCCGTTATATTTTGCACCCGGTGCAGTCAGCTAAAGTTTGAATTCAAAATTTCAAACTGACTCTCTATTTCTAATTCACTATTTTATTGAAATATTCTATTTCAATTGTTCAAATTCCTTTGAAATAACCAATTTAATTTTTTTTTTAAATTGGCTCGTATTTTCTGGGTTGTTACAATCTCCCCCACTTAAAACTTTTCATCCCCGAAAAGAAAACAACAGTAAAGTAGGAAACAAAATGTAAATGCAAAGTATTGTAAAGGTACCTTGCACCGGAGTTAGTCAGAGATGTCCACTCTGCATTTGGGGTAAGCTTGCTTAGTGCTTTCCTCAGTCTCCCAAGTACAGTCTCTAGGATCACTACTCCACTGCACTTTAACTAAATGAACCTTTTTGCTTCTTTGCTCTCTAGTTTCTTTGCCAACAATCTTTAATGGCTCTCCTCTGACTGCTAATTCTGGAGTTATTTCCAAGTTCTGTTGCGCTGCTTCTTCTACAACAAGATCCGGATCATGCACATGTCTTATAAGTTGTGATACGTGAAATACATCATGCACTCCAGGCAACCAATCTGGTAATTGAACCCTATAAGCAGGAGTTCCAATTCGTTCAAGTATAGGAAAGGGACCAATAAATCTCGGTGCCAACTTCCCAGTTTTGCCTAATCTGATTACTCCTCTCATCGGAGAAACTTTCAAATAAACATGGTCACCAACAGCAAATGTCAAATCTCTTCTTCTAGAATCTGCGTAACTTTTCTGTCGTCTTTGTACGGTTCTCAATCGCTTTTTGATGAAGTCGACTTTATCGGACGCTTCTCTAATCATATCGGGTCCTAACACAAGTCTGTTGCCAGGTTATACCCAACATGCTGGAGATCTGCACGGTCTGCCATATAATGCTTCAAATGGCGACATTCCCAAACTTGCTTGATAGCTATTGTTATATGAGAATTCGTCCAAATGCAAGTGATCTTCCCATGACCCACCAAAATCAATTATACAAGCCCGCAATAAATCTTCTAGAATTCTATTCACACGCTCAGTTTGGCCTTCTGTTTGAGGGTGATAAGCGGTGCTCATATTCAGTTTCGTTCCCAATTCTGTCTGGAATGCCTCCCAGAATTTGCTAGCAAATATTGGGTCTCTATCACTGACTATGCTGATGGGAATTCCATGCAGCTTAACGATTTCTTTGAAATATATTTGTGCTAGACTTTGAGCAGTTCTATTGGATCTGACAGGTATGAAATGGGCAGTCTTTGTGAAGCGATCTACGATTACCTAACTGCTGTCATTACCTTTCCTGGTTCGCAGCAAACCATCTATGAAATCCATGGAAATATGTTCCCATTTCCAACCTGGGACTTCCAACGGTTGCAACAATCCAGCTAGCTTCTGTTGGTCGCTCTTGACTAATTGACAAGTAGGGCATCTGCTAACATACAAAGAAATATCCCTCTTCATTGCCTTCCACCAGAAAGTGCGCTTGATATCGTTGTACATTTTACTTACCCCAGGATGAATGCAAAGTTTAGATTTATGGCATTTATCTAGCACCTCTCTTCGAAGGCCTGGAATATTTGGGATGCAAATCCTATCATTTAACCTGAGAACTCCCTTATCGTCAATGCGGAAACTTGTGGCCCCACCTTCCTTGACCCTCTGACTGATTCTCTGAATAAATTCATCGTCTTTTTGAAGGACTGAAATCTTATCAATCAATCCAGGCGTAATTATAAGATTAGCAATGATTGTGGTTTTTCTACTAAGCGCATCCGCTACAATGTTAGCCTTTCCCGGCATATACAGGATATCTAGATCATACGCTGCAAGAAATTCTAGCCAACGCTGCTGTCTCAAATTTAGATCTTTCTGGGTGTATAAATACTTCAATGATTGATGATCTGTGTACAGTACAAATTTCTCGCCCAATAAATAATGCTTCCAGATTTTCAAAGCAAAAACGATGGCTAGCAATTCAAGATCATGAGTTACATAATTCTTCTCATGTGGTTCCAGTTGGCGGCTTGCATAAGAGACTACTTGGCCTCTTTGCATTAACACTGCACCAAGACCTCTAACAGAAGCATCTGTCCAAACCGTTAAATCCTGATTGCCATCGGTAATGGTTAACACTGGAGCAGTTGTCAGTTTCGACTTCAATTCCTGGAAAGCTTCTTCACAGTTGGAGGTCCACTTAAATTTCTCATGCTTCTTCGTGAGCTTCATTAACGGACCGGATATCTTCGAAAAATCCTTAACGAACTTTCGATAATAACTAGCCAACCCAATAAAACTTATAACCTCTGTGGGTGTAGTGGGTTGTTTCCAGTCTTGAATTGCTGTTATTTTGCTCGAATCTACAGAAATCCCTTTCTTTGACATGACATGGCCAAGGAACTTCACTTCTTCTTGCCAGAAGACACATTTAGAGAATTTGGCTTTAAAGACGTTCTTTCTTAGAATCTCCAATACTTGTTCTAAGTGTTTTTCATGCTCGGGTTTTGATTTGGAGTAAATTAAAATATCATCGATGAATACGAGGACAAATTTATTCAGAACTCCCCTGAACACTCTATTCATTAGATCGACAAAGTATGCTGGAGCATTGCACAGGCTGAACGACATTACTAACCATTCATAAAATATGTCTGGACCTCTGAAAGCTGTCAAAGGAACACACTCCTCTGCAATTCTCAATTGATGAAAACCTGTAGCTAGGTCCATGCGGGAAAATACTCTCACCCCATTTAATTGGTCTAGAAGATCATCAATGTGGGGTAATGGTTATTTGTTTTTGAGCATCTGTTTGTTGAGGTCTCGGTAATCAACACACAATCGAAGAGTACCGTCTGACTTTGGGACAAACACTACAGCTGCACCCCAACTAGAAAAACTAGGTCTGATCAGACCCTTCCATAACAGTTGAGGAGTTTGATCGCCTAATTCTTCTTTTTCCTTTGGAGCCATTCTGCGAATTGGATGTACCACTGGTATGGCATTGGGAATTAGATCGATTCTGAATTCTATTTCTCTTTGCGGAGGTAAGTTTTCGACTTCTTCAAACACATCCGCATAGTTTCTAACAACAGGAATCTTTTCTAAGGAAGTGGGGATAACTTCTAACGCAGACCAAAACTCCTTTCTATCTGGATTCGAACCATGGCATGGTACAGTAATATATCCAAGCTTCGTTCGAATTTTTACTATCCTTTCTGCACACTTCACCTCAGCTTCGTATTTCGTTAACCAATCTAGCCCGAGAATGATATCGAATTCGGGAAAATCCATGATGATTAGATCAAAGGGAAACTTGTATCGAGAAAAAGAAGCAGGTACTTTACAATATGAAATGAGAATGAGGGATCCTCCTATTGGATTATGAACTTCAACCGATTCTTTCAGCTTTCTTTGTTTTAACTTTAATATGTGAACTGTGTTACTAGCAATAAAACTACGTGATGCACCCGTGTCAAACAATACAGAAATAGGAATATTCTTAATTATAAGGGTACCTCCCAAAACATCGGGTTTACCTGCTCCATCAGAAGCAGCCGGCGGGTTCGTCCCATCATACATGTGAGCTACTGCGGCCTTCTTAAGCAAAGGACAGTCTTTGACAAGATGATCCATCTTACGACAATTAAAGCAGGAGCGAGGGTTCTGAGAGCCCTGGCTTGAACCTTGAGAATTTGTCTTCTGCCTCTTCGGGACTGTGCAAACATTGGAGTAGTGCCCCACCTTGCCACAATTATAGCAGCTTCCTCTTGGCGGCCTGCCAGTCTGTGGTTTCGAGGATGCCGCTTGGCTTGACCCCGCTTGATTCACAGCGGGCTTGCGTTTATTTCCGGCTTGGCTTTTAGCACGATCATGTTCCAGGTGCCTTTGATCCAGGTCTTCGTAGTTGCACGCCATTTCCACCAATTCATTAAACCCCAGCTTGATGTGGGCCATTGCTCTATCATGGTACTGTCGCTTCAGCCCGAGGATGAACCTCTTATTCTTGGACTTTGCAGTGGCGACGAACTCTGGAGCATAGCGGGATAATTGCGTAAACTTATTCAGATAATCTTGCACCGAGAGATCCCCCTGCTGCAGGTTTGCGAAGTCGTCGTGCATTCGCTCAAGGGCTTGCTCTGGGACATACTTCTGTTTGAACAGTTCTTTGAATCTGTCCCAGGTTCTACCAACATTTCTATTCCCAGCGGTGAGAGCTTCCCACCATAGTTCAGCTTCTTCTTGTAGGAGCCAAGCGCCCATAAAATCTTTATCTTGATCACCAAGCCTTAGGCCTTCTAGTATCTTCTCGCATGTTTTCAGCCATGCAAGGGCCTCTATTACTGTGCCAGTTCCAGAGAAGGTTTTGCCTCCTAGGTTCTTGTACCTCTTAGCCACGCGGTCCAGCTCGAACTGTTGAGCAGCCGGGGGTTGTATCAAGGGTCCCTCTTCAACTGGGACTTCTCCTCGTCCTCTGCCACGGCCAGCTCGGCCTCCTCTAGCAGCGGCTGCTCGGGTAGCCATTTTTCAAGTTCTGTACAAGCAAGAAAAGAGTCAGCCTACATAAATGATAATTTTATTGTATGGTTAAGCAGAAAACTTAAGGAAAGATAACGATGGACTGATCAAATTGTTTTTGTTATTCTGCTTGGCTCATTCTAGGACATTACTAGTCCTATCTCTAATGAGCCACTCGCCTTAGAATACTACTGATTCTATTTTGACGGAGTGTTTAATGTGTAAGATTCCAGAACTAAGGTTAACCAAAGCTCTGATACCAGCTGTGACGATCCCAAAACCCCGTGACACGGTGTTAAGGGTAATCATTGGAATATAACACATTAATCATCATTAGCAGATCACAGATAATAGCATAAACGAGAAATAGAATAATATACACACATATGACAGCGGAATCATATAGATATCACCATATCAGAGAGCACAGTGCAGGATACAACTTAGTGCATAATAATACATAATCAGTCATCATCGCCAGAGGCGGAATCATACATAAAGAGTACACAAACTAAACATCAGTCTACATCGCCAGTGGCGGAATCATAATACATATACAATAATGGCAGAAAAAGTCATAGTCAGCACGGTGTAGTCAAGCCTCGCCACGAGCCAAAAGTGCACCAGATACCTGTAACTAGGCTGCCCGTGTGAAAATGAGGGCACCCGAGTTTGCAAGGTGAAACAAACTACGAGTCAGTCATGGGACTGGTATGAGAAATCTACTTAACTTATTAACAACAATAATAAGGCAAATCAAAGGACCACACCACTTTCGCGGAACGGGTTTACTCCAATGAGTGCTAGTGCATGAAATAAAGTAAATGATTAAATCATCGCAATGCTTTTTATAAAATGAAGCCATTATAAGACTCAGGTCCCATCACACAATGCAACGCAAGCCGGAGGATAGAGTTTTACCTTATAATGGCCAAAAATGCTTCATACGTATAAAACAAAAGTGTTTGATATTATTACTAGTGCATATATGTTTTCAAAAGCAAATTCAATCTTAAATATCAATCCTAGGCGGCATAGCTACCACCTACTATGTCGCAATACTAGTAATACAATCACATCCACAATTTCGTATCGGAAATTGGATTCCATCATGAGTCGAGGCAAGGGGCAAGCTCCTCTCCGTTCGAGACACTCTAGCAAATGTCCCAGGATCGCACAACGGTCCTTGGAATCGGCTGGGCCGGTCCTCTCTTACTTTTGAGGATTGGCAATTCCTGAACACACGTTTCCCGGACCTTACAGACCTATAATCGAGGCGCCTCGCATTCCAACAACCACACAGGTGAAAAGTATATATAATGTCAGGGCTGGTAGGTCACTAACACCACCTTAGCTAGAAAGAAACATCGTGCTCTCCCAGCGGTCCGTCTCCCGTTTTTGACTCATACCGGGGTGTGAGGCTCGCGAATTCACGTTATACACAAAGCTACGTCACATAGACCATGCTTTGATCATCAACCACAAGACTTTGCTTTGCAACAGAAGCCTTGATCATATGCCACTTAGGCGTGCCACACAGGCAATCCACTCCATGCGATTGATTTCTGTCGATATATAACCTCTGAGCTTGTACGTCTCAGAGAAGGACGTTAAGCAAGAGAATAAATTCTCCGCCGCCAAACAGATATATATTTAGTAGAGATCGATCAACACAGAACAAAATCCAATGTCAGACACGCAATCCATTTACAAGTTCGTTCTGGGTTTGAACGAAACCAGAGGCACCAAATTCCTCGCATATCCGCACAATCAACAATATGTCCGGACGGCTACTACTTCAGCCCCTTCAAGGTAGCTACTCCAATCACGAGCATCAGTAGCGCCCATCCATCCAATGTGAAGATCGTCAGTCTTCAACCGTCTTCGACTCTTCGACTTCTCAACATCGATCGATTATTTGAAATGAGAATGAACCCAGCCTTTTCAAATAACCCACGTATATTTAGATTTTCAAATCAATTTTTCACATGGTTAAACTATTCAACATTCACATTTCAGTTCCTTAGTAAAATTTTCATGTTAAACACATTCAACCATCACCTATCAAGCAAACACAACAAAATTGGTTTATTTCCACTCTATGTTGTCTATAGTATTTTATAACGATATATCGCCATTTTTATTTATTTAAAACAGCCATATTTAATTAGACGACGTTTCAGGTCATGCCAAGGCACTGGCGCTGTTTTTCACTAAATTTGTTTTACACATATCTGAAAATCTAACCGTTGGATCTTCACAAATTTTATATCATTAGAAAGATCATTTCAAAACGAATCCAACGGTTTCAGTTTTGGGAAAATCCGACGGTCGGATCTTCCACACTAGTCGTTTGAAGTTACGATTTCAAACTACGAACTGCAGCGTCGTTGTTCGATTTAATTTAATTATATTTATGTATATATATATATAAAAATATTATCGTTTCTGGCGCTGCTTTTCTTCAGATTTGAATTAAACATTCCAGACAATCCAACCGTCGGATCTTTACAAAGTTGGTGCCGTTGGAAAGATATTTCTAAGGCGAACCCAACGGTTGCGGTTTCGGGAAAATCCAATGGTCGGATTTCCCGCACTAGTCATTTGAAATCACGATTTCAAAACACGAACTGCACGGCCATGATTTTTTTTTAATTTTGTTTATATTTATATATTTATATAAATATAGTTCATTCGAAAATTCCTATATCGTTTTCATTTCAAATATTTCACTAACGCCTTTAAATTTTGGAAAATTTCGCCATAACCTCCTTTGTACAGGAGGGGCTGGGAAAATTCCCAAATAGCCACACAGGCGTCTCATCTCAAAAAGAAAAAGAAAAGGCCAAGCGGCTAGCCAACAGGCTCATAAAATCATCACCCAAACAAAACAGTAAACGTGCACCTATTTGTCGGGCACAAAATTTTATTCCTCTTCTCTAGCCTCTTTGCTATAACATGTTCAATAAATATGCATGCACATATATGCAATTCTTATCACTTATCCTTTTTCAATTAAATTTAATATTTGTTTCAATTTGGTTAAAAAACACCATTCATTCTAATGTTGCATGCATAGGCAAAAATCATATCATTAGCTAATTAATGAATACTTCAACTCATGCATATTTATTTGAACAAGTGGTTATTTTCAACACTTCACATTTCAAAAATGATAATTTTGGCGAACTAAAATATATTTCAACACATGACTATTTTATTTAGTTCCTATGCATGTTAAAAATAATATTTCTTTCACAAATATTTATTTCAACGCTCGCATATTTTTAGCAAATCACATATATGATAAAAATGGTATTTTTATCATCTAAAATATTTATTCAATACATGAATGTTTTTAACACTTCATAATTTCAATAAAAATGTAATTTTTATTGTTTGATCCTTTTATTCAACACATGAACTTTTCCAACACACACACTTCTCAACACATGAGCATTTCCACACATGGATATTTTATATATTTTGTTCATATAAGAAAGATGAAATATTTATTAGTGAAACTATTTATACACAAGGCGAATATTTTACATACTTCATATATATTATAAAAATGTGATTTTTATTGTTTAAACACTATATTCATTCACACATGAATTTAATTTTCACACATCACTTCTCAACACATGAGCATTTCCACAAATGGATATAGTTTCAACACATGACTTTAGTTTCATCGCATGAAAATAATTTTAACATATGAAAATAATTCTAACACATGAATATTATTCAAAATTTCGGCAGCATAATGGCAGGGTAGTTAAAACCGGCACCGTCCCGAGTACGGCTCCTCGCTCTACCTTAAAACCTCGCGGTTTTTGACAATGTGAATTCATGCATCTAATTTGCACGCAGGCGACATGTTTTATTTTCATTTCCACAATCATTTCCAATTTATTTCAATCACCAATGGGTATTTTTCAACCACAACCAATTAATATCAACCACAAACAATTATTCAACCATTAGCATTTTTCATCCAATATTTCACACAATAAATATCGTCCATGGTTTGTGGACGAGGGGAGTATACGTATATATATATATATATATATATATTATTTCTATATTTCACTTGCATTTCAACACATATATCAATTATACTATGCATGTATAATTCATACTTCGCACATATAGCTTACACAACGCATGTACATGAGGTATACAACACGTGTATAATTTATACTTCGCTTGTATAATTTATACATGACATTTTCCATTCAATTTCATTTAATTTAGATTTCTCACATTGGTTTTCGGAGTGCTAAAAATCGTAGATGGCTCAGAAAAATCCGCGGTCTCTTCTATGTGGTAGAGAGCCTCCTTGCGGTCCCGATGTTTCCTGTTTCATCGATTTTCGTTAAGGTAGCAAAAAGATATGATTTTTCAAAGTTTAAACATCATAAAGGACTCACCTTTCTTTGTTTGTTCGAACTAGGATTTGGATTTTTCAGAAAATCCGTGAATCGATGCTCCGATCAGAGGGTGGGACGTGAAAGAAGGGAGTGAGGCGGTCCTGTCAGTGGTCGGAGGAGCAGGTGCGATCGCCTCTGGCGATCATGGCGTCGACGTGAAGTCGGCGACTTCCTGGGCGTCGTTCTCGACGGTGGCGAAGGGAGACAGGGCGGGGCTTGGTCGGATTTGAAAAGGAGAGTCGGCGGCGTCGAGACAGGGTGGTGGCGGCGGTTGCAGGTGGCTGAGGCGGCGGCGATTTGGCTGGGAAGAAATGAGCTCCAGTCGCCGTCGATACGAGAGAGAAAGCGGTTTTTTATTTATTTTAATTTATGAAAGGAATTTTCTGATTCGCCGATATATATATTATTTAGAAAATTAGGGTTTTCCCATACGAACCCCAATCCAAACCCAACGACTGCCGCCCCTAGTTAAATACCCCCATTCCGGCCACAATGGGATATGTTTCGTTGGCCAATTCGACTGTTACAGTCAGCTATTTTTCAAATTAAAGTATAAAACATTTAATGTTCAATTTGAACGTACATTTCAATTTGCCAGGGCCACAAACTGATTCGAAAAATTCCAGAAAAATAAATCTAGCTTGGTTTTGAGGCTACGGTCCCAACAAAACTAGTTTCGTCGAATTCTGAGATCGTTTGAAAAACGGTCATTTTTTGGTCGATCCTACTTAACAGAAATTGACCAAACACATTTTCTTTTGTCACGCTCACATACTAGCTTCAAAAATTATGAAATTTGAAACCTAGCAATAGTTTAACATCCCGGACCCAAAAAAAGTGGTTTCGTCGAATTCTGAGGTCGTTTGCAAAATGTCTATTTTCAAGGGCTATATATTCTATATAGCGACTTTTCTGAAAATTCATTTGGCCATAACTTTTGATTCCCGCTATGAAACTTCAATTTTTCAGATTCTTTAGAAAGATATTCATAAACAGATTTAAATATTTTTGATTTCACTGAAATCCGTTATATTTTGCACCCGGTGCAGCCAGCTAAAGTTTGAATTCAAATTTTCAAACTGACTCACAATTTCTAATTCACTATTTTATTGAAATATTCTATTTCAATTGTTCAAATTCCTTTGAAATAACCAATTTAAATTTTTTTAAATTGGCTCGTATTTTCCAGTTTGTTACATATAGCACACTGTATTCACCCTCGAACAAAATCCAAACTTTCTGTAACACACCACATCCGTTAGTGTCACTCACAAAGGGAATGCACTAAGTTCTGTGGAGCATTTCAGGTAAAAGATGCAGATAAATTACAAGACAGACAGAAATTAAACAGCGGAAAATAAAACTTTGCTTTATTGATAAAATAGTTTGTACAATGGTTTCTTTACAATATCAGAGTATCATCTGTCTTACAAAATAAAGGAGCATAAAAACAACATTTATATTCCCCGATTTTAGCAAGAGCCAGCCATAGCATCTGAAAAGAAAATCCAAGCAAACTTCGACGACTCTTCAAGCTGGGAAAGAGCGGCAGTCCAACTTAACCTGAGCTAAACTATTCCCTCCTTTACCACTGGGGGGGGGGGGACAGAAGAAAAGAAGACGAAAGAAAAACAGAGTCAGACATAAAGCCTGAGTAAGTTCAGTAACTTCTAGCATGTGAACATGGAAAAACAAAACGACATGAATTAACTGAATACAAGATTACACCATGACGATAGGGTCAACAAGATTAGACAAGGTAATCACAAGATATGCTAAGATAAGATAAACTGGATACGCTCTAATACTTTCGCCGCTACGCTATTTCCTTGTTATACTGGTTTCTATATCTCTGCACCGCCTATCTAGTGTCCCAACTAGTAACGATAACGTGATCCCAATCCCTGTATTTTCCATTGCCTTCCGGCATACATTCATTATTTATTACCTAGATCAAATCTAGGGTTTTCTATCAAGTGCTTTCAAGATTTAGCTAGAGTTTACGCTATCTGCTGAACGCTTCTCGGATTCAGGATTTATGCTACCTATCGAACGATGCCCCCAAGTCTAGGACACACTACCTAGAGTGGTATATGTTCCTATACTTCCCCACGCATGTATCGCGAATCGTTATCGCTTGTCTAAATGCACATGTCCTGTAATGTGCGGTCTGAGTCCTGTGACAGGGCAAATCAAGGAATACAGAACTCGGTCGGGAGCTTTCAGGTATCTGCCGATGCAGATGCTAAGGTCTGTTTTTATTCCAGTGGCTATGGTCCCACTTGACCCCTCCCTCAACTAATGAAAGGCACACCTTGTAAAATGAGAACTATACGCCGGCCCCCGGTGCCCCCACAATCCTATGGCCATCCTCACCCATAACTAGATAGCAAGTATATGGTATTTTGGAGTTCTCCGCCTTTCCGCTTCACGTATCTCGATTGACTCAAGATGGATGGTAGACGACGAGTCGCTATCACAGGGCTACCGTTTGCTCGTCGAATCACGCCGGTCCATCCAAGTCTTTAGGTTGCCATGTATTGCAACCAAGGCATACCCCTGGTTCTTCTATGCAGACCTTAACCTCTGTGGGCCCAGGCGGATCATCTGCAGCCTCACAGAGGGATACCAAGAGTACCCTCACGTCCCCTCGAAGCCTCGGGCTTCGTAACCCAATTCGTTGGAGCCTTCTTTCTACTCGGACATTCGCTCCTTCCCGCGTTATACTAAGAATTACTACTTAGTTTTATTAACTAAGATTTACCACTTAGTTTCCAGAATCGTTGTTTTCTTAACTAAGGTTTACTACTTAGTTCTCTTTCCCGTCAATTTGGATTGGTTAAGTTTCATTAGTCTATTCAAGCCAACTTAACCCTCTTCATTCATCCTGTTAAACTGGTTAAGTGTTATCAGTTGACTTAACCCAACCACAAACCAAGTTATATTGGTTAAGTATTTATTACTTAACCCTACCCATTTACCCTGTATTGGTTCAGTGTTCCTTTAACTTAACCTTGCCCGTCTGTTGTAACTAACATGTTATTAATGGTTAAGTATTACCCCTTCATGTCTTAGACTTAGCCCTATTCCTTTATCACAATCTGACGGTTAAGTGTTCAAGTTTACTTAACCCTATGGTCTTGTCCAGCTAATATATCAAATTGGCTAAGTGTATTAACTTTACTTAACCCCACCTTCTAGTCATGTTAATTTGGCTAAGTGTATTAACTTTACTTAACCCCACCTTCTAGTCTAGTTACCATGTGAAGTTGTTTAAGTGTCCTTATGGACTTAGCCCTCCCATCCTAGCTTAATTGTGTTAAATTGGTTAAGTGTTCCTATGGACTTAACCCTTCCATTCTAGCTTAACTGTATGGCCCTAACCCCGCCCATCAGTCTAGTTACCATGTTGAACTGGTTAAGTGTCTTAGTTAATTTAACCCTACCATTCTTGTTCTAGCTTTAATTAAATAGATTAAAGCCACGACCACTCACATTAGACAGATATTGTTGCGATTACTGGATGTGCCGGTTGGTTCTGGGCAGGTTTACATCGCAACTCAGTCTAACCTCGGGTTAGGCATATTCGTGTTTTCTAAGTTCAAAAGGGGTTTTGATTAGTTTTCAAATCAGGTTTTGAAAGTAACCATCCCGTCCGTCGGATCAGTTAGGGATAGCTAGGGAGAGCAGGAAACTTGTATTTTCCAAACTCTAGCCTAGACACTATCCTCTCTGTCACCCTAGAACTTTCTGGCTTATTTAAAAGAGATGTCGTTAATAAACCTTTAATTTGTCTAAATTCACATTTCCTCATTTAGGCCAGATTCTATAGGTAAATTATTCCTAATTTACTTATTTCCCAATTACTCTTTTAATGTAAATTGTCTACATTTATTCTTATGGCCCATTTCCCCTTCTAAATCATATTTATGCCTTTTGGCATGCGGACTATACCAAATTAAATGTCACTAACCATGATTTTGCTAAACCTGCCAATTACTCCCAATTAAGGCCAATTTCACATTTATGCCAATATACTTACTGTGCCAATTCCGATTCAACAATTCAAATTCATGTCAAACTAGACTTATTACTCTAGTTCACTATTCATGTAAATGCTAGATTTACATGTCGATACTAGATTCAAGTTACACAATCTATAATTCATATCAAATTTACCCAATTTGCATTGCTATGAACATGCCATAATACATGTTCCCAATTTATGCCAATTTCCTAGTTTATAATTATGTTTTTAGTAAATTTCATATTTTGCCCAAATCGTATTCCCACCGTTCGTATAATCATAATTCAATCTAGATTATAGATAAATCTAGATTCGTAGAAAATAGGGAATGAACCAAAGATGCTAGGCAAAAGATAGACATAATAACTGGCATAAAAAGGGTTGCATAACGACGTCGGTTTAAGAACATGGGTAGACCTAACTTAATAGGTAAATTCCCAATGTCTAAAATCAAGGATAGACAGAATAGAGACGCAGGTTCAAGAACATGGGTAGACCTAACTTAATAGGTAAATTCCCATGGTTTAAAACCAAAGAAAACAAAGAACAAACAGGATAGATAATCGGGTTCACAGTCACAAAACTTAAACACTTTCCTAGTCATGAACCATAGGTGCTTAATCACAGTTGTCCCATTTATGTCATAGACGTTAGTTTTTCTTCCTAATCAAAGGTATAGGCTTGTGTTCGTAGTCATGGAAATAATTCTCATAGTCACAGTCACAGTCATAGGCAATATCCATAATCATAGGCAATGTTCATAGTCTTAGGCAATGTTCATAGTCATAGGCAATGTTCATAGTCAAAGAGGCAAATGGTTCTGAGGTCCATAGTTTCATAGTCACAGTCTTATTTGTCCTCGAATCATAATAGTTCTTAATTTGGTCCAAAGAAATAGGCACTGATTCAATAGAAAGAATTGGCAAACTCTTTTATTCCTTTAATTTCATGTCACGAAAAGAGAAACGTTCAAATCTAGAAATAACTGACTTACAGAGATTAGATTAGAATAGAAAGGGGGCGTTGCTATGATTCGTGCGACGTTTAGCCTTTAATCCTTATCTTGAAGCTTTGAATCTCTTCTAGACAACTTGAGCAGCATAACCTTGTCTTGGATTCTCGTATTATCTTCTTATTTTTATTTATTTATATATTTTCTCAGAGGAAGCATAAGGATAGAAAAGAATTGTGAATGAAGAAGAAGACCAGGGCTGTTTATATAGTGTTAGGCGGAAGAACCTGGTCAGAATGGCGTCCAGATACATCAGAACGAACATGGTGCATAAGGCTAGAAAAACAGGGGGGTCGACCCCCAGGTCGACTGCCCAGTCGACCTGGGTAGCCCAGGTCGACTACCCAGTCGACCTGGGTGTCTTGGGCGGGAAAATTCCCGCCCTGGCCAATCTGGCACGATTTTGAAATTTGAATTTGACCTGTTTTGAATTTTGAACTTTGCTGAATCTTCCGGAGGCCATATCTCCCTCATACGGACTCCGATTTACGCAAACTCGGACTCGTTTTCATGCAGAATTCCGAGACGAACGCAATGGCGCAGCCCGTTTCCATTGATTTTGATGTTAACTTTTAATTTTGACTTGATTTGTGAATCTTAGCGTTACAGAATTACGGGGTGTTACATTCTCCCCCACTTAAAAGGATTTCGTCCCCGAAATCTTCAAGTTAGGAAGAATGTGTCCTACCATCCAATCACCCATCTACTCAACCATTCAATCACAGGCATTCATTGTCCTTAAAAGATTTCTAATGCTTTCATGTTCATATGCATAGTGTGTGTATATGTCTTTATCTAATGCAAAATCAGGCGGTCTACTGATTCAGTCGACCTCCTTAATGCGAGTCATGTCAGTGCCATGCGTCCAATCATGTATGTAAGCTTCCCTAGTTACGTAAATACTACATGCGTGCACAGTCATTCATCCATATGCAACATCCATATAATAACATATCAGGCTCAACTTACAAACAAATACATATCTGTAAATGCAATATGAAAGCGTCCGAACTGATCTAGCGCCTAATACGTATGCATATGCACCCACGAGCAACCATTAGCAATCACTTGCAATCATCAACCATAACATGTTTCAAATACATGTTTACATCCATTGGCTTCTACCTAAGGATCGAAGATACGACCTAGAGGATATACTTTGGAAAGAGAGAAAAAATTATGCGTAAAGCTCCTACAAAAAGAAAATCAAGGATGCACCCTTAAGGAAAAGGGTATGTTGCTAGTATCTAGCCTTCTTGAGCTTTACTCCTTTGTATCTTAACTAATTTTACTTCACGATTGTGAAGTTTTCGATCCCCATTTCCAAAATAAACAGATGTCAAACACGGTACCAAATGTATGTACTAAGATGTTTAGAGGTTTTCTCTCTTATCCACCATGCCATAACCATAAGGGTTGAAAGGTCACTACGTGCTTTTTACAGTGCGTGTCATAACTATTCATCTCTCACGCAAACCATCCTAGTCGAACTCGACATTCCTCAAGTACAAGCCCAAAAGGCCTAAACCAATATCAGACAAGCACCCAAGGAATATCTCCTCCGAATTTAGACGATCTACGTGAGATGACATAAGCAAACTCGATAGTTATTCTCAAATCCCTACTAGCCAAAAATAAACTGGTCGGACCACCAAATGGATTTGAGACTCTAGTGGGATCTTTCTATTATACAAGTACTATGGTGCAGAGACTCAACTATGGAAGCAAATATGAACTAATGCGAAGCGCTAAAACCAAAGGAAATAGTACGAATAGCAAAACTAGACTCTTTCATCAGAACTTTACTACCTTTCTCCTGGGTATGCTTGGTGGTGAAATTATGTACTCGCCCTTCTGAAAATATTGTTCCTCGTTCTTACCCTATCATACCCTAATAAAGATACTTCCTCTGGTCTTAGGTTTTATAATTTCTTCATCCTTCGTGTGCTAAGTCTACATCCATGAACTCCTCATCCTAGGGTTATGCTCCTTAGCCAAACTCCTCATCCCCTTCCGTGTGTAGTCATGTTGACAAATCTCTCGAAAACTGCCTCCATCGTCCGGAAAACCCTATAAGCTTTGAAAGAAAACTGCCCGTAGATGAAACAACTACGGCTATGGATGGAAGTCGGGCACTACTTTGCCCTTCGATGAGGTTACCTCCTAGAAAGCCAGGAGCCCCAGAGACTCAAGAAAGAAGGAGACAAGAATTTAAACAGAGGAAGAGAAGATAGTGCATATGGCTTTGGGGAATATGTCTTTAAAACAAATCTTTTCTCTTGAAAATGCTTCTTTAAAGACCGTTTTGAAAATAATTTTTCAAATCCTTTATCAGATCTGGTAACCTTCAGCTCTGATACCACGTGTAACACCCCACATCCGTTAGTGTCACTCACAAAGGGAATGCACTAAGTTCTGTGGAGCATTTAGGGTAAAAGATGCAGATAAATTACAAGACAGACAGAAATTAAACAGCGGAAAATAAAACTTTGCTTTATTGATAAAATAGTTTGTACAATGGTTTCTTTAGAATATCAGAGTATCATCTGTCTTACAAAATAAAGAAGCATAAAAACAGCATTTATATTCCCCGATTTTAGCAAGAGCCAGCCAAAGCATCTGAAAAGAGAATCCAAGCAAACTTCGATGAATCTTCAAGCTGGGAAAGAGTGGCAGTCCAACTTAACCTGAGCTAAACTATTCCCTCCTTTACTACCTGGGGGGGGGGAGGGGGAACGGAAGAAAAGAAGACAAGAAAAACAGAGTCAGACATAAAGCCTGAGTAAGTTCAGTAACTTTTAGCATGTGAACATGGAAAAACAAAACGACATGAATTAGCTGAATACAAGATTACACCATGACGATAGGGTCAACAAGATTAGACAAGGTAATCAAAAGATATGCTAAGATAAGATAAACTGGATACGCTCTAATACTTTCGCCGCTACGCTATTTCCTTGTTATACTGGTTTCTATATCTCTGCACCGCCTATCTAGTGTCCCAACTAGTAACGATAACGTGATCCCAATCCCTGTATTTTCCATTGCCTTCCGGCATACATTCATTATTTATTACCTAGATCAAATCTAGGGTTTTCTATCAAGTGCTTTCAAGATTTAGCTAGAGTTTACGCTATCTGCTGAACGCTTCTCGGATTCAGGATTTATGCCACCTAGTCCAACTAGGGATTATGCTACCTGTCGAACGATGCCCCCAAGTCTAGGACACACTACCTAGAGTGGTATATGTTCCTATACTTCCCCACGCATGTATCGCGAATCGTTATCGCTTGTCTAGATGCACATGTCCTGTAATGTGCGGTCCGAGTCCTGTGACAGGGCAAATCAAGGAATACAGAACTCGGTCGGGAGCTTTCAGGTATCTGCCGATGCAGATGCTAAGGTATGTTTTTATTCCAGTGGCTATGGTCCCACTTGACCTCTCCCTCAACTAATGAAAGGCACACCTTGTAAATTGAGAACTATACGCCGGCCCCCGGTGCCCCACTATCCTATGGCCATCCTCACCCATAACTAGATAGCAAGTATATGGTCTTTTGGAGTTCTCCGCCTTTCCGCTTCACGTATCTCGATTGACTCAAGATGGATGGTAGACGAAGAGTCGCTATCACAGGGCTACCGTTTGCTCGCCGAATCATGCCAGTCCATCCTAGTCTTTAGGTTGCCATGTATTGCAACCAAGGCATACCCAGGGTTCTTTTACGCAGACCTTAACCTCTGTGGGCCCAGGCAGATCATCTGCAGCCTCACAGAGGGATACCAAGAGTACCCTCACGTCCCCTCGAGGCCTCGGGCTTCGTAACCCAATTCGTTGGAGCCTTCTTTCTACTCGGACATTCGCTCCTTCCCGCGTTATACTAAGAATTACTACTTAGTTTTATTAACTAAGATTTACCACTTAGTTTCCAGAATCGTTGTTTTCTTAACTAAGGTTTACTACTTAGTTCTCTTTCCCGTCAATTTGGATTGGTTAAGTGTCATTAGTCTATTCAAGCCAACTTAACCCTCTTCATTCATCCTGTTAAACTGGTTAAGTGTTATCAGTTGACTTAACCCAACCACAAACCAAGTTATATTGGTTAAGTATTTATTACTTAACCCTACCCATTTACCCTGTATTGGTTAAGTGTTCCTTTAACTTAACCTTGCCCGTCTGTTTTAACTAACATGTTATTAATGGTTAAGTATTACCCCTTCATGTTTTAGACTTAGCCCTATTCCTTTATCACAATCTGACGGTTAAGTGTTCAAGTTTACTTAACCCTACGGTCTTGTCCAACTAATATATCAAATTGGCTAAGTGTATTAACTTTACTTAACCCCACCTTCTAGTCATGTTAATTTGGCTAAGTGTATTAACTTTACTTAACCCCACCTTTTAGTCTAGTTACCATGTGAAGTTGGTTAAGTGTCCCTATGGACTTAGCCCTCCCATCCTAGCTTAACTGTGTTAAATTGGTTAAGTGTTCCTATGGACTTAACCCTCCCATTCTAGCTTAACTGTATGGCCCTAACCCCGCCCATCAGTCTAGTTATCATGTTGAACTGGTTAAGTGTCTTAGTTAACTTAACCCTACCATTCTTGTTCTAGCTTTAATTAAATAGATTAAAGCCACGACCACTCACATTAGACAGATATTGTTGCGATTACTGGATGCGCCGTTTGGTTCCGGGCAGGTTTACATCGCAACTCGGTCTAACCTCGGGTTAGGCATATTCGTGTTTTCTAAGTTCAAAAGGGGTTTTGATTAGTTTTCAAATCAGGTTTTGAAAGTAACCATCCCTTCCGTCGGATCAGTTAGGGATAGCCAGGGAGAGCAGGAAACTTGTATTTTCCAAACTCAAGCCTAGACACTATCCTCTCTGTCACCCTAGAACTTTCTGGCTTATTTAAAAGAGATGTCGTTAATAAACCTTTAATTTGTCTAAATTCACATTTCCTCATTTAGGCAATATTCTACAGGTAAATTATTCCTAATTTACTTATTTCCCAATTACTCTTTTGATGTAAATTGTCTACATTTATTCTTATGGCCCATTTCCTCTTCTAAATCATATTTATGCTTTTTGGTATGCGGACTATACCAAATTAAGTGTCACTAACCATGATTTTGCTAAACCTGCCAATTACTCCCAATTAAGGCTAATTTCACATTTATGCCAATATACTTACTGTGCCAATTCCGATTCAACAATTCTAATTCATGTCAAACTAGACTTATTACTCTAGTTCACTATTCATGTAAATGCTAGATTTACATGTCGATACTAGATTCAGGTTACACAATCTATAATTCATATCAAATTTACCCAATTTGCATTCCTATGAACATGCCATAATACATGTTCCCATTGTATGCCAATTTCCTAGTTTATAATTATGTTTTTAGTAAATTTCATATTTTGCCCAAATCGTATTCCCACCGTTCGTATAATCATAATTCAATCTAGATTATAGATAAATCTAGATTCGTAGAAAATAGGGAATGAACCAAAGATGCTAGGCAAAAGATAGACATAATAACTGGCATAAAAAGGGTTGCATAACGACGTCGGTTTAAGAACATGGGTAGACCTAACTTAATAGGTAAATTCCCAAGGTCTAAAACCAAGGATAGACAGAATAGAGACGCAGGTTCAAGAACATGGGTAGACCTAACTTAATAGGTAAATTCCCATGGTCTAAAACCAAAGAAAACAAAGAACAAACAGGATAGATAATCGGGTTCATAGTCACAAAACTTAAACACTTTCCTAGTCATGAACCATAGGTGCTTAATCATAGTTGTCCCATTTATGTCATAGACGATAGTTTTGCTTCCTAATCAAAGGTATAGGCTTGTGTTCGTAGTCATGGAAATAATTCTCATAGTCACAGTCACAGTCATAGGCAATATCCATAGTCATAGGCAATGTTCATAGTCTTAGGCAATGTTCATAGTCAAAGAGGCAAATGGTTCTGAGGTCCATAGTTTCATAGTCACAGTCTTATTTGTCCTCGAATCATAATAGTTCTTAATTTGGTCCAAAGAAATAGGCACTGATTAAATAGAAAGAATTGGCATACTCTTTTATTCCTTTAATTTCATGTCACGAAAAGAGAAACGTTCAAATCTAGAAATAACTGACTTACAGAGATTAGATTAGAATAGAAAGGGGGCGTTGCTATGATTCGTGCGACGTTTAGCCTTTAATCCTTATCTTGAAGCTTTGAATCTCTTCTAGACAACTTGAGCAGCATAACCTTGTCTTGGATTCTCGTATTATCTTCTTATTTTTATTTATTTATATATTTTCTCAGAGGAAGCATAAGCATAGAAAAGAATTGTGAATGAAGAAGAAGACCAGGGCTGTTTATATAGTGTTAGGCGGACGATCCTGGTCAGAATGGCGTCCAGATACATCAGAACGAACAGGGTGCAGAAGGCTGGAAAAACAGGGGAGTTCGACCCCCCAGGTCGACTATGTAGTCGACCTGGGTGCCCCAGGTCGACTGCCCAATCGACCTGGGTAGCCCAGGTCGACTACCCAGTCGACCTGGGTGTCTTGGGCGGGAAAATTCCCGCCTTGGCCAATCCGGCCCGATTTTGAAATTTGAATTTGACCTGTTTTGAATTTTGAACTTCGCTGAATCTTCCGAAGGCCATATCTCCCTCATACGGACTCCGATTTACGCAAACTCAGACTCGTTTTCATGCAGAATTCCGAGACGAACACAATGGCGCAGCCCATTTCCCTTGATTTTGATTTTAACTTTTAATTCTGCCTTGATTTGTGAATCTTAGCGTTACAGAATTACGGGGTGTTACACTTTCCATAACGAACTGCATTCATCATTCGCGCAAATGAACGAAATTCATCTTCTTTCTACAAATTGCGTTCATCTTTTTAAACAAAATCTAAAATTTCAAAAAGGGGATTTATCATTGTTTGAATTTTTTTTCTTTTTTTTTACCTTGCAGCATGTTTGGATCGAACTGGGATTGAATTTTGATTGATAGGGTTAAGGGATGATGAGGCGAGTGTACTTTAGTCTATATTTTATTTTATTTTTAAAATTCCAAACCCTCCCTTAAAAAATAAAAAATAAGATGGAGTCCCCTTAAATTTATCCTCCCCTTAACAAAAAATGGAGTCCCTTTAACAAATCCCTTAATTTTTTGTACTTAAATTTAAATTTGGATTATTTTTTTCCTCTTTAGCCTCCTTTTCAACTTATTGCATATACAAGTAAGTCAGTTTGCAAACTAACTATGAATATAGTCTACTTTTGATCAACTTTCAACTTATTGTCGACGTTTCAGATGACGTTGTGAATGGCATCTCAAAAGTCGCTTGGCACGTTATAAAAAAGAGAGCTTGATACGTTATAAAAAGAGAAATCATATGCACCTTTTGAGAAATTGTCACTGTGCAACTTTTTAAAAGTCGCCCATATTCCAAAACTAAACTACAATGATTTTTTTTTCATTTTTTTATTCTTCATTTTATCAAACTTTAAACAAAAAACACAAAACATTCTCCACTATATTTTCTGAAACCTCTTATCATTTATATAAAATTCAATAAAAACTTGAGACAACCCCGAACCCCGTACTGACGGTGGCAAGGGTAATCCTTGGAATATAACACATAAACAGATACCGGCAGAACAGAATTAAATAAATACACCAGATAATGCACAATAGAATATACTGGATAAACGAAATCATCAGAGTTACACAGTATACAGGATCATACTTAGTACAAATACAGTTCAGCTATACATAAATGTCTACAGCGGAAAACAAACATAATGTACAATAGGAGCTAAACAGCATAAAAAGAGAAAAATAATAGAATCCATCTTCAGCTCCAGCTATCCCGAAAGTGCCAGCTAAACCTGAATACAAGGCTGCCCGTGTAGAAAAAGGGGCACCCGAGTTTGAAAGTGAAACAAACTACGAGTCAGTCATGGGACTGGTATGAGAAATCTACTCAACACAATTAAAATATGGCTATTCACCGGACCACGCCACTTTCGTGGAACGGGTTGACTCCATTGGATTGCCAGTGCTTTAAAACAAATAATTCTTTTAAAACATCCAATGCTTTTTATAAAAATGAAGCCATTATAAGACTCAATTCCCATCGCACAATGCAACGCAGACCGGAGGATAGATTTTTACCTTATAATGGCCAAAATATGCTTGATACGAATAAAACAAAGGCATTTGATATTATTACTAGTGTTTATATGTTTCGAAAACAATTTCAATCATAACTACAATCATAGACGGCATGGGTACCATATATCATGTCGCCATATATATATACAATCAAAACCGCACAGTCACGTATTTGGAAATTGGATTTCCGTCATGAACCAAGGCAAAAGATAGTCCTTACCGACTTCGAGACGCTCTAGTCCGTGTCTCAGGCAAGCGCGCAGGCAAGCCTTGGATCGTCAGGGCCGGTCCACCGATGTGGATTATTATGCCTGAACAATGCGTTTCCCCGTCCTATGGGGCGTCAATGAGCCAACGAATGACTCCATCGGTCCCGGATCGACCGATATAACCGAGGCGCCTCGCAACAGCAACAACCACATAGGTGAAAATTATATAAATGTCTGCCAGTTTAAGCACCGACACCACCTCTAACTAGAAAGAAACGCATGTCCTTCCTGAGGTCCTTTCTCCCGTTTCCGGTTCATACCGGGGTGTGAGGCTCGCGAATTAACGTTATACACAAAGCTCCGCCACACAGGCCGGGATTTGATCATCAACCACAAGACTTTGCTTTCCAACAGAAGCCCTGATCACTACATCTTAGCATGCTACATAGGCAATTCACTCCATGCAACTGATGACTATCAATCACACAGAATAAATTCCAATGTCCGACACACAATCCATTTACAAGTCCGTTCTGGGTCTGAACGAAACCAGAGGCACTATATACCTCGCAAACCCATCGATCTCCATGTACGTCTGGACGATCACCACTCATTATCCATATTTCGGGATGCCTCCCAATCAGGACATCAGTTACCATCCAAACGAGGTGAAGACCTCCGGTCTTCGACCACCGTCTTCATCTTCGATTTCTTATCGTCGATTCAGTTATTCAAAATGGGATAAACCCAGTCTTTCTGAGCAACTCGCGTATATAATAAACACGTGCTGCACAACCCTACATATGCATCATTTCAATTCATTAGTCACTAACCGTCAATCAGTAAGAGAATGATTTCCCAAATATTAACCCCGAAGGCCGAAACCAACATCAAATCAAAATCCAGGTAACCATTCGACTTAGCTAACCTTCAGTTAATTTCTAAATTTCACAACCATATCGTTTATAATATTTTATAACGATTTATCGCTATTTTTATTTATTTTAAAATAGCCAATTTATTCAAACGACGCTTCGGGCCATAACGCGGCCGTGGCGCTGTTTTTCTTCAGATTTGATTTACACATATCTGAAAATCTAACCGTTGGATCTTCACAAAATTTCATCATTAGAAAGATCTTTTCAAAACGAATCCAACGGTTCCATTTTCGGGAATATCCGACGGTCGGATCTCCCGGTATAATCGTTTGAAGTTTCGATTTCAAAATACGAACTGCAGCGTCATTATTCGATTTAATATAATTATATATATATATATATTAATATAATCGATTCCGGCGCTGTTTTTCTTCAGATTTGAATTAAACATTCCAGACAATCCAACCGTTGGATTTTTACAAAGTTGGTGCCGTTGGAAAGATATTTCCAAAGCGAACCCAACGGTTGCAGTTTCAGGAAAATCCGATGGTCGGATCTCCCGCACTAATCGTTTGAAACCACGGTTTCAAAATTCGAACTGCAGCTTCGTTACTCGATATATTTCAATTCTATTATATATATATATATATATCGATTCTTCGATTTCAAAGCTATATTCTTTTCATACATTTGATAAAAATTATATTTTTATCCAATAAACATTCACTTCGACACTTCACTATTTTTAACAACTCTTGTGTACAGTAGAAATGTGATTTTTATTGTAAAACAATTCATTTCAAAATACGATTATTTTATATAGTTCATATAGGTAATAAAAATATGATTTTTATTATTTTATTTCAAAACAAGATTATCTTATATAGTTCATATTGATGATAAAAATAGGTTTTTTATTATAAAACAATTTCTTCAAAATATGAATACCATTCAACACATGAATTTCAATTCAACGAAAGAATTTCGATTCAACACATGAAGGTTTTCTATAGTTTATATATATAGATAAAAAGGTGATTTTTATATTTAAAACACGAATACCATTCAACACATGAATTTCAATTCAACGAATGAATTTCGATTCAACACATGAAGGTTTTCTATAGTTTATATATATAGAGTAAAAAGGTGATTTTTATTGTTAAAATAATTTATTCAAAACACGAATACCATTCAACACATGAATTTCAATTCAACGAATGAATATCGATTCAACACATGAAGGTTTTCTATAGTTTGATATATAGGGTAAAATGTGATTTTTATTGTTAAAACAATTTATTCAAAACACGAATACCATTCAACACATGAATATGATTCAACGAATGAATTTCTATTCAACACATGAAGGTTTTCTATTCAACAGACGAATATAATTTCAACACAGGAAAATAATTCTAACACATGAATATTATTCAAAATTTCGGCAGCATAACGACAGGGTAGTTAAAACCAGGACCGTCCCTAGTACGGCTCCTCGCTCTACCTTAAAGCCTCGCAGCTTTTGACAATGGGGAATCATGCATCTAGTTCGCACGTAGGCAGCATGTATATTTTTTTCATTTCCACAAACTAATCCTATGTGGTTTCAACCAAATATTTCTCAACCACAAACGGGTATTTTTCAACCACAATCAATCAATTTCAACCACAAACAATTCTAATCAACCATTTGTAATCAACTAATTTTCACACCAATTACAACCAATAAATATCGTCCATGGTTTGTGGACGAGGGGCGTATATATATATATATATATATATATATATATATATATATATATAAGCATTTCACTTCTATTCAACACATATATAATTTTTACAACGCATATATAACTTATACATCGAACGTACAACTTATACAACGCTTATAAAAGAGGTGTACAACGCTTATATAACTCATACATCGACTATATAATTTATACACCATCGTTTTCCATATCGTTTATAAATTAGAAATCTCACATTGGGTTCCACTCCACCAAAAATAGCAGAAGGCTCAGAAAAATATGCGGTCTCTTCTAGAATGTAGAAGACGTCCACACAAGTCCACTGTCTCTTGTTTCACTGAATTTCATCAAGAAACGAAAAAGATATGATTTTTACAGTGAAATCAGAAACCGTAGCGCTTTAAACTGCTATAATATAGTTTCAGCCGTTACCTCACTGATGTGTTCAAAACTAGGTTTCGAATTTTCTTTGAATCCGCGCAACGATACGTCGATCGGCCTTCGCCACGAGGAAGAGGGAGGAGAGGCGTGCTAGGGGGCACTAACCGCTGCAAACTCGCACTCAGATCGGCGGAGAAATCGGGGCTTGAACGCATGAACTTTCAGGCGCTGGATCTCGAGGAACACAACACGAACGAGGGAGAAACGAGCATGGATTTTGTAACGAACCAGAATTTTCTAAATTTAAATATGAATTTCCATAGCACATTTTGAGATTTTTCTGAATACATATTTGGAATTAATAGGATTTAATATTTGAAATTCCCTTTTTATTAGTTTAAATAAATAATTTTATTTTGTATAAGACTTATTTTAAAGATTTTGTATAGAAATGATTTTTCGTAATTTTTATATAATGGTTTTATATTTATAGGTAATAATATTTTTGTATTTATATATATATAAATGTTTTATAATATGAATTTTTATAATTGAAAGATTTGTTTTAAGAAATATTTAATATATAAAGATTTTAAAACAATTAGATATGGAGTTTATATGGATTTTTAAATTTTTATAATTGTTTGACTTGAAAATAAATTATAATTAAATATCAGTTAAAATATTCATCCGATTTCTGCACGCGCTGTTTTAAAATAATTTTTAGAATTTTTCTGTAATTTTTATTTTGAAAAATAAGCAGATAATTTTTCAACGTATTTTGGGTATAAATGTGGTCCTTTAGACGCTTTACAGAATTGATCAATCAGACCGGTTTTATTGCTGTTTTCAAATCAGAGCGTGTTGTTGTTTACGATGATGGTCTTATTTCAGTACAACTCGCGGTAAATAACTCTAAAAATCAAAAATTGGAAGTGTACAAATAAATACACTATATGGACATGATGCATGTGATAGTAGGAATGGATATAAGGCCTAACGCATGGATGATCTCACATTTTTTTTTGTGGCAAGTGTATGTTGAGGTGGCTTTTGCATGAAGGAAAATTTGTAGAAAGTGGCCACGTGTGGACTTAGGTGGAAGTTTGCATGAGCATTGTTATGGACGTGTGTCCTTTGATATTGCCAAAGCTACCCTTATATTTGATTATAAAGAAGACACGCACCCATATTCCTCTATTTTTCTTTCGCACCAGATGCTCTCGCACCTTCTTCTTCTTCTCCTGTCAACACCTGCGCCTTCCATCCTCCATGCATCCGCACCTCACAACTCTCGGCTCTCTCCCCTCCTTTCTTGAAACACACGCACGCATGTTCCGCTCTCTCTCTCTCTACTCTATCACCTGTAGCGCTCACGTCCCGCACCCCCTCTCTCTCTTTCTTCTCCTTGAGCATGTCGTCCCTCTTCTAGCGCAGGTCCTTCACCATCCCCTCCTTCCGCAGTTTAGAATGCAACCCAAGAAAGAAAAATACATCATGCTTGCGCATGCATGCAAATGAAGGAAAAGAGGAATGTTGAAACTGTTGGAACCTGCATGCACTCCTTTTCTTCCCAGGTGCATGCGTCCGCCATCAAAAAAAAAAAAAAAAAAAAAAAAAGAAAATGCAAAAAGAAATAAAAGGAAGAAGGAGAGAAAAGTTGTGCCATGCGGTATGCTGTCGCATGTCTTAGTTCGTTTGTACTTTGTCCAACCATTCCGAGAGAAAGAAAAAAAAAAGAGAGAAAAAAAAAGAAAAAGAAATACAAAACGATGTACGGTGCATGAAGACGCGTTGCGAAGAACGGTGCGCGCTTGTCAATTATAATGTTCGTGAACCGATATGCAGTTGATACCGGGTTCGTCAGTGAAACCAGAGCGCAGCGCAGGTGAGAACTCCACTTTAATTATTTCATTTTGAGTAGAAATAATTTGTTATAATTTATTTATAATTATAATAATTGACGGAAAATCAGTGGTTGTGGATGCTTGAAATGTTATGGTTGTATGTCGCTGATTGATCGATGGATATGTATGCTGTAGTAACACCGTAAAACACCGAGCGTTACTGACAATAACGCTTCGTACACACTTGATTTATTTTGTGGTTGCGATGAATGGATGGTGTATGTTGTTTAGTTATGTTATTGCAATTGTTCTGTTTGAGTAAAGTCGTATGCACCGTAGTTACAGATCTTACGGGTGACCGATTTTAAATACTCCTTTAATTAAATAAATATTTTTATTTTAATAACGATTGGAAAATTGGTTGAAAGTTAATTTGAAACCATTTGAAATCAAATTCAAGATGAATAATTTTGGAAATTTCCAATGAAATATTAAGCTTTGGTTGCCTTTAAAATGATCTGAGATTTAGCGTCGATTTTATCGATAATACTAAGAATGATTGTTTGAATAAAAAAAAAAAAAATTAAAATTTTGAAATTTAAAGGAGATTGAACAAATTTTATTTTATTGATATCAGGGGTATAAATATATATTGAATATTTAAATTATTTAAATTTAGAATAAATTGGTGTTTTAAATTTATCGCATCAAGTAATATATATTCTTGAATATCAATTTTTAATTTTGGAGTGAAGTGTTTTGAAAATAAGCTTCAATTCTCATATATTATTTAAAGGTTTAAATTTCGAAATTTGGAAATGATTCAAATATGGGTTTAATATGGATTTTGAGGCGAACCAAAATATTAACGATTATTTGAAATGAAACAAGTTTTGAAAAGCATGAAATCCATATATCATTTGAATTGAAGGTTTGACAATGTTAAGCGATTTGGACAAACTTGATTTTTGAATTAAAAGTGAAATATTTTACAAATAAATTCTCGAGTTGTTTGTTTCATAATACTATGTCACATTGGAAATGAATTAACATAGTAAAAAAAAAAAATGTTGAATCCATCGTATGCAAGAAGATTTGGGAAAATGGAATATATATATATACTTGAGAATTTGGTTTCAAAGGAATTTGAAATACATTCGATTTGGTAATATTAAAACAATTCTAGTTTGAAACTGGGATACGCCAAATCAGAGTGCGTAGCGGAAGTGTGGTGCTATTTTGGGAAAAACTACAAGAGATTTTCCATCGATCAAAAATATGAACTTTGCAAATAAAAATGTGATATCTGAAATGAGAATGAATTTAACTATCGGATAGGAAATTGAAATAAGATTTGAATTAAAGTGAGAATGAGTTTGATTAGAATCAGTCGTCAGATAGTCGATGTGGATTTACAGTGGCAGACAATACAATCAGAATATTAAACGTATTCATATCATGATTCTGATTATATCGCCTGAGTTGTGAATCAATATTGAGTACAAGTCGATTTGATTCTATATGAACTGATATTTGAAATATGGGTATTGAAATGGAAATCCAAAAATCCAAATAAAGATTTGGTTATTCAAGTGACGACGAACTAATTAAGTTGTTTTGAAATGTAAATTTGGGAAAACAAATGTTGAATTTGAGAAAAGGATTAAAAGGGTAACGGGTTCCGGGAATTGAATCCAACCGTAATTCAAAATAAAACAACAATAATACTTGGGAAGGAGATTTGAATTAAGAAACCCGTGTGATTTGTAGCTATTATTTAAATACGTTGTTACTTGGAAAGTCCGGGATCGGATATAGGTCCGAAACCATTCCAAGAAATATTACGACGTTATGGAGCTAATTCAAGATTTGGAATTTGATAAATGAAGACCGGAAATATCCAGATTATTTGGATCGATTGCTGACATCTCAGATCGGGCCGTACACCCGATACGAGGGTGGCAGGAGATCTGAGTATATTTGGAGATTTTCGGATTATGTTCCGTTAAGACCTAGAACAGACTTGTATGGATGGTGTGTCTGACATTGTAATTGACCTCGTAGCACTGATTCGGGTGAATATATATATGATTTGTGGCAATTGAATATCTCCGTCTCTAAGTTACGTTCTTAGAGAATATGTATTAATTCGAATCAGTGATATGTGGAGATATTGACAATGTGGCATACCCAAGTATGATATGAGCTAATGATGATCAAAGCATGGCTTATCGAAGCGAAGCTTTGTGTATGACGTGACATCGACAAACCTCACACACCGGATGATGAGAAACTGGCGGTTAGGTCTGTATATATATATATATATATATATATATATGATTTGATGATGAGTGCTGCAGCAGTGGGAAACCACTTGTGAACTGGGGATGGGGTATGTTCGGGGGGCCGCGTCTGGTCGAAAACCGTAGATACTGCCCTGGCGATTTGTTGCGTTACACTTCGCTCAAGTCCCTGATTGATCTTTCGTGCCAGGAATCATCAAGTTGGAAATCCAAATCTCCAATACGAGCCATGCGATTTTGATTGTATTTATATATGGCGACATAGTGGTATGGGACACTCATGCCGTCTAGGATTAATACATTTAATTGCGAATTTGTTTTCCACTCTATATGATAATATTAAAGAGGATTTTCACGTATGAAATCATGTTTGGTTATCATAAGACAAAACTCGCCCATCTGGTGTGCGCTTGCATTGTGTGATGTGGGACGAGCTTATGATAGCTTCATTTTTTAAAAAGTCATTGCGTATTTCTAGGCACGGGAATTCATATGGAGTAAAACCCGTTCCGCATTAGCGGCGTGGTCCGTTGAATTACCCAACTTTAAAATGAAACCTAAATGATAACTGTTTTGAGTTCTCACACCAGTCCCACGACTGACCTGGAGTTTATTGTTCCTTCCTAAACTCTGGGTGCCCACTAATTTCCACACGGGCAGCTAGTGTTTAGTTTTGCAGTTATGGATCGTTGAAAAAGATTCAGAACGCTTCCGGAGTTAGAGTTCACGCTAGAGTTGGAGCTTCCGCTGTATCAGATAATGTTCTTCCGCTGAGAGTTTTATTTCTTCCGCTGTGTATATTTATGTGTAACTCTGATATTCATGTAACTCTGATGTAATATTGAATTATTCAATGAAAAGTTCTGTTGTTTTTGTTCAATGTATGTAAGTACCCATAACAATTCGTCTTTATGAACGATTTGAGTCGGTTTAATTACCAGCGAGAGTCGGCCAAAAAGGCGGGTCGTTATAGTTGGTATCAGAGCTTTGGTTATACAAAGCTATTGGGTACTTACATATTTGGACAAAGGAATAGGACTCCTCAGAGTTATATTATCTCATTAGAGATAGGGTTAGAAATACCCTAGAATGAGATCTCGGAATATTATGACGAGAGAGCGTATATTTTTGAAACCTATATAAGGTATTTTTGAACAAGTAAATCATTTTGAAACGATGATTATTTGAAATATAATTTGAAATAAGGATTTCGAGTGTTTTATTCGACGTCATGATTGGACTATCGAGTATGTAAGGATTTTTAATATACGTCTGATCAACGTGTATACGAAATCTTATATGTACTAGATAGATATAGGATTCCATTCTAGTCGCTGGAGGATAATTCTGTTGATGATCCGGACATCGTCAGTGATTATTCTCGAGTTTCGAAAATGGGATGACCATATGATTCCGATTTAAACATCGAGAATACTTGAAACCATTTTCATAAGTGTTTGAAATTGTTGATGAATTAAAGTGAGAACTGATATAGTAACTTGAAATAGGAATGAATATAGGTTATATTTTCTTAAAATGAAGAATATAAATGTAATTCGCAAATGAACCAAGATGAGTAGGGAATATTTATGAATCTAGAAATTTGATGAATAACTTGAGTATAAAATTCTTACAATAATAATTAAGAAAATATGGGATTACACTGAAACTTAAGTAAATTTCACTAATTCTTTTGTGTAAATTAATGATTTCGGTTGGCTTAGTAGGAATTAAGATGACCCGATTTGGACCCTTGACCATTTGTTGATTTTGGTAAACCCCTTTGCAGATTTTGAGAACTCTGAAAGGAGAAATTTTGGGTATAAGCACTTAATGTGAATCGTTTGGTTAAGTTAATGATTAGTAGGTTTGGATGACCCATGAGCTTAAACTTTTAACTCTAAGGAAGTAAACGGCTAAGTGTACGATAATAGCTTGCTTAGTCCGGCCTAAGGGTAGCGGTAATCGAGAATTCAATCATTTCCTGTAACTAGGGTAACCATAGGATAATTGAGATTCCATCAAAATTCCAACCTGATTCAGGACCAGACCAAGTGCCCAGCAGTAACATGGATAGTAGTTCTGATCTTTTATCTTGATGTGTTAGGAATAAGGCCCAACCCTGCAGTAGGACGACCCTGTAATAATGTATGAGTATGTTCTAGGACCCGTGATTATTGACTTGATGATAAGGGATAAGGCAGCAACCTACTTTGGATTTAATGTCCCCCATAGATTTATAATGATACGTTAGAGTTTTGTGGTCGCAGATCCTAGACCGGAGGGATCAGCAGTTGTTAGGAGGTGCCGAACTAGCGCATGTCGCACCAGAGGACATCAATTGGCCTATAGATCCTGTATTTGTTGAGCAGTTAGAAATGTTGATGCATGAAATGGGGCTACCAGCAGTATAGCTGAGGACGACTCGCTTCCAGAGACGAGAAATGATGGATTTGACGATGTTATAGAAAGAGTGGAGAAACCCCAACATGGTGATGATGTCGGGGTAGACGATAATAAGGCTGTAGCCGATGAGGGTAATTTTGAATAACCTACATTCGAGGATGGCCTACTTCCAGATATGGGAGATGATGAGATTGGTGAGAAAATAGAGAATATATACCAGCCCTTAGACAAGGTTGATGAAGATGGATTTATGGGTAATGAGCACGATAAATTTATCGTGGGAGTAGATGATGATGGCTTCATGGCAGACGATGAAGAGCCGTTAGCTGATGAAGAACCCGAGGAGATTGGCTTGACCGATCCACCAGATGATGGGTCAACTGATGTTTAGTTGCGATGAGTCTGGACCTCGAATATATGTTGTCTTAAGTTCTTAAATGCACTGAGTGTTTTGGGCTATTATGGTTTTGAGGACTAGTAACAGATAGCTAGGTGCACCCTTTGATGACTGTATTTTTTTGACTGCCCAAGTGCGTAGTATGTGCTCAGGAAAGGTTAGATACGTTTTGTATGCTGACTTGAGAGATCGATATGACATGATATGTTGGACCGACTATGATATGCGTGTCCCACTATTTAATTTAAATCTGTTTGTTTTGAATATTGTAAAATCTGTCCCAAAACCATATAGAAAAAAATTGATTTATAGTTCATATTGAGGTTTAAAATTTCACTATCTTCCTTTTCGAGGACGAAAAGTCTTAAGGGGGGAAGAATGTAACGAACCAGAATTTTCTAAATTTAAATATGAATTTCCATAGCACATTTTGAGATTTTTCTGAATACATATTTGGAATTAATAGGATTTAATATTTGAAATTCCCTTTTTATTAGTTTAAATAAATAATTTTATTTTGTATAAGACTTATTTTAAAGATTTTGTATAGAAATGATTTTTCGTAATTTTTATATAATGGTTTTATATTTATAGGTAATAATATTTTTGTATTTATATATATATAAATGTTTTATAATATGAATTTTTATAATTGAAAGATTTGTTTTAAGAAATATTTAATATATAAAGATTTTAAAACAATTAGATATGGAGTTTATATGGATTTTTAAATTTTTATAATTGTTTGACTTGAAAATAAATTATAATTAAATATCAGTTAAAATATTCATCCGATTTCTGCACGCGCTGTTTTAAAATAATTTTTAGAATTTTTCTGTAATTTTTATTTTGAAAAATAAGCAGATAATTTTTCAACGTATTTTGGGTATAAATGTGGTCCTTTAGACGCTTTACAGAATTGATCAATCAGACCGGTTTTATTGCTGTTTTCAAATCAGAGCGTGTTGTTGTTTACGATGATGGTCTTATTTCAGTACAACTCGCGGTAAATAACTCTAAAAATCAAAAATTGGAAGTGTACAAATAAATACACTATATGGACATGATGCATGTGATAGTAGGAATGGATATAAGGCCTAACGCATGGATGATCTCACATTTTTTTTTGTGGCAAGTGTATGTTGAGGTGGCTTTTGCATGAAGGAAAATTTGTAGAAAGTGGCCACGTGTGGACTTAGGTGGAAGTTTGCATGAGCATTGTTATGGACGTGTGTCCTTTGATATTGCCAAAGCTACCCTTATATTTGATTATAAAGAAGACACGCACCCATATTCCTCTATTTTTCTTTCGCACCAGATGCTCTCGCACCTTCTTCTTCTTCTTCTCCTGTCAACACCTGCGCCTTCCATCCTCCATGCATCCGCACCTCACAACTCTCGGCTCTCTCCCCTCCTTTCTTGAAACACACGCACGCATGTTCCGCTCTCTCTCTCTACTCTATCACCTGTAGCGCTCACGTCCCGCACCCCCTCTCTCTCTTTCTTCTCCTTGAGCATGCCGTCCCTCTTCTAGCGCAGGTCCTTCACCATCCCCTCCTTCCGCAGTTTAGAATGCAACCCAAGAAAGAAAAATACATCATGCTTGCGCATGCATGCAAATGAAGGAAAAGAGGAATGTTGAAACTGTTGGAACCTGCATGCACTCCTTTTCTTCCCAGGTGCATGCGTCCGCCATCAAAAAAAAAAAATGCAAAAAGAAATAAAAGGAAGAAGGAGAGAAAAGTTGTGCCATGCGGTATGCTGTCGCATGTCTTAGTTCGTTTGTACTTTGTCCAACCATTCCGAGAGAAAGAAAAAAAAAAGAGAGAAAAAAAAAGAAAAAGAAATACAAAACGATGTACGGTGCATGAAGACGCGTTGCGAAGAACGGTGCGCGCTTGTCAATTATAATGTTCGTGAACCGATATGCAGTTGATACCGGGTTCGTCAGTGAAACCAGAGCGCAGCGCAGGTGAGAACTCCACTTTAATTATTTCATTTTGAGTAGAAATAATTTGTTATAATTTATTTATAATTATAATAATTGACGGAAAATCAGTGGTTGTGGATGCTTGAAATGTTATGGTTGTATGTCGCTGATTGATCGATGGATATGTATGCTGTAGTAACACCGTAAAACACCGAGCGTTACTGACAATAACGCTTCGTACACACTTGATTTATTTTGTGGTTGCGATGAATGGATGGTGTATGTTGTTTAGTTATGTTATTGCAATTGTTCTGTTTGAGTAAAGTCGTATGCACCGTAGTTACAGATCTTACGGGTGACCGATTTTAAATACTCCTTTAATTAAATAAATATTTTTATTTTAATAACGATTGGAAAATTGGTTGAAAGTTAATTTGAAACCATTTGAAATCAAATTCAAGATGAATAATTTTGGAAATTTCCAATGAAATATTAAGCTTTGGTTGCCTTTAAAATGATCTGAGATTTAGCGTCGATTTTATCGATAATACTAAGAATGATTGTTTGAATAAAAGAAAAAAAAAATTTAAAATTTTGAAATTTAAAGGAGATTGAACAAATTTTATTTTATTGATATCAGGCATATAAATATATATTGAATATTTAAATTATTTAAATTTAGAATAAATTGGTGTTTTAAATTTATCGCATCAAGTAATATATATTCTTGAATATCAATTTTTAATTTTCGAGTGAAGTGTTTTGAAAATAAGCTTCAATTCTCATATATTATTTAAAGGTTTAAATTTCGAAATTTGGAAATGATTCAAATATGGGTTTAATATGGATTTTGAGGCGAACCAAAATATTAACGATTATTTGAAATGAAACAAGTTTTGAAAAGCATGAAATCCATATATCATTTGAATTGAAGGTTTGACAATGTTAAGCGATTTGGACAAACTTGATTTTTGAATTAAAAGTGAAATATTTTACAAATAAATTCTCGAGTTGTTTGTTTCATAATACTATGTCACATTGGAAATGAATTAACATAGTAAAAAAAAAAAAAATGTTGAATCCATCGTATGCAAGAAGATTTGGGAAAATGGAATATATATATATATACTTGAGAATTTGGTTTCAAAGGAATTTGAAATACATTCGATTTGGTAATATTAAAACAATTCTAGTTTGAAACTGGGATACGCCAAATCAGAGTGCGTAGCGGAAGTGTGGTGCTATTTTGGGAAAAACTACAAGAGATTTTCCATCGATCAAAAATATGAACTTTGCAAATAAAAATGTGATATCTGAAATGAGAATGAATTTAACTATCGGATAGGAAATTGAAATAAGATTTGAATTAAAGTGAGAATGAGTTTGATTAGAATCAGTCGTCAGATAGTCGATGTGGATTTACAGTGGCAGACAATACAATCAGAATATTAAACGTATTCATATCATGATTCTGATTATATCGCCTGAGTTGTGAATCAATATTGAGTACAAGTCAATTTGATTCTATATGAACTGATATTTGAAATATGGGTATTGAAATGGAAATCCAAAAATCCAAATAAAGATTTGGTTATTCAAGTGACGACGAACTAATTAAGTTGTTTTGAAATGTAAATTTGGGAAAACAAATGTTGAATTTGAGAAAAGGATTAAAAGGGTAACGGGTTCCGGGAATTGAATCCAACCGTAATTCAAAATAAAACAACAATAATACTTGGGAAGGAGATTTGAATTAAGAAACCCGTGTGATTTGTAGCTATTATTTAAATACGTTGTTACTTGGAAAGTCCGGGATCGGATATAGGTCCGAAACCATTCCAAGAAATATTACGACGTTATGGAGCTAATTCAAGATTTGGAATTTGATAAATGAAGACCGGAAATATCCAGATTATTTGGATCGATTGCTGACATCTCAGATCGGGCCGTACACCCGATACGAGGGTGGCAGGAGATCTGAGTATATTTGGAGATTTTCGAATTATGTTCCGTTAAGACCTAGAACGGACTTGTATGGATGGTGTGTCTGACATTGTAATTGACCTCGTAGCACTGATTCGGGTGAATATATATATGATTTGTGGCAATTGAATATCTCCGTCTCTAAGTTACGTTCTTAGAGAATATGTATTAATTCGAATCAGTGATATGTGGAGATATTGACAATGTGGCATACCCAAGTATGATATGAGCTAATGATGATCAAAGCATGGCTTATCGAAGCGAAGCTTTGTGTATGACGTGACATCGACAAACCTCACACACCGGATGATGAGAAACTGGCGGTTAGGTCTGTATATATATATATGATTTGATGATGAGTGCTGCAGCAGTGGGAAACCACTTGTGAACTGGGGATGGGGTATGTTCGGGGGGCCGCGTCTGGTCGAAAACCGTAGATACTGCCCTGGCGATTTGTTGCGTTACACTTCGCTCAAGTCCCTGATTGATCTTTCATGCCAGGAATCATCAAGTTGGAAATCCAAATCTCCAATACGAGCCATGCGATTTTGATTGTATTTATATATGGCGACATAGTGGTATGGGACACTCATGCCGTCTAGGATTAATACATTTAATTGCGAATTTGTTTTCCACACTATATGATAATATTAAAGAGGATTTTCACGTATGAAATCATGTTTGGTTGTCATAAGACAAAACTCGCCCATCTGGTGTGCGCTTGCATTGTGTGATGTGGGACGAGCTTATGATAGCTTCATTTTTCAAAAAGTCATTGCGTATTTCTAGGCACGGGAATTCATATGGAGTAAAACCCGTTCCGCATTAGCGGCGTGGTCCGTTGAATTACCCAACTTTAAAATGAAACCTAAATGATAACTGTTTTGAGTTCTCACACCAGTCCCACGACTGACCTGGAGTTTATTGTTCCTTCCTAAACTCTGGGTGCCCACTAATTTCCACACGGGCAGCTAGTGTTTAGTTTTGCAGTTATGGATCGTTGAAGAAGATTCAGAACGCTTCCGGAGTTAGAGTTCACGCTAGAGTTGGAGCTTCCGCTGTATCAGATAATGTTCTTCCGCTGAGAGTTTTATTTCTTCCGCTGTGTATATTTATGTGTAACTCTGATATTCATGTAACTCTGATGTAATATTGAATTATTCAATGAAAAGTTCTGTTGTTTTTGTTCAATGTATGTAAGTACCCATAACAATTCGTCTTTATGAACGATTTGAGTCGGTTTAATTACCGGCGAGAGTCGGCCAAAAAGGCGGGTCGTTATAGATTTGAAGAGCTCGAGGAGATCTTCGAAAAGTTCTACTAGGGCTCGAGCTAATTCGGCGTGGATTCACCAGAAAATGGGCAGGAAGCGATGAGATGGCTTCCGTCGTCGATTGGTTGGGGGTGTTCTGAGATTTTTTTTTATATAAATTCTGATTGGCCGGGAGCTTTTAAAAGGGGGTTTTCCAACACGACCTCCAATCCGAACCCAACAACTGTCGTCCCCAGCGTTTTACCCCCATTCTGAACACAATGGGATATGTTTCGTAGGCCCATTCGACTGTTTCAATCAGTTTTCCTTCAAATTAAAATATAAAACATTCAATATTTAATTTGAACGTACATTTCAATTTGCCAGGGCCACAAACTGATTCTAAAAATTCCCGAAAAATAAATCTAGCTATGTTTTGATGATACGGTCCCAACAAAACTAGTTTCGTCAAATTCTGAGACCGTTCGAAAAATGGCCCACTTCTGGTCGATCTAATTTAACTGTAATTGACCAAAACACATTTTTCTTTGCCACGCTCACATACTAGCTTCAAAAATTATGAAATTTGAAACCTAGCAATAATTTGACATCCCGGATCCAACAAAAGTGGTTTCGTCAAATTCCGAGGTCGTTTGCAAATTGGCCATTTTCACGGGCTATATAAATTCCATAGCGACCTTTAAGAAAATTCATTTGGCCATAACATTTGCATCCCGCTGTGAAACTTCGATTTTTCAGATTCGTTAGAAAGATATTCACTAACAGATTTAAATATTTTTGGTTTCGCTCAAATCCGTTTTGTTTTGCACCTGGTACAGTCAGTCAAAGTTTGAATTCAAATTTTGAAACTACCGCGCCATTTCAGGCCTTGTTTATAATTAAAATTAATTATATTTGTTTTGAAATGTCGATTCGAACTTACTTTTCATCGTTATTATTTAAAATATTTATTTTAAATATTTAAAATCCACTATTTTAGCCAATTTAAAAATTTTAAATTGGTTCAGATTTTCCGGGTCGTTACAAAACTAGTGTTTTCAACAATCTATTTTAAAAGTAACAACTCCTTTGAGTTGATCAAAGCATGAATTTATAAACTCTAATTTTTTAGATTATTAAATTTTAAATTTAGTAATGATGCACCCCTTATTATTGTAGGAAAACACATAGTTTAATCCCAATTACATGTTATTTTGATGGTAAATTGGTTACTGAGATCAAAGAATTGATAAGAATGTTGGTGGTTCTTATTGGTAAAAGTTCGTAAAAGATTTAACTTGGAACAATTAAAAGAATCGGTTTACAAAACAATTAATATAAAATTGGAAAGGTTTGATATTAATTTAGTTTGTAATTAGTCAACTGATTATGATCTAAAGGAGTAAAATTTGTAAACATTGATGATATTAAATCAATGTTTTTGCTATATCTAAAGCCATGAAGTTGTTTCCATACCGACACCTGTAGTTAACTAATGGTGTGGAAGATTATTCTAAATTGTTAGGTATTATTAATACATCACAAGGCTTGTCATCTTTTAGCTACTATAATTCACCTATGAATGTACCATAGTGTTAGTAGCAAAATGTGTTCTTTGGATGTTCTCCTATCATGAATTCCCAGCAAGATGTTCAATTAAGCTATATATATCTGATGCAGGATAGTTTTGCATGTGTGAGTCAACGATAAACATATTTGGTAATCTCCTTAAATTGTATATTATTCATTGTGTTACATATGATACAAAAATTACTTACATGTTTAACCCCATTTTGTAGCAATAACCACATTAAAATAATGTGGATCCTTGAATAGTCGTAGGCCTTATCTGATATGCCCCGCATACTTTGAATGTACCATATGAGCCAAAAGTACGTGACTTTTGTAGTGTTAATAAATTGTGTTGTATTTTATAATCTTAATTTTATCCAATATTCATACTGCATTTTTTGGCACATAATGTTGATACATGATCAAACAATCAACCAACAGTTAAAATAGGCATTTCAAATGAATGTGATGATGATACCGATATTGATGTAGATGTAAATGTGCAAGTAGAAGACTTTCATGCTCTTGATGGAATAATTATTGTAACTAGGCCAGAGAATGATACGACATAGATCGCCAAAATGCAAGTAAACAATTATCTACTGAATAGTGATTTTGAAGGTGAAGACGGTGCTTATGAAGATAGCGATGAAATAGACATGGAGATACTTTTGGATGATGACTTGTGTAATCCACAAATAATTACTAGACTCATTATTGTAAATCTATAGTTCAATGATCTAATGTGAAGTCATACCTCCAGTTCCAGACACATCAGAAGGAGTTGCAATCTTGGAGGATTTGATCGATTCATTCACATAGAGGATCGACAAATTGTAATTACTCGCATTGACCGACAGTAATCCATACGTGTCGACTCAAACAAATCTAAAATACTGATAGTTATTGGGCTAAATAAAAGAAAAACAATCACATAATCACACAGCGGAAGAACAAAATATAGTAAATAGATAACAGTTCATGAAGTTGTTAAAACATAAATTTGATTAAACTTTACAATAATCATCAAAGTTAAATTATCACAGAACATACCAATAAATGCAGCGGAATAACACTAATAAATACATCGATCAGACTACATCTTTATCTTCATAATGAGGTCTTCACTAACTAAAACTCAGGCTGACCCGAGCACAAATGAAAAGACAAAAAACACTCGGATCAGAACTAAAATATTTCCATATCAGTCAAATCAAAATCATGTAATAATATGAGTGTCACGATATCAGATATGCTTAAGGTAATTCACACCTCCTATCCAATGTGCTCGTGAGGGTAAAAACTTAAGAGATGTTACGGGCATTTTTATCTCCTAAGGATCCGTCAAAGTAGATACTATATAATATAATTTCGCTATTATAATAGTGTATATCCAGTAAAGTATCAAAATAGCTCTCGAATCATTTTGTACCCAAATAAAATATACTTTCAAATTAAAATCCCTATATAAAACAAGTGAAAATTAGGCACACATCCCTAAAAGAATACTTAATTAGGTTCACATCCCTCCTATAGTTTATATGTAAACCCGCCCCCTATTTTTTAAGTTTCGTCATTTTCATTTTCTGGCCAAATTTTTTGGCGCTACAAGGTAAAAAAAAAATCAAAAATAAAAAATTTGGAGATATTCTCAAAAGTCCACAGAAATTAAAAAAAAGTTGCATATATGTACATATACACATGTATGCAAGTTTTTGCATGAAGAAAAATGAACTGAATTTTTACTTGTAGATTATTGCACACTTGTATGTAGTAATCTGTATAAATTGCTTACATGTATGAAAAAAAAGCCAACGCATATTCAACGGTGAAATACTTGCACAGATGAATGCAAGAATTTCAAATACGTGCATGAGTTGACGCAAATTACAGCATTTTTCGCTGTTTTCTGTATATTTTTGATTTGGATGCATTTTTTGATTTTTTTTATGAGCTGAATTTTTGGGCAAGTACATGTTTAATTTAAATATGAATTTACGTGATTTTTTAATATTTTTTTAATATTTTTTTGATGAATTTTTGAAAAATAGGGACCTAATTTATAATAAGTTTATGATCGGATGTGAGCCTAAATTTGAAACTTAATAGGAACCTGTAAAAAACGCACCTATAAAACGAACTCAAAATCTTGAAACAATTCTAATCTTAAAATAATTTGAATATTAGGTAGTGAAATTTGTATACAAATATTACATAGTTTAGATACATTTGAAATAGTTTGAAAATAAATAGCTTGTATTTAAAATAGAATTATCAGAATTGGTAAAATTTATAGTTAAAATATTAAAATAGTTTATAAAATAGTTAGTTGATTATTAAAATAGTTTATTAGAGATAATTAATATATATAAGTAAAAAATAGTTATAATGTAAAATAGTTTGTAAAGCAAATTAGTTATTATTTAAAGTATTGCAATATATATATAAGCCAAAAATAGAATAGTTTATAAGTAAAATAATTATCTACTAAAATAGTTTATAAAAATGGTTTAAGTTTCTTCCAAATTTCAATTAAACTTGAAGTCATGTTCATATTTCAAATCAACTCACTTTGATATTTCAATTCGATTCAACTTCCAATGTAAATTTCAATTCGATTCAATCAATTGATTCAAATATTTGAAGTTTCAATTATAATTCTCACTTTGAATTGTTTCAATTTATAAAAATCATAAGTTCATAATTCAAATATCACTTTAAGTCAAGTTAATTGAAAGTAAATTTCGAAGATGGATAAACAATTCAATTTCGACAGATTTGGTTCATATTCAATTCATTTTAACTTTAGTTAACAACGTTAACAAATTTCTTTTAAATTTTACATTCCAAAATTCAAAGTTCAAATCCAACGGAAAACGATTTATAAACAACATTTCAAGATTCAAGGTTAAAACAAATTTTATTTAACCAACCGGTGTTAGTATAAAATTTTATATCCTATGGCCAAGTAATATTTAAAATTTAATTTTAGTATTTAGGAATGGATATATATTGTAACGACCCGGATTTTCGGCCGTTGAATTCTGAATATTTAAATTTGTTTTAAATATTTTAATTGAATTACATATAGGAATTTATTAATTAAAAACGAAGTTTGAACGTTAATTTATAATATAATTATGAAACGAGCTCGAAATCGCGCGGTAGTTCGTAATATGGAGTTTTGAACTTCAACTGAAGATACAGGATCCGATATAAGTCGGATTTCTGTGAAACAAGACACGTTGGAACCGTATTGATTATAATTTTCATATGAAAGAGAAAAATCCATATTTCGTATTATAATTTGTTAATTATGGTCAAATCAAATTTTGAAATAGTCGCTATGAAAATCGTTATTTAATTTATACGTGTTAAAATAGCCGTTTTGCAAACAGACTCAGATTTCGATGAAATCAGTTTCATTGGGACCGTATCGTTAAATTATTGTACGGTGTTGAATTGCGTGGAAAACCGATGTCGTATGTGACCACGATAGCCGTAAACGCTCGTTCAGTGCAATTAAATTAATTCAACTGAATAAAGGGATATTAGAGTGTAACTTGAACAGACGATCGAATCAGGCCACGAAACCAGTTCTGGTGAGTTCGTAGCGTCGGATATAGTCAGGGTAGGTATATAGTTTGTTATTTTTAGAGATCGGCAAATTTGGTGTTCAGAAGGGCAGTGCGGTACGCGCCAAAAATAACCTACCGGGGCAATAGTCTCAGAATGCGACGAAACTAGTGCCGTTGGGTTCGTATCGAAAAGTTATTGTCAGTGTTCGCAGTTTCAAGTTGTTTTGATTTATCTGGTGATCGTGAAAAATTTAAACGCGTGTTCATTTCTGGTTTTATAAAGGAATTTTTTTCATACGATGTCAGAATTCGACGAAACTTGTCCCATTGGGTTCAGAATACCTTTTAACACCAAGATTAGCTTTTTTATCAGTAAACAGAAGTCGACTGGGGTGAGTTTTACTTGATACTTCACCGCGAAGTTTCGCTATAATAAAATATATATAATATAATATTACTGTTTGCATGTTGTAATAGGAAAGTTCTATAACTTGCAGCATTCAAGCATTTGTGATGACATAAATTTGGCTGACCATTGCTAATTTAAAATGATGAATATTGCCAACATGGTTCGTAATGATGTGGACATGTTATAATACGGAAGTTGTATAATGAAATACTGTGTGCTCTACATTACTGCCATTAGTATACAGCGTGTTCTCCAAGTCAGTACAAGCCGTGCTCTCCACGCCTTACACAGCGTGCTTCCCACGATTTTCGTTCCGTGCTTCCCAAACTAACCGATGCCGTGACTACCACACCTTCTTTTCCTTTAAATAGTTATCCCAATTCCCAATCTTTTTTTTTGATCAGAAAAAAAAAAAAAAAACGAAACCTCTCTCTCTAAAAAGGGAAAATCATCTCAAGAAATTTCAAAGTAAATACGTTTGAATTCCCTACCAAACCCGCTTCACGCTCAGCTCGATCGGTCCCTTTAGAAAGCTGACTTTCAGCAGCGACCTAAGGATGGTGCTCGCCATCGATTACAAGGGTTGAGGGGAGTGCGGCGAACTCTAGTAGCCTCCATCATCACAAGCGATCAGTGGAATTGAAGTTGGGGATTTCGTTGTTGGTACTAAGTTCGATTGTGTGTTTTGGGGAGACATAGGGTATCTCTCGGTGGTTTACTGTTGTCATGGGGTACGGTTGTGGGCGAGTGTGAAGTGGTGGTACCGTCCTTGTCTTGGACGCAAGGGTAGAAGAGTTTTGTTCTGGGAAGGTAAGCATAGCAGGTGCGGAAATGGTTTTTGGAAGGGAAGGTATGATCCGAACTTGCCTGTAGAGAAAGAATGTTTGGTGAATAAGTTGACAGTGGGAATGACGCAAAGTAGGTACTGGGTATGTTAAGGGAAGGGTGCGGTGCTTTCTTTGGTACGTTGACTGGCAATTAACAAGGTGAAATTCAGTTCCTCTTTCTGGAACGTGCAAGAACGAAATGAACATGGGATTTGAAATCCGCGTGAAGTTTGTTGATGGTAACGAATGAGTTTTTGTACGGAAGGATCAGTTTTGTGTTCAACACTGGAAGTGGCAGTAAGTCTAGAACAAGATGTTTCACAAATTGTTGCTGTAAAGAATGGGGTAATGGGTCGTGGGATGGTTGTCTTCAGGAAGTGGATTTTGGGATAAATAGAAGTGGCGGCATGTTTGGGTTATCGATGGAGATGTTTTCTTTTACTGTGAAAGCGAGAGTGGCTAAAACCACGACGGAGTTATCGAGATTGATGGGTAATTAAAAATCATTTGAGTTAATTAATAATTAATTAAGTAATTATTAGTTTAATTAAATTGTATAACTTGTACTGTGTACAACTTGGGTGTATGGTACCAGAATTGAACACGGGCGGGTCCGTTGGAATCAAAATGCCGAAATCTACATTGGTGTATTGATGTAGCGGAGGACCGAGCCGTTGTAATTTCATGACAAATCAATGCTTGTTTGATTTTAATGGACATAAAAGCAGAACCATCAACTGCAAAACAAGGTGAGTAAATTCACTAACTCTACCTCCTTTTTATTTTTATATATAAGAGTTTTTAATTTATTTAGAATAAATCAATTTGATGGGTGTTTGGATGAGTTGTCGATAAAGTTGGTTGATATGGTTGCATCGATTGATCAAGTATTAGTTCTGATATTTCACATTGACGTGAAATAATATTGATGTTATTAACATCTGTGGATGCAGGGAAACAGGTTGGAGGGATCCAACTGGATCCCTCAACATTTTATTTACTGTTTTATTTAATAGTGATATATGTTATGCTACATTATCCATGGTTGAATTTGTGTGTTTGATTTACCCTGACCTTAGGAACCTGGTATTTTAGATACCGTAAATTATCATCGAATGTGAAAAAGGAAATTAGAATTTAAAAGCAGAATTTATTTCCAAATTAGAAATAATTTCTTTTTCATTGAGTTGCAAATGGAGACCTATTCCATTGGGTAAACCAAGGAAAATGTTTAAGTTAAGTGGATCATTAACCATTGGATAAATTAAAAGGTGAGTTCAAATATGAATGTATATTTGAAAGTGAGTATCGGTTTTGAAACCAATATTTGAAATGGATTTGAATTTAGCAAAGTACAGAGGGAAGTTTAAAGAAAGATTTTCAAATGCTTAAACTAAAAAGAATAATAGTTTAAAACAAGGAAATATTTTGCAAATAAAATGTATATGAAAAGGAGATTTATAGAAATCGAATTAAGTGGTTAGAAGAAGGTATAGTTTATAAATATGTTTAAAGAAGAACTTGAATTGTTAAAATAAACAAAGTTTAAAAATGAACAACGGAAGCGTGTGCGCCGCACACGGTATTTTATTCAAGACAGCAATTTTAACGCTGCCGTTATAATAACTGTTTTAATAGCAATCTTAATGCTATGGTTATGATAAGTGTTTTATAATGCTAGATAGCGGTTTTAACGCTGTTGTTGAAAGCAATGTTTGGTTTAAAGTTGTGAGCTCTGAATATTTCAAAGTGAATGATAGAAAGGGTTGGTTAGTGATATCGTTAATTAACGAATGATTTATGATTTAAGTCATAGTAACGATGTTTATAACATCAGTAAATTCAAAGGATTTAGAAATGTTTTCTGAATGTAGAGGGCAGGAGATGGAAATGTTTGCCAATGTTAATAGCGTATATTTTCTAAATATATTAAATAAGGAATGTAAATGAAAGTGAAAAGGGAAATGAATAAATGAATGAACTAAAAGGGGTAAACGTTGAATGATGTTTGGTCGATAGTATTTCCTTTTGGAAATAATATCATTGTTTGCACACCGACATGTTTTCATTTGATAGTTAAATCACCGACTATCAAAGTTTGACCATTTTAACGTTGTTAATATGGAGAGACCGGTTGGATTATTATCCAGAGAACCACTCCGTATTGGCATAAGCATTGCGAATCAAGTATGCTGAATATCTGGAAGACGGAGTTATGCAAGGGCTATCCTGTTTACGGGTTAGTGCCTTCGGTTTGTCCAGACCCAGGACAACTTGTATGGACGAGTGTCTGACAGAGTATTTCCAAAGGAGGTTACGTACGTTGATTCCTTCAAACGTACGAAGTTGGTGGCATAGAAGGGAAACTTCTTTAGCCTAACAAATCTGAGTATTTTTGTGGGAATCAATTAGTGATTTCCGATGGATCTGACGATGTGGCATTCAAAGTGAATGATGGCCAGATGTTCTGGAAGATAATTCAAACCTCAAGCCTCATCAACCCGGAAGTGGACAAAAATCGGGCAGGCAGCATGGCTATGTGGGTCGCACCCATTAGGATGTATGATCACCTATCTAGAGAAATTCTTTTGTTCTTAAATCTATCGATGCTGTCCCTTATCGGGAGACGGTTGCTGATCCCAACCGTCGGTGGTATACATTCGATACACTCAAGAGAAATGAGTGGTCGGTCATGTGAGGGCCGGGTTGCAAGATGTTCTTGTTGAACCCAGTGTATTCGTCTCTAGAGATACACGTTCGGAAGGTGGTCCCATACCTTGTCATGTTGGAATCCAATCTCCAATAAGTGCCTGCGAGTTTGATTGTATATTCTATATGTAGAGCGTGAGATGCAAGCGTTCTACTAGATTTTAATTACTTGTGATTAGACATTATTATAATATCAGATAATATATGATTTCCAAAGTGTTTTGGGTTATCGTAAGGTAAAAACCATCCGTGTTTATGTGTGGATCGGTCTTACGATTATCTTTTCTTTCGAAAGGATTTTGAAAGTTAAACAAATGATTGGAGTTTACTCACACCAGTCCCATGACTGACCCAGAGTTTATTTTGCTTGTTTCCCTAAACTCTTGGGTGCCCAAATTTGTACGGGCAGTCAAGTAGTCAGGATTTTTCAGATATACTTGGAGAGCTTGGAGCAGGAGGCTTCACCAGTTAGCTATAGACTATCATATTTCCGCTGTGTATTTTGTTGTATTTGGAAACAGGTGTTTATAACTGTTCCAAAAGTAACTGCTGTGCTCTGATAATGTTATGTATACAAAGTTACTGATTTGTATTTCAAAGTTTACGTTATCTAATATATTTTATTCGTTCCGCGGTGAGATTGTGATCTTCGTTTTCTTCTATTCTAATATTTCTTTCTTTCTATTCCTCATCCTCTAACTTCTTTCTAAAAATGATGCGTATTTCTGTGAAATTTGAGTTGGACGTGTGGTGTTATTAGTCGACTAAAAGGGTACGGATTTGCGGGTCGTTTCATTTGGTATCAGAGCTGAAGGTTGAGTGATAACCTTGGCTCTGTGGCGTGACTCAATAGAGATGGGGTTAGTAATACCCTAGATTGAGTGTGAGTGTATATATATGAGCGCGTATTTGTAGATTTGAGATAAAATTGTTTTATATTGTGTTGGCTGGTTTGTTGAGTGGTTTATGAATTCTGGTCGATACAGGATGGACAACTGTATCGATAGGTGTTTCTAAATTCTCGAACAGAACAATTCGACGCAGTATTGTTTTAAGATGGGTAAATGATATAATTTTGCCCAAAGGATATTTTGATATAAAAAGGGATAATTTTCTGAAATTATTGAGTTGGTTGGTTGTTATTATAATCAAATGAAATCATAATACCGGAATGGTTATATAAAACCAAATTGAATTTGTATAAGAATAGGATATACAAATAAGCCGAACTAAAATTTAATTCAAACCATAATTTGAATTTAAATCCCGGAAGCTTTGAAATACTCCTTGAAGTATTTTAAAGGTAATATGGCATTAGTTTGAAGAGATTTTTAAATTAGAAAGGTTTAAACGGATTTGAAAGTGATTAAGCATTGAAATCACTTCAGTGGCGAGAAAATAGTACTGATAAGGTGTCGCGACATTATCGGTATTCATTTTCGAGTTTCTAAGTGATGGATTGCTACCATAAATAGGTTTGTTAATGGAAATTTGTTTGAGAAATATAAAGTTATTTTAGAAATTCAAATGTTTTGAATTGAGTTGATTATAAATATGTGTATAAATATATATATGATTTCAAACTAATTTGAAATAAAACCCGGAATTTGAATTCTGGAATTAAAATTTAACTTGTGTAAGTTGAATAGAATGAATTGGTAAAGATGTACCAAAAGAACTGAAATTTAACTTAAGTCGAGTTAAATTAAAAGTGGATTAGATTAGAAATTATTTCGAATGAAGTAAATAAAGAAATGTTGAGATTCAGATTATAAATATTCGACTTATGTGCGAACAAGTTGAAAATATAGTGGATGATGTGGTTGAATGGGATTGAATTGGATTCAAGGATAATAAGTGGGTTGATCAGATTTGAATTGATAGAATGGAAGTGACTAATCAGAAGTTGATTAGAGATTTCAAACTGGAAGTTGGATTGATTTGAAACCAACTGGAGATGGATATATGTATGTATGCTGAGCAGATATTGAAAGGAAGCAAGTGCAAGAGATAGAATTATGCCCGACAAAAAGGTACATGTTTACAATATTGTTTGGGTTGATGATTTTATGAGCCTATGAGGCAAGCCACTTGGCTTTTTGATTTTCTTTTGGATTGGAAAAGGCCTAGAAAGGCGAGTTGTGGTTGTACCGATTGAGCCGTGCAGAGGAGATGCTGCCGAAATTTTTCAGAATTTAAAGTGTTAGAAAATTTTCAGAATTTTTGAAAATTTTCGTTAGTAAGAATAAATTAATATTTTAATTGAAATAAATTAATATTTTAATTGAAATAAATTGGTCCAGTTAAACTGAAGTTAAGAATTGAACAAAAAGAATTTTTAACCTAGTTAATAGGGTATGTGGTATCTTTTCCTACCTTAGCAATTTCGAGGACGAAATTATTTTAAGGGGGAAGGAATGTAACGACCCGGATTTTCGGCCGTTGAATTCTGAATATTTAAATTTGTTTTAAATATTTTAATTGAATTACATATAGGAATTTATTAATTAAAAACGAAGTTTGAACGTTAATTTATAATATAATTATGAAACGAGCTCGAAATCGCGCGGTAGTTCGTAATATGGAGTTTTGAACTTCAACTGAAGATACAGGATCCGATATAAGTCGGATTTCTGTGAAACAAGACACGTTGGAACCGTATTGATTATAATTTTCATATGAAAGAGAAAAATCCATATTTCGTATTATAATTTGTTAATTATGGTCAAATCAAATTTTGAAATAGTCGCTATGAAAATCGTTATTTAATTTATACGTGTTAAAATAGCCGTTTTGCAAACAGACTCAGATTTCGATGAAATCAGTTTCATTGGGACCGTATCGTTAAATTATTGTACGGTGTTGAATTGCGTGGAAAACCGATGTCGTATGTGACCACGATAGCCGTAAACGCTCGTTCAGTGCAATTAAATTAATTCAACTGAATAAAGGGATATTAGAGTGTAACTTGAACAGACGATCGAATCAGGCCACGAAACCAGTTCTGGTGAGTTCGTAGCGTCGGATATAGTCAGGGTAGGTATATAGTTTGTTATTTTTAGAGATCGGCAAATTTGGTGTTTAGAAGGGCAGTGCGGTACGCGCCAAAAATAGCCTACCGGGGCAATAGTCTCAGAATGCGACGAAACTAGTGCCGTTGGGTTCGTATCGAAAAGTTATTGTCAGTGTTCGCAGTTTCAAGTTGTTTTGATTTATCTGGTGATCGTGAAAAATTTAAACGCGTGTTCATTTCTGGTTTTATAAAGGAATTTTTTTCATACGATGTCAGAATTCGACGAAACTTGTCCCATTGGGTTCAGAATACCTTTTTACACCAAGATTAGCTTTTTTATCAGTAAACAGAAGTCGACTGGGGTGAGTTTTACTTGATACTTCACCGCGAAGTTTCGCTATAATAAAATATATATAATATAATATTACTGTTTGCATGTTGTAATAGGAAAGTTCTATAACTTGCAGCATTCAAGCATTTGTGATGACATAAATTTGGCTGACCATTGCTAATTTAAAATGATGAATATTGCCAACATGGTTCGTAATGATGTGGACATGTTATAATACGGAAGTTGTATAATGAAATACTGTGTGCTCTACATTACTGCCATTAGTATACAGCGTGTTCTCCAAGTCAGTACAAGCCGTGCTCTCCACGCCTTACACAGCGTGCTTCCCACGATTTTCGTTCCGTGCTTCCCAAACTAACCGATGCCGTGACTACCACACCTTCTTTTCCTTTAAATAGTTATCCCAATTCCCAATCTTTTTTTTTGATCAGAAAAAAAAAAAAAAAACGAAACCTCTCTCTCTAAAAAGGGAAAATCATCTCAAGAAATTTCAAAGTAAATACGTTTGAATTCCCTACCAAACCCGCTTCACGCTCAGCTCGATCGGTCCCTTTGGAAAGCTGACTTTCAGCAGTGACCTAAGGATGGTGCTCGCCATCGATTACAAGGGTTGAGGGGAGTGCGGCGAACTCTAGTAGCCTCCATCATCACAAGCGATCAGTGGAATTGAAGTTGGGGATTTCGTTGTTGGTACTAAGTTCGATTGTGTGTTTTGGGGAGACATAGGGTATCTCTCGGTGGTTTACTGTTGTCATGGGGTACGGTTGTGGGCGAGTGTGAAGTGGTGGTACCGTCCTTGTCTTGGACGCAAGGGTAGAAGAGTTTTGTTCTGGGAAGGTAAGCATAGCAGGTGCGGAAATGGTTTTTGGAAGGGAAGGTATGATCCGAACTTGCCTGTAGAGAAAGAATGTTTGGTGAATAAGTTGACAGTGGGAATGACGCAAAGTAGGTACTGGGTATGTTAAGGGAAGGGTGCGGTGCTTTCTTTGGTACGTTGACTGGCAATTAACAAGGTGAAATTCAGTTCCTCTTTCTGGAACGTGCAAGAACGAAATGAACATGGGATTTGAAATCCGCGTGAAGTTTGTTGATGGTAACGAATGAGTTTTTGTACGGAAGGATCAGTTTTGTGTTCAACACTGGAAGTGGCAGTAAGTCTAGAACAAGATGTTTCACAAATTGTTGCTGTAAAGAATGGGGTAATGGGTCGTGGGATGGTTGTCTTCAGGAAGTGGATTTTGGGATAAATAGAAGTGGCGGCATGTTTGGGTTATCGATGGAGATGTTTTCTTTTACTGTGAAAGCGAGAGTGGCTAAAACCACGACGGAGTTATCGAGATTGATGGGTAATTAAAAATCATTTGAGTTAATTAATAATTAATTAAGTAATTATTAGTTTAATTAAATTGTATAACTTGTACTGTGTACAACTTGGGTGTATGGTACCAGAATTGAACACGGGCGGGTCCGTTGGAATCAAAATGCCGAAATCTACATTGGTGTATTGATGTAGCGGAGGACCGAGCCGTTGTAATTTCATGACAAATCAATGCTTGTTTGATTTTAATGGACATAAAAGCAGAACCATCAACTGCAAAACAAGGTGAGTAAATTCACTAACTCTACCTCCTTTTTATTTTTATATATAAGAGTTTTTAATTTATTTAGAATAAATCAATTTGATGGGTGTTTGGATGAGTTGTCGATAAAGTTGGTTGATATGGTTGCATCGATTGATCAAGTATTAGTTCTGATATTTCACATTGACGTGAAATAATATTGATGTTATTAACATCTGTGGATGCAGGGAAACAGGTTGGAGGGATCCAACTGGATCCCTCAACATTTTATTTACTGTTTTATTTAATAGTGATATATGTTATGCTACATTATCCATGGTTGAATTTGTGTGTTTGATTTACCCTGACCTTAGGAACCTGGTATTTTAGATACCGTAAATTATCATCGAATGTGAAAAAGGAAATTAGAATTTAAAAGCAGAATTTATTTCCAAATTAGAAATAATTTCTTTTTCATTGAGTTGCAAATGGAGACCTATTCCATTGGGTAAACCAAGGAAAATGTTTAAGTTAAGTGGATCATTAACCATTGGATAAATTAAAAGGTGAGTTCAAATATGAATGTATATTTGAAAGTGAGTATCGGTTTTGAAACCAATATTTGAAATGGATTTGAATTTAGCAAAGTACAGAGGGAAGTTTAAAGAAAGATTTTCAAATGCTTAAACTAAAAAGAATAATAGTTTAAAACAAGGAAATATTTTGCAAATAAAATGTATATGAAAAGGAGATTTATAGAAATCGAATTAAGTGGTTAGAAGAAGGTATAGTTTATAAATATGTTTAAAGAAGAACTTGAATTGTTAAAATAAACAAAGTTTAAAAATGAACAACGGAAGCGTGTGCGCCACACACGGTATTTTATTCAAGACAGCAATTTTAACGCTGCCGTTATAATAACTGTTTTAATAGCAATCTTAATGCTATGGTTATGATAAGTGTTTTATAATGCTAGATAGCGGTTTTAACGCTGTTGTTGAAAGCAATGTTTGGTTTAAAGTTGTGAGCTCTGAATATTTCAAAGTGAATGATAGAAAGGGTTGGTTAGTGATATCGTTAATTAACGAATGATTTATGATTTAAGTCATAGTAACGATGTTTATAACATCAGTAAATTCAAAGGATTTAGAAATGTTTTCTGAATGTAGAGGGCAGGAGATGGAAATGTTTGCCAATGTTAATAGCGTATATTTTCTAAATATATTAAATAAGGAATGTAATGAAAGTGAAAAGGGAAATGAATAAATGAATGAACTAAAAGGGGTAAACGTTGAATGATGTTTGGTCGATAGTATTTCCTTTTGGAAATAATATCATTGTTTGCACACCGACATGTTTTCATTTGATAGTTAAATCACCGACTATCAAAGTTTGACCATTTTAACGTTGTTAATATGGAGAGACCGGTTGGATTATTATCCAGAGAACCACTCCGTATTGGCATAAGCGTTGCGAATCAAGTATGCTGAATATCTGGAAGACGGAGTTATGCAAGGGCTATCCTGTTTACGGGTTAGTGCCTTCGGTTTGTCCAGACCCAGGACAACTTGTATGGACGAGTGTCTGACAGAGTATTTCCAAAGGAGGTTACGTACGTTGATTCCTTCAAACGTACGAAGTTGGTGGCATAGAAGGGAAACTTCTTTAGCCTAACAAATCTGAGTATTTTTGTGGGAATCAATTAGTGATTTCCGATGGATCTGACGATGTGGCATTCAAAGTGAATGATGGCCAGATGTTCTGGAAGATAATTCAAACCTCAAGCCTCATCAACCCGGAAGTGGACAAAAATCGGGCAGGCAGCATGGCTATGTGGGTCGCACCCATTAGGATGTATGATCACCTATCTAGAGAAATTCTTTTGTTCTTAAATCTATCGATGCTGTCCCTTATCGGGAGACGGTTGCTGATCCCAACCGTCGGTGGTATACATTCGATACACTCAAGCGAAATGAGTGGTCGGTCATGTGAGGGCCGGGTTGCAAGATGTTCTTGTTGAACCCAGTGTATTCGTCTCTAGAGATACACGTTCGGAAGGTGGTCCCATACCTTGTCATGTTGGAATCCAATCTCCAATAAGTGCCTGCGAGTTTGATTGTATATTCTATATGTAGAGCGTGAGATGCAAGCGTTCTACTAGATTTTAATTACTTGTGATTAGACATTATTATAATATCAGATAATATATGATTTCCAAAGTGTTTTGGGTTATCGTAAGGTAAAAACCATCCGTGTTTATGTGTGGATCGGTCTTACGATTATCTTTTCTTTCGAAAGGATTTTGAAAGTTAAACAAATGATTGGAGTTTACTCACACCAGTCCCATGACTGACCCAGAGTTTATTTTGCTTGTTTCCCTAAACTCTTGGGTGCCCAAATTTGTACGGGCAGTCAAGTAGTCAGGATTTTTCAGATATACTTGGAGAGCTTGGAGCAGGAGGCTTCACCAGTTAGCTATAGACTATCATATTTCCGCTGTGTATTTTGTTGTATTTGGAAACAGGTGTTTATAACTGTTCCAAAAGTAACTGCTGTGCTCTGATAATGTTATGTATACAAAGTTACTGATTTGTATTTCAAAGTTTACGTTATCTAATATATTTTATTCGTTCCGCGGTGAGATTGTGATCTTCGTTTTCTTCTATTCTAATATTTCTTTCTTTCTATTCCTCATCCTCTAACTTCTTTCTAAAAATGATGCGTATTTCTGTGCAATTTGAGTTGGACGTGTGGTGTTATTAGTCGACTAAAAGGGTACGGATTTGCGGGTCGTTTCATATATCATTTCAATCCAAGTCAAGGTCACAGTTATTTATCATTTCAACTTATGTTCTTAATTCATTTTAATGGTTAATCGCGGTTCATTTGATGTTCGTAATATCTAGGGTAAATGATTAGGATTAATCAACACAAACAATGATCATATAAAAATCAAGTTTTAATAACGGGTAAACTAACACAATTAAACATCAATATGCCAAGTATATCAATCCAAGTCAACCATTAAATCAATGCATCCAAACAGTTCAATATCGTATAAATTTACTAGTTATCAGATGTCGGGTTTTAAACTAGCAATTAAATGTCAAATTTTTAACTTAACTATAAAATTAAACTAACAGTCAAATTAAATTATACTATTGATGTCAATCAACATAAATATGCAATTTTAACTACCAAACAGCAATCAATACAATCATATCATACCATGATTTTAATTTAACTAACAACGGAATATTTTAGTTAAGAGTGAGTGGGTTTAATCACTCACCTTAGGTTTCGAACGCTTTTGAAATCCAAATAGAGGCCCAAAATTGAACGGTCTCCAAATCAAACTAAACCAGCTCCATATTCCGAAATTTCAATACAATCATAACGACACAAACCGCGAGTATGTCCGAGTTCATATGCAAAAGTTATTGCCATTTGAACATATGAATTATTTTTTTGGCAAAGATGACTGGTTTTTAAGGTGATCACCAACACCCTTTTATTATAATTGAACATATGAATTTTAAATTAAAATTAAAATAAAGTAAAACAATCCTCACCCATGATTATGGCACAACACCTAGCATACCCTTCTTCTTCCTCTCTTTTTAAAATTGACGCCTCTCATGTACACACGAATCCAACATACTCAATGCATGTTTTTCAGTGACACGGCTATTCACTCCATCATTTTACAAACCGTCTTCGCCAACATGTTTTTCTTCTTAGACTCGTCCTGCTCAGCCTCAACACCCCGCAGCGCCTATTACCCTAGAAATTTCCAACCTACAAGCTCCCACATTCAGTAGCATATAGGTTGCAACAAAAATTTCATGGAATCTCCTCAAACTTTGCCACATGATACTATTTTCCACCACGAACTCGAATCCAATATCTGATTCGTCTATCGCTCGCCCACTCCGCCTAGCCTCAACCCTAAGTCACGGACCCTACAATGGCCTTTACTCAAACGTTGTCACACCTCTTGAGAAGACCATGGATGCGAAGATTTTATCGATACGAGTTTAACGAATCAAAAATCATTTGATTTCGTTAATTATTCTGATCGAACTTAATTTAACAATGGTGGCGGCTATTATGTGCGGTTATAGGGAAATAAGAAAGTAGAGGATTAGGTTAGAGTAGAGAAAGGGTTATTTATGGTGAAGATTTTTTTATATAGGATTTTATTTACATGTTTTATCATCTGACATTTATAATTCGCACCATCACAAGAAACTCCATTCGCCACGAAATTTGACGCTCTACTGTATTTCAATAATCCGGACTCGATGAAACTGGTTTCATCAAAATCCAAGGTCATTTGAAAATTTGCTATTATAAATCTCAAATTGTTAATCGATATGCATTTATATAATGCACGATCATGTTATAACTATGATTGACACAAAACTTGAAATCTCACAATCATTTACAATTGCGGATCCAATGAAACCGATTTCATGGAATTCCGAGATCGTTAGCAAAACGGCAAATTAATAGGTTAATTATTATATTATATTTAGTCTTCGTTTATTTACCTTTAAATTAAATTCAAAAGTTTATTAATTTCATTCAGATCAAAAAAGAATTTGAATCAATTTGATAAATCAAATTTTTATTTATATTAAATCCAAATTTGATTATTTACCAAATTAAATTTTAAATTTCAATTTTGAATAAATTAAATCAATTTCAATTTTGAATAAATTAAATCAATTTCATTCAAATATTTTAATATTGAATTCAAATTTCAATATTTATAAATACAAGCCAATCATAATTTCATTTACAATAATTACAAGTTATCATGGTTATAAAAGGTTGAATATCATTAATTAATCAATTTAATTAAGTTTAAGCCAATCAATTGCATAACTAAATCATTAAACTTTATTTACAACCATAAAATATTCAAAACTCATATTAAATCTAATAAATCAAATAGTCAAAAAATGCAGGTTGTTACACTCTCCCACACTCAAAACTTTTCTTCATTGAAAAGGCATAGTAAGGAAGTTGTTAATTAACCATATAATTTAATATTCAACTTAGAAACATTAACTTATACAATAATTTTATATAGATTTGAAAACTCGAGTTCTATATAAGTCTTAAATTTACGCAAAATTTCGGCAGAGTCTCCTTTGTATGGTTACTTCCGAAAAAACAATAATATAAATATATAACCACAAATATACATCTCATCTCAGTGATGAGGCATCCCAAACAATGGAAACAATATATATATATATCCCAAACACGATATGAAATCCTATCTGTGCACCTATCATTAGCGTTATTAACAATTTATCTTACTTATAAAATTTTATTTGGTTCATTCCATTTGTATACAGTTCACATTTCCAAATATCAATATTTTAATTTAATAACCTTATTATAAGCATAATCAATTTCATATACGTCTATAATTCATTCAATAGTTATTCCATACAAATATTAGCTAGATATATAAACACTGACATGTTCAATTTACTCAACTCAGCTGGTTCAATAATTTCAAAACTGGTTTTATCTCATTATTTCTTAAATTTTAAATTCTAAACATGAATTTCATTAATACTTTAGTTCTGAATCGCGAACTACCAAACCATGTTTTTTTAATTTTGAATTACACATATCTTGGAATCTACAAGTTGAAATCTAAATTTTTCTCTTTTATAGGTAAACTATATTCCAATATATCTGAAAGATTCTTGTTTCAAAGAATTCCGACTTATTTTGGATCATATACATTCATTTAAACTTTAATTTGGAAAATTACGAACTGCCATAACGCGACAAACTCGTTTTGATCAATTTAATTAATTCATTTAACCTTTATTAAGTTTATAAATTATAAGCCTATCCCTTATATTTTCACATATCGATTTAAGCTTTCATTTCCAACTAGGAAATATCAACTATCCTAAATCGTGGAACATCCAATCATCAATACCAATACAAAATCAAACAATTCACTTTATTAGGTTATTTCATTGATTCAGTGAAACGACCCAAACTTCCCCTTATGGGAAAGCCCAAATTGCTTTGAGAACACGACGCATCAGAACATGAACAATAGAACATTTCATTGCTATTACAACAATTGCATCAAAGTAAAAGATATCAGAGTTCAAATAAATAATATTACACATCGGAAATAAAATAATATCAGAGATTAAAATACATAGCAACAAAAATTTAAAATGTATAAGTACAATGTATAGCGGAAAATACATCAACTAGCACAACTGAATTAAATACACGGATACACAGCTTTCCAAATATAGCTCCAGCTGTAATCTAGGATATTGTGAAATGAAATATCTGCGAAAACCAAAACTACTAGCTGCCCATGCGGAAAATAGAGGCATCCAGAGTTTAGGTTAAAACAATAAACTCCGAGTCAGTCATGGGATTGGTGTGAGAACTAAAACAATTATTAAAATTTTACTTTAAAAGTTGGGAAATCATTGGACCACGCCGTATAACATGGAACGGGTTTACTCCACATGAATCTTAGTTTAAACTAAAACAACGCAATGTTTTTTGAAAAATGAAGCTATTATAAGACTTAGGTCCCATCACACAATGCAACGCAAGCCAAAGGATAGAGTTTTCCTTATAATAGCCAAACATGCTTGGTACGTTTAAAACAAATCATTTTGATATTACTATAAGTGCATAGTGTCGAAACAATTTCAAATATAAATGTATCAATCATAGACGACATAGTTACCGTATATTATGCCGCCATACTAGTTCTACAATTAAAACTGAAAGGTTGCATATTGGAAATTGGATTTCCATCATGAACCATGGCAAGGGATCTCTCCTTCCGATTCGAGACACTCTAGCCCGTGCCTTAGGATTCAGCCACAACTGCACCTGGAATCTGGCAGGGTCGGTCCTCTCTCACTTTTGAGGATTGGGTATTCCTGACCATACGTTTCCCTGCCCTATGGGGCATAAAATCTGGTCAGTACGTCGACCATATCAAGAGCCACTACAGACTCAAATACAAGGCGCCTCGCAATCCATCATCCACAAGTAAAAATGTCTAGGCTTCATACCATGACACCACTCCTAGCTAGAAAGAAACTCATGCACTCCCTGCGGTTCCTTATCCCGTTTCTGGTTCATACCAGGGTGTGAAGCTCGCGAATTAAAACTACACAAATCTATGCTAATTAAAGCTGTGATTTGATCATCTACCACAAAGCCTTGCTTTTCAACAAAAGCTTTGATCCATGCAACTCAGCATGCCACACTGTTAATCCATACCGTACCACTGATTTCCACCAATATATAACCTCTAAGCTCGTAGGTCTCAGAGAAGGGTGTTACGCAAGAGAATAAATTCTCCGCCACTAAATAGATATATATTTAGCAGAAATCAACGAATACAGTATAAAGGAATACAATGTCATACAAACTATCCATTTGCAAGACCGTGACGGGTCTGAATGAAACCGCAGGCACCTTATTCCTCGTCCCATATGTCCAATACAAGAGAGAGGCCATCGCATATCCGGTCGATCTCCAAGTACGTTTGTATGATCACCACTTATTACCTTGTCCTAGGTGTAGAACCCAATCAAGACATCAGTAATCATCCAAACGATGTGAAGATCTCCGGTCTTCAACCACTGTCTTCATCGTCTACTTTTAAGCGTCGTATCCATTATTCAGAATGGATTAAACCTGGTCTTTCTGAATAACTCGCGTATATTATAATCAAGAGCTATAAAAACACATCATACGCCTCATTCCAATTTAGAATATTCTTTTATTTAAATATTCCATTTTTAGGGAAAGGTTTCCATTAATTTTATCAAAGTTAAATTCTTTTAAATTTATTCTTAAATCTTCCTTTGGATATCCATTTCAAAAGATTTTATTTTATCTTTTCACAATTCTCAACCAAATTAAGGTTTATCAACTAGTCGGGATTAGCGAACTTTACTGAAGTAATCATTTATTTATTTATCCCAATCCTAACCTATTCATCCCATGGAGCAAAACTGGTAGTACTCCATATCTAACACCCACTGTGTTATCAGTAAATTTAATTACCCTTTTTCACCTTCAAATCTAATTAAAGATTTAATTATTGCCTGAAGTAAAACTAGCGGAACTCCATTCTCGATCATTTCTTGAATATGGTAAATTTAATTACCCCATTACCATTTCAATCTAATTAAAGATTCATTAAAATTATAGTTCGGTTTTAATCTCAAAAATCATTACTTAATGATTATTCAACTTTTGGAAAATAAACCCTGTCTTTAACTGGGTTAAAGAACCAATGTCATTTAAAACACCGTTCAAGACAAACCCAAATCCTCTTCCATTAACTATGGAATCTTCACGGAAAACAAATCAATATATATAATCGATATAAATTTTCGTATCATACTAATAATACAAATGGACTAACGGTCAAGCCTTTTAAATTCCATATATAATAATGGTCTTCCTTCACAAAAGCTCATCTCGATTATTGCCAAATAGAATTCCATTCAATTCCAATTTAATATATTAAATTGGAAGCTTTACTTTGGAAAATTTCCATTAAATCTTAATAAAAAGATTTATAAATTCCAAATCATATTTTCACTGTTAATTGGGTTAAAGAACAAATGTCGTTTAAAACATAGTTTACGATAAACCCAAAATCAACTTTCATTTCAATTCCAATTAAATATTAATTAATTGGTAAACTTCTCTAAATCTTAATTAAAAGATTTTATCCTTTTCTCAATTGGGTTTAAGAATAGTGTTATTTAAGACACCATTCATGACAAACCCAAAATACAATTTGATATTTAATACAAGGCTCTGAATAGAAATTTTATCGGCTTATATTCAATATTAAACTCTGAAACTAACGGATATCGTATTGGGAAGATATATGTATCTTCCAAATTCCTCAACAATATCCGTATAATCACAGAATCCAATACCGAAATATTCCGAAGATTATTTCCATTCACAATCCATTCCAATTCATATTTTGGAAAATTCTGGTTATATTAAAACCATTTCAATCCAATTATTTATTTAAAAATATTGGATTATTATTTCTAGCTAATAACTAGTTCATTTCGATAAAAATATATTTTTATCTTTCATACTTGGAATTTTTCATCTAAAATCTTTCCAAATCATTTATTATGATTTTACACAATTTTTCCATATTTTTAATAATTTTATTAAGGCCATTACAGTCAGTTTCCAATATCGGCCACCGAACTACATCCATAGCGACCTTTTCTGAAATTGATTTGGACATATTTCCAAATCTGACTGTTAGATTTCAAATATCTTATATTCATTGGAAATCTCTTTTCGATACGAACCCAACGGTTCCGGTTTTAGGAGAATCCGATGGTCAGATCTTCCGTTACGTCCATTTGAAGTTAATTTTCGAAATTTGCGAACGGTCGCTGCGCGGCGTGTTCTATTCAGGCCATTATATATATAATATATAAATTGTTGATTTCCATTTAAAATGTATTTTATAAATCGTTTATAAATTCATTTTAAAATGATTTCAACTTCATTTTCAATTTTAAATCAAAATTGAATATTCCATATCATTATAGTATTAAAATGATAATATTTTCAAAATATCAGATTTTGAAATCAATTCTTTTCCGTATTCATTATAAAATGAATAAAATCAATCGATAAACCCGTTCGGGTTAAAACGGCGGATATCTACTTACTCGGCTTCATATATTCCAATATTTCCGTGTCCATCCAATATCAGACATAAAAATCATATTTTAATTCTTCACTGAATATTATTTTAAAATATTCGTTATTTAAAATATTTGTCATTTTAAAATATTCGTTATTTCTGAATCGGAATGCGACTCAATCAATTACCATATAATTTCAGTTATATGGATTTCATACATCACATGTATTCAACAATAATGATAAATAATCATCGAACAGTTAATTCACATCCAAAGTGCATCTTACAATTGTATAAGCATTAAAATAAATAAATAACGCTCATTATAGCCTGACAACCAATCGATTGACATACAACTGAATATCAAGATTAGTGTATGTCAAATATCATCCCAATACCCATATGGGGTTTTCAAATTACAACGGTCCATTTAAAGAAATCATTGGTTAATAAATTTAACCAATTCTAATTCAGTTTGAATTATTTTTGTACTTGACTAATTTTCACTGTTTAAATTATAAATAAATATTAATAATTTAATTTCAACTACCATATTAATGTTAACCTTATTTTTAATACGTTAAACATTTCAACATCACAAACAGAACACAATATAATCAATTAAATCGTCCATGGTCTATGGATGAGGGAGGTAAGCTTACATGCACCATATACAGTTTATAATGATTAAAACTGATATAAATCTATACTGGCAATTTATACATGATAATCATGATAAAATACATTTTGAGTGAGAAGGATTTCTCACATTCGTTTCCACTCCGTCTTTCTTTATTTCTGAATTTCAATTTTTAAACTGAATTAAACATGTGTTTAATTTAGCTAAAAATTCCACTTGCTCTGTTTTCGTTCTGGTCAATTCCATATTGAAGAGTTCGTCGCTGCGAATCCAATGCGACTGAAATCGTCGGATTTGGACTTCGTATGGAAAAGATATGAATTATTATACATTGGATAATTAATTAAGTAATTAAACTTAAACCTAATTACATATTAATTACGTTTTACCCAAGGGTTGTTGTATCCTTCTTCTACGTATCATCTCCAGGCAAATCGAACCCACCAGCATCCATTAGGGCTTGAAACCGTGACCCTCTTGTCGCGTCGGAATCCCATCAGAGTATGCCACGACGATCGACACTCTAGCCTCCACCGACGCCCCGAGCCTTGGCCAACTCGGTCGCCATCCTCCTCCTCAAATGGCGTGCGAATAGCACGACTATGTGGCCCAAAATGCCATGATTTATCAAATAAAACCCGATCTTAGCCATACAAAATTGTAGAGCTCAAAATGCTCTTTAATCTTCATGTATTTAGTTTGGGAAATAACAATTTGATTTGGAGGGATTTTGGATCGAAACTAGGATAAAAATCGGTCTTCCATTCGTTGACTGGCGGCTAAACATGTTGGCCCAAACAATTAGGCTTTTTGACTAAAGGTTGACTATTTATACCCTTTTAAATATATTATTTAATTCTATTATTTCTGAAATTCGAATTTTAACGCCTTGAACTCCAAATTAAACCCAACGACTATCCCCTAGCCAAATAACCCCATTCCGGACACAATGGGATATGTTTCGGAAGCAAATTCGACTGTTTCGATCAGGTTTTGTCAAAATTAAAATATAAATCAATATATATATATATTGAATTTAAACGTACATTTTAATTTACCGGGTCCACATACTAACTCCAAAAATTACAGAAAAATAAATCAAGCTATGTTTTGACGATACGGCCCTAACAAAACTAATTTTGTCGAATTTGGAGAACGTTTGAACAATGACCATTATCAAGTCGATTAAATTCAAACTGAATTTGCCAAACGCGTTTAAATTTACTGCGCTCAAATATTAGTTTCAAAAATTATGAAATTTGAAACCTAACAATAATTTGACATTCTGGATCCAACAAAAGTGGTTTCGTTAAAAACGGAGGTCGTTTGCAAAATAGCTATTTTTAAGGGCTATATATTATATTAAAAAATACATAAATTCCATAGCGAGTATTTTAATTTTTAAACTGGAAATAACTTACAATTTATAAAGTAAAATCTCAGTTTTCCACATTCGTTAGAAAGATATTATTAAACAGATTTAAATGTTTCTTGTTTTACTGAAATCTGATTTATTTTGAATCGTATACATTCAATTGAAATTTAAAATCGAATTTTCAAACTACCGCGCTATTTCAGGCTCGTTTTATAATTAAAATATATTTATACATTCTAACTTCGATTTAAATAAATTTTAAATCATGATTATTTAAAATAAATCATTTTAAATATTCAAAATCCATTAAAATTGCTAAAATAAAAAAATTAAATTGGTTCAGATATTTCGGGTTGTTACATTCAGTATATTTGCCTTGCTTAGTTGAATTCAATCTTATAACAACCAAGTATATATCGTTTATGCATTATTGTCATAACTTAAGTTACATTTGTATTTATAAACCATCAATTTTTATTTCACCCTTCATTATTTATTCCAATAATTTGGAGATAGTTTAATTTCCATAAAATTTTAACTTTTTAGATATTTTTGGTAAGTTATGTATGCTATAGAAAAGAACTAGTATTATACAAGTTCAACAGTTTCAATTTTGGTTCAAATTCACTTTTCACATTTCTAAGAGTTTCACTTTAATTTATTTCTCTTAGGTTCATTTTCTTATTTCACAATTTAGAAGTTTCTAAAATTTGAGGTTTAATTCATTTCAAGAATTCGAAAATCAATAATTATTATAGAACTTAAGAATTCAAACTTCGGGTCATTTCCAAAAACAACTTTTGAAAAAAAAATACTTTTATATCAAACCATAATTTAAAAGACTTAAGTAGATTCAATTTTCAAAACAAGGTATAAAAGTTCTACGTGGTCTTCCCCCCTCAGACTCTCGAAACTAAATGTCGATGATGGGTGCACTCATCACACGATTCATTTCCAAAGACAAGACAGGAGTATACATTTACTTCCTTTAAATCATTTAAAAACAATTTCTGCATGAAACTACTTCTAAAATATATGTAGATTATATAAAAATCACCCAAATTTCAAATTCTCAATTCCATATCTAAGTTCATTTTATTTCATTATCATTTGATTTACAATATTTCATTTCCTTAAAATCATTCAACAGTCAATAGTTTAGATATATTGACCAATCCAATAATAATTGATGATAATCGAGAATATCATCACTAATCAACCAACGAAATCAAATTTAATAGATTTTCAAAATATTTTCCTATATATATATATATATCTAAAAAGATATTATGTTGATTTGTCCTACTCGAGTGTTTAGAAATTCCTATCGATATCTCGACGTCCCAAGTACCGACCAGAATTCATAGATACTCAACGGAACAAATTAACATAATACAAAACCATTTCTTTTATCAAAATTACAAGTACGCTCTCTCATATACACTCAAACTCATTATAGGGTATTACTACCCTATCTCTAATGAGAAAACCCCAAATAGCGCCAAGGTTATCACTAAACCAAAGCTCTGATACCAACTGTAATGACTCGCATTTTGACCGTTCAAATCGACAATAATCCACACATGTCGACTCAAACAAATCTAAAATACAGATGGTTATTGGGGTAAACAAAAGAAAAGAAAGAAGAAAAACAATCATATAGTCCCACAACAGAAAGAAAAAATATAATAAATAAATATCAGTTCATGAAGTTATTAAAACATACATTTGATTATACTTTACAACAATCATCTGAGTTAAACTATCACAAAACATACCAATAAATGCAGCGGAATAATACTGACAAGTACATCGGTTGGGCTCCATCTTCATCTTCATAGTCAGGTGTTCACTAATTGAAAATCAGGCTGACCCAAGCATAAATGAAAAGACAAAAACACTTGGATCAGAACTAAAATATTTGCATATCAATCAAATCAAAATCATGTAATAGTATGAGTGTTATGGCGTCAGAGATGCTTATGGTAATTCACACTTCCTATCCAATGTGTTCATAAGTGCAATAACCTAAGAGATATTACGAGAATTTCCATTTCCTAAGGATCCGTAAAACTAGATACTATATAATATAATTTCGCTATTAAAATAGTGTCTATTCAGTAAAGTAAAGTATCAAAATAGAGTAAACGGGATTACCATTATTATCCTTACACCGTTTATATATTCCTTTAGTCTATACAGTACTATAAGCCCTTTCAAACTAGAGGGATACTCAGGGAGAACTCCATAGGTACGGTACAAGCCAAATATATAGTAGGCTCGTATATAGCATGTGACACAGTACAACGAGGAATGCAAGGGTGGTTACACTGTTTAAAGAACCATACTGGTGGTAATGCATAGCAGCTACTATCGCCCATCTCGAGATATACTCCCGTAATCAAAATAGAAGAGTGTCCACCAAATCACATCACAAAAGTAATAGAAATGTATATAAGAAGTATGCTCGATAGTAGGAATGACCACAGTTGGTCTCGGCGTAGCTCCTGTTTTAGTCACATCAAGCTGACTCACGGAAGTCAGGGTTACGTAAATACCATGTATAATTATCTTTTGCCAAGCCATCCTACTTCATTTTGGGTTCCCCACTACGTAAATAGTTGTTAAAGTGGTTTGCGGTCTTGGCAGAGTATGAAAATATCTGGTCTCGGTTTCTTTAACAACCAAGTATTTACATTTTTCACACTGGTCTGATTTTTACATTCCAAACGCTTCATGCTCTCAAATCATTTTATATCCAAATAGAATATACATTCATATTAAAATCTCTATATAAAACAAACTCGGGATCTAGAAACAATTCTAATGTTAAAATAACTTAAATATAAATAGTTAAATTTGTTTACATATATTAAATAGTTTAGATATATTTAACATAGTTTAAACATCAATAGTTTGTATTTAAAATAGAATTATCAAAATTTAGTAAAATATATAGTTAAAATATTAAAGTAGTTTACAAAATAGATTCTTGATTATTAAAATAGTTTATTAAAGATAATTAATATATAAGTAAAAAATAGTTATATAGTAAAATAGTTTGTAAAGTAAAATAGTTATTATTTAAAGTAGTTTAAAATAGTTACAATATATATATATACACACACACATATATATATATATATATATATATAAATTAAAAATAAAATAGTTTATAATCAAGGTAGTTGTCTACTAAAATAGTTCATAAAAACGATTTAAAGTACTATAGTTGGAATTAGAATCACTTCTTCCAAATTTTAATTAAACTTGAAGTCGTATTCCTATTTCAAATAAACTCAATTTGATATTTCAATTCGATTCAACTTCCAATGTAAATGTCAATTCGATTCAACCAATTCGATTCAAATATTTGAAGTTTCAATTCTAATTCTCACTTTGAATTATTTCAATTTATAAAAATTTCAAGTTCACAATTCAAATATCACTTTAGATCAATTTAATTGAAATTAAATTTCAAAGATGGATAAACAATTCATTTTCAATAGACTCAACTCATACTCAATTCATTTTTAACTTCAGTTAACAACGTTAACAAATTTCTTTTCAATTTTACAGTCCAAAATTCAAAGTTCAAATTCAAAGTTCAAATTCAAAGTAAAACGATTTGTAAACAATATTTCAAGATTCAAGGTTAAAACAAATTTTTGTTTAACTAACTGGTGTTCATATAAAATTTTCTATCCTGGCCATATTGCATATAAAATTTAATTTTAATATTTGGGAATGGATATATATCATTTCAATCAAAGTCAAGGTCACAGGTATTTATCATTTCAACCTATGTTCTTAATTCATTTTAATGATTAATCCCGATTTATTTAATGTCTGTAACATCTAGAGTAAAAGATTGGGATTAATCAACACACAATAGTCATATAAAAATCAGGTTGAATAATGGATAAATTAACACAATTAAACATCAATATGTCAAACATATCAATCCAAGCCAGCCATCAAATCAATACATCCAAACAGTTCAATATCGTATAAATTTAGTAGTTATCAGATGTCGGATTTTAAACTAGCAATTAAATATCAAATTTTTAACTTAACTATAAAATTAGGCTAACAGTCAAATTAAATTACACTGTCGATGCCAATCAATGTAAATATGCAATTTTAACTACCAAACAACAATCAATACAAGCATATCATAATATGATTTTAATTTAACTAACAAACGAATATTTTAGTTAAGTATGAGTGGGTTTAATCACCATCTTAGGTTTCAAACGCGTTTGAAATCCAAATGGAAGCCCAAAATTGAACGGTCTCCAAATCTAACCAAACCAGCTTCATATTCTGAAATTTGAACATAATCGTAACGAAACAAAACGCAAGTAAATCCGAGTTTATATGCAAAAGTTATTAACGTTTGAGCATATGAATTTTAAATTAAAATAGAAATAAAGTAAAACAATCCTCACCCATGATTATTCCACGTCACTAGCATACCCTTCTTCTTCCTCCCTTTTTAAAACTGACGGCTCCCTTGTACACACGAACCCAACATACTACGTGCATGTTATTCGATGACACGTCTATTCACTCCATCATTTTACAAACCGTTTTTTGCCAACATGTTTCTCTTTTGGACTCATCCTTCTTAACCCCAATACCCCACACGCGCATCACCCTAGAAATTTCCAACCTACAGGCTCCCACGTTCAACAGCATATAGGTTGCGACAAAAAATTTCATGGAATCACCTCAAATTTCACTACATGATGTTATTTTCCACTACGATCCCAGATCCAACATCTGATTCATCTATTGCTCACCCAAACTCCGCTTAGTCTCAACCCTAGGTCATGGCCCCTACAATGGCCTTTGCTCAAGTGTCGTCGCACCTCTCGAGAAGACAATGTGTAACAAACCGGAATTTTGACAATAAATAGTTATTTAATTAGAATCTCAAAAATAGGAATTTTTACAAATGATGTAATTTGACCATGAAACTTTAACCAATGCGTTCGTCTTGGAATTATGGTCAACTTTCATGTTTGGAGTTTCACGAACGAAGTCCAAATGAAAAAGTTACGGACGAAATATGAAAAACGATCAGAAATAAAAATAAATAAAAGTAATAATTAATATATATGTTTCCCTCTTTGACCAGCCTTCATTGGGCAAACTGGCTATAGGGCGGTCGACACCTTTCTAGGAGAGATCGACCGCTTCGGGCCTGTAGTGCCCAATGACGGCTAGGTTTTGATGGGCAATTTCGTTGTATTATATAATACGAATGGACGAATGTTAATTAAAATAAATATAACGGTCCTAGGTTGTTTCCACTCCTATAAATAAAGGGGTAAGGCCCCATTATTTTCCACACAAATTTGTAGTGGTAGCGGAGCTCTACCATTTTCCTCCTTCTCTAAACCTAATTTCTAAAATAAAAATATATACATACATAACAAATCAAATCCAATTCATATGAAGTTGAGAGAATAAACTGATCTAATGGAAAAGAATGCAGATTAACTCTCTGAGACGACCCCAAACCCCGTTCTGACGGCAGCAAGGGCAATCCGTGGAATATAACACGGAAACAGATAATAGCAGAACAGAATTAAGTAAATACACCAGATAATGAACAATAGAATATACTGGATAAAAGTAATCATCAGAGTTACACAGTATACATGATCTTACTTAGTACAAATACAGTTCAGCTATACATAAATGTCTACAGCGAAAAACAAACATAATAAGTACAATAGGAGCTGAACAGCATAAAAAGAGATAAATGATAGAATCCATCTTCAGCTCCAGCTATCCAGAAAGAACCATCTAAACCTGAATACAAGGCTGCCCGTGAAGAAAAAGGGGCACCCGAGTTTAAAAGTGAAACAAACTACGAGTCAGTCATGGGACTGGTATGAGAAATCTACTCAACACATATATAATTTGGCTAATCACAGGACCACGCTACTTTCGTGGAACGGGTTTACTCCATTGGATTGCCAGTGCTTTAAAACAAATCATTCTTTGAAACAACGCTATGCTTTTTATAAAAATGAAGCCATTATAAGACTTAGTTCCCATTACACAATGCAACGCAAACCGGAGGATTGAGTTTTACCGTATAACGGCCAAAATATGCTTGATACGAATAAAGCAAAGGCATTTGATATTATTGCTAGTGTTTATATGTTTTGAAAACCATTTCAAATCATAACTATTAATCATAGACGGCATGGGTACCATATATCATGTCGCCATATATATATATATACACACACAATCAAAACCGCACGATGTCGTATTTGGAAATTGGATTTCCGTCATGAACCAAGGCAAAAGATCGTCCTTACCGAATTCGAGACTGTCTAGCCCGAGTCTCAGGTACAGCCGCAACCATACCCTGGATCGTCAGGGCCGGTCCACACGAAGTGGATTATAATGCCTGAACAATGCGTTTGTCCACCCTTTGGGGTGTAAATGAGCCAACGAATGACTCCATCGGACCCGATCGTCCGATCAAACCGAGGCGCCTCGCAACAGCAACAACCACATAGGTGAAAAGTATATAAATGTCAGGGCTGGTAGGTCACTGACACCACCCTAGCTAGAAAGAAAACGCACGTCCCCCCTGAGGTCCTGCTCCCGTTTCTGGTTCATACCGGGGTGTGAGGCTCGCGATTTCACGTTATACACAAAGCTACGCCACACAGGCGGTGCTTTGGTCATCACCACAAGACTTTGCTTTTCAACAGAAGCCCTGATCACTGCATCTTAGCATGCCACACAGGCAATTCATGCCATGCGACTAATGTCCATCGATACACAACCTCTGAGCTCGTGCGTTTCAGAGAAGGGCGTTAAGCAAAAGAATAAATTCTCCACCGCCAAACAGATGTATATTTAATAGAGATCAATCAACACAGAATAAAATCCAATGTCAGACACACAGTCCATTTACAAGTCCGTTCTGGGTCTGAACGAAATCGGAGGCACTAAATACCTCGCAAACCCATCGATCACCACGTACGTTTGGACGATCACCACTCATTATCCATATTTCGGGATGCCTCCCAATCAGGACCTCGGTTACCATCCACACGAAGTGAAGATCTCCGGTCTTCAACCATCGTCTTCATCTTCGGCTTTCAATCATCGGTCAATTATTTGAAATGAGAATTAACTCGGCCTTTTCAAATAATTCACGTATATTTAAAATTTCAAATCAATTTATTTCAATGGTTAAATCCTTCGACAACACCAATTTTGTTCTTTAATGTAATTTTCACACCAAACACATCCAACCATCAAATACCACATAAATCGAGCAAATTCAGTTTATTTCCATTCCATATCGTTTATGATATTTTATAACGATTTATCGCTATTTTTATTTATTTTAAAATAGCCAATTTATTCAAAACGACGCTTCGGGCCATAAAGCGGTCGTGGCGCTGTTTTTCTTCCGATTTGATTTACACATATCTGAAAATCTAACCGTTAGATCTTCGCAAAATTTACATCATTAGAAAGGTCTTTTCAAAACGAATCCAACGGTTCCAGTTTCGGGAAAATCCGACGGTCGGATCTCCCGGTACAATCGTTTGAAGTTTCGATTTCAAAATACGAACTGCAGCGTCGTTATTCGATTAAATATAATTATATTTATATTTATATATAAATATAATCGTTTCTGGTGCTGTTTTTCTTCAGATTTGAATTAAACATTCCAGACAATCCAACCGTTGGATTTTTACAAGGTTGGTGCCGTTGGAAAGATATTTCCAAGTCGAACCCGACGGTTGCGGTTTCGGGAAAATCCAATGGTCGGATTTCCCGTACTAGTTGTTTGAAATCACGGTTTCAAAACGCGAACTGCACGACCACGTTTCGTTTTAATTTTATTTATATTTATATAAATATAGTTCATTCAACCATTTCAATATCGTTTTTACTTCAAATATTTCACTAACGCCTTAAAATTTTGGAAAATTTCGCCATAACCTCCTTTGTACGGGAGGGGCTGGGAAAATTCCCAAATAGCCACACGGGCGTCTCATGTCAAAAAGAAAAAGAAAAAGCCAAGCGGCTAGCCAACAGGCTCATAAAATCATCACCCAAACAAAACAGTAAATGTGTACCTATTTGTCGGGCCCAAAATTTTATTCCTCTTCTCTAGCCCCTTTGTTATAACCTGTTCAATAAATATGCATGTACATATATACAGTTCTTATCGTTTATCATTTTCCATTCAACTTCATATTTGATTCCTTCTGGTTTAAAAACACCATTCATTCTAATGTTGCATGTATAGGCAAAAATCATATCATTAGCTAATTAATGAATATTTCAACTCATATATGTTTATTTGAACGAGTGGCTATTTTTAACACTTCACATTTCAACGATTCATGTATATAATAAAAATGTGATTTTTATTGTAAAACAATTCATTTCAAAACACTATTATTTTATATAGTGTATATATAGGTGATAAAAATAGGATTTTTTCTTATAAAACAATTTCTTTCAAAACGAGATTATTTTACACAGTTCATATAGTCGATAAAAGGTGATTTTTATTATCAAACAATTTATTTCAAAATATGAATACCATTCAACACATGAATTTCAAATCAACGAATGAATATCGATTCAAAACATGAAGGTTTTCTATAGTTTCTATATATAGATAAAAATGTGATTTTTATATTTAAAACGCGAATACCATTCAACACATGAATTTCTAATCAACGAATGAATATCGTTTCAACACATGAAGGTTTTTCTATAGTTTCTATATATAGATAAAAATGTGATTTTTATATTTAAAACGCGAATACCATTCAACACATGAATTTCTAATCAACGAATGAATATCGATTCAACACATGAAGGTTTTTCTATAGTTTCTATATATAGATAAAAATGTGATTTTTATATTTAAAACGCGAATACCATTCAACACATGAATTTCTAATCAACGAATGAATATCGATTCAACACATGAAGGTTTTCTATTCAACAAATAAATATAGTTTCAGCAAATGAAAATAATTCAAACATATGAATATTATTCAAAATTTCGGTAGCATAACGGCAGGGTAGTTAAAACCGGGACCGTCCCTAGTACGGCTCCTCGCTCTACCTCAAAACCTCGCGGTTTTTGACAATGGGGATCATGCATCTAGTTCGCACGCAGGCGGCATGTATATATTTATTTCATTTCCACAAACTAATCCTATGTGGTTTCAACCAAATATTTCTCAACCACAAACGGGTACTTTTCAACCACAATCAATCAATATCAACCACAAACAATCCCAAACAACCATTCGCTATCAATCAATTTTCAGACCAATCACAATCAATAAATATCGTCCATGGTTTGTGGACGAGGGGCTTATATATATATATTTATATATAGCAATTTACTTTTATTTCAACACATATATAATTTTTACAACGCATATACAACTTATACATCAAACGTACCACTTATACAACGCTTATACATGAGGTGTACAACACTTATATAACTCATGCATCGACTATATAATTTATACATCGTCGTTTTCCATATTGTTTTTAAATCAGAAATCTCACATTGGGTTCCACTCAACCAAAAATAGCAGAAGGCTCAGAAAAATACGCGGTCTCTTCTAAAATGTAGAAGGCGTCCACACGGTCACGATGTTTCCTGTTTCATCGAATTTCGTTAACATAGCAAAAAGATATAATTTTTCAAAGGTTTGCAACACTTAAAAGTGTAAAAACAGTTGAAAATATAGAGCAGCCGTTAGATTTCAAACCTGGTTCGAAACTAGGGTTCGATCTTTCGACCAAACCGTTGCGCGATAGGGGAATCTGGTCATACGGTGTCGAAGAGGGCTGGAAGGCGCCTGAACGGCGGGTGGAGGCGGCCGGCTCGGTGGGGCCCAGTGGCCACGGCGGCGCTCCGAAGTGTCGACCTTCTCGAGCTCGGTTCTCTCTCCACACTCAATGAAAATATTCAAACTTGGTATGGATTTAAAGAGGGGAAGATGAGCTTTAAAATGGATCTGGAATCACTCAATTTCATTAAGAAACGAGAGAGAAATCTCTCCTGGAAGATTCGAAGCCATTTCCGCCATGCGCAGGGGGGTTACGGGGGTGAAGACGAATTGTGATTGGTCGGTTCATTTTTTTTTATTATTTCAAAAATCCGAAAATATCCCTCTTCACATGCGAACACCAATCCAAACCCAACGACTGTCGTCCCTAGCGTTTTACCCCCATTCCGAACTCAATGGGATATGTTTCGTAGGCCCATTCGACTGTTTCAGTCAGTTTTCCTTCAGATTAAAATATAAAACATTCAATATTAAATTTGAACGTACATTTCAATTTGCCAGGGCCACAAATTGATTCAAAAAATTCCAGAAAAATAAATCTAGCTATGTTTTGACGATACGGTCCCAACAAAACTAGTTTCGTCGAATTCTGAGACCGTTTGCAAAAAGGCCCATTTCTGGTCGATCCAATCTAACTGTAATTGACCAAAATACGTTTACTTTTGCCACGCTCACATACTAGCTTTAAAAATTATGAAATTTGAAACCTAGCAATAACTTCACATCCCGGATCCAACAAAAGTGGTTTCGTCGAATTCCGAGGTCGTATGCAAAATGGCCAATTTCACGGGCTATATAAATTCCATAGCGACCTTTCTGAAAATTCATTCGGCCATAACTTTAGCTTTCCGCTATGAAAATTCGATTTTTCAGATTCGTTAGAAAGGTATTCACTAACGGATTTAAATATTTTTGGTTTCGCTAAAATCCATTTTGTTTTGCACCTGGTACAGTCCGACAAAGTTTGAATTCAATTTTTGAAACTGCAGCGCCTTTTCAAGCCTTGTTTATAATTAGAATTAATTATATTCGTTTTCAATTGTCGATTCAAACTCACTTTCCATCGCTATTATTTAAAATATTTATTTTAAATATTTAAAATCCATTATTTTAGCCAATTTAAAAATTTTAAATTGGTTCAGATTTTCTGGGTCGTTACAATCTCCCCCACTTAAAACTTTTCGTCCCCGAAAAGGAACAAAGTCGAAAGTGGTTTGATAAATCTACAATCACACAACACAACAACCAATTTGTTTTTAACCTTCCAAAAATACACTAATTAAATCCTATATTCCCTTAAAAATCATTCAGAGTATAGAATAAATAGTGCACATCCATGGGAAGAAAATAGCAACAGAATAGAGAATTAAATGGTAATGCAAAGTATGGTAAATGTACCTTGCAACGGAGTCTATCAGAGATCTATTCGGCATCTGGGATAGGCTTTCTGAATGCTCTCCTCAGTTTCCCAAGTACAATCTTGTGGATCTCCACTCCATTGCACTTTGACTAAGTGAACCTTCTTGTTCCTCAGCTCTTTGGTTTCTTTGCCTAATATCTTTAGCGGCTCTCTTCTCACAGCTAATTCTGGGGTAATTTCAATGCCCTGTTGAGATGCTTCTTCCACGATCAAGTCTGGATCATGAACGTGTTTCCGAAGTTGAGATATATGAAATACATCATGAACTCCAGGCAACCAATCAGGCAATTTAACCCTATAAGCGAGAGTTCCGATCCGTTCCAGAATAGGAAACGGACCAATGAATTTGGGCGCCAACTTTCCAGTTTACCGAACCGGATTACTCCTCTCATCGGCGATACTTTCAAATATACATAGTCGCCAACAGCAAAGGATATATCTCTTCTTCTTCTATCGGCATAGCTCTTATGTCGGCTTTGAGCGGCAAGTAATCGCTTCTGGATAAAATCGACTTTGTCGGCAGCTTCTCGAATCATATCAGGACCCAACACAAGTCTATTTCCGGGTTCGACCCAACAAGCAGGGGATCGGCACGGTCTACCATACAATGCTTCGAATGGCGACATTGTCAGACTCGCCTGGTAGCTGTTGTTATAAGAGAATTCAGCCAAATGCAGATTGTCTTCCCAGGATCCACCGAAATCTATAACACAAGCCCGCAATAGATCTTCTAAAATACGATTCACCCTCTCAGTCTGACCGTCTGTCTGAGGATGATAAGCGGTGCTTAAGTTCAACTTCGTTCCCAGCTCGACTTGAAATGCTTCCCAGAATTTGCTAGTGAATATTGTATCTCTATCACTGACTATACTGAGCGGCACTCCATGTAGTCTAACTATTTCCCTGAAGTATATCTGCGCCAGACTCTGAGCAGTTCTGTTTGATCTAACAGGTATGAAATGGGCGGTCTTCATGAAGCGATCTACGATTACCCAAATACTGTCGTTCCCTTTTCTGGTTCTGGGCAAACCATCAATGAAATCCATAGAAATATGTTCCCACTTCCAACCAGGAACTTCTAGCGGTTGTAACAATCCAGCCAATTTCTGTTGGTCGCTTTTGACTAGCTGACAAGTAGGGCATCGGCTAACATATAAGGAAATGTCCCTTTTCATCGACTTCCACCAGAAAGTGCGTTTGATGTCATTATACATTTTGCTTACTCCCGGATGGATACTAAGTTTTGACTTGTGGCATTCATCCAGTACTTCCTTTCGAAGCTCAGGCATGTTAGGGACACAGATTCGACCTTTGAGCCTTAGAATTCCATCATTATCCACTTGAAAACTCGAGGGTTCGCCTTGTTGAATTATCCCTCTGATCTTCTGAATGAAGTGATCATCCTCCTGAAGAGCAGATATTTTATCTATCAGCGAAGTCGTGATAATAAAACTGGCGATCATTTCATTCTTTCGGCTTAACGCATCGGCCACGACATTGGCTTTCCCTGGAGTATATATAATTTCAAAGTCATATGCTGCAAGAAACTCCAGCCAACGTTGTTGCCTCAGATTCAGGTCCTTCTGAGTGAACAGGTACTTTAACGACTGGTGATCTGTAAACAGTTCAAATCTCTCACCCAGAAGATAGTGTCTCCAGATTTTCAAAGCGAACACAATAGCCAATAACTCAAGATCATGAGTTACGTAGTTCTTCTCGTGCGGCTTCAGTTGACGGCTAGCATAAGCAATCACTTGGCCCCTTTGCATTAACACTGCGCCAAGGCCTTCTCTAGAAGCATCAGTCCAGACCTTTAAATCCTGGTTGCCATCGATGATGGTTAACACTGGAGCTGTTGTTAGTCTTAACTTTAGCTCTTCGAAAGCCTCCTCACTTTCTGGAGTCCATTTGAACTTAGAGTGCTTCTTCGTAAGCTTTGTTAAATGACCAGATATCTTCGAAAAGTTTTTAACGAACTTCCGATAATAGTTAGCCAATCCGAGAAAACTGCGGACTTCAGTGGGGGTACTGGGCTGTTTCCAATTCTGAATAGCTGTGATTTTGCTTGGATCCACAGCAATTCCTTCTTTCGATATGACGTGGCCCAGAAATTTCACTTCATCTTGCCAGAATATACATTTGGAAAACTTTGCTTTCAAAACATTTCTCCTGAGGATTTCTAACACTTGTTCCAAATGTTTTTCATGTTCGGCCTTTGATTTAGAGAAGATTAGAATATCGTCAATGAAAACCAGAACAAATTTATTCAAAACCCCTCTGAACACTCTATTCATCAGATCGACGAAGTAAGCTGGAGCGTTACATAAGCCGAAAGGCATTACTAACCACTCGTAGAATAAGTTGGGGCCTCTGAACGCTGTCATTGGAACATACTCTTCGGCAATTCGAAGTTGATGGAAGCCTATAGCTAGGTCCATTCGTGAAAATACTTGTGCTCCATTTAATCGATCCAACAAATCATCAATCCGCGGCAATGGATATTTGTTCTTTATCGTCTGTTTGTTCAGATCACGATAATCCACGCATAGCCGTAGAGTACCGTCAGATTTTGGGACAAACACCACTGCTGCTCCCCAATCAGAGAAACTAGGCCTGATCAGACCTTTCCATACTAGCTGTCGTGTTTGATTGTCTAATTCCTCCTTCTCTTTCAAGGACATTCTTCGAATAGCGTGAACTACCGGCCTTGCATTGGGAATGAAGGCGATCTTGAAATCTATTTCTCTCTGCGGAGGTAAGCGAACTACTTCCTCGAACACATCCGCATAGTTTTTGACAACAGGAATATCTTTCACTAGGTCGGGAATATTCTTTGTGACTTCAGGGACATTTCCTATTTGGGCGGGAGAAACATTCAAAGCCGCCCAGAAGTCTTTTCTATTAGCATTCTGACCTTCACAGGGAATGGTTATATAATCACCTGATTTAATCCTCGCCTTTACGACTCTATCGGCGCATTTAACTTCAGCTTCATATTTGGTCAACCAGTCTAACCCCAAGATAAGATCAAACTCTTTAAAATTCATGACGACTGCGATGGTAGGAAACCGATAATGAGAGAAAGAAACCGGCACTCCACAAATCCAACTAAGATCGATGGAACCCCCGACCGGATTCTGGACAGTCATTGGTTCTTTGAGCTTTTTCAAATTCAAATCCAGTTTCTTAGCTGCATCTTTGGCAATGAAACTTCATGACGCGCCTGTATCAAACAGTACTTTGACTGGAATGTTTTTGACAGTTAGCGTGCCTTCTAAAACATCGGTGCTTTCTTGACTAGCTGAGGGCTCAGAAGTTTCTGCTACTTCATTTACCTGAGCTTCTTTGGTCGTTTTTAACAGCCGACAATCTTGCTTTACATGACCAAACCGATGGCATTGATTGCATCTTTTACTTTTCCGGGGCTTCTTGCCGGATTTAAACCCATCCTCCTTTCATTTCTTCGAGGATTTACACTTCCTGGTCCGATGCCCCTGTTTATTAAAGTTAGAGCATGTGGCAGTTGTTATGGGTTCCTTCTTAGATTTAGCCCTTTTTCTCTTGGCACTGGGCTTCTTACTGGCTTCGGGAATATCAGTTCCCGACTCTTCTTTGTCGCTAGAACAGACTTCCTCTTCGTCGCGCAACATGCCTTTATTATGGAGATCTTCATACTGATAAGCCATATAAATCATTTCTGAAAAAGGAAGCTTCACATTCCTCAGCACACTATTCTGATATCTCCTTTGCAGGCCATGAATAAACCTCAGATTTTTCCTCTTTGGATCTTGAATCAGATGAGGAGCAAAGTGAGCAAGTTCGTTGAATTTCTTATGATATTCTGGAATGGTCATATCACCTTGTATCAAATAAGAAAATTCATCACATAATCGCTCAGTTGCTTCGGGAGGAGTAAACCTTCCTAGGAAAATCTCTTTGAATCTATCCCAGGTGATATCACCTTCTGGATTATCTTTTATGATTGTTTCCCACCATTAAAGCTTCTCCATTGAGCGCCCAAGATGCTACTAATCTTTTCTGGTCGTCTCTCAGCTGGAAATGCTCAAATATTCTTTCTACAGAGCTCACCCAAGCTTGAGTTTGAATAATAGATTCATTGCCCGAGAATTGTGCTCCACCCAGATTCCGATATCTCTTAAATAGAGCCTCTAGATCGGGTTCTATATTCCTTCTGTTTCTGGCACTCATTTTTCTAGTACCTCTGCAAATAGCAGATCAAGTGTCAGGTCACAGAAAAGAAAACTTTCAAACATAGAAACATATACTTCAAATGTAAATGTGTCTATCAAGGTGTAATTTCATTCTGCTTTACTCATACTAGGATATTGCTGATCCTATCTGTATAGAGTTACCCGTCCTAGAACACTACTGGTTCTATTTCTGACGAGTTCGTTCAAATGTTATATTCCAGAACTAAGCTTAACCAAAGCTCTGATACCACGTTGAGACGACCCCAAACCCCGTTCTGACGGCGGCAAGGGCAATCCGTGGAATATAACACGGAAACAGATAATAGCAGAACAGAATTAAGTAAATACACCAGATAATGAACAATAGAATATACTGGATAAAAGTAATCATCAGAGTTACACAGTATACAGGATCTTACTTAGTACAAATACAGTTCAACTATACATAAATGTCTACAGCGGAAAACAAACATAATATGTACAATAGGAGCTGAACAGCATAAAAAGAGATAAATGATAGAATCCATCTTCAGCTCCAGCTATCCAGAAAGAACCAGCTAAACCTGAATACAAGGCTGCCCGTGTAGAAAAAGGGGCACCCGAGTTTGAAAGTGAAACAAACTACGAGTCAGTCATGGGACTGGTATGAGAAATCTACTCAACACATATATAATTTGGCTAATCACAGGACCATGCTACTTTCGTGGAACGGGTTTACTCCATTGGATTGCCAGTGCTTTAAAACAAATCATTCTTTGAAACAACGCTATGCTTTTTATAAAAATGAAGCCATTATAAGACTCAGTTCCCATCACACAATGCAACGCAAACCGGAGGATTGAGTTTTACCTTATAACGGCCAAAATATGCTTGATACGAATAAAGTAAAGGCATTTGATATTATTGCTAGTGTTTATATGTTTTGAAAACCATTTCAAATCATAACTATCAATCATAGACGGCATGGGTACCATATATCATGTCGCCATATATATATATATATACAATCAAAACCGCACGATGTCGTATTTGGAAATTGGATTTCCGTCATGAACCAAGGCAAAAGATAGTCCTTACCGAATTCGAGACTGTCTAGCCCGAGTCTCAGGTACAGCCGCAACCATATCCTGGATCGTCAGGGCCGGTCCACACGAAGTGGATTATAATGCCCAAACAATGCGTTTCTCCACCCTTTGGGGTGTAAATGAGCCAACGAATGACTCCATCGGACCTGATCGTCCGATCAAACCGAGGCGCCTCGCAACAGCAACAACCACATAGGTGAAAAGTATATAAATGTCAGGGCTGGTAGGTCACTGACACCACCCTAGCTAGAAAGAAAACGCACGTCCCCCCTGAGGTCCTGCTCCCGTTTCTGGTTCATACCGGGGTGTGAGGCTCGCGATTTCACGTTATACACAAAGCTACGCCACACAGGCGGTGCTTTGGTCATCACCACAAGACTTTGCTTTTCAACAGAAGCCCTGATCACTGCATCTTAGCATGCCACACAGGCAATTCATGCCATGCGACTGATGTCCATCGATACACAACCTCTGAGCTCGTGCGTTTCAGAGAAGGGCGTTAAGCAAAAGAATAAATTCTCCGCCGCCAAACAGATGTATATTTAATAGAGATCAATCAACACAGAATAAAATCCAATGTCAGACACACAGTCGATTTACAAGTCCGTTCTGGGTCTGAACGAAACCGGAGGCACTAAATACCTCGCAAACCCATCGATCACCACGTACGTTTGGACGATCACCACTCATTATCCATATTTCAGGATGCCTCCCAATCAGGACCTCGGTTACCATCCACACGAGGTAAAGATCTCCGGTCTTCAACCATCGTCTTCATCTTCGGCTTTCAATCGTCGGTCAATTATTTGAAATGAGAATTAACTCGGCCTTTTCAAATAATTCACGTATATTTAGAATTTCAAATCAATTTATTTCAATGGTTAAATCATTCGACAACACCAATTTTGTTCTTTAATGTAATTTTCACACCAAACACATCCAACCATCAAATACCACATAAATCGAGCAAATTTAGTTTATTTCCATTCGATATCGTTTATGATATTTTATAACGATTTATCGCTATTTTTATTTATTTTAAAATAGCCAATTTATTCAAAACGACGCTTCGGGCCATAAAGCGGCCGTGGCGCTGTTTTTCTTCCGATTTGATTTACACATATCTGAAAATCTAACCGTTGGATCTTCGCAAAATTTACATCATTAGAAAGGTCTTTTCAAAACGAATCCAACGGTTCCAGTTTCGGGAAAATCCGACGGTCGGATCTCCCGGTACAATCGTTTGAAGTTTCGATTTCAAAATACGAACTGCAGCGTCGTTATTCGATTAAATATAATTATATTTATATTTATATATAAATATAATCGTTTCTGGTGCTGTTTTTCTTCAGATTTGAATTAAACATTCCAGACAATCCAACCGTTGGATTTTTACAAGGTTGGTGTCGTTGGAAAGATATTTCCAAGTCGAACCCGACGGTTGCGGTTTCGGGAAAATACAATGGTCGGATTTCCCGTACTAGTTGTTTGAAATCACGTTTTCAAAACGCGAACTGCACGGCCACGTTTCGTTTTAATTTTATTTATATTTATATAAATATAGTTCATTCAACCATTTCAATATCGTTTTTACTTCAAATATTTCACTAACGCCTTAAAATTTTGGAAAATTTCGCCATAACCTCCTTTGTACGGGAGGGGCTGGGAAAATTCCAAAATAGCCACACGGGCGTCTCATGTCAAAAAGAAAACGAAAAAGCCAAGCGGCTAGCCAACAGGCTCATAAAATCATCACCCAAACAAAACAGTAAATGTGTACCTATTTGTCGGGCCTAAAATTTTATTCCTCTTCTTTAGCCCCTTTGCTATAAACTGTTCAATAAATATGCATGTACATATATACAGTTCTTATCGTTTATCATTTTCCATTCAACTTCATATTTGATTCCTTTTGGTTTAAAAACACCATTCATTCTAATGTTGCATGTATAGGCAAAAATCATATCATTAGCTAATTAATGAATATTTCAACTCATATATGTTTATTTGAACGAGTGGCTATTTTTAACACTTCACATTTCAACGATTCATGTATATAATAAAAATGTGATTTTTATTGTAAAACAATTCATTTCAAAACACTATTATTTTATATAGTGTATATATAGGTGATAAAAATAGGATTTTTTCTTATAAAACAATTTCTTTCAAAACGAGATTATTTTACACAGTTCATATAGTCGATAAAAGGTGATTTTTATTATCAAACAATTTATTTCAAAATATGAATACCATTCAACACATGAATTTCAAATCAACGAATGAATATCGATTCAACACATGAAGGTTTTCTATAGTTTCTATATATAGATAAAAATGTGATTTTTATATTTAAAACGCGAATACCATTCAACACATGAATTTCTAATCAACGAATGAATATCGATTCAACACATGAAGGTTTTTCTATAGTTTCTATATATAGATAAAAATGTGATTTTTATATTTAAAACGCGAATACCATTCAACACATGAATTTCTAATCAACGAATGAATATCGATTCAACACATGAAGGTTTTTCTATAGTTTCTATATATAAAAAAAATGTGATTTTTATATTTAAAACGCGAATACCATTCAACACATGAATTTCTAATCAACGAATGAATATCGATTCAACACATGAAGGTTTTTCTATAGTTTCTATATATAGATAAAAATGTGATTTTTATATTTAAAACGCGAATACCATTCAATACATGAATTTCTAATCAACGAATGAATATCGATTCAACACATGAAGGTTTTCTATTCAACGAATAAATATAGTTTCAGCAAATGAAAATAATTCAAACATATGAATATTATTCAAAATTTTGGCAGCATAACGGCAGGGTAGTTAAAACCGGGACCGTCCCTAGTACGGCTCCTCGCTCTACCTTAAAACCTCGCGGTTTTTGACAATGGGGATCATGCATCTAGTTCACACGCAGGCGGCATGTATATATTTATTTCATTTCCACAAACTAATCCTATGTGGTTTCAACCAAATATTTCTCAACCACAAACGGGTACTTTTCAACCACAATCAAACAATATCAACCACAAACAATCCCAAACAACCATTCGCTATCAATCAATTTTCACACCAATCACAATCAATAAATATCGTCCATGGTTTGTGGACGAGGGGCGTATATATATATATATATATATATATATATATATATATATATATATATATATATATATATATATATATTTATATATAGCAATTCACTTTTATTTCAACACATATATAATTTTTACAACGCATATACAACTTATACATCGAACGTACAACTTATACAACGCTTATACATGAGGTGTACAACGCTTATATAACTCATACATCGACTATATAATTTATACATCGTCGTTTTCCATATTGTTTTTAAATCAGAAATCTCACATTGGGTTCCACTCCACCAAAAATAGCAGAAGGCTCAGAAAAATACGCGGTCTCTTCTAAAATGTAGAAGGCGTCCACACGGTCACGATGTTTCCTGTTTCATCGAATTTCGTTAACATAGCAAAAAGATATGATTTTTCAAAGGTTTGCAACACTTAAAAGTGTAAAAACAGTTGAAAATATAGAGCAGCCGTTAGTTTTCAAACCTGGTTCGAAACTAGGGTTCGATCTTTCGACCAAACCGTTGCGCGATAGGGGAATCGGGTCATACGGTGTCGAAGAGGCCTGGAAGGCGCCTGAACGGCGGGTGGAGGCGGCCGGCTCGGTGGGGCCCAGTGGCCACGGCGGCGCTCCGAAGTGTCGACGTCCTCGAGCTCGGTTCTCTCTCCACACTCAATGAAAATATTCAAACTTGGTATGGATTTAAAGAGGGGAAGATGAGCTTTAAAATGGATCTGGAATCACTCGATTTCATTAAGAAACGAGAGAGAAATCTCTCCTGGAAGATTCGAAGCCATTTCCGCCATGCGCAGGGGGGTTACGGGGGGGAAGACGAATTGTGATTGGTCGGTTCATTTTTTTTATTTCAAAAATCCGAAAATACCCCTCTTCACATGCGAACACCAATCCAAACCCAACGACTATCATCCCTAGTGTTATACCCCCATTCCGAACTCAATGGGATATGTTTCGTAGGCCCATTCGACTGTTTCAGTCAGTTTTCCTTCAGATTAAAATATAAAACATTCAATATTAAATTTAAACGTACATTTCAATTTGCCAGGGCCACAAATTGATTCGAAAAATTCCAGAAAAATAAATCTAGCTATGTTTTGACGATACAGTCCCAACAAAACTAGTTTCGTCGAATTCTGAGATCGTTTGCAAAAAGGCCCATTTCTGGTCGATCCAATCTAACTGTAATTGACCAAAATACGTTTACCTTTGCCACGCTCACATACTAGCTTTAAAAATTATGAAATTTGAAACCTAGCAATAACTTCACATCTCGGATCCAACAAAAGTGGTTTCGTCGAATTCCGAGGTCGTATGCAAAATGGCCAATTTCACGGGCTATATAAATTCCATAGCGACCTTTCTGAAAATTCATTCGGCCATAACTTTAGCTTTCCACTATGAAAATTCGATTTTTCAGATTCGTTAGAAAGGTATTCACTAACATATTTAAATATTTTTGGTTTTGCTAAAATCCGTTTTGTTTTGCACCCGGTACAGTCCGACAAAGTTTGAATTCAATTTTTGAAACTACAGCGCCTTTTCAAGCCTTGTTTATAATTAGAATTAATTATATTCGTTTTCAATTGTCGATTCAAACTCACTTTCCATCGCTATTATTTAAAATATTTATTTTAAATATTTAAAATCCATTATTTTAGCCAATTTAAAAAATTTAAATTAGTTCAGATTTTCTGGGTCGTTACACTCTCCAAATCCGATTCTCCTCTCTTCCCTTGTTTTCTTACATCTTTACAGATCTGGAACTTTCCCCTTTCCAGAAAAATTGTAGATTTAAAAGAATTTGGGGATTGTAGGCCTAAAGGGTTCAAACTTTGAATTTGGAGGCTATAAGGTGAGTGGGAAATTTATATATACATTTATAGTAACCTATTTAACTCATTTGTAATTGATCTCAATTTTTATGCCTATGTCTATCATATCCGATCAATAAATTATTCTAATTAGAATGACACCCATCAGATCTGATTGTAAAAAGTATGAAGACTTGTGAATTTTATATTGTGGCTATGCATAATATGAGTTGTAGGATTTCCTAAACTATTTTACACATGTTCCTACAGTTATGTTGAAAATATATTGTAATTGTTGTGAAGCACTATAGATCAAGAAATTAGTCCCATTTAAACACAAATTAGATTTAGTTACACAAATTAGATTTGGGTAAAAGGATGAAATTGGTAAATTATGTGATTGTAATATTAAAAGAAATATGCCTGTTTGTATTCAATATTGTTGGGTTTTGGCTTAATTATTGCAAACATGTAGTTTTCATCCTTTTGAATAAAAAGGCATTATTTTGAAATCATAAGAGATATAAAAAAAATCAAAAAGGGAAAAGTAGTGCAAATGTACGTACAAATATAAATATACATATTTGTGCGTAATTTACATCAACTATTCCAAATTATATATTATATATATATTTCTTGTGATTTGGAAATATGTCAATTCCACAATTTAGTCCTAATTTATAATGATTACAGCTAACGATCTTTTTGTAAGATTTGATACCTTTTTTACAAGATTTGATACAAAAAGGAATATTTGGTTGTCAATTAAACCAAATCATTAAATTTTAAAAAATTTACTACGATGACTGTACGAAAACATGAAAATAAATATATATACATTATCCATCCAAATCAGCGTAAAACGGTAAAATATACATTGTATTAAATGTTTAAAGGTTTGAAATGTTGAATGGTATTAATTTATGGAATCATACATGTAAATTATGTTCCATAGTTAACAAATAAATTAATGGTGACCATCGTAGCAATTAGTGTAATTAATTCCTATAAATAAGGCCATAAATAAATAATTAACAATTGTAATCAACGTTGATTGGGGGAAAGTAAATATAATAGGATAATGGTTACAATTCCTAAATTAATTAGGATTAATGTTGTAAACGCCAATTAGGAAATTTAAATTTATAAACCGCATTTGGACACGAGGTTAAGCTTAACTTGCGGAATAAGTCTTCCCGGAACAGACCGGCATATCCAACATCCATAGGTGGTCAGCTTAATGTGAGGGGTCTAATGCATACATGTAAATGTACTAAGGCACGAGGTTAGGTTCAACTTGTGGAAGAAGTCTGCCCATAACAGACCGACAAACCCAACATCCACACAAGTATTCAACTCAATGTGAGAGGCTTGGTGCATGAATATATATACCTATAACGGTCAACCAACAAATAAATAAATAAGAATACTAATTAATTAAAAAAAAGTTGTAATTGTCTATTGGGGTACAACAAGTAGATACCTTGGGACTGATAAATAGTTGCCTTAGGAAAATATGGCTGTTATTGTCATAAAGGGCAATAAAAAGGAAATAAAAGAAAATGGGTGTCAAAAAGGGGATTTATGGATATTGATCGTCATTTAAATACTAAGCCCAAATCAAGGAAGAAACCAAATAAAAATCCTAGGGTAAAAGAGATATATAACCTTCCTTATTTATATTAATGAAAATAGAACTTATAATATAAAATATTGTTGGACTTAGTAGGTTAATAATGTAAAATATTATTAACCATATGAATCCGTGGCGATAATAGATTATATACATATAGTATTTCCGTGTAGAGGGACTAAACGGGAATAACTTAATAACGTACCCTACTTATCCCAATATGGAAAGGTGCTGATGGCAAATAGGGTACGAATCCAATAACCTTCGTGTATAGTCCGCTTCCTTGGATCCTTAAGTGGCTTTGGGTTAAGGAGTCCACGTGGGAGTAGCTCTTTCAGTTTAGGGGTATTAAACAGCATGTGTGAGTATTGTCTGCCCAAACCCAAAAACTAAAACATGTCAGATATGGCTACCTATCTTACGGCAAGTAATAAGCGACTAAGGAGGTTATCCAATAAGGTCAGCTGGATGGTACAGTGAATGATATAATACCATCTCTCACCATATACGGGTCAAAGGTATATGCGTGAATGGAGGAAGCCTTAACTAGTAGGGCCCATAGTTATTGCCCTCTAGTTTATAATAATGTTGTATAAATCACTGAGAGGTATTGAATGGCCAATAGCTCCGCCTATGGTCTTAAGCGATCGGGAAGAATCCACCCTATCTATCATTGATAGTGAGGCGTTAAATAATAACGGATAAGAAAATGAAGAACTGTATATATATAAACACCGTAATTGGGAGTTCACTTCTCGGTTTAAAAACCAGTTAAGATCTGATATAAAGGCTTCACAAAATATGCGTAAATGTCTTATCTCGGTATTATACTTTGGGAATACTACTTTGGGAAGAGTAGTAGGGTAGTGCGTAAACACGTACAAGGTTAGGTTAGAATCAATAACCTTAATAGGCATACATCTTGGGTTGAACCAAATGGGATACATCTGTGTATTATAACCTGTGTGGTACATTTCCTATTCACCAGAATTTTGTTATTCTGACCCCCCTCCTTATTACAACCACCCAGGTTTTCTAGAGAAATTCGGGTTCTCATAGGTGTTTTAGTTGGGCTTTCGGTTCTTGTTTTCTCTCATGCTCGGTATTGGGAAAGTGGCTTACTTTTGAAAAAGGTAGTTACCTAAGTTAATACTACTTAATCCTATTTTGTTTCCGCTGCGAGTTATCTTATTGTACTTTGATTATTATCATGCTCATTTATTGCAGGTACTAGATTTACATGCTTCAGACTTAGATGTGTTCAAGTTTTGATTTTGTCAAAATTTTGGCATAGAAAAGTGTGAGGTGTTACACCGTGGACGCGAAGATCTTAATGATATGAGTTTAACGAATTAAAAATTGTTTGATTTCATTAACTATTTTGATCAAATTTAATTTTTAAAGGATGATCAATGGTGGCGGCTATTATGTGTGGTAACAGAGAAACAAGAAAGTAGAGGAATAGGTTAGAGATAGAGAGAGACAGGATTGTTTATAGTGAAGATTTTTTTATAAAAAAATTTATTTACATGTTTTATCATTTGATGTTTATGGTTCGTACCATCACACAGAAGCTCTGATCTCCACGAAATTTAACACTCTACTATATTTCAATATCCGAGACTCGATGAAACTAGTTTCGCTGAAATCCGAGGTCGTCTGAAAAAAGGCTATTTTAAATCTTAAGTTATTAATCGATATGCATTTTTATAGAGCACGATCACATAATAACTCCGATTGGCACGAAACTTGAAATCTTACAATAATTTACAATCTCGGATCCAATGAAACTGATTTCATCGAATTCTGAGATCGTTTGCAAAATGGCAAATTAATAGGTTATATTTAGTTTTCATTTTTTTTTACTTTCAATTAAATTCAAAAGTTTATTAATTTCATTCAAATCAAAACAGAATTCGAATCAAATTTGTATTATATCAAATCCAAATTTGAATATTTACCAAGTTAAAATTTGAATTTCAGTTTTGAATAAATTAAATCAATTTCATTCAAATATTTTAATATTGAATTCAAGTTTCAATATTTATAATACAAACTAATCATAATTTCATTTACAATAATTATAAGTTATCATTGTTATAAAAGGTTTAATCTCATAAATTAATCAATTTAATTAGGTTTTTACCATACGATTACATAATTAAATCATTAAACTTTATTTATAACCATAAAATATTCAAAAGTCGTATTAAATCCAATAATTTAAATAGTCGAAAAATACAGGTTGTTACGCGGACTGATGCTAGGAACGATATATGTTAAGCATAACATTTCATATGAAGATGTACATATTTTAGGTCCGGAGGATAGAGCACATATGCCCCCTTCAGAGATACACTGCCTGCCAAAGATATATGTGCTCAAAAGGGTGCATTTTGTCATTCAACCGCTTCTACGGGAGATGCTACATTATTTGGGATTAGATCTCATGCAGCTGCACCTAAGTAGCCTTGTGTTTCTACTGGGCACATATATGCTATTTTTAGAGACAATATACCATATGCCAACATGAGAATATATCATATACATTTTTGCAACTTTAAGCATTAAAGGACTACACCATCTCTAACTTCTTTAGAAGCATCACCGAACAATCGCTTCATAATCGGAGCATAGAACAAAATCATCAGTTTTAAACACACCAATTTTACATGCATTACTCTCCCACAATTGCGCGACATTGAGTTGAAGGACGTAAGTTTTGTTCTCATTTACTTATGGCTTCACATCAATCAAGTCATAAGCTCTAGACTAACGTAATGCTTGAATTGTATAATAAATCCTCCAAGACATATTGACCTAGAGTATCTGAATAGAGTGGCTACCCTAAAAGCTGTTAACCCGATACTTCAAGACATGAAGTTTTTAATTACAAACAATCTCTTTCGTGCCAACATTTTATTGGATGATGATCGTGATGGTGCCAAAGAAGTGGAGGTCATAAAACAAGGTAAGAGAAAGAGAGGAGGAATAAGGCAACGATGATGCTCACTCAGTTGTACCCCATTCATGGAAGAAGAACAAGAAAGGGGTTATGTGATGTCGGAGGTGTAGAGGTGACTAGTAGCGGTGAAGTTTAGGATGAGTCTCTTTCATCCTTTGTTCTATTTCCCTTGTGTTTTCCACAAGGTTATCTCCCCATTGTACTCAGACTAGATCAATGATTTTGTTGCGAAGCCTTCTAATTCCGTGCTCCACAATACGTGTGATGGCATGGGGTACCCTAAACTCCATCTTTAAATTCTATAAGTCCCCAAACTGATCAACCATTAGTTTGATGGTAGAATTATGAAGGCACTTCCTTAGATGAGAAATATGGAAAACATTATAGGCCGATTCAATTTCTTGGGGAGTTACACACGATAATCCAGTTTCCTAAACCTTTCCAAAATCTTGAATGGTCTAATAAACCTAGGAGATAATTTACCGGCCTTGACGAACCTAACAACATTTCTGAGAGGAGAAACTTAGATAAAAACCATGCCATGAACACTAAACTCAATTTCATTTTTTCTCCTACCAGCATACGACTTCTACCGATCTTGAGCTGCTTTCATTCTTCGCCTAATTAGAAGAATTTTATCCATGGAATCACCGAGTCGATCTGGTATGAGTAAGATTTTGTTGGTTGTTTCCCACCAATAACTCAGCAATTCGCATGGCCACCTATAAATTGCTTGAAAAGGGCCTTACATATCTTCGCTTGAAGGTTGAAATTAGAAAGAAACTCCAACTATTTCCACTCATCTATCACACTTAATGTAGCGTGCCTTCTACTCAAAGCCCACAACAATTTTACTCTTTTTGGGAGTATACTGATATCAAACTGAATGATGCTACATAATGCATCTACCCTTGCTTTCTAAGGTTAAGAGCTCTAGGAAAAAAATAGATACTTAAGTGATTTATAGTCTGGGTAAAGTTCAAACTTTTCCCTTAAGAGATAGTGTCTTCACACCTTAATGGTAAAAACTATATCTTCCAATTTCAAATCATGCATGGGATACCTTTTCTCATGATTTTTAACTGTTTACTCGCATAGGCAACTAATCTTTTATTCTTGCGTTAATACGGCTCTTAACCCTATATTGAAAGCATCCATAAAATAAATGAACAACTTAGCTCTGTTTGGAATAGTGAGTACTAGTTCACTAGCAAGAATATCCTTTAGCTTCTCAAAGGCCTTATTACAGCTATCACTCCACAAAAACTCAAGATTCTTCGTGTTCAAACAAATTAGAGGGGTTGCGATCCTTGCAAAGTCCTCTATAAATTTCCTATAATAGACCGCCATCCCTAAATAGCTTCACACATCGATCGCTTTCCTTGGAACCCTCCACTTTTGAATAGCTTCCACTTTTCGACATCTACTGTTAATACTTTCCCAATGACTCCATGTTCGAGAAATTTGACCTCCTATTTCCAAAAGTGACACTTGGAGAATTTCTTTTGAGCTGATGTTTAACGAACCGTCATTTTCCTGATCTTGATTATCGGTACAAATACCATATTGACTAACCAACACAAGAAATTACCGAATCATTAATAGAAAGAAGTTATAGGATGAGAAATAGAAAGAAAACTAGAAAACATATATTTAAGCAGAAAGTAACTCATTAGTGCATGTTACTTGTGGTCGCTTCTAACTCATATAACTGTTGCATATATAAACTCTATCTAATATAAAAAAATTGTCCGCGGGTTTACACAATGTTAAGCAGAAGATGCTTCCGAGCTTATGGCTGCTCTAGCTTATGCCTTGCTGTGTGCTTTTGTTCTTGTGAAAACGTTATCCGTAATAGTTAATCGTGCGGTACTATTTTCTTTTTAAGGTAAAACAGTAATGCAACAATATAATATGTATATGAACAATTAATGTAGAAGAAGAGTAAATAGAAAAAACAGAAACAACAACACAGAATCTCACATTGCAGCGGAACAAAATATAATATATAACAGCTTTCGAAATACAAATTTACTGTATAGACATAACATTATCAGAGTACATCATTTGTTTATCACATATACAACATAGCGGAATAAACTCTATATATATATATCTAATATTGAAGCCTCCTGCTCCAAGCTCGTCCAAGAATATCTGAAAATACCTGAAATACTTGACTGCTTGTACAAATTTGGGCATCCAAGAGCTTAGGGTAAAACAAAATAAAATAAATTCTGGGTCAGTCATGGGACTGGTGTGAGTAAACTCCAAACATTTGGTTTAACTTTTAAAAATTTCTTTTTGAAAGAAAAGATAGTCATAACACCGATCCACACATAAACACAGATGGTTTTTACCTTACGATAACCCAAAACATTTTCATTAAAATCGATAATATTCTGATATTATAATAGTGTCTAAACCAAGTAAATAACAATCTATTAGAATGCTTGCATCTCGCACTCTACATATATAGTATACAATCAAAACTGCGGGCTTTTATTGGATAATAGATTCCAACTGGAAAGGTATGGGACCACCTTCCGACAGTTTATCTCTAGAGAGGAATACACCGGGTTCAACAAGAACATCTTGCAACTCGGGCAAACATGACCGGCCCCTCACTTCGCTTGAGAGTACCGAACGTATTGTCGCCAACGGTTAGGATCAACAACCGTTTCCCAAAAGGGACATCATCGAAAGATTTAGAAAGCAAATGGAATTTCTCTAGATCAGGTGACAATACACCCTACTTGGGTGCGACCCACTTAGCCATGTGACCTACCCAATTTTATACCATTTCCTGTTTGCGAGGCTTGAGGTTACGATTACTTACCTTACATATATAGCACAATCACTTTGAATGCCACATTGTCAGATTCGTTAGTCACTGATTGATTTGCACAAATATAATCTAGATATTATGATAAGAGAATAAATTATCCGCCACTATATATATATTTGTACAGACCAACATATGCGACCATTGGAAATACTCCGCGAGACATTCTTCCGTACAAATTCGTTCTGGGACTGAACGAAACAAAAGGCACTTGCACTTTACTCCGTCTTCAATTGTCTTCAATTGTTTTCTATTCATCCGTCTTAGGCAATTTCTACCTAGGATTAACAGAAAAAGCTCTTGCACTTTACTCAGTCTTCAATTGTTTTCATATAATCTGATTCGCAATGCTACTGCCAATACGGAGTGGTTCTCAGATAATAATCCAACCGGTCTCTCCATATTGACATCAATGGTAAAAAACTTCCATAGTCGATTATTTAACTATCGAAGGAAAAACAAGCATCCATCCAAAGCATCAAACAATCACTGGGCCCCTTAATTAATATTTCATTAATTAATCACTTCTCCATTTCCTTATCAATATTTGTTAACCCAATATTTTGAACAATCATCGTGGCCTCTTTCACTATTTGGAAAAAACATTTCCATATATCGCCTTCTTTTATTTTATTGACTTAGAATATATCTTCTATTTATAATTGGAAAATATTCCAATTACTTTTCTCTTTCACGACCATTCGTTTCTATACTTAGGAAATATTCGTTATTACATTTCCAAAATTCTACTTACTTGGGTTAAAATGAATGTTGTGTAAAACATCGTTACAACAACCCAAAATATTACATTCAACTAAATTTCTTTAAACATTGATCTTCGAGACTGAATCTTCCTATTTATTGGTTAATAATCAAGTTGGGGTATAATTACCTCTCATACCTTGACTGAAAACATCCTTAACTTCAAAATAGATAAGACCACTTATCTCGAATGATCAACACCATAAAAACCAATTATTCATTTTTAAAACGTGTATACGTTTCTCTTTCTATTCTTACTAGGTTTAATTATAGATTTCCTTTCTGTTTATAATATTCTATTTTAAGTTCGTTTCCTTATCGAGTTCTATATATATATATATATATATATATCGATATATTGATTTCAAATTATCAAATTTTCTTAAAAATATTCCAACTCCTTAAATTTTTGGAAAATTTCGCAAGCACTTCCTTTGAACCGTCAATAGCTCAAACCTCAACTCGCTTCTCTAGGCCTAAAATAAAATAAAAAAGCCAAGTGGCTTGCCGATTCGGCGCATAAAATTTCATATGGAATTTAAACGTGTACCTTTTTGTTAGGAACTCGAATTATAATCTTTATTCTCTTAAATCCATACCTATTTAACATATATACGTCCATTTACAATTTATTCCAACTCAATCCAATCATTTTTAACTCACTTTGCTAATTTATTCTTTAATTAGCTCTTTTGCCTATTTCACTTTTATTTGAACATATCACGTTCAAATATATTTAAATTTACTTAAAGCCCAATTTAATTCCATTTTCAACTCGAGTTTCATATTCAATTTCGAATATAAATTCAAAAACTCCATTCAGTTATCCAACACCCAATTTCGATTCAAAACTCGATTAACTAATTATTCTTCAAATTAGTTAATTATATTCAATAATTAAAAATCTGATTTTTGTTTCAGAAATCAATCTATTTACTCCACTTGAGTTCATATTTATTTTATAACTCAAATCTATATTTTTCTAATGGATATTCAGATTTTATTACTTAAAATCCTTTTATAAATTTAGATAAACCGTTATGGTTTAATAACGATTACGACGCTGTTGTTCTGGAAAATTTTATTTTGACATAACTAAAAATCTACAAGACGAAATCCAGTTTTTTCTCTTCCATTAGAAAACTATTATTCAAAGGGTCCTGACGATTCTTGTTTCAAAGAATTTCGATTTAAATTGAGTTCTATTTACTCAATTAAAGTTTGAAATGCCAAATTATGAACTACCACGCCGTGGCGAGTTCGTTTTAATTATATTAAATATAAACGTTTAAATTTCATTTAGTTTAAATTTCAATCTCGTTCTTATATATTTTTATATATATTAAATTCAGTTTTCAAATCTAACTTAATATTCTTGATTATCCCTATCCGTTGATTATTTCATAACTCAGTTATAAATTTATTTATAACTTAATTTTCTATACTAAATTCCAATTCCTTTTATAAATAAATTATTTATATAATTCGACATAATCGAATTCTAATTATAAATACTTAGATTTATCTCAATTCCGTTTAAATTCGGAATTCCATAATAACATCCGTTATTCCCTTTTTGAAACGATTTCCAATTAATTTTTAAATTTATACTTGAGTTTAAACTTCTAAATTATCTCATGATAATTATCTCACTTAATTTATAAACCTTGTTTATAAATTTAGTTTCCTTGTTTTATAAGTTAAGAAAAGTTTCTGTAACAACCCGCACCTCCGTTCGCGCAAGATATTGTCCCCAACTTAGCCACCGTATAGGTGTGGGGTTTTGTTCCTCAAAAGGCCTCGGCATTAGTAAGAGATGGGCTCTACTATATAAGTACCCACTTCACACAGGCTTCCACGATGTGGGACTTGGGACGTTGGCTCACAAACACCTCACCCAAGCGTTGTGGTCCACACAGGAGCCACAATTTCGGCTGGGTATTGGCTCTGATACCACTTGTGACAACCACGGGATTCGAACCCCCGACCTCCCGGAAAGCAACACCATGCACTAACCACTGTGCTAAAAGATCTTTGTGTTAGCTTTTCGAGAGGGGTGTTACGGTTTCCATTTCAAATCCATTTGAAACCCAATTCCTATTCTGGAATATTTTATTGATTATAACTCACACACACATATATATATACAGTGAATCTATTTTCATATTAAAATTTAAACTTCTATTTAATACAATCCTAATATTTTCCTGAAAATATTTATTTAAATAAATTTGATCTAACCAAATTCAAATCATAAATCCATATAGATTTTTTTAATTCAATTTTCATTTTGAATATCCGAATAGATTTATCGTTTCTTTTTTAAGCTAATTTCAGTTCCCTTTTTAAATTCACATTTGAATTTAGATTTCCAAATTATCCAAATGATAATTTTCCCATTTCATTTATAAACACCGTTTATAAATTCACTTCAATTCCCTGCATTATTTAATTTATAAACATCGTTTATAATTTCACATCAATTTCCCACATTATTTAATTTATAAACATCGTTTATAATTTCATTACTTGTTTTAAATATCCAAAACAAGTTAATATTTAGCCCATTCAAAATCAAATTCTATTTTTAAAAATAGATTTCCCATTTTAAATCTCAGAATCCCTTTTCATTATATTTTTATAAATCAACATTAAGGCCCAGTGATATTTGAACAACCAAAACACTTAGTTACCAATTACAAGTTTTCTACCACATCATATATGATAATAAATATTAAAACAAAAAACAATAAATTTTGAGCAATCAGTTGGATCCCTCTAACCCGTTTTTCCTGCACCCACGGATGTTAGACAAAATAAATATTACTCATCCTGCTTCGATGCAGGATATCGTGGTATAGAAGGTCATCCACTATCATATTGTGGGGCGCATAGGGTCATCCGCTAATGATACTGCGGGCATCTGCTAATGGTACTACGGGAAATATCCAACCACCAATATATATATATATATATATATATATATATATATATATAATAGCCGCAACCACAAATCCTAAATAACTAATATATATATATATATATATATATATATATATATATATATATATATAATAGCCACAATAATATTTAAATGCATCCAAACAACCAACAACCAACATATAACATTATATTAAATGAACATTCGCTTATAATAAATTATAAACAAATCCAGAGAGTGAGTTTACTCACCTTGATTTTATTCGATGATTATTTTCGTTTTCATCTAATTGTAAACAAGTGTTTAAAATTGGACAAAAATTCCAATCGGCTCCAAATCCTGCCAAATCAATTCGTATGTGCAGCATTCATCCATACGAATCCAAGGCACTTCGTCTCGTCCAATTCTGTTATCGTACGAAAAATGTAAACAACTTACAAGTTTAAATATAATTATTCATCATTAATTAATAACTAATATTTAAATAATTAATAAACATTGATTTTAAGGATATGACATTAATTTCCGCTGTATTTAATTTTGATAGAAGATAAACATTTGATTTTACACAAGAATCTAACATTTACATGTGTTAACTATCCCTTCTAAATTTCCAGGTTCAAGGTTAAATAATTTCAGTGTAGCATTCATCAATTCATTCTTGTTTTCAAGATTTATGAACCTTGAATAATTTAAATAAAATTTGTTTAAATCAATGATATATATATATTTAAAAAAAGTAAATAATCTAACATTTCCTTAATTTCATACTCAAACAGTTTGTTTACAATTTAATTTCCTTACTAGATAACTATATAGATTTGTACAAATTTACTTATATTAGTTACTAATTGCATAAACCAATTTCCATTTAAGATTTAAGTCTAAAAAAAACAAAATTATACCTCATGACAACAATAATTGATCACAATGAAATGATATTTTTTTCTCTTCTTAACCAAACGAGATTTTTATCTAACTGGAATATAAAATAAGACTTATACCTCAATCCGTTCTTCCTCTCAAATTACGCAGGCTGCTCCTACCATTTGCCTTGCATACACCCAACACTCAATCTGCAACAATCACCAAAGCTCTATCCATGGTTGAAACCAACAATAATCACCACTCTCGACCTTTTCATCCAATTACCATCATTATCCATAAGGCCTTCTCCACCACGCTTCCAGCTCGTACGCAACCAATGAATTGCAATATGTAGCTTCCACTGCTACAGTATAATCGCGTAACCTTCCGCTGTCGATCACCTCGCTTCCCTTTTGACCATCGCGGCACTGCTTTGAACGTACAGGGTAGCAACATCCTTATTCTCGAAACTTCACAACGCCTGGCAAACCCTCACCTTTCCAAATCTCCAATTCAATTCTCCAACTCTCGCACGCATCTGGTGGTAGATCATCATCTCGTCCTGCATCACGATCGACATGTTTTCGAAGCTTTCAATGCTTTTAATTTTCAATTTTGATTTAGAGGACACATAAGGAAAAGGCACAACTTCATTTTTTTATAATAACATCGGGTTCGAATTTTGATTTCGGAAATTTGGTGGAAATCGGTCCCTTCTTTTTTTGATTTCTTTTTGGAGCTCTCGTATTTTAAACAACAAGGGTTGAGCAGTTTTCAATTCAATAGGAAAGAGGCATGAATTTTATTTGGATCGGTGGAAATGGTTTTCAATTGACTGATAAAATGAAGAAGGGAATGACTTGAAAAACTTTGTTGGTTTTTGTAACACACGTTAATTCTAACAACATTTAAGAGGATAAATTAAATAATAATTAATTGAATATTAAGAATTAAGGGAAACGAACTGCGCCATTGTGTCCGTCTCGAAATTCTGGTCAAGATAAACATTTGGTTTGCTTAAAACAGACATCGTATGAAGAAGTTATGAGGGTTTGAAATTTATATACGCGCAGGATATATATATATATAATAAATCATAAAATCAAATCGAAATTCCAGAGGCGGAAAAATTCCCACCCTAGGGGAGTCGACCCCTCAAGGGGGGTGTCGACCCCAGGGTCGACCCCCTAGGGCTGAGGTGGCAGATCGAATTCTGGAGGCTGGAAGCTATAAATACAGGTTCATTTCTCTTGTTTTCTCCACTGAAAATCAATGGAGGCCTAAATGCTGTTGGTGCCTGGACCGGATCAAATCCTTTTATTCTTCTACAATCAAATTTAGATATTCAAGTGTAGATCTGTGATTCATCAACTACTTTTCTCCTTCTATTGTTCTAGATCTGGACGCTGTGAGTTTCAAGTTGCTTTTAGATTTAAATAATTAAAAAGTATAACATGATATGATTGTAATTTGGGTCTATACATGTTAATCCTTGAAAAATTTCAGATCTGTAATAACTTGTGAATGTATGATATTCTGGCATACTATGACTTGGATCTTAACCTTTATCATGTCAGATCTGCCTTTGATTATAGATCTAATTTGCTATTTAGATCACTTCGTACCTATCGTGTTGTGGTTAAATTGAATCTGAACTAGTTGGACATCTAAATTGTTATTTAGATCTAATCATGCCTATTATGACATCCCTACTATGTTAGAACCCATTTATTATCACAAGTTCACCGACCTGTTCTTATATGTTCATCTTAACATTACGCCACGAAAAGTTATGTAAATTTTGCTAGAATAATCATCTCTATCATCTTCCCTTCACCCTTTCCCTTTTATTCTATATAACCAGGCTACTTTCGAGCCTAGGCATGCCGCTAAATTATGCATTTACGTTAGTTTGGGAACAAGGAGAAAAACATTGAAATTGGGCATATCTTGTGAATTAGGAACTTGGGCATAATTGGTAAAAAACGAAAATTGGCATAATTTGAATAATGTATATGTATATGAATTTGGACATATATTTCACTATGAACATAATTGGGGGAAAAGGGGCATGAAACCTATAACCTATAACGACATAGGTAAAAACTGGCAAACAATGAAATGCCTAGGATTAAAGTAATTAGAAACTGTAACTGCGCCTAGACACGAGGTTTGATTACACTTATGGTGGAAGTCTGCCCGTAAACGCCCGGTGTATCTTGCGACCACAAGTGGTGAATCTTATGTGAGAGGTCTAGGTGCACAAATACGAGACGTGCTAAGACACGAGGTTAAGCCCGATTTGTGGAATATGTCTGTCCGGACCCGCCCGGCATGTCCAGCATCCACAAATGGTAGGCTTAATATGGGAGGTCTAGCATACTGTAACCATAAATGAAGATATGGTAATAAACCTTTAATACTTAACCTAATTGAATCCATAGAGATTATATGAACATGAACTTAAATTGGGGTTAATTAAATTTGGTTGAACAGTAGGTGGGTTAAGTAAATATGAGGGGGTGGGTAATATTTGCATATAGGCCCACAAACTTAACTTGATAGGGTTATGTAATTCAGGACACCTAGTGGTAAGCATAACCTATGGAAATGATGATGCTATGTAATTAAAGACACCTTAGGGTAAGCATATCTTGTGGAAATAATAGGTTTATGTAATTAAAGACACCTAGTGGTAAGCATAACCGGTTGAAATCTTAGAGCAGATACAAGATAAAGGGGAGGGCTTGTATCATATTGTGTGGGACCCGTTTCAGTCAGTAACCCTTAATAGGTATCAAACGAGTACTCCGAACTAGGTCGAAGTTGGGGCATGCTTACTGGGATGATTGTAAGAGATGCAAAAGAGGACGGTGTGGGCGACGAAAACCGACCAGGGACATGTGCGTTCATGGGCCGGGCAGAGGGGGCTAAGATAACCATGACACCAGTAGGTATGACTGTGCACATCAACGAAGGGTTGCCACTTTAGGAAGTGATACCTCTAAATGTGGGGCGGGCACAGAGTATCTACGGAGTAAAGAGCCGACCGATTAGGGTAGTAGTTAGGGTACATCTGGACGTTTGCCTAAGTCTACCATTTGATAGTTGTTGGGATCATCTCATTTTGGTTATACTAGTATCAGTGCAGAGAATCAGAGAAATCATTAAGGGAAGCGTATACACTCTGTCATGTTTACCTTGTCATGCTTACCTTTTATGGTGTTATCTTTCTTATCCACCTTATATGCCTTTCATGCTACTTTTACTTATTTACTTGCTAAAAGTAACTGGACTCGCCAGACTTTATGTCTGACCCTTTTTGTTTCCTCTTCTTTCTTCCGTTCCCGCCTCCCCCACAGGTTCTCAGGGTGGGAATACTTAGGCTTGACCAGGATTCTGCTATCCTTTTGTTGGAGCTGTTAGATGCATTGCTCAAGCTCCTACCTTTACTACTATGGCTATGCTTTTATTTGGGGATTTTTTCTTCTTTTATTTTGCACTCTGATGTTTAAAAGAAAGATAGAAGTTTTTATGTACTAGTTTTTAAGAAATCTGGACATATGATGTTTTGAACCACGATGCTTTATGATTAATAAAGTTAGTTTTTATTATGCTGCTACTTTTGTATCTGTCTTGTAATGTTTCTGTGTCTGTTTACCTTTAATGCTTCATGAAACTTATTGTATTCTTTTAATGAGTGACATTAACGGACGTGGGGTGTCACACTTGGTATCAGAACTGAAGGTTACTAGATTGGATAAAAGCTTTTGATTTTTTTGTTCAAAAAGGTCTGAAAAGAAAGCATTTTTCAAAAAGAAAAGTCTGTTTTGAAAAACATATTCCCCAAGTCCATATGTAATATCCTTCGATCCTTTGTCTAAATCTTTTTCCTTTTCTCTTCATCATGTTTGAGGAATCTAATATTCCTGAGGATGTTACGATACCAGGCTGGTTCCGTAGGTATCTGAGGCCATGGCGCCTGCCGTAGATCAAGCTGATGTTCCTCCCACAGCTACACCCATCGTTCCTCCTCCTCCTCCAAGTGCAGATAATTTTGCTAAGATCTGCAAAGATTTCTATGCCACGGGAGGCAAGCCATTCCGTGGAACCGAAACATTCGTTGAGGCAAGGAATTGGCTTAAAGAGACCGATGACTTGTTTGTAATCTTTGAAGTGGAGGATAGAAGGAAGATTCAGTTAGCTGCCTGGCTACTGAAAGATGAAGCTTTGTTTTGGTCAGAAGTTAACCAAGCTGGACGTGCGGTGGAGACATGGGATGATTTTAGGCGGAGGTTTGAAATGAAGTTCATTTCTCAAGCTGAGAAAAGCATGCAAATGGAGAGGTTCTTGGTGCTCAAACAAGGAAACATGACTGTTAAATAATATATGAACAAGTTAAACAGCTGGTGAGATTTGTATTGGAACTAGTAGACACTCCGCATAAGAAAGCTTTGTGGTTTGTTAAAGGGCTGAATGAACCCCTGCATGGGTTAGTTATGTCCCATATTCCAATGGGAGCTACTTTTGAAAGGCTTGTTGATATGGCCTTGATGCATGAGGAAGACAAGGGAGAAAAGAAGGAAGTTAAAGCTGAGGAAACAATGCAAAACAAGAAGGTATGGCCCAAGAAAAGACAACAACAGCAACAACAACAGAAGAACTGCATAAAGAATGACAAGGCTAAGGATAAGAGGAAGTGTCACAGTTGTGGACGTGAGGGTCACTTAGTCAAGGACTACAAAGGAAGGAAGAATACTTTCTTCAATTGTGGATAGGTCAGACACTTTGCTAGGGAGTGCCCAAAGAAACAGGGACCATAGGGACAAGGTCAAAGGGCAGGAGCTTCTGGAGGGCAGGTGCATGCTCTCGCAACCAGTTCTCCGGATGGAGGTAAGAAAATTTTCGTGGAAGGTTTGATTTCTCTTTCCAATCATCCTATTAGAACTCTTTTTGATTCTGGCGCTTCACATTCATTTATATCTAGTTCTATGGATGAATCTCTGCACTTAAATACTAGTATGGTAGTGGATCCCGTTATTGTCTCAAACCCCATTGGTGGTTCGGCTCATTTATTCATGATTTGTCGGGGTTTGAGAATATCTATGTTAGGCGTCGAGTTTGAATGCAATGCGTATGTGCTCGGGTTTCTGGGCTACGGTTTGATTCTAGGGATGGATTGGCTAACTATGTATGGTGCCATTCTGGATTGTGAGAGAAGGGTTGTTAGGCTTCCGACCTATCATGGGTGGACCCTCAAGATTTCTTGTGACCCGCAAGGGTCTATCATGCTTAGTTTCCTAGAGTCTTTTGATGCATCTATCGATGATCTGCAATCTGTTCCAGTAGTCCGATATTATTCTGATGTCTTTGATAAGTTTCAGCTTTACCCCCAAGGCACGAGATAGATTTTCGCATATATTTGGTAGACAATGCAAAGCCAGTTGCATTACCCATGCGCCATATGGCTCCAAGAGAAAGGAGGAAGCTTACCAAGCAAGTAGGGGAGCTACTTGAGAGATTTATTAGGCAAAGCATATCTGAATGGGGTGCTCCAGTAGTATTCGCAACTAAGGAGGATGGCTCGCTTCGCTTGTGTGTGGACTATAGAGAGTTGAATAAACTCACTAAGAAGAATAGACACCCACTTCCAAGGATAGATGATTTGTTTGACCAGCTTGTTGGTGCCTCAGTATTTTCTTAGTTAGACTTGGCCACAGGGTTTCATCAGTTGAGGGTGGCTGAGGACAATACAGCTAAGACCGCTTTTAGTAATCCAGATGGTTTCTTTGAATGGCTTGTAATGCCTTTTGGGTTGACAAATGCACCCACCTATTTTGTTGAACTGATGAATAGGGTGTTTTGGGAGTTTCTAAATAAATTTGTCGTGGTCTTTGTTGATGATATCTTGATCTTCTCAAAGAGCGAAGAAGAGCATGCCCAACATTTGAAGGAATTTTTTAAAACTCTCTGTGCGCATCAACTTAAAGAAAAATCTCCAAATGTCATTTTTGGAGAAAAGAGGTGAGATTCCTAGGGCATGTGGTTTCTAAAGAAGGGATAACAATAGATCCCGCAAAGGTGGTTGCAGTTCAGGAGTGGCAGATTCCAAAGAATGCAACGGAGGTGAGAAGCTTTTTGGGGTTAGCAGGCTATTATAGGAAGTTCATTAAGGACTTCGCAAAGATATCAGCCCCACTCACCAGGCTGACGAAGAAGAACTTGGTGTTTTCATGGGATATAGATTGTGATGTTGCTTTCCAACGACTGAAGAGGGCTGTGACAACAGCCCCAGTCTTAACCTTACTCGACGGGAATAAAGCGTTTACAGTATACACTGATGCATGTGATATAAGGCTTGGTCAGTTTCGGATGCAAGAGGGAAGGGTAGTATGTTATAGGGGAAGACAGCTAAGAGTTCATGAGAAGAACTACCCTACCCATGTTTTAGAGCTAGCTGCCATAGTATTCACACTTAAGATGTGGAGTCATTATTTTCTTGGAGAGAAGTTCGAGTTATACACCGATCATAAATATCTCAAATACTTGTTCTCGTAGAAGGATCTTAATTTAAGGCAGCAAAGATGGATGGAGTTTCTATCATCATATGACTTCGAGATCATTTATACCCCTGGCGAGGGTAATGTGGTGGAAGACGTACTGAGTAGACAGAGGATGGCCTTAAGTCCTCTATTTGTGAAAAGTAAAAGCTTGAAGTTCATATTGACTTTTGACTTTAGACCCTCCACCGAGCTTTTGCCTGGTTTGTTTGCATCACTAGAGATACAGCCTACTCTTATAGACCAAATAGGAGCTTCGCAGCGAGATGATCCATAGATTTCAGACATCTTGGATATACTCAGTAAATGGGAGACTTTTAGTTACCTCAATAGTCATTCCATCGAAGATAAAGGGTGGTTGCGACGACATGGAAGGCTTTGTGTTCCTCAAACCGGAAGTTTGATAAAAAGAGTCCTAGAAGAAGCCCATCATTCTAAGATGACTATTCATCCAGGTGGCGATAAGATGTATAGGGATATGAAGAGAGTTTTATTTTGGGCTGGGATAAAGAAAGATGTGGCAGAGTTTGTTTCTCAATGTTGGTTTGTCAGCAGGTTAAAGCTGAGCAAAAGAAGCCCGATGGTTTACTTCATCCTTTGGAGGTTCCGCAGTGGAAGTGGGAAAGCGTCTCTAGCCTAGATCGAATAAAGGCAATACCAGTATTTGGATTGTGGTGGATAGACTTACTAAAAGCGCTCATTTCATTCCAGTTAAGAGTAAGAGGACGGCAACATAGTTGGAAGCAGTTTATGTCCGAGAGATAGTCCGTCTTCATGGAGTACTTTCCAGTATCCTAAGTGACTGTGACTCCATATTCACTTGTGAATTTTGGAGGAGATTGCAACAAGCATTAGGTGCACAGTTACGTTTGAGCACCGCTTATCATCCTCTAACCGATGGACAAAAGGAGAGGGTGAACAGAGTTCTAGAGGACCTTTTAAGACTGTGTATCCTAGGCTTCGGAGGGACTTGGGAAGAGCATCTTCCTTTAGTAGAGTTCGCCTACAACAAAAATTATCAAGCTAGCATTGGCATGGCACCCTCCGAAGCATTATACGGATGACCATGTAGATCACCAACTTATTGGTGGGAATATACAAAAAGGCTATTGCTTAGACTAGATATGGTTAGAGAAACGTCTGATAAGATTGATCTTATTAGACGATGAATGAAGACTGCTCAAGATAGGCAGAAATCCTACGTAGATAAGAGAAGGACTGACATTGAATTTAAAGTAGGAGACATGGTTTTCATTAAAGTGTCACCCTTGAGGAATGTGGTTCGCTTCGGATCTGTAGGGAAGTTGGCACTAAGATTCGTGGGGCCATTTCCCATAACAGATAGGATTGGCCAAATGGCCTATAGAGTAAAACTGCCAGAGAGACTATCTGGCGTTCATGATGTTTTCCATGTTTCTTTTTTGCAGAAGTGCTTGCATGATACCGCGGAAGTAGGTGAGCCAAGTATACTGGAAGACATAGAGGTGGAACGGAAGGCGACAATTAGAAGAGTTCCTTCCTATATTCTTGGATCAGAAGTTAGGAAGCTACACAATAAATCAAGTTGATGAAGGTTCAGTGGAGAGACAATCCGGAGTATGCGACTTGGGAGACCGAAGACAAGATTCGTGCTTCGTACCCCCTTTCTTTTTGAGGGTATGTTCTTAACTCTTTTTCCAAAGATTTTATTTATGCTTGTTTCTATCATCTAAGTATGCCCTATCGATCGAATCTTCAAACTTTAGGTAGGAATCCCATGGTTGTAAACATGTGTTTGAAATATGTTATGTTTGATGGATGCAAGTGGATGCAAGTGTTTACTAGTGGTTGCTCGTGGATGCATATACACATACATTAGGCACTAGATCGGCTCAATCACTCTCATACTGCATATGGATGTGTGTGCATTTTTCTTTCTTTTAATGGATGGAAATGAATGCATCATCATATGGATGTTGCATTTGGACGGATGATTGTGCACCCATATCGAACTTACATGTTATAATAGGATTATTGCATACATTTTGGATTAATGGCACTAAAATACATTGCATTAAGGAGGTCGACTGAATCAGTAGACCGCCTGATCTTCATATTAGTGTCGGGACATACACACACACCTTTGCATATGTTCATATAAGCATTAGAAATATTTTAAGGACAATGGATGCCACTGATTAGTGGGTGAGTAGATGGATGTGGATGGTAGGATATACATTCTTCTTAACTTGGAGATTTCGAGGACGAAATCCTTTGAGTATGAGAGAATGTAACACCTCGTAATTCTAACAACATTAAAGAGGATAAATTAAATAATAATTAATTTAATATTCGGAATTAATGGAAAGGGACAACTCCATTGCGTCCGTCTCAAAATTCTGGTCAAGATAGACATTTGGTTTGCGTAAAATGGACACCGTATGAGGAAGTTATGAGGGTTTGAAGTTTGTATACGCGCAAGAGAATTATATATATAATTAATTAATCAGAAAATCAAATTTCAGTTCAAAATTCGAAATTCCGGAGGCGATGAAACCCCCCCGGGAGTCGATCTCTGGGTCGACCCCTCAAGGGGGTGTCGACCCCAGGGTCGAACCTCCTAGGACTGAGGTGGTAGATCGAATTCTGGAGGATAACAACTATAAATACAGGCTCATTTCTCTTGTTTTCTCCATTGAAAATCAATGGAGGCCTGAATGCTGTCGATTCCTGGACTAGATCAAGTTCTTTTCTTCTTCTGCAATCAAATTTAGAGATTCAAGTATAGATCTATGATTCATCAACTGCTTTTCTCCTTCTATTGTTCTAGATCCGAACGTTGTGAGTTTCAAGTTGCTTTTAGATTTAAATAATTAAAAAGTATAACATGATATGACTGTAACTTGGATCTATACATGTTAATCCTTGAATCATTTCATATCTATAATAACTTGTGAATGTATGATATTCTGGCATACTATGACTTAGATCTTAACCTTTATCATGTCACATCTTCCTTTGATTATAAATCTAATTTGCTCTTTAGATCTCTTTGTGCCTATCGTGTTGTAGTTAAATTGAATCTGAACTAGTTGGACATCTAAATTGTTAGTTAGATCTAATCATGCCTATTTTGATATCCCTACTATGTTTGAACCCATTTATTATCACAAGTTCACCGATCTTTTCTTATATGTTCATCTTAACATTATGCCATGAAAAGTTATGTAAATTTTGCTAGAATAATCATCTTTGTCATCTTCCATTCACCCTTTCCCTTTTAATTTATATAGCCAGGCTACTTTCGAGCCTAGGCATGCCGCTAAATTATGCGTTTACGTTAGTTTGGGAACGAGGGGAAAAACATTGAAATTGGGCATATCTTACGAATTGGGAATTTGGGCATAATTGGTGAAAAGGGAAAATTGGCATAATTTGAATAATGTATATGTATATGAATTTGGACATATATTGCACTGTGAATAAAATTGGGGAAAAGGGGGCATGAAACATATAACCTATAACGACATAGGTAAAAATTGACTAATAATGAAATGCCTAGGATTAAAGTAATTGGAAACTGTAACTACGCCTAGACACGAGATTAGATTACACTTGTGGTGGAAGTCTGTCCGGAACTGCTCGGCATATCCAGCGACCACAAGTGGTGAATCTAATGTGAGAGGTCTAGGTGCACAAATACGAGACGTGTTAAGACACTAGGTTAAGCCCAATTTGTCGAATAAGTCTGCCCCGACCCGCCCGGCATGTCCAGCATCCACAAATGGTAGGCTTAATGTGGGAGGTCTAGCATACTGTAACCATAAATGAAGATATGGTAATAAACCTTGAATACTTAACCTAATTTAATCCATAGAGATTGTATGAACATGAACTTAAATTGGGGTTAAGTAAATTTGGTTGAACAGTGGGTGGGTTAAGTAAATATGAGGGGGTGGGTAATATTTACATATAGGCCCACAAACTTAACCTGATAGGATTATGCAATTAAAGACACCTAGTGGTAAGCATAACATATGGAAATGATGAAGTTATGTAGTTAAAGACACCTTAGGGTAAGCATAACCTGTGGAAATTGTAGGGTTATGTAATTAAAGACACCTTGTGGTAAGCATAACCGGTGGAAATCCTAGAGGGGATACAAGACAAAATGGAGAGCTTGTATCATATTGTGTGGGACCCATTTTAGTCAGTAACCCTTAATAGAAATCAAACGAGTACTCCGAACTAGGTCGGAGTTGGGATACGCTTACTGGGCTGATTGTAAGATATCCAAACGAGGAGGAAGGTGTGGGCGGCGCAAACCGACCGGGGACATGTGTGTGCATGGGCCGGGTAGAGGGGGCTAAGACGACCGTGACACCAATAGGTATGGATGTGCACATCAACGAAGGGTTGCCACTTTAGGAAGTGCTACCTCCTACTATGGGGCCGACACATAGTATCTACGGAGTAGGGAGCCGATCAATTAGGATAGTAGTTAGGGTACATCTGGACGTATGCCTAAGTCTACCATTTGATAGTTGTTGGGATCATCTCATTCTGGTTATACTAGTATCAGTGCAGAGAATTAGAGAAATCATTAACTAAAGTGTATACACTCTATCATGTTTACCTTGTCATGCTTACCTTTTATGGTGTTATCTTTCTTATCCACCTTATATGCATGTCATGCTACTTTTACTTATTTACTTGCTAAAAGTAACTGGACTAGCCAGACTTTATGTCTGACCCTTTTTGTTTCCTCTTCTTTCTTCCTTCCCCCCCCCCCAAGTTCTCAGGGTGGGAATACTTAGGCTTGACCAAGATTCTGCTATCCTTTTGCTGGAGCTGTTAGATGTATTTCTCAAGCTACTACCTTTGCCACTATGGCTATGCTTTTATTTAGTGATTTTTGATTCTTTTATTCTGCACTCTAATGTTTAAAAGAAAGACAGAAGTTTTTATGTAATACAGACATATGATGTTTTGAACCACGATGATTTATGATTAATAAAGTTAGTTTTTATTCCGCTGCTATTTTTATATCTGTCTTGTAATGTTTCTGTGTCTGTTTACCTTTAACGCTTCACGAAACTTAATGCATTCTCTTAATGAGTGGCATTAACGGACATGGGGTGTCACAGTTTTGAAAGGGAAGAAATACATGAAGGGCGATGTATATATAGACAGAAAGTAAGAGGATAGGAACAATGTCGATTTCAATGGGGTATAGGTAGGTTAGGCTGGCGGTGTACCATTAGCTTAGGAAGGAATATATTTTATAATAATTTTTATTTTATTTTATATTAGTTTGATTAGAGACGATATGACTTTATTTAATTTAAAATAACACGTTATTTCTAAACTCCTATTTGAACGCAAAAACCAGCATTCCTAGACCGGTTATACCACTATTTTGAACACACTAGAACGGGTTTCGAAGCCCCATTTGATCGCATGGAGAAAATATCAATTTAAATCGATATAAAATTAAATTCAAAACAAATAAATTCCTTTATAATATATTATTATTATTATTATCATCTATATTCAAATATAATTTCTATTAATCATATTTATCATTTTGACTCCATCTCGTATTATGATAATTATATATATTTGAAATTTAATCGTATATCGATTATTAAATCGATAACTCATTATAAAAATTCTATATTATCAACTCAACATTTAAAATAGATATTAAATGTTTAAAATTAATTGTCCAAAAATCCGGGTCGTTATATGATGCTTCCTCAAAGTCCGAGGAAGGGGTGAGCAATATTCGGTTTAAATCGAACAAACCAGTTCATTTCGGTTATCTTGGTTCGGTTCTAACAATAAATCAATTTGAAATTGGTTGATAAATTACTTTTTTGGTCATCAGTTTAACCGAATTACCAAACTTTTAATTTATTATCTAATTTTACAGTGTTGCGGTACTTTCAATAATTAGCTTAATGATATAATACAAAGCCATTTGTTGTAAATAGATCAAATTTTATTAACATAAAATTTACCATATGAAATTTCTCCAAACATGATTTATGTTTTAATTTGAGTGAATTCATCATTAGAATAATAATACATCCTTCAAGTTTGTTAAAATCAGTTACCAACCAAATTAATCGAAATTAATTCGGTTCGGTTCAGTTTGGATTTATTTTTTCAATTCTGTTTGAGTTGTTTTCCCTAAAACTAATCGAACTGACTGAATGCTCACCCCTAGTCCTAGGTCTTCCCTTAGGTGATCTTCATAGTCCTTAAAGAAAACCAAAATATTGTTCACAAACATCACAACCATCTTAATGAGAATTCCCTTAAACAATCTACTCATCTAGGCTACAAAGAAGGTTGGGGCATTGGTCAAACCAAATAGCATTACTTCTTACTCAAAAGATTCGTTAGGTGTCCTAAATGCCATCTCGGGATTACTTTCCTCAAAAATCCTCAACTGATGAAATCCAGTGGATTATTCCAATTGGGAGAAGACTCTAACATGTCCAAGATGATCGAATAGGCCATCTATCTTAAGTAAAGGAACCTATTCTTCCTATTAAGATTATTGAATTCTTTATATTCCACGTAGAGTCTCAACGATCGTTCAAGTTTTGGTGGCAAAAACTAGGGCTATTCCCCAATGAGAATGATCTCTTTACTTGTACGACTTAGATGTCTCGTATTTCTCAAAAAAGTGATTCGATTGATGGAATTTGACATGATATTTATGAGATCGATGAGATTTATTGTAACAACCCGCCTCCGCTAGGGTCACTCGCAAAGGAATGCACTAGCTTTAGAGGGGCATTATTGGTAAACATGCACAGAAATATCACAAGACAGAACATATAAAATAGCGGAAGTAAAATCAAACTTTCATAACATGAATAAATAAGGTCTAAAGCCTTTTACATCAGAGTACATCAAAACCTGTCTTGCAATAGTAAAGAAGCATAAAGACATTTTCATAAATTATTCCCCAAGTAAAAACAGTAAAGTAGCCATTAGCCAAGAAAAGTCCAAGCCATCCATGATGACCTTCAAGCAGAAGAAGTCCGAACTAAACAACAGTATTTCCTCCCTGTAACCTGGGGGGAAACGGAAGAAAAGAGGCGAAACAAAACGGGTCAGTCAAAAAGACTGAGTAAGCCCTATCTACTATTAGCATAAAAACTAGTAAAGTTAACTGACATGAGAAACTGAGATGAACATAAGCATGATAACAAGATAGATAAGCTAAATCAAAATAACAGGATGAACTACTGAACTCAGATAAACTAAGGTGTCATGATAAATTACGATGTCAAGATAAAACAAGGTATCACATCGTCAGGTTTCTATCAAGTATAATATCCCCAAGATATCTGTCACGTATAACGCCCCGTGATATCTATCCTGTATTTTAGCTCTGCACCTACCGTACTAGTATCCCCACCGTGTCATGTGTTAACCAAGAATGACCCTCACTCAAAAGTCGTGTAATGGTCCATGTCAACCTAATATATCGCATATATAGGTTACTCAACTTGTATGTTTTATTCCATGTAAATGTTCAGTCCCTTGCCGTAGACCATACGGGCTTTCCCATGAGATTCTATATTACTTTAACATAGTTCCATGATCCTTAAGATCGGTTTGGACTGTTACCCTAAACCTAGCTAGGGTCTTCCAACATGAATTATTGTTTGTAAAACTAGGACTTATGCTACCTAGGGCTGCTAGGGATTATGCTTACCTATTGCACGTTTTCGTATCTCGGTTTGGGTTCAACCACCTAGGGCCACTAGGGATTACGCTAACCGCCAACCGCGCCCTTTTTCCCACGCATTCATCGTGAATCGCTTTTCCATGACTGTATGCACATGTATCACATCGTGCCATCCGAGTCCTGTCACAGGGCAAATCAAGAAATACAGGACTCGGTCGGGAGCTTTCGATTTATCTGCCGATGCAGATGCTAAGGTCTGTTTTTCTTATACGTGGCTATGGTCCCACGAGACCACTCCCTCAACTAGTGAAAGACAAGACAGGATAAATCCTGTATGAGAACACAACACTGGCCAACCCACATCCAAGCCTTACCGCAACCATAATTAGATAGCAATTATGGTCTTTTGGGTGTTCTCTGCCTTTCCGTACGTACACGCTTGACCAAAGATGGTAGGTAGCCTGACGAAATGCTATCTAGGGTACGACCGTGTATCGTCGACTATCCCCTATCCATCCCCGTCTTTAGGTCGCTCGTATAGCAACCAAGGCATACTCTCGGTTCTTCTAACGCAGACCTTAACCTCTCATGAGCCTAGTATAATCACCTGGGAGCTCATAGAGGGATACCAAGAATATCCTCACGTTCCCCGAAGCCGCTGCTTCGTTACCCAGTTCGCTGGAGCCTTTATCTAAATCAGATACTTACTCCTACTCGTATACTTAAACGATGACCTACCGTATCAGGTTACTCATCTATCTATGAACTGGTCTAAATTTCCTTGACTAAGAATCATTACTTAGTTATTCTTCAACTAAGGTTTACCACTTAGCATTGTTCCCGTTATCCTTGTTAACTACGGTTATCCACCTAATCCTCAGAACTAGGGTTTACATAATGGATTAAGTGTCACTTAAGTTCATGACTTAACCCGTCTACAAATCCTGTCAAAATTGGCTAAGTATCCAAGTTCAAGGCTTAACCCTACAAACCATGCTCAAGTTGGTTAAGTATATTAAGCAATTCACGACTTAACCTCGTCCAATTATCATTCTAGATTGGTTAAGTATATATTAACTTGACCCTATCAATTTACTTAGTCAAATCGGTCAAGTGTATTCAAGCGATTCGTGACTTAGCCTTATCATGTTTTCACGTTATATTGGTTAAGTATTGGTTAACTTAACCACAATAAATTAACGAGTTAGATTGGATAAGTATAGGTCACTTAACCACATCAATTCATCATGTTTAGATTAGTTAAGTGTTTAACTTAACCCCATTAAACTACCAAGTGGGATTAATTAAGTCTAGGCTAACTTAACCCCATCTGATTTCCATGTTTAGACTAGTTGAGTCTAATCTTAACCCCATTCGTTAACCGTATTTTTCGGTTAAGCGTCATTAAGAAAACTTACTTAACCTTACCAAGTTATCGCGTTGGATTGATTAAGTGTTGGTTAACTTAACCCCATCCACTAGTCATATAAAAATGGTTAAGTGTCATTAGGCAAATCAAGTTACTTAACCTACCCAACCTTGTCATGTTTTGTTAAGTATCATTAGCCTAATCAAATTACTTAACCCATTTGTCCATGTCATATTTGGTTAAGAGTCATTAATCAAATTAACTTAACCCTATCATGTGGCATTAATTACTTAATGCACCTTCACCTCTCACATTAGACTTTGTTGTGGTTACTAGTTAAGCCGGTCGGTTCCGGGTAGCTTTACACCACAACTTGGTCTAACCTCGGGTTCAAGCACAACATGACCAACTTCTCACATTGGGTCCTATTGTTTGCAACTACTAGTTAGGCCGGTCGGTTCCGGGTAGTTTTACGTTGCAAACTCAACCCAACCTCGAGTTGGCCACACTTATATTATCTAAGTGTCATGTCCATCATGTTTCCCAAAACATGTTACAAGTTTTCAAGCATTTGGGTAGACCTAACTTAATAGGTAAATTCCCAAAGGGTAGACCTAACTTAATAGGTAAATTCCCAAGCTTATGTTTTTATGCATACTTACATGTCAACTTCCATGTTATATTTCAAGTCATGTTTTCAAGTTGTATTTTCATGTCATTAGAAATTACCCATAACATAACCCAACGCTTTTAAACTCGCATATACGTTCGCGACAACGTAATGGATTAAAAGAAGAGACTTGGCAAAGGCATGACAAAAATGGATATTAAGCCACAAGTTAATCATGGTGGCAAATGAGGCACAAATGTGTTCATTAACTTGCATGTTACATTCTTAAGCCTCAAAACATGCATAAACCCAAACTTGGCACATAAGCGAATCATGGTGACAAAAGATATGGAATGATGACTAGTAACTCGCATATATCATCATATAAGGGTTATGACTTCATATGCAAGTTGACATAAAGGTTATGAGGGTTCTCATGTTGCCTAATGCAACATTTCAACATAAAGGTTGTAGCTTTTAGCTCACAAGATCAAGATAATGACTTCATAAACTTGCATGACATGATAGCATGTATCATACTCAGTGATCAAACCCAAACTTGCAACATGAACATTTAACTTCATAGTTAATATCTAAGAGTAGGGAAAGGGCTTACATTGCTATGAAGGCACAAAAGATATGACAAAGCCCTTATGCAATCAAATAGACCCAAAATGCAAGCTCTAACATAAAAACCCTTGAGCCAAAATGATCAAAACCTTTGCTTTATGATGCAAAGATAGAAACTTGACTTGAATGCAAGCTAATGACACTCATACAAGCTTGAAAACACTTGTATGCATGGAAAATCTCTCATAGAAACCATTTAGAAATTTTATGAAGAGAGTGGAGGCCATGAGAGGTAAAATTTTGCCATAGTTTAGTTGCATGAATGAATAATGAGGATTTAGGATAGGTTAGGGTCTTATTTATAGATTAGGCAAGTGTTTTAGGCCATAGGATTAAACCTAGATTCAATCCAAGCCATCAAAGCATGTCTTGGGGAAGAAGTCAAGTGTAGGAACCATCTAGGGCCTTTAGATTAAAGATAAACCATGAGAACCATCCAAATGCAAAATCTGCATTTGAGCGAATCGGCCCACGGGTTGACAGCCAAACACCCTGGATTAACCCCTAGTCGACCCAGCGAGCTCGGGTCGACCTCAAAAATCGGCCGGTTCGGTTATTCCCCTCTCCCAATTCGCTGTTTTGAACATTTTTGCATATTTATTTATTTAATTTTCAATTATATATATATATATATATATATATATATATCAATATATATATATTTCTCTGCGCAACCCATTTCACTTAATTAAGTATACTTTAATTTGGGAATTTTTCGTGAAACTTCGCGAGGCCATATCTTGGTCATACGGACTCCGATTTTCGAAAACTCGGACTCTATTTCGCGTATTTTTCCGAGCGAACACAATGGCATAGCCCGTTTCCCTTGATTCAGATTTTACAGTTTAATTCTGCCTCCATTTATGTTATAACAGGTTATTGAAAATACGGGTTGTTACATTTATATTCAAATATTTCTTCTTAAAACATATTGATTTGACCCCATAAGTGGGACCACCACCCAATAGCATGTTGCCACCAAAAGCAAAACCCCATATCTCTTCCAGAGAATCTCCTAATTGTTCCAGAGAATCCTTTATGTAGTAATTTGGAAACCTGCTTGTCTAATTCTCTTCTTTCCTTAGGGGTTATGTGCCTCAAAGGCAAAGTAATTGGTTTAGCCTCTTTCTCAAGATCAATCCTAAATTCGGTTTCTCTATGGGATAGGAGATCCGATAATTCCTTGAAGACATCTAGAAACTTGCAAAAAATGGGTATAGAAACTTGTTCGATGCTACATAAATTTCTATTTAATTAGATATTCGTCGCATGAATTGAAATAAACCGCAAGCGCACGAACACTTGTAGTACGTGGCGAATACGAGTTGATCGCGGGGAAAGAATTGATTTTAATATTCTATACAATCAAATAAAACCAATCTGAGATTGATATTAGCTAAAAACTAGAAAACTAAAGTAAGAAAAAGTTTTAAAAACTATGGGATTAAAATCCAATTTAGAGGCAAATCCGCTTTCCTCTTTTTTTACATAGACCAACATGAAATCAAATGATGATCTCATTTTAATCTAAATAGCATTAGTAATGTATTTATCATAAGCATGACTTATCTGTGTTATTAATTAACACATATTAGACCATCAAACTATTATACACAACTAATCTTACTTTTTCACATTCATGAAACATGGCATAGAAATGAAACAAAAATCTAGTTTAAGTATGATTTATTCACTATTAATTAGTAACATAGATCATCAAATTTTAGTTAAAACTTCAGTTCATTGCCATGATAATATTTTAGACAAAAATGCAATTTGACATTCATGAGATTTGCATAGCCTATTTGTTTTATAAAAAATAGGCTACCAAATGCAACATGAAACATAAATAAACATAAACATCTATCCTCACGAAGCACAAAAGAGATCATAAATATTCAATTATGTTGAATCTACATAAATAAGAGAAAGCTTCAATGCCCCTAAATAGAAAGAGGTTTAACTTCTAGTTATTGTTATCATTTCAACATAAATAGAATTAAACATTGAAACCAACAAAAGAAGTAAAATACCTTAACATGTTCATTTATTTAACTAAAACAAGATAAAAAGTGTGAGTAAAAATGTACACATTTACGTGCACATCTAATAACCTCACACTTATCTTTTTATTCGTCCTCGAATAGGAAAAAAAGAAGATAAATCCACTTTCGTAGGAAGCACGATTGCACTTAGTGTATGCAACAAGATGCTAAACCTCTGTGTGTCCCCCGTAGGATGAGTGTAGTCTCGTGAGGTTTTTCGGTGGATGCTACCCACAAAATCCAAATGTAATGCATAAAGTCCCTAAATGCAGGTTTTTTACAAAATGAATGCAAGTTTTCAAAAAATATATTTACAAATTGATAATTTACTTTTAAATTTGACACGAGTAAGCTAGATACAAGTTTGTGTCGTCATCATGAAATTTCAGTAATTTACTAATCAGAACTTCAAACAAAAGCTAAGTCATCGTTATAGTCTTCTCTAGCTTGGCTTGTTGTTTCAGTTGGAAACACAGTGCAGTTATGAATTGAATTCTATAACTGGTTATTAACTTTTGCAAAGTGGCATTTTTATTTCTTTTTGGATAACAAGTTAGATCAAATACATGAAGATAGTGCTTGGATTTTAATTGCTTACTCCCTCTTATTATTATTTACAAAAAATATCGATATTAGCATTATCTATACATGTCTAGCTCAAGTAAACTGAGGAAATTGTCCACTACTTCTAACCATGCATAACTGTGAGGACTTTTAAATGAGATTAGGAGAATACTTAAACTTTTATTCTTCTCTTATATGAGTCTCATCCATGCATAACTGTGAGGACTTTTTAATGAGAATGAAAGCACATATAAGAGAGGTTAATGTAATTCACCTAAGCATAACGATGAGGACGTTTAAGTGAGAATGAATACATAACCATGAGTACTCTAAGATTTATTAAACATAAAAAATGTATACATATATATATATATATAAAGTTTTTTTTTGAAGAGAGAGAGAGTTAAGAGAGAATATGTAAGCACAACTTAACTTAAAGGATCAAAATGTTATCTCAAGTACTTTGATCAACTACTCTTTAAAAGAATATTACAATTCAGAAAACACCTCATAGTCATCACCTACAAATCTCTCTATGTACCAATTACACTAAAGTTTCTCATAATTTAAACTTTTATTTTGTTAACCAATAAGATAAGTAATTTTCCAAAAAAAATAATTTTACAACCAAAATCGTATGCTTTCTCTGTTGTGTCAATTTAAAAGCAAATTAAAATGCAATTTTTTTAAGTTTTGTTTTTTTAATGGAAAAAACGCAAACCTAAATTTATGCAAATAAAATGAAAATGAGACTCCTCCATACTTGATTTTGACTGTGTCCTACGTCAATGCATGACATAACGAGTGAATGAGAGAAAAATATTTATATATTTACAAAGGAGAGTTAAAATTTCTTACTCGACGTAGCAGGCTCATGAAGAATCTTGATCTCCTCCTCTCTATCATTGGGCAATTCCAAGAAGAGTTTAAGACGTTGACCATTGACTTTGAAAATCGATCCATCCCTAGGGTCTTTTATTTTGATCACCGTGTAGAAAAACAGTTCGAACAACATAAGGTCTAGTCCATCCTGGTTTTAACTCCCCAGGGAATAAATGAAGTTGTAAGTCATACCATAGAACTTTAAGGTTTGGCAAAAATGTTTTTATTTATAAAAAACTGCGGTTTTTTCCTTGTAAATTTTCATGTTTTCATATTCCTATTCCTAATTTCTTCTAACCTGCTAAATTGCAATTTTCGGTTATCGCCAGCTTGTTCAAGATCAAAGTAAGTTTTTGTATTTCCCAAAGCTCTTTATATTCAAATTCAACAGGTAAGTAACAAGCTTTATCGTAAACTAGTTGGAAAGGAGACATTCTAAGATTAGTTTTAAAAGCAGTACGGTAAGCTCAAAGCACATCAGTTAACTTTTGTGAGCTATCTTTTCAATTCTTATTCACAGTTTTCTCCAAAATTTGTTTTATTTGACGATTCAAGACTTTAACTTGACCACAAGTTTGTGGATGATAAGGAGTGGATATAACTTGTAGGTTACTAAATATTTTCTCATTAATGTTTCAAATGAGCAATTACAAAAATGCATTCCATTATCTCTTGTTATTGTGCGAGGTGTGCCGAACTCGAGAAGATGTTTTCTTTGAGAAATTTGACAACAGTTTTATGGTCGTTAGATTTACAGAAATAGTTTCGACCCCTTTCGAAACGTAATCGACAATAAGTAGAATGTATAAGTTTCCAGAAGAGTTTGTGAAGGGTCCCATTAAGTTGATTCCCTATATGTCAAAGATTTCAATCGTAAGGATAGGGCTAAAGACATCATGTTTCAATGAGAAATTTTACCAAACATTTGGCAGCGACTGCAAGTTTTACAGAATTCGAACGTGTTTTGAAGAGGGAAGACCAATAGTAACTGAATTGAAGCACTTTTTCCGCACACGTGATCATGGCAGAACAAGAAAACACTCCTAATTTCGCTATTAGGAACGCATCGATGATTGATTTGGTCCAGACAACACTCAAACAAGTACGGGTTGTCACAATAGAAGTATTTTACTTAGGAAAGAAATTTGTATTTATCTTGTTTGGACCAAAACGAAGGTGTTTGTTTAGTGACTAAAAATTTCACTATGTCGACGAACCAAGGATCGATTGAAATAAAAAGGAGTTATTCATCAGGAAATTTTTCGTTGATTAGCAAAGAAGATGGTGCATTTGGTAGATGAGACAAGTGATCGGCTATGATGTTATCAGATCCTTTTTTGTCTTTGATCGTAAGATCAAATTCTTAAAGTAAAAGGATCCATCGAATTAAGTTGTCACTTAACGTCCTTTTTAGAAAAATGGTGTCAAAGAGCAGAATGGTTGATGCAGATCGTGATGTGGGAACCAATCAAGTAAGATCGAAACTTCTCAAGCGCAAATAGGATAGCTATTTTTTTCTGTGGTCGTATAATTGAGTTCAAAGTCATTCAAGGACATACTTGCATAGTAAATTACGTAAAGGATTTTGTTGATACTTTGTCCTAAAACAACATCAATCACAAAGTTCAATGTATCATACATGATTTAAAAAGGAAGTTCCCAATTGGGCAAGTAGATTATCAAGGCTGAAATGAGTTTATTTTTAAGACGTTCAAAAGAAGCAACACAATCAGATTTAAAGTCAAATGGGACGTCCTTTCCCAAAAGAGTAGTCAATGGACGAGCGATGTTACTAAAATCTTTCACAAAACGTCGATAAAAGCCAGCATTCCTAAGAAATGAACGAATGCCCTTAATGTATTTAGGAATGGGTAGATTTAAAATAATGTCAACATTCACTTTATCCACTTCAATGTCATTATTAGAGATTATATATCCAAGGACGATGCCTTGTTTGGTAATAAAGTAGCATTTTTTTCAGTTCAATGTTAGCTATCTTTTTATATCGATTTAAAAAAAGTTCAAGATGATGAAAACAAGAGGGAAAAGAGTCGCAAAAGATCGAAATATATTCCATAAAAGCTTAAAGAAAGCATTCGATCATATCAGAGAAGATGTGAACCATACATCATTGGAACGTTGCAGGGACGTTACCCAATCCAAATTGCATACGTCGATAAGCAAAGGTATCGAATGGACACATGAAAGGTGTTTTCTCTTGATCTTCAGAAGCGATTGGAATTTGGTTATAGCCAGAATAACCATCAAGAAAGAAATAGAATTCATGATCGGCTAAACATTCGAGCATTTGATCAATGAAATGAAGAGGGAAGCGGTTTTTCGTGTTGCGTCATTTAATTTGCGATAATCAATGCAAACATGCTAGCCCATTTGAGTACAAGTTGGAATAAGTTCGTTTTGTTCATTTGCGACAACAGTTAGTCTAGACTATTTTAGAATGACATGAATGGGGCTGACCCATAAGCTATCAAAAATGGGGAAAATGATACCATTGTTTAGGAGTTTAAGAACTTCTTCAGGTACTACCTCTTTCAACTTAGGGTTAAGCTTATGCTGCGCCTCATAAATGGATTTGCCTTTGTCAATTCAGTGAATACGATGTTGAATGATTACAGGGCTGATTCTATTAATGTAAAAAATGGACCAATCTATCGTGTCTTTATTTATAGAAAGAGTCAAAAGAGAAGAAGTTTCTTGATCACGAGTAAAAGTTGAAGAAATTGTGAGAGGATAAGTTTCGTTGCCATCTAAGTATACGTACTTGAGGTTATTGGGAAGGGATTTAAGATCTAACTTTGGTGGTTGCTCGATCAAAGAATTTGGCTGAGATTCGAACCCAACTGAAAGCGATTCAAATGGAAATGTGTATTCGATTTCAATAGGAATGTCCTGGAATATTTTTTTGTAGTTGAGCTCACATTCATCATCAAGGTTAATCGATTCATTTTTTAAATTTTCGTGAATGGCACTAACTTCCAATGTTTGGTCGCATGATTCATTTGATTGATTTCCAGGATTGAAAATATTACGATCTAATCATCACTACAACAAAAACACCATATTACAACTTTAATTTTACAACTGTGCGAAAAGCACAGTTGTAATAAATACTTTTTTACAACTGTGCGAAAATCACAGTTGTAATAAATGTTTTTTACAACTGTCAGCTCTCTAAAGTTGTAATAAACATATATATCACAACTTTTCATTTTATTAGTTGTAATATTTGCCTATTAATTACAAACTTCATGTTTATAATATCTATATTTAATAACTAATTATATTAATATTTAATAATAATAATTAATAATAAACTTGGGAATTAGTAATATTTATCAATTATTATTAAATAGTTCATAAGTATTAATTTTTTTAATCGTTAATGTATGTTAACTACTTATTAATCAATAGTAACATAAGCTTTTAATAAGTATTACTCTCGATTATAACTAAGCAGAAATAAGTAGAAGTTAACTAATAACTATTATTAATAAGTAATATTTGATTTGGTAGTAACTATTTCAGCAGTTTTAATAAATATAATTTTGGCAAACTTGTTTGTTCAGTAGTTAACAACCGCGCTTGCTTGTGCTTTTGTTAGATTTTTTTATTTGTGTGTAAACTTAATGTTGTAAGTAATCCCTAGCATTGCTTTTGATCTGCCAGCTTTTGACAATTTTAATTACGAAGTAATATTTAATATTTGGCAAATATATTATATAATTATAAAATATGTTTGTTTTAACAAATAATTATTAATGAATAGTAATTAGCTTTTAATTATTACTATTAAATATTTAATGGCTGATAATTGGTAACATGTACATAATAATTAACGAATAATTAGACTTCGTGCATTGGATAAAGTCTGTAAATAGGTCATGGCCCTCTTCAAATAATCCCACACGTCGTCATTTAGTTATCGGAATTTTCGGATTAACCATTGAATTTTGACTATCAAGCCTTGATGATCATTGTTGACCACTGCGCTGCGGCACGGGTTCGGGGGCATCGCCCCCGAAAAAAAAATTAAGCCTTTTTTTTTCAAATTTAGATCGTACCCGTTTTTTTTTTACATTTTTGCTTCAAATGTCGAGAGTGTTTAACCGATAAAAAAACAATGAAATATTACGTCAGAAAATAATGAAATGTTACAACTTTTTTTTGATTAGTGGTAAAAGATGCTTTGACTCCAAAACGAAATCTTGTTTTTGGCTCCAAAGCACAATTTTAGGCGGCAAACGTGAATTTTCAGCGCCAAACCCAAACATTAACATATGTTTACCGCTTATCTCCTTGGTAACCCAAAATTAACTTTCCCCAAATTTACGTTTCTTCGTATTCCTTCTTCCTCACCGAAAATTCTCAATCCAACCAGCCCCACCACCTGAAAATCGGAGCTCTACCTTCGGACTAAGCCTCCGACTGGTTTCTCCCTCCGCCATCGAACACCCTCCCCTCAGCCCTACGTTGCGTCTGTCGTTGCTCCCCTGCTGTCTTGTTCCTCCTCACAGCAGATCTGCACCAGAGAGCAAGCCGCCTTCGCACCCTAGCTTCCCCTCGCCTGAACCCGACCACACATCCGAAACCTACACCAGAGCCACTCCCACTGATCCCGCACGATGCTATCGATAACTGTTTGAACGTTTTCTTCTATTGCGCTTCCTGATGTGTCTGTTCCTGGGTAGCATGCCAGGTAAGATTTAATGATAATAACGGTGATTAGCATGATGGTAAAAAATGGTAATTATATTGGTTATTGAGATAATCTATTGGTTTTTAGTGGTTTTTGTTTTTCTGTGTTTATGCCTTTATAGATGTTGATGAGGAATCTGGAATAGCCGGATTATGGTTATATTGATTGGTACGTATATAAAGTATAAGAATTGTAAGATAATGCTGTAAATATTTGATTATTACAATATGGTTCTTGACTGTCTTAAATATGCTGAGGTCTCTTGTTTCTCTCATTTTTTTAGCTCAGAATCTATTTTCAAAACTGAAATGCACATGAAAACTGACATGGATCCAAAATCCATACATTTGAGAACTTATCACTGCACAAATAAGGTAAATTTAAGAGCTCTTTTAAAGACTTAAAAAAACTGTGCTAAATAAATTCCGAACAATCAGTATGTCTCAATTAATGATTTTAATTGCCTATATTGAAATACCCATTTATAGATCCTTTAATCACTCAACCCACTACTCACTTTCCACTTTGAACATGCGTAGACAATTTCTATTTTTATATTAGGATGTACGATGTAGATTTTAATACTGTTGTTGTCATTGAGGCAATTTCTATTTTTTTGCTTACCAAGCTGCTCATGTATGCATTACATTTACCTATTTTCCCACAATAGCCACTTCTTTTCAGTTTTGGTTGTCATTTAAAGAATAATCTGTCTTTGTTTTGGAAGCTAACTCTATAGGTAGAAAATATTTGAGTTTTTGTAAAGACAGTTCACGGTTTTAAATATGGTAACAAATTTCTTTTAAGAAAGGAATTATATAGGAAAATTGTGACTTAATGTGATTCAAGAATATGTCTATAGTTATACAGCATGAAATATATACTTAGTCCTTGTTTACATTTGAAAATTAGGAATCCAAGTGATTCAGTCAAGTTTATGGGATATATAGTCATAGTTTTTATCTGTCACACTATCACACTTTCTCTGTTCAAGAAAATTAAACCTGGTATATCATATCCATCCATTTCTTGCTCATTTTCAATTTTTAACTTTATCTAATTTCTAGCATATAATCTGTATATTGCATTTCACTTTATCTAAGTGATTCAGTCTTAGATGCTTTTTATTGATTAATAATTGACTAAAGATGGATGCTTGCACAAGCGTGACAGTAGTTATAAGACCCCAGTGTTGCGTGGATTGTCCTATATTCAGTCTCAGTTGTAGACACGAGGGTATGAACAATTTCTTCAAATACATGACATCATACATTCATTATTTTCACACCTGCATATGTGAATTGTAGACTGCATATGTGTTAAGACTGTTGTTAACTTGAAAATATAAGTCCATTACCTGCATATTTTAAATATGTATTGTTTAAATGGACCTTGCATGAGGCCTCCTATCCAGGTTTCACACTTGTGTACATTTGAAAATAGATGAATTGCTTTGCACAACAATACGCTAAGTCTACAGTCAAACATTCATTTGAATTTGTTTTTTCTCATGCTGCTTTCTATCGAGAAAAGTTTCGGCCTAACATTATCATATAAACATTTGACTTAGGATTCCTTTCTCTCATTATTGAATCTCTAGCTCATAATATTATTCATCCCATATCATGTGTTATGCAGAAGTTTTAACATTTAGTTTAGTTATGCTATTATTGATTATTAATAATTTAACAAAAAACAATGTACTAATTATTTGTTTTTATTTATAGCTCAAACGTACTACCCAAAGCATATGTGAACTTGATGACAAGCGAGGATTCTCTTTTGGCGAAATTCTACCCCAAAGGTAAAGATAACAGTTCTTGTTTCTTCTTCTAATGAAAATTTTCAAGTATGGCACATGAACTTATTACAGTGTTTGTAACTTTGTAGTGTTGCTGCGTTATCTCCTATGCTTGGTGTGTCGGCTTGTTTGAGGCCAGGTGTTTCTCTGGTTGATGTGTATTGGTCTATAGTGTTGCTATGTTGAAGCTATGGTTCTTATGCTATTGGGGTGACTTGAGATGAAGTAATTATCTTTTGGATTTCTTGATGCATCAGCTTCGATTGGCAGCTTGCCTCCTCTTAGTTGCAAGTCAAGGAACTGAACTTAATGGTGTTGCAAGTGAGTCTCTCATGTCATGTTTCTAGGCTTGTTTGTTCAGAAGTGTTTTTTTGTGTCATTGTTGTTTGATGTCAAGCACGCAAGTTGGTGTATGATCATGTAATAATACGCCAAATATTTTCTAAAATTATTGTTTGTAATATTGAAATTTTGAGTATTTAAATAAATTAGTTTGCAAATAACTGTAATGTTTGTTTTGCTTGTGGAGTATCACTATATTTAGTGTATTGCTCATTTCAGCTGCAAAAGATGTTTATTTTTTTTTAAACGCAACTGTCAATCACAACGGTGCATAACAGTTGTAGTAGATATTATTACAACGGTGCATAACTGTTGTAATAAAATTTATTACAACAGTGGAAAAAAGTTGTAAAATATACATATTACAACGGTGTTGCAACGGTGCAAAAAAGTTGTAAAAGATTTTAGTCTATTACAACTTCTTAATACACGACGGTTAGCCCACCGTTGTAAAATGTATATTACAACGGTGTTCCACCGTTGTAATAGGGTCATTTTGTTGTAGTGCATGTTTCCAAAAGAGATTTTCATTGAACCTTTGCAACAATTTAAAGCATTTGAAGTAACCAAAAAGGGTTGACCTAAATTAGTGGAATTTGACTCGTTGGATTATTCACATGTTGAGTCTCTAAATGATGAAATCAACAGGAAATATGAATTGACTGACTTTGATGAGTATGTCCTCAATTTCTCCTATAGGATTCTTAATTGAACAATCGACAAATTGAAGAGTTGTTAGTTTAAGTTCAACCAAGCCAAGTTGTTGGCAAACTAAATATGGAATCAAATTGACATTCACACCCAAATCTAATAAGCATTTGTTAATTGTTTTATCTTCTATCGTGCACGAGATCGTCGGACATCCATGATCTTTGTATTTGACAGGAATTGATTGGGTCAAGACTTTACTAATTCCAGCGGCTAAGAAGACTTTCTTGGGTACATGAGTACGTTGTTTTTGGGTACACAAGTCCTTGAAAAATTTAGCTAGGTTGGGACTTGTTGAATGATGTCAAGAAGCGGGATGTTAACTTTCACTAGTTTAAAAATGTCTAACATATTTTCCATATGTTCATAATTTTTCTTAGGTCGAAGTTGATGTGGAAATGGAATTCGAAACTCAGTAGGTTGATTCTTTTGAGTTGGAAAAGAATTAGACTTAGAAGTTGGTTCAACGTTTCGTTCAATATTAGGATCAGAATCATTTTTCGTTTTTGAAGAGTCAAGAGGAGTATTCGATAAGTCGTCCAATATAATAACCTGATTATTGATTTTCTTACCGGATCACAAAGTGGTAAAAGCATTCTTTGGTTAACGTTCCCAACTTGAATGGCGTGGGCTTGGTTTGGATTTGAATTTTTATTTCTGGGGTTTGAAACTGGCTGACTCGAGAATGACTCGGTTTCCCGTTCACTCATCGAGATGGCTACTGACTCATTTCCAGTTCGAGTTTTGCGATCGATTGACTCATTTTTTCATATATGAGTCTAGAATGTTTTGTAAATTATTTTTTAACTGAAGATTTAGAGTGGTCACCTTAGCAAGAGTTTCCAAACTTTTTTCAAGAGAGGTCATTCATATTTCATCTTGGGTAATGAACGATTATTGCGCTTGTTTTGAGAAGGTGGCACAAAATTTTCAAATTGATCTAGTTAAAACGTAGGACTTGAAGGATTATTCGAAAATGGTTGAAAAGAGGGTCAAACCAAATTTGAGTTTGAATTGTTTTGGTTCCAAAAGAAGTTAGGATGGTTTCTCCAACCAGGATTATATGTTAAAGAGAATGGGTTGTTCCTAACTTTATTAAAAGCGTTGAGTTATTCTAATGAATGTGGGCATTGATCGGCGATGTGATGGATCGAAACATTTGTAACATGCGACTTGAAAAGCTTGATTCATTTGATTTGTTGTAAAGAACATTATCAAATTTGGTTGTCATTATATTGATTTTTTCTTCTAAGGCTAAGCAAGATCCCAATGAATGAGCGTTTAATCGGGAATAAATCAATTTCTCGTTAGATCATTCCCATTGAGTTGATGTTTCGGCTAAGTTTTTAAGAAATTGCCAAGCAACATCGTGATTTTAGGCTAGAAAGTTTCCTCGGTACATTGATTCGAGCATGGTTCGAGCGTTGTTTTCAAGTCCATCGCATAAAATTTGGCGAGGAGTCTATTTTTCAAAATTGTGGTGTGGATATTTGATTAAAAAATCTTTGAATTTCTCGAAATATTTTGCAAAGGTGTCACCCCCAAATTGATGAAAATTAACGATTTCATTTCGAATTTTGGATGTTTATCCAAAAGGTAAAATTTCTTTAGAAAAACTTTTATTAATTCATCCTATGTTCTAGTTGAATTTGACGGCAAGCTGTACATCCATTTTTTAGCATAATCTGTAAGTGCAAATAGAATTAACCTAAGTTTGATTCCACAATCACTTAATTGTTGTAGTTTTATGGTTGCATAAACTTGTTCAAATTTAGTTGAAAAGATGTATGGGTCATCACGTTTAAAATTGCCGAATTTAGGATGAGTATTTATGTGATTAGAATGAATTTCAAAGTGATTACTCGTTGGGCTGGGTAAAGTGATGAAAGAAGGGATAGAAACTCAATCGGGAAAGATTCTATCTATAAGAATTCGAGAGGAATTTTCGTCGGCTATAGTTGAAGAAACATATTTTCGAACTAAACGATTCATAGAAGGGTCGCGATCCGTAAAAGTGTCGTGAGTCCAAATACTCATGCACCAGCGAGAATAAGGAAGGAGAAAAAAATTAATCAGCGAAAAGCAAGGATTGGATGAGAATTGAAGTGTTTTTTTTTACAAAATGAGAATTATGTGGAAATTTTTGTTTTAGTTTATGAATCTAATTTTTTTAAAAAGGGAAAGGAAAGTTAGATTTTTACAAAAGGAAAATATTTTTGATTTTTTTAATTTTTTTTTATATATGAAAAGAAGAAAAATTCAAAAACTCATTTTTTTTGCACAAAAGAAAATGAAGTTCAAATTTCCAAGAAAATGTTTATGTGAATCTTTTTGGGTTTTTTAAAAGAAGAAAAGGAAGTGGATTTATATTACAAATGAAGATTTTTTTTGGATTTATGAATTTTATGTTTTTTATATATGCATGAATCTAATGCAACTAAATGAATGCAAAACTATCATTGGTGGGTCTTAACCGAAAATTATTTAGTGACACTTTTGATTACTTCAAATAAAAGATTTCTCAGCCAGGTAACGGAAAAGAGTTATCGACGCACCAAGAATCACCTAGAAATGTAGTTGAAGGTTTAAGTACATTCAGAGGAAAAACCGCTATAATATTTACGAATCACGTACTATTTATAAACAACTATTTTCTTTGTCTTAGCCTAGACACCAAGAAATAATTTGTTCAAAATAAACCAACTGTCAAAATATAATTAAGCCCTAGATGAGCCCGCGACTCCCTTAAGTCCAACGTTTAACAGTTATTGTAATGACCCAGGGGATTCGACGCCCAAATTCCGATAACAATACACAAATCCTATATTACTTGTCAGAACTCTAGTATTGAAAATGCCAGATAGTTATTAGAAAGAAATTAGAGGGTGAGAAAAGAAAGAAAGAAATATTAGAATAGAAGAAGAAGAAGAAACAACAAAACACAAAGTCTCACATCGCAGCGGAACAAAATATAATATAGAAATAAATCTTTATTGAGCTTTAAAAAATACTTCCAATATCAGAGTACATCAACACATATGGACAGTTATAATAATCTGTCCTCATATACAGCACACAGCGGAATACACACTAATATATATCATACGTCTGAACTCCTCCATCTTACCTTCTGAAATCCGTAGCATCCAAATCTAAACCTGTACCACCCCGGGCTAACCCGAGCATTACAAACACTGGGTCAGTCTGGTGAACCAGAGTGAGAAAAGCACACTAAGTTTATGGGTATCACACAACTTGATTTTAAAGTCAAAATCTTTTCGAAAGAAAAGGATAATCCTAAGACCAAATCCACACATAAATACGGACGGTTTTTACCTTACGATAACACAAAACATTTTTTAAAACAATATTATTCTGATATTATGATAGTGTCTAAATACAAATAAGTAGAATCTAGCAGAACGCTTGCATCTCACGCTCCATATTTATAGAATACAAACAAAACTGCGGGCGCTTATTGGAGATTCGATTCTGACTATGATAAGGTATGGAACCATCTGCCGATAGTGTATCTCTAGAGGGGAATACACTGGGTTCAACAAGAACGTCTTGCAACCCGGCCCACACATGACCGACCACTCATTTCGGTTGAGTGTATTGAATGTATATCACCAACGGTTGGGCTCAAACCACCGTTTCCCGAAAAAGGGACATCATCGAAATAGATTAATGAAGGAAATGGATTTTCTCTAGATAGGTGATTATACACCCTAATGGGAGCGACCCACATAGCCATGCTGCCTGCCCGATTTTTGTCATTTCCCGGTTGATGAGGCCTGAGGCTACGCTTTATCTTTATAATCAGCACATCACATTCACTTTGAATGTCATATCGTCAGATCCATTAGAATCACTAATTGACGTCTACAACAATACATTACGTGTTAGCTAAAGAAGTTTCCTTCTCCGCTTCCACTTTTGGTACGGTTGGAGAAATCAATGTACGTGACCTTTCTGGAAATACGCTGTCAGACATTCCTCCATACAAGTCACCCAGAACAGAATAAACCGAAGGCACCCTCCCACTACATTCTAGGATTCACCTTGAGAATCAATAGCGAGAATTCCTTGCGAATCTGTAGATTCCAACCACGACAGAATGACAGTTTATCTCTGCTTGCATGTCAGAGATTTTAAGTAATCCTTCCGCTTATGAAGATCTGCGGTCTTCAATAGCTCCATCTCGAATTAGCATCTTAAAGGTATTCGTATTTGCCGGACGGAATGGTTTTCGAATATAAATTCGATCCCCGTCTTTCCGTACCAACAATTGTATGGGCCAAATTTGATAGTCGGTTATATAACTATCAAATAAAACAACCATTCATCCATATAAAAATGTATTCACTGATTCACTACTTAGTATCATTAGCCTCTTTAACAACCGTCCGTTCATTTATATTCTTTAAATTTTCCAATATTTGAAACATCGCTTTTACTTCTTATTATCAAATAAGAATATTCTCCAAATTCAATTTATTCAACTTATAAACTTTTTTCAAATACAGTTTATAATATTATTTACGGAAATCATACCTCATGTTTCCCCCACTACTCTCGTTTATAATCTAATACCATCCCTTTGAAAACCTATCTAAATCTCGACCATATTTACTTAACAAATTATTTATTAAACTCATATAAAATTCTTTCTATTTACGCTAAAAATCATTTACAATATTATATATGAGCTTTGATTCTATTATAAATAGAACCCTTATAAAGATTCCTTAATATCTCTTGATTATTATATTACAATTCATTTCAACAATTCAAATTCATTTGTTTAAAACCACAAAAACAAAACTTTTATAAATCTCATTTTAATACCTTATACAATTGTTATATTGATATACTTTTCAAATTCTTATATTGATCGAAACAATTTAACTTATCGTCTGTAACAACATTACAGATTTCATTTCAAAGCCATTTTACTTTCATTTATCAAATTCTCTTAAATAATACTCGACTACTTATTTGTTATCTAAAATCATATAATAATCTTTTAAAAACTTATATCTTAAAATAGTTCATCTCCTTTTATAACAAAGGTTACAAAACACATTCACAAACCTCTAACTTTATTTACTAGCTCGGATTCATTTCCAAATTTTTAAATTTCCATCTAAAAAATACTTTGTAATTTAATTACAACAACTTATCATTCGTTTCCCATTTCCACATCTTTAACTGCATTTAAAAGTCTCATTTTTCAATTCATTATTGACAACTAACATTCGCTGTTGTAATTCAAAACTTTTAACATCATTTACTTCTGCCAGTAGATACCATTCCAAACTTCGGAATACCACATTCCGATCTTCGGAATAACACTTATTTCGATTAATCATTCCGACTTCGAAATAACACATTCCGAACCTCGGAATAAGCCTCACTTTCATTTACTTAACTGAATCCCAATCATAAATTTCATTTAAAAATTCATATTCGTAATTTCCACTTCGATTTCTTTTAAAATATGAAACCCCATTTCCAAATCATAAATCCTTTCAAATCTGTGGATTTGTTAATCTTATTTATGAAATGTTATTTAATCACATTTCGTATCATTTAAAAAACAATTTGTTAAAACGATCATTTGTTACAAAAATATCCTCTTTAAACTCTTTTATAAATTCTCGTATACCCATGCTCCAATTATTCCATTTCGTTATTTGAAATCCATTTAACTCCTTTTACGACTGTTAAGGCCTTTATAGGACCGTTTCGACATTTAAATAACCAACATGATAATTTATATCATTTAACCATTCGTTTAATGCATCTTGTGTAACGACCCGCATTCTACGCATCTAGGATCGTAGAATATTTATTTCTTTTTCCTAGTAAGTCGTATGGTCGTGTACTTTTGGGGAACGACTAGTAGGGTCATTTCCCATGTTCATGATTTTTGCCAATTTTTAAATGACCGTTTTGCCCCTAGTTGATCTTGTTTCGTCCATAACTTTTGACTGGAAAGGAATTTTGACCTGAAACCACTTCCATTGGATTCGAATGATGGTTTCTCTTTCCGTAGAGTGGTCACATTAGTCAAACGGACCTACCGTTTGGACTGTAGGGCTGAATTAAGGTTCAGAAGTGGAAAAACAGCTTAATTGGGCCAAACCGGGTGATTAGCAACTAGGCCCAATGGGGGATTTCGGGTTTAGGGGTATATGAGGGCTGATAGGGTTAGAATTTCGGTTTCTTCTTCATTTTTCCAGCCGCCACTTGCTTTCCTTCAACCTAGTCATGGCCTCCAACATCTAGAATCATCCCAAATCACCTCTAAACACTTTCTAATTGAAGATTAAGCTAATTAGCATCAAACCAAGGCTAATCAACATCAAATCAGAGTTGGAGCTGCTGCTAAGCATTGGAATTGAACCCAAACAGAGAATCATTTCAGATCTATAGTTTATTTTGTGGCAAAGGTGAGTGATTAGCTTGCTTTTTCACTAATTATGGCTAGTTATGGTAATTAGCGAAGATTAGCGAAAATATAACTCAGAAAATTCTAGAAAAATTCCTAAAATTCTAAAACCTCATTTTATGCCTCTGATATGAATTTGGGTTAATTTCGACTAATTTTGCAAATCCCGGATTTTAGGGGATTAAGGGGTAATTAGTGATAATTAGCGAATTTGTGCATGATTAAAATCTGGAAAAATATTCAGAAATTCATAAATATTATTTTAGGTCTCTGTTAGAAAAATTGGCTAATTTGGTTAAGTTTTGTTAATCCTATCCTCAGTTTTGCTTGAACATGCTTAAGGGGAAAATATGGGTTTTGGGTATGTTTGATCCATTTTACATGCTATGATTCATGTTTTGGTGTTTGTGGTCGATACTATATGTTGCTATGACTGTATGAGATGTCTTGTGATTGTTTAGAAGTGTTAGTTTGGTCAAAAACGTCGTCGAATGGCGAAAGACTGTCGCTGGAACGAAGTGCAGGAATTTACCCGGATCGGATCGCACCCCCTATGATCACGAACCGAGGCTGCGCCACGCCACCAGGCGCCACTATCCGCCAGAAGGACCCGCTCGCGTGACGTGCTCACGACCCGAGTCCACTACACGATCCGCTCTGAAGCGCCACGAGCCACCCAAGCACCACGAGACGTGGACAAACGAAACCCCGTGCGTCATCACGACGCGATCCGAGATGAGGCGCCACGAACTAATGGGCACGATCCGACCAGACAGGGCGCCACGAGCTGACGAGGCACGATCCGTATGGCGCGACGCGATCCGATGATGGCGATCCGACCAGGAAGACTCCCCACGATCCGACTGTGATGACTACGAGTTGGTGACTGCGAACCGAACCAGGAGGCTATGAACTGAATGAAGACCGATCCGGAGGAAGATGACCATAACCCGAGATGCAAAGGTAGTCCAAGGGGAAGTTAGAGCTCAGGATCCAGTTGGGAACCAATGAGTTCACTTCGTGATTGGACTTTGCTGCGGGACGTGTGCAAAGGGGTTGTCGGTATTCATAACTTTGGTTCACCACCGAGATGGATAGTGGGCTTGTAGTGATAGTTGTACGGGATTGGATTCCGTCATGGCCCAAAGTATTGGGTGACCAAAGTAGTGGATATCGTATGCTTTATGCACTGAGTGAGAGATGTGAGGATGGTTGCTATGATTGATTTGTTTGCCATCACTATGACATGCACACCCCCACCCCGTATGCTTACACACCATATGTTAGTGGCACCATAGGGCATTGTACAGTATGTAGTACTAACTCTTTGGTTGCAGGTTCAGGTTCAGGTATGATTGGATTATACCTGTTATTGTTTGTTTAGTTGCTTATCACTCATACCAGACTTTTGTCTGACCCAGAGTTTTATGTCTCTTCTTATTACTCTGGGTGCTCACACGAGCAGACTAGAGACAGGTTAGGTGGATGCACGGGTAGTTGTACTGGAGACGAGCAGGAGGCTTCCACGTATGATATTTATGTATTATCTCCCTGTGTCATCGATGGTCACTGCTTGGGCATTAGTAGTGTACCTTTTTATTTCTTTTGCTTAGAGACAGTATTTTTGAAGTTGTAATAAGGATGTTGGATCATAAGCTGAATTTTGGATTTCCGCTACCATGTTAGACATGATTTAGTTTTCAGCTTATGCACTGTCTCGCCTGTTTTATGTCAAGTATTTTATTATTATATTTTATTCCATGCGCTGTGAGACATTTTACAGGTTCTTTGTTAGTTCTTCACCTTCTTTCTTTCCTTCTGACGACCGTTCTATGCTAGTTGGACATGTGTACAGCGCACAATTGGAGTAAATGTCGGCTAGTACGGGGCGGGCCGTCACATTTGGTATCAGAGCTCTAGGTTGCGTAGTTAACCTGGGGAAAGTCATCAGGGAGAGTTAGTATACGTATATGAGAGCGCGTATTTGCTATTATTTTGATTTTTCAAAATTGGTTTTCAAAGCTATATAGATATATATACTATTAGTATAGTTAAGGATGAAGTCGCACTGCACTAGTACCACCATGGAGATGGCTAATTCGTTCTCTTTACAGATTGAACGATGAACCGAAACTTGAGGAACAATGGTCGAAGGGGTAACAATGGAAATGACCCAGACTTGAGGACGATGTTCACCAACTTCATGAGGGATATGATTAGGGATGTTCAGGGAGCAGTCCCTAATGTTGTTAATGGTGGTGGCGTAGCGGTGCAGGCGCCTAGGGCCGATTTCGCCAAGCTGAGCAAGGATTATACTAACCTTGGTGGAAAGCCGTTCCACGGAACGGAATCGGCTACGGATGTTCAGAATTGGTTGGATAGCTACGAGCGCATCTTTGAGGACTTGGGTATCGAGGATGCGATGAAGAGAAGGCTAGCATCCCGTCAGCTGCAAGGACGGGCAATGAATTGGTGGGATGCCATCAAAGCAGCTACTCCCGAGGATCAGATTACTTGGGATCAGTTCAAGGCTCGCTTTAGCGATAAGTTTATCCCAGCTGCTCAGAAGTCGGTATTGTTTAAGAAGTTTCTAGAGTTGAAGCAGAATGGCAGGGCTATCTCGGAGTACGTTGCTGAGTTCGACGCTTTGTCGAAATATGGATTATCTTTGATTGATACTGCCGAGAAGAAGAATGAGAAGTTTATAACTGGCTTGGATGGATACTTGGGGGAAAGGCTTATAAACCACATCGATGAGACGTTTGACTCGATTGTGGGGAAAGCATTAAGGTCAGAGAGTCTTTACCCTAAGCCAAAGATTGAGGTTGCTATTGCATCAGCAGAGGAACCAAAGCCGCAAGCAAGCGGTGGAGGTAAGGAGAATCCCCAGAACAAAAGGAAGCAGAATCAGGCCCAAGCTAAGGATGGTCCAAAGAATAAAAGCAGGGAAGATTCTGAGTGTTTTAGCTGTGGCAAGAAGGGCCACTATGCTAGAGATTGTCTAGAAAAGCCTGGGGAAAGGAAGTGATTCAATTGTGGGCAAGTGGGACATCACAAGAATGAATGTCCACAACCTCCTAGGGAGAAGCAGATCGTGAAAGCATATGCTATCAACGCTGTTCCTTCTTCGTCGAATGCCCCAACTGCGGCGCAGAAGGAAAAAGGTGTCGTTATTCGAGGTATGCTTTCTATTTATAATGTTCATGTTCTAGCTTTGTTCGATATCGGGACTTCCCATTCCTTCGTATCTAGTGACCTGGTAGATAGGTTGGAATTGGAACCCGAGATAGTCGACAGACCTTTAGTAGTGACAAACCCGATAGGTGGTTTGGCTAGCTTCTGTAGGATTTGTCATAATATGGTCTTATCGAGTCATGGATGTATGTTTGTTGTGATTGCTTTATTTCGAGCTTTACTAGGTTTGGCTTGATTTTGGGAGCCGATTGACTCCAAAGGTATAGAGTGACAGTAGATTGTGAAGAGCCTTTGACGACCATTAGAGTGGATGATGGACGTAGGGTGGTATTAGATTGCCTACCTTATGTAGAAGATGATAACGGGAGTTAAAGAAGAAAATGTACATTGGATGGTCAGGATTTGGTCAAGTGATCGACGATAGTTTCAAGCAAGATTGGCGAGGATAGCCAAAGTCAAATATGGATGCTTGAGTGTTTGGATGTTTTGCTCATATCATCTCACGCAGGTTGTCTGAACTCGGAAGAGATGTTCCTTGGGTGCTTGTCTGATATTGGTTTAGGCCTTTGGGGCTTGTGCTCGGGGAATGTCGAGGTCGACTAGGGTGGTCTGCGTGGGAGATAAGTGGTTGTTGTGATTTTCATTGGATGATATCTTGGTTTACTCGAGGAATGATGGGCAGCTGTAACAGAATAAGACTATTCGATGGTAAGGATTGCCCCGAGTTAGACTCGATAGAGTTAGGGGATGACTCGAGTGGGACTCGAGAAAGACGCAAAATAATGAATTGTTTAGGACCCTATGTTGATGTTGTTTTTGAAAGAATAGGATGTATTCGTTGATCATAGAAGATGCAACGAAGGTTAGGACGATTCAAGTTGGACTTGAACTCGTAAAAGGAAAGAGGTGTTTGATTGATCTTAGAGATGCAACGAATAGGGGGGACGACTCACGTTGGACTAGAGTTAGTCGGGAATAGGTACTCAAGACTGGGTCTGAGTTATAGATTGACTCGAGTTGGACTCGAGAAGGCTGCAAGGAATTAGATTCGGCTCGAGTTGGACTCGAGAGGGCAGCAAGATAATGGGTAGACTTGGGTTGGACTCAAGTATTTTAGGAGGACTAAAAGCAGGGGTATATGGGGACGCCCATTACCTTGGATACGTTGGACGTGATCTAGTTATCCTTGGAGGATAAACGTACGTTGGACGTACGGTAGTCCGTTTGGAGGCGGGGCTTCCATTAGTTTTAGTTATCCTTGGAGGATAAATGTACGTTGGACGTATGGTGGGGCTTCCATTAGTTATTGATGTTGGTTAGACCAGACATACAGGTATAGACGTATTTATGGCTTTAGCAGGTGATGGATAGGATTTGTTTGATGGATGCTATGATTGCTATGTTTGTTCTTATCTTTCTTCTCTTGATTAGACTATCACCTGTAGGATCCTGTTGAATGGAAATAAGATAAATTTGTTGATCATGGTGATATGACGGGTGTGAGATACTTCACGTTAGACTTGAAGTATGTCTGAGAATTGTGGAGCGTCTGTTGATCTTGGAGATTCAGCGGATATAGGAGCTTCAAGTTGGACTTGGACTCATAGGTAGAGTACCTAGATTCATTGGATGAGTCTAGTTCACCTTTGGAAGGTGAATGTACGTTGGACGTGCAGTACAGAGATAGGAAGAGTACCTAGGTTCATTGGATGAGTCTAGTTCACCTTTGGAAGGTGAATGTACGTTGGACGTGCAGTACAAATTTGGGTAGGGTACCTAGATTCATTAGATGGATCTAGTTCACCTTTAGAAGGTGAATGTACGTTAGACGTACAGTACGGATATAGGTGTAGTGCCTAGGGTCATTGGATGGACCTAGTTTGCCTCTAGGAGGTGAATATACGTTGGATGTGCAGTAGGGATGTAGGCAAGATTCAGGTTAGACTTGAAAGGACATTTGGAATGTAGTTGGTGATTTGACGTATAGGGTTGGATTACCTAAGAAGATGACAGTATGGACGGATGTCGTAGTACCGGACTAGGTGCAGTAGCTGATGCACTGGGTAGGAGACATGCAAGTTTAGAGGCCATGTTTCTGGAATGGAAGCAACTATAGTATATCATGGGATATAACCTCAGACCTAAGTGTGAATTGGATTCAGAAACGCTAGTAAGCTTGAAGATTAGATCGATCTGGATTGAGTGGATCGGTTCCAGTCAGAGGGACGATCCTAACCTATTGGAAATCACCGCTAGGGTAGAGATGGGGATCGATGGCGAGGGAACGACTGTACTTGGGAAGTAGAGGATAACATAAGAAAGTCGTATCCAAAGCTCTTCGCTTGGTAAGATTTTAGCGGCGATAGTTCTTCCCTTGTTAGTAAACCGCATGCTAGGATATGTTTGTTGTGCTATCATGTATGTTTGATTGTTTGAAATTGGTTGATAGGCATGCGGGACCCATTGTTTGTTTCTTAGTTAAGGAATTTCGGGGGCGAAATTTCTTAAGGGGGGGAGAATGTAACGACCCGCATTCTACGCATCTAGGATCGTAGAATATTTATTTCTTTTTCCTAGTAAGTCGTATGGTCGTGTACTTTTGGGGAACGACTAGTAGGGTCATTTCCCATGTTCATGATTTTTGCCAATTTTTAAATGACCGTTTTGCCCCTAGTTGATCTTGTTTCGTCCATAACTTTTGACTGGAAAAGAATTTTGACCTGAAACCACTTCCATTGGATTCGAATGATGGTTTCTCTTTCCGTAGAGTGGTCACATTAGTCAAACGGACCTACCGTTTGGACTGTAGGGCTGAATTAAGGTTCAGAAGTGGAAAAACAGCTTAATTGGGCCAAACCGGGTGATTAGCAACTAGGCCCAATGGGGGATTTCGGGTTTAGGGGTATATGAGGGCTGATAGGGTTAGAATTTCGGTTTCTTCTTCATTTTTCCAGCCGCCACTTGCTTTCCTTCAACCTAGTCATGGCCTCCAACATCTAGAATCATCCCAAATCACCTCTAAACACTTTCTAATTGAAGATTAAGCTAATTAGCATCAAACCAAGGCTAATCAACATCAAATCAGAGTTGGAGCTGCTGCTAAGCATTGGAATTCAACCCAAACAGAGAATCATTTCAGATCTATAGTTTATTTTGTGGCAAAGGTGAGTGATTAGCTTGCTTTTTCACTAATTATGGCTAGTTATGGTAATTAGCGAAGATTAGCGAAAATATAACTCAGAAAATTCTAGAAAAATTCCTAAAATTCTAAAACCTCATTTTATGCCTCTGATATGAATTTGGGTTAATTTCGACTAATTTTGCAAATCCCGGATTTTAGGGGATTAAGGGGTAATTAGTGATAATTAGCGAATTTGTGCATGATTAAAATCTGGAAAAATATTCAGAAATTCATAAATATTATTTTAGGTCTCTGTTAGAAAAATTGGCTAATTTGGTTAAGTTTTGTTAATCCTATCCTCAGTTTTGCTTGAACATGCTTAAGGGGAAAATATGGGTTTTGGGTATGTTTGATCCATTTTACATGCTATGATTCATGTTTTGGTGTTTGTGGTCGATACTATATGTTGCTATGACTGTATGAGATGTCTTGTGATTGTTTAGAAGTGTTAGTTTGGTCAAAAACGTCGTCGAATGGCGAAAGACTGTCGCTGTAACGAAGTGCAGGAATTTACCCGGATCGGATCGCACCCCCTATGATCACGAACCGAGGCTGCGCCACGCCACCAGGCGCCACTATCCGCCAGAAGGACCCGCTCGCGTGACGTGCTCACGACCCGAGTCCACTACACGATCCGCTCCGAAGCGCCACGAGCCACCCAAGCACCACGAGACGTGGACAAACGAAACCCCGTGCGTCATCACGACGCGATCCGAGATGAGGCGCCACGAACTAATGGGCACGATCCGACCAGACAGGGCGCCACGAGCTGACGAGGCACGATCCATATGGCGCGACGCAATCCGATGATGACGATCCGACCAGGAAGACTCCCCACGATCCGACTGTGATGACTACGAGTTGGTGACTGCGAACCGAACCATGAGGCTATGAACTGAATGAAGACCGATCCGGAGGAAGATGACTATAACCCGAGATGCAAAGGTAGTCCAAGGGGAAGTTAGAGCTCAGGATCCAGTTGGGAACCAATGAGTTCACTTCGTGATTGGACTTTGCTGCGGGACGTGTGCAAAGGGGTTGTCGGTATTCATAACTTTGGTTCACCACCGAGATGGATAGTGGGCTTGTAGTGATAGTTGTACGGGATTAGATTCCGTCATGGCCCAAAGTATTGGGTGACCAAAGTAGTGGATATCGTATGCTTTATGCACTGAGTGAGAGATGTGAGGATGGTTGCTATGATTGATTTGTTTGCCATCACTATGACATGCACACCCCCACCCCGTATGCTTACACACCATATGTTAGTGGCACCATAGGGCATTGTACAGTATGTAGTACTAACTCTTTGGTTGCAGGTTCAGGTTCAGGTATGATTGGATTATACCTGTTATTGTTTGTTTAGTTGCTTATCACTCATACCAGACTTTTGTCTGACCCAGAGTTTTATGTCTCTTCTTATTACTCTGGGTGCTCACACGAGCAGACTAGAGACAGGTTAGGTGGATGCACGGGTAGCTGTACTGGAGACGAGCAGGAGGCTTCCACGTATGATATTTATGTATTATCTCCCTGTGTCATCGATGGTCACTGCTTGGGCATTAGTAGTGTACCTTTTTCTTTCTTTTGCTTAGAGACAGTATTTTTGAAGTTGTAATAAGGATGTTGGATCATAAGCTGTATTTTGGATTTCCGCTGCCATGTTAGACATGATTTAGTTTTCAGCTTATGCACTGTCTCGCCTGTTTTATGTCAAGTATTTTATTATTATATTTTATTCCATGCGCTGTGAGACATTTTACAGGTTCTTTGTTAGTTCTTCACCTTCTTTCTTTCCTTCTGACGACCGTTCTATGCTAGTTGGACATGTGTACAGCGCACAATTGGAGTAAATGTCGGCTAGTACGGGGCGGGCCGTCACATCTTGCATCTCTACTCGTTATAATTTATATATTTTTAAAAGTTTCCGACTATTATTTTTACCATTAAAATCGTATTTCAAAATCTTATGAAAATATTTTTATCTTTGAAATCATTCGAAATCCATTTAATATCGATTCCGAAAAATCGTTTCTTTTAATCGATGGTACTAAAGAGGCAGATGGCTACACAGTACCAAACCGTGAAATATAAACTAATTTCACATTTCATATCAAACAATATGATCATATTGATAAACGCTATCAATATCAGTGAGGGTCGATTCAGTGTTTGACGTATATAATCATATATGAAAATTTACATAATTACTGGTGAGGAATAAAGTTGGATCCCTCCAATCTATCCTTCTTGCAACACAATAGGTTACCACTGTTTAATTCATTATGGCCAATCAATATTCGTTTTCGATCTAAACAGATGACACAAGCAGTTCGATAATAATAATCAATAATAACTGTAACAGGCAATACTGGGCTAATAATCGAAATTCAAGCATTCAATTATTTATTTATAACGTTTATATTATTATAAACATAACCACTGAGGTAAGTTACCTCAATTGGATTTAATCGTTATACATAATGATTTGTTTCAATTAAATTAAACGAACGTTCAATTTAACTGTTTCGGTCAATATATGAGTAAAAACAAACAACAAACAAGCATTAACAATCATAGCACACAGTTATAAATCCCGACTTATATAAAATATAAGTGGGGAGAACTGGGTGAGTTTAACTCACCTTGATTCACCCGTCGCTGAAACAGTTCATTTTAATTAAATTAAATGGTCGTTTAATTTAATTAAAAACTCTAATAGAGCTGCCACTCCAACCAAACAAGCTCCATAGATGTTACGCCCGTTGAATAGTTCTGACGTCGCTTATTTCATCCCATTTCGTTACTATAAGGCCAAGTTATAAAATTTTATTATTATATACTACATAATTATATTATTAATTTAAACATAGCTAACGTTAACTAAATCGTGGTTAGACACGACACAAATGCCATTAGGCATATTAATTGGTTAGGCAGTTTAAATTAAACGATGAGACACGCGCGTTAAAATTTGGGCATGCAGTACCATTGGTCACGTTCAGTAATCGGAATGGCCAGAATATAAGAAGAATTAGACATGTTGTAAACTTGTAATTATATTATAAGGCATATATAATACGATCATTAGATAGGCACACTACATCTCTTTGTAAATTCTCACCTACTTGCTCGAAAGGGCTTTCTTTTGTTTCCCCTTTATACGACAGCTCCATCCCATGCTGACTTCACCATTCAGCAGTTTCGACTTCACCATACTCCTATTTGAAGCAAAACACATAACTACAGGTCCACCTCCCCTAACCGCAACTTCCCTCCACTTCTTCTTCTAATTCCTCCCAACTTCGGTTATTCCCTCCGGCATTCCTTACTTCGCTCTTCATTTACTTGTAACGCAACAGACCAACTTTCCATATGAAGCCATCCGCCACTTAAATCTTCTTCCCACTGCCACCATAATCCTTGAATCGCACCACCACCTTACTTCTCTGGTTCTATCTTACGACTTGCCTGCGGAACGCTGAAGCTTCCTTCTACTGCTTTCGTTTAGTGTTGAACTCCCTCACGTTAAAACCACACCCGACGCCTGCTGGTTACTTCCTTACGCGTTATAGTTTTTCTACTCCAGTTTTCAAACTCCTCCACCTCGTTGCTTCAAATATGCACGGCTGTTCTTCTTTTGGCACTCCGTCACGTGTGTGAAGCTTCCACAAGCTACACACTTCTCCTATAAAGCGCCAATACCCCATACGGTTTGAACCCCATCTCCATTTTTCCATGCTCTTCCTCCCGCCACTTCTTATTACTGTTTAACGCATGTCCTTCTTTCGTTTTCTTCTTCTTTTTTTTTGTTTTTTTCTCTGTTTTGTTACACAGTGCGCCCTCTCCTCCATGCCGACTTCCCATTGTAACATCCTAGATTTTTGAACGTTGATTACGAATATTTAAATCTGTTTAAATATTGATTTAGCGATATTAGCAGATTTTATATCGAATTTATTTTATAAAATCGAGTTCAAAAATATATAATTTATAATAATTAAAACGAGCTCGAAAACGACGCGGCAGTTCTTAATTTTCGATCTGAACTTTAATTGAATACACAGAAACCGTTATAAGTCGGAATTCTGCAAAACAAGAAACGTTTGAACCGATTTGATTATATTTTTCTAATACAAGAGAAAAATCGTGATTTCATCATGTAGATGGTAGGATATGTCTAGATTAAAATTTCCAATAGTCGCTATAGAATCGTTCATCGACCGTAACGGTTTATTTGATATAACTGCATACTGGATTCGAATCTGGACAAGATTCTTTTGAGACATAGTTATAATTTAATTTTTAGAATTTTATTGTAATTTTTAATAAATTAAATATGCAGCTTTTTATTCGAAGTATTTCGCACCCAATATCAATATTTTGGGATTTCACAATGTGAGTTAACCTACCGATATTGTTATATTTTCGGGACCGTGACACCTCGCTGGACACAACTGTATCTTTACTTCTGTCCGTAGCGGTCTATAAATAAATAGAATAATATATTTATGCTTAAACACTAAGTAACGCCAATTCTGTGGAGTAGAAAATATATTCTAACCTACCATCGGCACAACCTCTATTTTTCTACCCTACACTTTCTTTTCAATCTTTCACGAGATAACGTCACTGCATGCTCACGCCTAAAACATGTACATACACAGGCCTATCAACACTGTGTTGTCTTTTCCTTTCAACTGCTTGAATTTTCACTTCAACACCAGCTACTCCCGTTTGATCCCGCATCAACCTTTCACCATCAACTTCATTTCAGCAGCCTTGTAACTTTCAATACGAAATCAGTTTTCAAGCTGACATAAGAGATGAAACATCCCAAACCCTACCGTACTGATCTATCAGCTATTGAAATGAAAAGAGCATGCAGCTCCTAGTCCCCTGCTATCTAAAATATATAGCACCTATCCTACATACATGTATTGTCTCCATCTCAATGCTTTTCACCATCAATCCCAAATCACCTAGCCTGTGCACACACCCTACGCCCTACTCCTTGGATGCCAAGGCATCATCACCTATATATATACGTGAGAGCATCCATTCATTCCCAGAGAAAAAACAAAATTATAAAACTAAAGAAAAAAACGTTATGAAGGAAATAACGAAATGGTTTGGGAATAGTGGACCAATGGCTTGCGTTATGGGATGGAAAGAGTAATATAAGGGGAGGTTGGTTACGTAGATTATTTGTATTAGGTGGGAGCCGCAAGTAAAAGTGGCATATATGGGATGTCAGAGAAGAGGAAATATTACGTGAACAGTGGTTGTAGGGACCGAGTGCAGGAGTTTCGATGGTGGAGCAATGTGTTGGCAGATGAGGACTTGCGTGAGTATAGGTACATTGGTGTTACGACGTGGTTAAGGAAGAGAGAAGAGGCTCGGCGTCCGTAGCAGCTGGTGTGAGGCGGTATGGCAGCGTCAAAGTGGGGTTGGGCCTGGTAACGGTTATTGTAGGTGATGCACAGACGTATTGAAAAGAAGATGAAAGTAGTGGTATGAATCTTAACTAATTCAGTTGTATATATTATAGTGACAAATTAAGTAGTTAACATGCCTAATTTCGATGGTGCTTAGACGCCTTGTATAGCACGTATACAACGAATAAAATGTGTGCCCAGTTCCTTTAACACGTTGCCTAGTTGTTTTGCTCAGATGTGCCAAATCCAAAGTTAATCTTACCTATTTATATGAACGTATTAAATGTGCCCAATCTCCGTCGGATTTAGTGAGTTATGGCTAAGCAAATGATATACATAAGTATTAAGTTATAGGTCATTAAATGTTAGAATGTACAGTAGTGGTCTAGTAATGTTTCGAAATGGCCGACTGTCTTTATAATATGGGATGTATAAGTGTTGCAAACCATAGATACTAGGTATTATAAAACGTACATAACCCATTTGAAAAAATGTACGTGCCAAATCATCTATTCAAGTGACAAATCACGTTTCCATATTACCAATGCGGATTAACTAACGCAAGTAAATTATTAATTAAGGTTTTTACTGGCACAATTTCTCTCAACAAGGAAATAACGGTTCGAAATTTTAATGTATATAATGGACCATGTTTTATTTCGTATACGTAGAGCATAACCATATAAAACGTGGGACCAAGCCGTACTTAAACATGGCCGTTTAAGCTACATTATTTGTGCCTAACCAAGTTAATTGGGCATAATCATTTGATAACCGTTAATTTAGTTTAGGTGTGTATTAGGAAAGGAAAATAGCAGCGCATAGCAAGGAGGAAATGGTTGCTGCTGAATGGTTCGAGGGGGACGGGATTCATTTGTATGCGGTGACATGAGTACAGGGAAGATCTGGTCTTTGGACCGACATGATACAATGAAGTGGCTTGCGAGTTTTGGTTCCAGAACAGAAAAGAATGAAGAAGAGATGGGAATCTGGTGCGTGAGTAAGGAACCATGTCTCAGGATCAGCCGCAACTGCACCTGGATCGTTAGGACCGTTCCACGTTTTAAGTGGATTAATAATCCTTGAACATGTGTTTCTCCGCCCTATGGGGCGTAAGTCAGGTCAGTATGTCGACCAAGTCATCCATCGGCCCCGTAGTGACCAATATATCCGAGGCGCCTTGCTAACCATCATCCATATAAGTAAAATGTCCGGGCTCCATACCATGACACCACTCCTAGCTAGAAATAAACGTATGTCCTCCTTGAGGTCACCCCCGTTTCCGGTTCACACCGGGGTGTGAGACTCGCGAATTAACGCTATACGCAAAGCTATGCTATATTAAAGTCGTGCTTTGATCATCAACCACAAGACTCTGCTTTTCAACAGAAGCCTTAATCATTTGCATCTCAGCATGCCACACAAGCAATTCACGCCATGCGACTGATGTCTATCAATATATAACCTCTGAGCTCGTACGTCTCAGAGAAGGGCGTTAAGCAGGAGAATAAATTCTTCGCCGCCAAACAGATATATATTTAATAGAGATCAATTAACACAGAATAAAATCCAATGTCGGACACACATCCATTTACAAGTTCGTTCTGGGTCTGAACGAAACCGGAGGCACCTTATTCCTCGTCCCATATGTCCAATACAGGAAAGGCCATCACATATCCGGTCGATATCCAAGTACGTCTGGACGTTCACCACTTATTACCTCGTCTTGGGTGTACAGCCCCATCAAGACATCGGTAATCATCCAAACGTTGTGAAGACCTCCGGTCTTCAACCATCGTCTTCATCGCTGACTTATCGTTGAATCAGTTATTCAGAATGGGTATAAACCCGGCCTTTCTGATTAACTCGCGTATATTATAAACAAGTGCTATAAAACACAACATACGCCTCATTCCAATTCTGAATATTCTTTTATTCAAATGTTCTTTTCACAATTTAAACCAAATTAAGGTTTTCCAAACTAGTCGGGGTTAACGAACCTTACTGAAGTAATCATTTATTTTGTTTCCCAATCCCAACCTATTCATCCCATGGAGCAAAACTGGTAATACTCCTGTAATAACCCGGAAATTCTGAACCAGTTTAAAATTTTTATTTTGGCAATTTTAGCGAATTTTGAATATTTAAAATGGATTATTTTAAATAATATCGACGAAAATTTATTTTGAATATATTTAGAACGTATATATTATATACGTCGTCGTTAGAATATAAATAATTATATATAATTATAAATAGAATTGAAAATGGCGCGGTAGTTCGATAATTCGATTTCAAACTTCAATTGAATGTACCGGGTGCAAAACAATCCGGATTTCAGCGAAACCAAAATGATAGGATCTAATTGATAAGATCTTTCCAACGAATCGGAAAAATCAAAATTTCATAGCGGGAATCAAAAGATAGGTCCAGTTGAAAATTCTGAATAGTCGCTATGGAATTCAGGCCCTTAAAAATAGACATTTTGCAAACGACCTCGGATTTCGACGAAACCACTTTTGTTGGATCCGTGATGTCAAATTATTGCTAGGTTTTAAATTTCATAATTTTTCAAATCAATATGTGAGCGTGGCAAAGGAAAACGCGTTTGACCAGTTTCAGTTGATTTTAATCGACTGGAAATTGGCCATTTTTCCAACGGTCTCAGAATTCGACGAAACTAGTTTTGTTAGGACCGTATCGTCAATACGAAGCTAGAAAAGATTTTTCTGAAATTTTTCTGGTTAGTATGTGACCCCGGTAATTTGAAATGTACGTTTAAAATTCAATATAGTGATTTATATGTAGATTTTGACGGAAACTGATTCAAACGATCGAATCAGCTTGCGATACATATCGCATTGTGTTCGGAATGGGGGTAAAACGCTGTAGACGACAGGCGGTGGGCCTCGTTTCGAGGTCGTATGTAAAAGTCAACTTTTTGAAGGATAAATAAATAAATTAATTAATATAATATATATATCCTCCTTTCTATACCTAGCCCCCCTTATTCATTTATTCAGATCGAAAAAAAAAGAGAAAAAAAAGAAAACCCCACCGTTCATCGCGCCTCCCTCTCCTCCACCCTCCACCGCCGTCGTCGGCACCTGCGCCGCCCTCCCCTCCTCATCTTCCTCCTCCCCTCCGCTGCTACAAACCCGACGCCCCCCTGAAACCCCCAATCCCCTCCGTCTGCGACAGCGTTCCAACCCGCACACCCCCTCGCCCTCCCCAGGTGCCGCGACCCCCTCCCCCTTCGATCGTGACCCCACGCACCCCCCTCGTCCTGATGGTCACCGCACTGCCTCTCCTCAGCAATCGAAGGACCGACGCACCCCTAACCCCCCCCCCCCCCCCCCCCGTCAGCCGCCACTAGCCTCGCCCCCTCCTCGATTTCTGCCCAGACCTGCCACTACCGGCGAACTCCAGCCCTCCGATCCCTCTTCTCCCCCATCCGCTGTAAGTCCTCTTCTTTTTTTTTTATTATTTTTGTTTATATATAACTGTTTTTTTTATATATTAAAATCGATTTTTAGGGATTATAAAAACTAATTTTATATAGTAATTAAAACTGATGATGAAATGATAAAGATTTGATTTTGAAATAAATGAAAATTATAATTTTTATGTAAGTAGGATATTAAAAATATGATTTTTATATTTTTAAAGTAGTAAAAATATAATCTTTTATATTGTAGAAAGATAAAAATATGATCTTTACTATATAGAAGTAGTAAAAATATGATTTATATATTTTTAAAGTATTAAAAATATAATTTTTACATGATAGGAATATTAAAAATATCGTCTTTGTATATGTAGCAAAATAAAAATCTGATTTTTATTTTATATACGTTGAAATAAAGTGATGATTTTTATAATGATGAAATCTATATTTTTGAAAAGGCGAAATCTTTTTATATAGTAGCGGAATAAAAATTCGATTTTTATATATTGAATAGCATAATAAAAATTCGATTTTTATATATTGAATAGCGAAGTAAAAATTCGATTTTTATATATGGAATAGAGAAATAAAAATGTGATTTTTATATATATAGTGACTACGGGCGACGAAAGTGATAAGATGCGAGAACGACGAAGACTTCTACGAAAGAAGAGTCAAGATGATTGGATAGCTATCGTTGAGAATTTCTCACCTTTCAATTTCTTTTTCTAGTTATATATATATACTAGGATGCAGACGGTGTTTAGTAGCACCCGACACCCGTCATCCACAGACCATGGATGGCTTGTTTGTTTAACTGTTTGGTCGTGTAGTTGGTTAGATTATTTGGTTTGAATTGAATTGTTTGGCGAAATGAATGGATTTGATTGATGTGTGAATGGCGTGGGCCTTCACTAGACCGGGGATAAGGCTAGGCCTCGTCCCGTTTCTAGTATCGTGCCGTTATGCCGCCGAAATTTTCTAAAATATGTTAGAAAAATAAAAATATCATTTTATTTAAAGAATGAAATGAATAGAAATTCATATGTTAAAATAAAATGTTTTGTCGTTAAAAATATAATTTTTAACGTGAATGTGAATAAATAAATATTCATTTACAAACCGGACGGTTTGTTTATGTACACCTATTTGAATGACATTGATTGGGACGATAAATTTTACACATCGCCCAACTGCACAAATAAAATCTGTGTTTGATTGTTTGAAAACCCCACACGGGTGTTGGGATGAAATTTGAAGTTCACTCATCCTGATTGATTAAATATGTCGATCGATTGATTGACAGGCTGTTATAAGCGTTGAATATCTATATTTGATGCTTATGCAGTGTAGTGCACTTTGGTTGATGGTTGATTATTTTTCAATGATATCTTATACGTGTGATGTATGAAACCCCATATAATTAATCTTATATGGTAATTGATTGGGCCTCATTCCAATCGGGAAAATAAAGAATAATATAAAATAAAGGTTCATGTGTTGACTGTACTCATCCGTTGAGATTAGTCATGTGTTGAACGAAATATTTTAATAATAAAATTTACTTCTTTATCATTATAAAGTAAAGGTTCATGTGTTGACTGTACTCATCCGTTGAGATTAGTCATGTGTTGAACGAAATATTTTAACAATAAAATCTACATCTTTATCATATATAAAATTAGAGACTGACTGGAAAATAGATAAGATGAGTGGTCTCCTGGATATTAATCTGATGTTGGTTTCGGCCTTCGGGGTTAATATTCAGGGAATCGTTCTCTTACTAATTTACGGTTGGAGTCTGATTTAATATCAAACGATAGATACCTTAATTTTCATAAAATATATTAAATAACAAAATAGTCACACGTGGACGGTACTCATTCGTTGAGATTAGTCGTGTGTTGACAAAGAGATAGAGTCGTATATTGAAATAGAAATATTTTGAGATAGAAATATTTGAAATAGAAATATTTTGAAATAGAAATATTTGAAATAGAAATATTTGAGATAGAAATATTTTGAAATAGAAATATTTGAGATAGAAATATTTGAAATAGAATATTTGAAAATAGAAATATATGAAGCCGTGTTGATTAGATTGACGCCATTTTGACGTGAACGATATTTATATCGATTTTATTCATTTTAAAATGATATTGAAAAGTGATTTCGAAATCGAATATTTTGAAATGAAATTTGAATAGAAAACCGAAATGAATTGAATATATAACGATTTCGAAATGAATTGAATTAAAAACGATTTCGAAATGAATTGAATATAAAACGATTTCGAATTGAATGGAATAGAAAACCAATTTAATTTCAATTGAATATATAACGAATCGAATTCGAATTGAATTGAAAACGAATTGAATTCGAATTGAATATATAACGGATTTGATTTCAATTGAATATATAACGAATCGAATTCGAATTGAATTGAAAACGAATTGAATTCGAATTGAATATATAACGGATTTGATTTCAATTGAATATATAATGAATTTGATTCAAATAGAAAACGAAACGAATTTGATTTGAATAGAAAATGAATTTGAATCGAATAGAAAACCAATTTGAATTGAATTGAATTGAAAACGAGTTCAAATTGAATTGAAAGCAAATTGAAATGAACTCAAATTGAATTGAAATTTGAATTGAATAGAAATGAATTTTAAAACGAATTTATAAGGAAGAATTCCATTTTGATTTGAATTTGAAATGGAAGTCGAAATTGTTTTTGAAACGAATTCAAAACTATTTATAAAATTCGTTTAAAAAAAATAGAATCGACGAAATATATATTATATATATATTATATATATATAATATATAATGGCCTGAATAGAATGCGCCGCGCCGCGGTAGTTCGTGAATTTCGACCATTTATTTCAAACGGACATTACGGGATATCCGACCGTCGGATTCTCCTAAAACCGGAACCGTTGGGTTCGTATCGAAAAGAGCTTTCTAGCGAATATTAGAAATTCAAAATCTAACGGTTGGATTTGGAGATACGTCCAAATCAAATTCGAAAAAGGTCGCTGTAAGTGCAGTTCGATGGCCGTTGATGGAAATCGACTGTACGGGCCTTGATAAAATTATTAAAAATAGTAATAATTTGTCTAAAATCATAAGGAATGATTTGGGGAAAATTGGGGTGAAAAACTCCATATTTGAAAAGATAAAAATGGATTTTTATCGAAATGAATTAGTTTTGAACTAAATTTAAAACCCAATTATTTTTAAATAAATAAATTAGATTTAAAAAGGGGTTTTAAATAATCGGAATTTCTAATATATTTGATTGGATTTGAAATGGGTTTATCGTGAACGGTGTTTTAAATAACACTAGTTCTGTAACCCGATAATAAATATAATGTGATTTGGGTTTGTCGTGAACTGTGTTTTAAATAACACCTAGTTCTTTAACCCAGTATAAGAAGTTTTAACGAATCTGCAATTAGGTTGAAACGTAAATATGTAATCTAAATTATCAAATTTAGAAATGAGCGAGAATGGAGTATCACCAGTTTTGCTCCAAAGCGATAGTTAAATCTTTAATTAGATTTGAACGTGAAATGGTAATTAATTTTACCGATAACACCATGGTGTTAGATATGGAGTATTACCAGTTTTGCTTCATGGGATGAATAGTTTGGGATTGGGAAATAAAATAAATAATTACTTCGTTGTGGTTCGCTAATCTCGACTAGTTTAGAAAACCATAATTTGGTTTGAAATGACATCCAAAGGAATGATTTGGGAAAAATTGGGGTGAAAAACACCATATTTCAAAAGTTAAATATGGATTTTTATCGAAATGAATTAGTTTTGAACTAAATTTAAAACCCAATTATTTTTAAATAAATGAATTAGATTTAAAAAGGGGTTTTAAATAATCGGAATTTCTAATATATTTGATTGGATTTGAAATGGGTTTATCGTGAACGGTGTTTTAAATAACACTAGTTCTGTAACTCGATAATAAATATAATGTGATTTGGGTTTGTCGTGAACTGTGTTTTAAATAACACCTAGTTCTTTAACCCAGTATAAGGAGTTTTAACGAATCTGCAATTAGGTTGAAATGTAAATCTGTAATCTAAATTATCAAATTTAGAAATGAGCGAGAATGGAGTATCACCAGTTTTGCTCCAAAGCGATAGTTAAATCTTTAATTAGATTTGAACGTGAAATGGTAATTAATTTTACCGATAACACCATGGTGTTAGATATGGAGTATTACCAGTTTTGCTTCATGGGATGAATAGGTAGGGATTGGGAAATAAAATAAATAATTACTTCGTTGTGGTTCGCTAATCTCGACTAGTTTAGAAAACCATAATTTGGTTTGAAATGACATCCAAAGGAAGATTAAAGGATAAACTTTAAAGAATTTATCTTGGATAAAATTAATGGGAACTTTCCCCTAAGAATGTGAAATTTAGAAACTAGTTGTAGGTTAGTTAAGAAGAATGGTTTCCTAGATATTGATCTGATGTTGGTTTCGGCCTTCGGGGTTAATATTTGGGAAATTGTCCTCTTGCTGATTTGCGGTTAGTGGCTGCTGAATTGGAATGAGGCGTATGTTGTGTTTGTGTAACGTTTGTTTTTAATATACGCGGGTTGTTCGGAAAGTCCGGGTTTATACCCATTCTGAATAACCGATTCGATGATAAGTCGAAGATGAAGACGGTGGTCGAAGACCGGAAGTCTTCACATCGTTTGGATAATTACTGACGATCCTGATTGGGCTGTACACCCAAGAGGATAGAAATAGTTGGTGGTCGTCCAGACGTACTTGGAGATGGATGGATATACGAGGAAAGTGCCTCCGGTTTCGTTCAGACCCAGACCGAACTTGTAAATGGATTGTGTGTCTGACATTGGATTTTATTCTGTGTTGATTGATTTCTATTAAATATACATCTGTTTGGCGGCGGAGAATTTATTCTTTTGCTTAACGCCCTTCTCTGAGACGTACGAGCTCAGAGGTTGTATATCGATGGACATCAGTTGCACGGCATGAATTGTCTGTGTGGCACGCTAAGATGCAATGATCAAGGCTTCTGTTGAAAAGCAAAGTCTTGTGGTTGATGATCAAAGCACAGCCTACGTGGCAGCTTTGTGTATAACGTGAATTCGCGAGCCTCACACCTCGGTATGAGTTAAAAACGGGATACGGACTGCAGGGAGAGCACGACGTTTCTTTCTAGCTTTGGTGGTGTCAGTGACTTACCAGCCCTGACATTTATATACTTTTCACCTATGTGGTTGTTGGAATGCGAGGCGCCTCGATTTTAGGTCTGTAAGGACCGGGAAACGTGTGTTCAGGCATAATTAATCCTCTAACGTAAGTGAGGACCGGCCCTGAAGATCCAGGATTGCCCAGAGTGTGTAGTCCTGGGACATTTGCTAGAGTGTCTCGAACGCGGAGAGGAGCTTGCCCCTTGCCTCGACTCATGACGGAAATCCAATTTCCAATACGTGTATTTCGGCTTTATTTGTAGAGCCTAGTATGGCGACATAATGGGATGGGGCACTCATGCCGTCTATGATTTATATTTATGATTGAAATTGTTTTGACACTATACACTTATTATAGTATCAAATGATTTGTTTTAAACGTACTAAGCATGTTTGGCTATTATAAGGGAAAACCCTATCCTCCGGCTTGCGTTGCATTGTGTGATGGGACCTGGGTCTTATAATAGCTTCATTTTTCGAAAAAGCATTGCGCTGTTTATTCTATGCACTGGTATTCTTGGGAGGAAACCCATTCCGTGTTATACGGCGTGGTCCCTTGAATTACTCTCTTTTAAAGTAAAGCTTTAAATAACTGTTTTAGTTCTCACACCAGTCACATGACTGACCTGGAGTTTATTGTTTTTAACCTAAACTCTGGGTGCCCCTATTTCCCGCACGGGCAGCTAGTAGTTTTGGTTTTGCGGATTTATTTTCACAGGATCCTGGTTTACAGCTGGAATGATATCCGGAAAGCTCTGTATCCGTATATCACCTTCTAGTTGTGTTTTATATTGTTTTTCCGCTGCTATGTAATTTATTGAAATCTCTGATATTTACCGAATGTAATTTATTCATTTATACTCTGTATATTCTTGTATCTGATGGAATTGTTGTAATAGCAATGAAATGTTCTCCCGTCTGCGTTCTGATTTGTCGTGTTCTCAAAATGATAAGGGGTTTCGAACGGTCTAGATCGGTTTAACGACTGATTCGGATCGAGCGAAATTCCCGGTTGTCACATTTGGTATCGGAGCTTTGGTTTACAGAGCTCGAGAACAAGACACATTAGAACCATACGAAAGAATTCATCAGATATTGGATTAGTAATATCCAATTAGAATGACTCGTTAGAGATAGGATCAGTAGTATCCTAGAACGAGTGTGAAGAGTATATTTTTCAAATGAAAACAATTTTGTTTTGAAAATTTAAATCAAGTATACGTATTTGAATATTTATTTACTTTGAATTTGGACAATCCAATATATAAAGATTTTGCATATACGCGTCATGAACGTATATTCGAAGTTTTAATATACTAGATAGATATAGAATCACACTCTAGTCGCCCGAAGATGATTCTACTGAAGACTATATAGCATCAGTAGTGTGTGTTCGAGTTTCGAAGGTGTGATTTTCTATATATTTCCATTAGACTGGTGTGAGAACCAAAACCAATATAGCTAGAACATTTTGTTGTGAATTGGCATCAAAAACAAGATTTTCAGTATATATATCAAAATTATGAATTTGAAACGTTAATCCACTAATTGATTGATGTTTGTGTTGTTTGTTTATTTGTTTGATAATTTTGAACCATTTAGCCTAATTGCATCAAATATTGAATTGTATTGAAAATTGGTCGCATTTGCTTGCATATACATGTACTTACATTGAACAGGTCATAGCAAGGAGGCTAGAGCCGAAGAATAAAATTTGTTTGCCCGACAAATAGGTACATGTTTACTACATAATTTACTGTTTTGTTTGGGTGATGATGATTTTATGAGCCTATTGGCTAGCCGCTTGACTTTTTCTTTTTCTTTTTGAGATCAGAAGGCCTATATGGCAATTTCAAGATTTTCCCGTGGCTCCCGGTGCAGGGGAGGTTATGGCGAAATTTTTCGAAAATTTAGGGTGTTAGCCAAATTTATGAAAATTTGAAAATTCTCAGAAACTGAAAAGTTGGAGAATGGAAGCCAGATCGAACGTAGAGTTGATTGATCAAACCACTTTCGACTTTGTTCCTTTTCGGGGACGAAAAGTTTTAAGTGGGGGAGATTGTAATAACCCGGAAATTCTGAACCAGTTTAAAATTTTTATTTTGGCAATTTTAGCGAATTTTGAATATTTAAAATGGATTATTTTAAATAATATCGACGAAAATTTATTTTGAATATATTTAGAACGTATATATTATATACGTCGTCGTTAGAATATAAATAATTATATATAATTATAAATAGAATTGAAAATGGCGCGGTAGTTCGATAATTCGATTTCAAACTTCAATTGAATGTACCGGGTGCAAAACAATCCGGATTTCAGCGAAACCAAAATGATAGGATCTAATTGATAAGATCTTTCCAACGAATCCGAAAAATCAAAATTTCATAGCGGGAATCAAAAGATAGGTCCAGTTGAAAATTCTGAATAGTCGCTATGGAATTCAGGCCCTTAAAAATAGACATTTTGCAAACGACCTCGGATTTCGACGAAACCACTTTTGTTGGATCCATGATGTCAAATTATTGCTAGGTTTTAAATTTAATAATTTTCTAAATCAATATGTGAGCGTGGCAAAGGAAAACGCGTTTGACCAGTTTTAGTTGATTTTAATCGACTGGAAATTGGCCATTTTTCCAACGGTCTCAGAATTCGACGAAACTAGTTTTGTTAGGACCGTATCGTCAATACGAAGCTAGACAAGATTTTTCTGAAATTTTTCTGGTTAGTATGTGACCCGGTAATTTGAAATGTACGTTTAAAATTCAATATAGTGATTCATATGTAGATTTTGACGGAAACTGATTCAAACGATCGAATCAGCTTGCGATACATATCCCATTGTGTTCGGAATGGGGGTAAAACGCTGTAGACGACAGGCGGTGGGCCTCGTTTCGAGGTCGTATGTAAAAGTCAACTTTTTGAAGGATAAATAAATAAATTAATTAATATAATATATATATCCTCCTTTCTATACCTAGCCCCCCTTATTCATTTATTCAGATCGAAAAAAAAAGAGAAAAAAAAGAAAACCCCGCCGTTCATCGCGCCTCCCTCTCCTCCACCCTCCACCGCCGTCGTCGGCACCTGCGTCGCCCTCCCCTCCTCATCTTCCTCCTCCCCTCCGCTGCTACAAACCCGACGCCCCCCTGAAACCCCCAATCCCCTCCGTCTGCGACAGCGCTCCAACCCGCACACCCCCTCGCCCTCCCCAGGTGCCGCGACCCCCTCCCCCTTCGATCGTGACCCCACGCACCCCCTCGTCCTGATGGTCACCGCACTGCCTCTCCTCAGCAATCGAAGGACCGACGCACCCCTACCCCCCCCCCCCCCCCCCCGTCAGCCGCCACTAGCCTCGCCCCCTCCTCGATTTCTGCCCAGACCTGCCACTACCGGCGAACTCCAGCCCTCCGATCCCTCTTCTCCCCCATCCGCTGTAAGTCCTCTTCTTTTTTTTATTATTATTTTTGTTTATATATAACTGTTTTTTTTATATATTAAAATCGATTTTTAGGGATTATAAAAACTAATTTTATATAGTAATTAAAACTGATGATGAAATGATAAAGATTTGATTTTGAAATAAATGAAAATTATAATTTTTATGTAAGTAGGATATTAAAAATATGATTTTTATATTTTTAAAGTAGTAAAAATATAATCTTTTATATTGTAGAAAGATAAAAATATGATCTTTACTATATAGAAGTAGTAAAAATATGATTTATATATTTTTAAAGTATTAAAAATATAATTTTTACATGATAGGAATATTAAAAATATCGTCTTTGTATATGTAGCAAAATAAAAATCTGATTTTTATTTTATATACGTTGAAATAAAGTGATGATTTTTATAATGATGAAATCTATATTTTTGAAAAGGCGAAATCTTTTTATATAGTAGCGGAATAAAAATTCGATTTTTATATATTGAATAGCATAATAAAAATTCGATTTTTATATATTGAATAGCGAAGTAAAAATTCGATTTTTATATATGGAATAGAGAAATAAAAATGTGATTTTTATATATATAGTGACTACGGGCGACGAAAGTGATAAGATGCGAGAACGACGAAGACTTCTACGGAAGAAGAGTCAAGATGATTGGATAGCTATCGTTGAGAATTTCTCACCTTTCAATTTCTTTTTCTAGTTATATATATATACTAGGATGCAGACGGTGTTTAGTAGCACCCGACACCCGTCATCCACAGACCATGGATGGCTTGTTTGTTTAACTGTTTGGTCGTGTAGTTGGTTAGATTATTTGGTTTGAATTGAATTGTTTGGCGAAATGAATGGATTTGATTGATGTGTGAATGGCGTGGGCCTTCACTAGACCGGGGATAAGGCTAGGCCTCGTCCCGTTTCTAGTATCGTGCCGTTATGCCGCCGAAATTTTCTAAAATATGTTAGAAAAATAAAAATATCATTTTATTTAAAGAATGAAATGAATAGAAATTCATATGTTAAAATAAAATGTTTTGTCGTTAAAAATATAATTTTTAACGTGAATGTGAATAAATAAATATTCATTTACAAACTGGACGGTTTGTTTATGTACACCTATTTGAATGACATTGATTGGGACGATAAATTTTACACATCGCCCAACTGCACAAATAAAATCTGTGTTTGATTGTTTGAAAACCCCACACGGGTGTTGGGATGAAATTTGAAGTTCACTCATCCTGATTGATTAAATATGTCGATCGATTGATTGACAGGCTGTTATAAGCGTTGAATATCTATATTTGATGCTTATGCAGTGTAGTGCACTTTGGTTGATGGTTGATTATTTTTCAATGCTATCTTATACGTGTGATGTATGAAAATCCATATAATTAACCTTATATGGTAATTGATTGGGCCTCATTCCAATCGGGAAAATAAAGAATAATATAAAATAAAGGTTCATGTGTTGACTGTACTCATCCGTTGAGATTAGTCATGTGTTGAACGAAATATTTTAATAATAAAATTTACTTCTTTATCATTATAAAGTAAAGGTTCATGTGTTGACTGTACTCATCCGTTGAGATTAGTCATGTGTTGAACGAAATATTTTAACAATAAAATCTACATCTTTATCATATATAAAATTAGAGACTGACTGGAAAATAGATAAGATGAGTGGTCTCCTGGATATTAATCTGATGTTGGTTTCGGCCTTCGGGGTTAATATTCAGGGAATCGTTCTCTTACTAATTTACGGTTGGAGTCTGATTTAATATCAAACGATAGATACCTTAATTTTCATAAAATATATTAAATAACAAAATAGTCACACGTGGATGGTACTCATTCGTTGAGATTAGTCGTGTGTTGACAAAGAGATAGAGTCGTATATTGAAATAGAAATATTTTGAGATAGAAATATTTGAAATAGAAATATTTTGAAATAGAAATATTTGAAATAGAAATATTTGAGATAGAAATATTTTGAAATAGAAATATTTGAGATAGAAATATTTGAAATAGAATATTTGAAAATAGAAATATATGAAGCCGTGTTGATTAGATTGACGCCATTTTGACGTGAACGATATTTATATCGATTTTATTCATTTTAAAATGATATTGAAAAGTGATTTCGAAATCGAATATTTTGAAATGAAATTTGAATAGAAAACCGAAATGAATTGAATATATAACGATTTTGAAATGAATTGAATTAAAAACGATTTCGAAATGAATTGAATATAAAACGATTTCGAATTGAATGGAATAGAAAACCAATTTAATTTCAATTGAATATATAACGAATCGAATTCGAATTGAATTGAAAACGAATCGAATTCGAATTGAATTGAAAACGAATTGAATTCGAATTGAATATATAACGGATTTGATTTCAATTGAATATATAATGAATCGAATTCGAATTGAAAACGAATTGAATTCGAATTGAATTCGAATTGAATATATAACGGATTTGATTTCAATTGAATATATAATGAATTTGATTCAAATAGAAAACGAAACGAATTTGATTTGAATAGAAAATGAATTTGAATCGAATAGAAAACCAATTTGAATTGAACTGAATTGAAAACGAGTTCAAATTGAATTGAAAGCAAATTGAAATGAACTCAAATTGAATTGAAATTTGAATTGAATAGAAATGAATTTTAAAACGAATTTATAAGGAAGAATTCCATTTTGATTTGAATTTGAAATGGAAGTCGAAATTGTTTTTGAAATGAATTCAAAACTATTTATAAAATTCGTTTAAAAAAATAGAATCGACGAAATATATATTATATATATATAATATATAATGGCCTGAATAGAACGCGTCGCGGCAGTTCGTGAATTTCGACCATTTATTTCAAACGGACATTATGGGAGATCCAACCGTCGGATTCTCCTAAAACCGGAACCGTTGGGTTCGTATCGAAAAGAGCTTTCTAGCGAATATTAGAAATTCAAAATCTAACGGTTGGATTTGGAAATACGTCCAAATCAAATTCGAAAAAGGTCGTTGTAAGTGCAGTTCGATGGCCGTTGATGGAAATCGACTGCACGGGCCTTGATAAAATTATTAAAAATAGTAATAATTTGTCTAAAATCATGAGGAATGATTTGGAAAAAATTAGGGTGAAAAACTCCATATTTGAAAAGATAAAAATGGATTTTTATCGAAATGAATTAGTTTTGAACTAAATTTAAAACCCAATTATTTTTAAATAAATGAATTAGATTTAAAAAGGGGTTTTAAATAATCGGAATTTCTAATATATTTGATTGGATTTGAAATGGGTTTATCGTGAACGGTGTTTTAAATAACACTAGTTCTGTAACCCGATAATAAATATAATGTGATTTGGGTTTGTCGTGAACTATGTTTTAAATAACACCTAGTTCTTTAACCCAGTATAAGGAGTTTTAACGAATCTGCAATTAGGTTGAAATGTAAATCTGTAATCTAAATTATCAAATTTAGAAATGAGCGAGAATGGAGTATCACCAGTTTTGCTCCAAAGCGATAGTTAAATCTTTAATTAGATTTGAACGTGAAATGGTAATTAATTTTACCGATAACACCATGGTGTTAGATATGGAGTATTACCAGTTTTGCTTCATGGGATGAATAGGTTGGGATTGGGAAATAAAATAAATAATTACTTCGTTGTGGTTCGCTAATCTCGACTAGTTTAGAAAACCATAATTTGGTTTGAAATGACATCCAAAGGAATGATTTAGGAAAAATTGGGGTGAAAAACTCCATATTTGAAAAGATAAAAATGGATTTTTATCGAAATGAATTAGTTTTGAACTAAATTTAAAACCCAATTATTTTTAAATAAATAAATTAGATTTAAAAAGGGGTTTTAAATAATCAGAATTTCTAATATATTTGATTGGATTTGAAATGGGTTTATCGTGAACGGTGTTTTAAATAACACTAGTTTTGTAACCCGATAATAAATATAATGTGATTTGGGTTTGTCGTGAACTGTGTTTTAAATAACACCTAGTTCTTTAACCCAGTATAAGGAGTTTTAACGAATCTGCAATTAGGTTGAAATGTGAATCTGTAATCTAAATTATCAAATTTAGAAATGAGCGAGAATGGAGTATCACCAGTTTTGCTCCAAAGCGATAGTTAAATCTTTAATTAGATTTGAACGTGAAATGGTAATTAATTTTACCGATAACACCATAGTGTTAGATATGGAGTATTACCAGTTTTGCTTCATGGGATGAATAGGTTGGGATTGGGAAATAAAATAAATAATTACTTCGTTGTGGTTCGCTAATCTCGACTAGTTTAGAAAACCATAATTTGGTTTGAAATGACATCCAAAGGAAGATTAAAGGATAAATTTTAAAGAATTTATCTTGGGTAAAATTAATGGGAACTTTCCCCTAAGAATGTAAAATTTAGAAACTAGCTGTAGGTTAGTTAAGAAGAATGGTTTCCTAGATATTGATCTGATGTTGGTTTTGGCCTTCGGGGTTAATATTTGGGAAATTGTCCTCTTGCTGATTTGCGGTTAGTGGCTGCTGAATTGGAATGAGGCGTATGTTGTGTTTGTGTAACGTTTGTTTTTAATATACGCGGGTTGTTCGGAAAGTCCGGGTTTATACCCATTCTGAATAACCGATTCGACGATAAGTCGAAGATGAAGACGGTGGTCGAAGACCGGAAGTCTTCACATCGTTTGGATAATTACTGACGATCCTGATTGGGCTGTACACCCAAGAGGATGGAAATAGTTGGTGGTCGTCCAGACGTACTTGGAGATGGATGGATATGCGAGAAAAGTGCCTCCGGTTTCGTTCAGACCCAGAACGGACTTGTAAATGGATTGTGTGTCTGACATTGGATTTTATTCTGTGTTGATTGATTTCTATTAAATATACATCTGTTTGGCGGCGGAGAATTTATTCTTTTGCTTAACGCCCTTCTCTGAGACGTACGAGCTCAGAGGTTGTATATCGATGGACATCAGTCGCACGGCATGAAATGTCTGTGTGGCATGCTAAGATGCAATGATCAAGGCTTCTGTTGAAAAGCAAAGTCTTGTGGTTGATGATCAAAGCACAGCCTACGTGGCAGCTTTGTGTATAACGTGAATTCGCGAGCCTCACACCTCGGTATGAGTTAAAAACGGGATACGGACTGCAGGGAGAGCACGACGTTTCTTTCTAGCTTTGGTGGTGTCAGTGACTTACCAGCCCTGACATTTATATACTTTTCACCTATGTGGTTGTTGGAATGCGAGGCGCCTCGATTTTAGGTCTGTAAGGACCAGGAAACATGTGTTCAGGCATAATTAATCCTCTAACGTAAGTGAGGACCGGCCCTGAAGATCCAGGATTGCCCAGAGTGTGTAGTCCTGGGACATTTGCTAGAGTGTCTCGAACGCGGAGAGGAGCTTGCCCCTTGCCTCGACTCATGACGGAAATCCAATTTCCAATACGTGTATTTCGGCTTTATTTGTAGAGCCTAGTATGGCGACATAGTGGGATGGGGCACTCATGTCGTCTATGATTTATATTTATGATTGAAATTGTTTTGACACTATACACTTATTATAGTATCAAATGATTTGTTTTAAACGTACTAAGCATGTTTGGCTATTATAAGGGAAAACCCTATCCTCCGGCTTGCGTTGCATTGTGTGATGGGACCTGGGTCTTATAATAGCTTCATTTTTCGAAAAAGCATTGCGCTGTTTATTCTATGCACTGGTATTCTTGGGAGGAAACCCGTTCCGTGTTATACGGCATGGTCCCTTGAATTACTCTCTTTTAAAGTAAAGCTTTAAATAACTGTTTTAGTTCTCACACCAGTCACATGACTGACCTGGAGTTTATTGTTTTTAACCTAAACTCTGGGTGCCCCTATTTCCCGCACGGGCAGCTAGTAGTTTTGGTTTTGCAGATTTATATTCACAGGATCCTGGTTTACAGCTGGAATGATATCCGGAAAGCTCTGTATCCGTATATCACCTTCTAGTTGTGTTTTATATTGTTTTTCCGCTGCTATGTAATTTATTGAAATCTCTGATATTTACCGAATGTAATTTATTCATTTATACTCTGTATATTCTTGTATCTGATGGAATTGTTGTAATAGCAATGAAATGTTCTCCCGTCTGCGTTCTGATTTGTCGTGTTCTCAAAACGATCTGGGGTTTCGAACGGTTTAGATCGGTTTAACGACTGATTCGGATCGAATGAAATTCCCGGTTGTCACAACTCCATATCTAACACTACGGTGTTATCAGTAAAATTAATTACCATTTCACGTTCAAATCTAATTAAAGATTTAACTATCGCCTGGAGTAAAACTGGTGGTACTCCATTCTTGATCATTTCATGAATTCGATAAATTTAATTATCCCATTCACGTTCCAATCTAATTAAAGATTCACTAAAACTCTAATTCAGTTTTAATCTCAAAAATCATTACTTAACGATTATTCAAAGTTAATAAATTAATCTTATCTTTGACTGGGTTAAAGAACTAATGTCATTTAAAACACAGTTCACGATAAACCCAAAATCTCATTCCATTAATTATGGAATTTTCACGGAAAACAGATCAATATATATACTCGAAATAAACTTCCGTATCCAACTAATAATATAAATGGAATAACAACAAAGCCTTTTAAATTCCATTTATAGTAACGGTCTTCCTTCACAGAAGCTCACTTTACCAAATTGAATTCCATTCCAATTTATTTTATAAAATTGGAATGCTTTACTTTGGAAAATTTCCAATAAATCTTAATAAAAAGATTTATAAATTCCAAATCACATTTCACTGTTAATCGGGTTAAAGAACGAATGTCGTTAAAAACACGGTTCACAATAAACCCAATTCACATTCCATTTTTATTCCAATTACTAAATATAACTGGTAACTCCAATAATCTTAATTAAAAGATTTATTCTTTTCACACGGGGTTTAAGAACGGTGTTACTGAAGACACCATTCATGACAAACCCAAAAATCCAATTCTTTTATTCAATTCCAATTAAATATTACTTAATTGGAAAACTTTACTAAATCTTAATTAAAAGATTTATTCTTTTCTCAATTAGGTTTAAGAACAGTGTTATTTAAGACACCATTCACGACAAACCTAAAATCCCATTTGATATTAAATACAAGACTCTGAATAGAAATTATATCGGCTTATATTCAATATCAAATTCTAAAACCTACAAAAATCGTATTGGAAATAACGATATAAATATATCTTTCAAATTTCCACAACAATATCTGTATAATCACGAAATCCAACATCGAAATATTCCGAAGATGATTTCCATTCTAATCCACTCCAATTCATATATTGGAAATTCTGGTTATATTAAAACCCATTCTTATTCCAATTTATTTATTTAAAAATAATTGGATTTTAATTCTAGTTAATAACTAGTTCATTTCGATAAAAATATATTTTTATCTTTTAAAATATGGAATTTTTCATCCCAATCCTTTCCAAATCATTTATTATGATTTTACACAAATTATTAATATTTTTAATAATTTTATCAAGACCCGTACGGTCGATTTCCATAAACGGTCATCGAACAATACTTACAGCGACCTTTTCCAAATTTGATTTGGACATAATTCCAAATCCAACCGTTAGATTTCAAATCAATTATATTCGTTGGAAATCTCTTTTCGATACGAACCCAACGGTTCCAGTTTTAGGAGAATCCGACGGTCGAATCTCCCGTAATATCAATTCGAATTCAATGGTCGAAATTCGCGAACGGCCGTGGCACGTTCTATTCAGACCATTAAATATATATAATATTTATATTATATATATTTCGTCGATTTCCATTTAAAACGTATTTATAAATCGTTTATAAATTCGTTTTAAAACGATTCTAACTTCATTTTCAATTTTAAATCAAAATTGAATATTTCTTATCATTATATTATCTAAATGATAATATTTTCAAAATATCAGATTTTGAAATCTTTTACTTTTCAATATTCATTATAAAAATGAATAAAATCGATATAAATATCGTTCGCGTTAAATTGGCCCAAATCTACACAACACGGCTTCATATATTTCAATATTTTCGTGTCCTTCTAGAATCGGACATCGAGTTCACATTTCAATCCTTTACCGAACATTATTTTAAAATATTCATTATTTCAAAATATTTTATTCAACACATGAATATGTTTAGTGGTTTATACATTCAATAAAAATGATATTTTATTGCTTAAATATTTCTACTCAACACATGAATATTTTATTCAATATATGAATATTTTTAATCTTTTATTTATACATTAAAAATGATATTTTTGTTGTTCAAACTTTTTATTCAACACATGAATATTTTATTCAACACATGAATATGTTTACTCCTTTACTGAATATTACTTTAAAATATTTGTTATTTTCCAAATTGGAATGAGACCCAATCAATGACCGTATAATGTTATTTATATGGATTCCATACAACACATGTATATAATCACAATAATAAATAATCAACCATCATCCAGAGTGCCTTCTACAATGTATAAGCATTAAATATAAATAATTATTGTAACACCCCTCTCGAAAAACTAACAAAAAGATCTTTTAGCACAGTGGTTAGTGCGTGGTGTTGATATACGGGAGGTTGGTGGTTCGAGACCCGTGGTTGTCACATTTGGTATCAGAGCCTATATCCAGCCGGAATTGTGTGTGTAATGCTGCGGATGTCAATCGGTGTGGTACTGATGTGGGTTACATGCACAACACCTGGGTGGTGAGTGATATGAGCCAACGGAGACGTTGAGCTCTTTAAGGGGGTAGTCTGTAACACCCCTCTCGAAAAACTAACAAAAAGATCTTTTAGCACAGTGGTTAGTGCGTCGTGTTGCTTTACGGGAGGTCGGGGGTTCGAGACCCGTGGTTGTCACAATTAATGCTTACTACAGTCTGTCAACCAATCGATCGACATATCACTAAACAATTGGGATTAGTGTACGTCAAATATCATCCCAACACCCGTGTGGGGTTTCAACCAACAAATATTGAATATTATTTGTGCAGTTGGGCGATGTGTAAAATTTATCGTCCCAATCCATATCAGTCAAATGAGTGTACATAAATAAATCGTCCGATTTGTAAATGAATATTTATTTTCATTCATATACACGTTAAAAATTATATTTTTAACGATTAAATATTTATTTCAACACATGAAGATTTTATATAGTTCGTTTGCCCAATAAAAATGATATTTTTATTATTCAAATATTTTATTCAACACATGAATATTTTAATTTTCATTTCACATCACAACACAATATAGTCCAAACAAACAATCATTGTTTGTACAATAAATGGTGTCGGGTGCTGCCAAGACCGTCTGCAACCTAGTATATATTTAACAGTAAATAAATTTGAGTGAGAAAGAGTTCTCACAGTCGGTTTCCACTCCGCCAGTTTTATTTCTGAATTTCTGAATAGTTCAGATTTGAATTTGCCTAAATTTCCAACATGCTCCGTTTCAGTTCTAGTTAGTTTCATGTTGTAGTGTTCGTCGCCCTGATCGCAACGGACCTATGTTTGCATTTTTTCGATCTCGTATGTAAAAGATATGAATTTTTAAAGATTGGATGATTAAATAATTAATTAATTAAATAAATAAATCATGTTTTCATTAAACCTTAATCTCGTTTTAATCCTCCTCCCTGTACACGATGAACGACAAACCCAAATACAAGCCGCTAGGGCTTAGAACCGCCCCACTTAGAGGCTGCCGGCATTCAATCGGAGGGCGCCACCGTGAGCGCCACGACCTGCTCTCCCTCCCCCCACCATGAGTAGCCACCAGTTTGAACCCTACCTTGGTCCAGAATCTCATGTAAAGCCGTCGCATTTGGAGCCAAATTTTGGCCATCCTAGTTCGATAGTTCTGATTTTGACCGTCCAGTTAGTAGAGCTCAAAGAGAAAAACATGTTTGCCATTGAAAATTTCTTCAATTATTTTGTGGATTGTGTGGATTTTGGAGGAGAGGTTTGGAGAGTTTCAGCCGCTGAAAGCTAGGGCCGACGGAAGAGAAGGATACGATGTGGAGTTGGAGCGTATTTATAATATTTTAAATATTATTTTATTATTAAATTTCAAAAATACATGTTAACCAATCCCGACTCCAAATCAAACCCAACGACTATTGCCCCTAGCCAAATACCCCTATTTCGGACACAATGGAATATGTTTCGTAAGCCAATTCTATCTTTTGAACTAGTTTTTCTTTAAATTAAAAGATAAATCAATATATATTGAATTTAAACGTACATTTTAATTTTCGAGGCCACATGCTAACTTCAAAAATTCTCGAAAAATAAATCTAGCTATGTTTTGACGTTATGGTCCTAACAAAACTAATTTCGTCGAATTTGGAGACCGTCAGAAAAATTGCCATTTTCTGGTCGATCCTTATTGACTGAAACTGTCCAAACATGTTTTATTTCGCCACGCCTGCATATTAGTTCCGAAAATTATGGAAATTGGAATCTAGCAATAATTTTACATTCCGAATCCAACAAAAGTGGTTTCGTCGAAAACGGAGGTCGTTTGCAAAATGGCTATTTTTAAGGGTTATATTACATATATATATATATATATATATATATATATATATTACATAGCGACTATTCTGAATTTTAAACTGGACATAACTTTCAATTTATATTATGAAATCTCAGTTTCTTACATTCATTAGAAAGATATTATTAAACAGATTCTAATATTTCTTGGTTCGTCCAATTCTGACTTATATTGAATTCTGTATATTCATTTGAAATTTGAAATCGAATTTCCAAACTACCGCGCATTTTAGGCTCATTTTATAATCAAAATAAATTTATTCGTTCTAACTTCGTTTAAAATAAATTTTTGGTCACTATTATTTAAAATAAATCATTTTAAATATCCAAAATTCATTAAAATAGCTAAAATAAAAAAAATTAAATTGGTTCTAAAAATTCGGGTTGTTACAGTTTTCCTTGGTGGACATCTCTTTGGACTTAAATTCTTCCAAAATCACATCGGCACAATTAATATCATAAACACCAAAATAGGCTTTTTGTACTTTGAGTGTAGGGTTTTTGAAATTTCCGGAGCGAGATGTGAGAGTATGTTGAAGGAGGAGGTTGACTAATCTTGCTTTTGGACGGAAAAAGCGATTTTTAAACTCCAAATGATCATCGCTTTCAAATATGTGATCAAAGGTTTCCAAATCCGTTTCATCAATTACAAAATATGAAAAATCCGAGTCTGCGCTCTAACAATTTAAAATAGAACCCAAAATTTCACAATCCAAAACGATTTGAGTTCCTTTTACGCTATCCATACTTGATTCTCACCTCCTTCGTAAAAGCAACGATTCGAATTCACATAAAACAATATGACGAGATTGGGTAACATACTTCATCGTTATCTGTAGCATCAATTAAGCTTAGAACTTCATTTTGATAAAAAGAGAACGAAGATCATAAGAAGGAAAATCTTCAAAGATAGCGAAGGCTCCCATGTTGACTTTTCCATTTTCCATATAGTCAACATAGGCTTGAATAGCTTTCTTATCATTGTAGAGATGACCCTTGAGAGTTTTGGTCAATCTCATGGTTTTTGGCATGTTAGAGAAAGCCATTGGATATATGTTTTGAAGAGAATAGAATGAAGATAGTTGTTTTGAATTTTGAATGAGAGGTAGAAAAATAGAATTGAATAGATAAATAAATAGAGATTGAATGGGCACAACTTTTCTGAAATTAAAGACACATTTTCAGATCTTGGGAGTTGGTGAAAAGATGGAGGGAAGTTTGAAAGTTTAAACTTTTGAAATTCAAAATTTGAATTTCATTTATTGGTCTATATGTCGACATGTCGATTTCTGTATGTCGACATATATGTTGGTTTTCGAAAGACATGTTGATTTGACTTTGTTTTATTATATTAACGTTTTATATTTTAGGTTTATTATTTCCAAAAATAGTATTAATCCTAACAACCATTGAAAAAAAAAATTATTATTTATTATTTTATTACTATTTTAAATTTAAAAATTCAAATTTGAATTTTTAGAATTCAAGATTGAATTTATATTTCAAATTCAAACAAGGCAAAACACTCATTCATCCAAATCAACCAAAAAAATAAAAACTAATTAATGTGTATCCGCTTTTTAGATCCATTTCTTCAACATTTTCTGAATTTTGAATCGCTGTGAAACACATATTTGAATTTTCGATTTCTAGCTCTTCATCACTTGTTGATGAATCTAAATCGTCTAAAGTTGTTGCATATGTCATCTTTCTCTTCTTTGACGAATTACTATTGTTTGTTTGTTGATTTGATTTATCTGGATATGGACATATTCTCTTTATATGTCCTGGTTTGTTGCAGTTGTAACATCTATCATCATTTCTTCCCGAATTTCCTTAATTGTTTCTCTGAAATTATTTCTCCTTTTATGTCTTAGAAATTTTCAGAAATTCTGTATCATTAAAGAAATTTCTTCATTATCCTCATTGCTTGAATCAGTACTATTTGTGGCTGCTTTGAATGTTATAGATTTCTTCTCTGTGGGATTATTTTCCTTTCTTTTCTGTAATTGAACTTCGAACGACATCAAATTCCCTATTAAATCTTCAATCTTCATTTCACAGACATTATTGGCTTCTTCAATCACTAGAGTTTTCTGATCCCATTCTGGAGTCAATGAATGAAGTAGTTTTCTGACTTGCTCTTCTTCTGAATAAGTTTTTCCCAGAGCCATTAATGAATGCACGATTTCCTGGAATCTGCAATACATATCAGAGGCAGATTCATTCTCATTCATTTTAAACAACTCAAATTGATTGATTAGCATTGATATCTTTATTTGTTTAACTTTATTGGTTCCTTCATGAGTAACTTGCAATGTTTTCCATATTTCATAAGAAGACTTACAAACTGACACTCTATTAAATTCATTAAAATAACATATTCATGGCCTTAGAATTACTTTGTGCAACAGCCTTTTGATCATCAGTTTGTGTGATATTCCATGTGTCTAATTCTACTGATTATAAATATATTTTCATTCTACATGCTCAATAAGAATAATTACTATCAGTAAATAGTGGAGGTCTAACAGTGGACTGACCCTCTACAAAAGAACTATTATTACAAGTGTTGGTTGCAATTTAATCTTTCCAAAATTCAGATTATGAAATGTTGAAAACCAATGTTCCAATACCAATTGTTAAGGATGCGGAATGCGGATCTTAAGGAAGAATTAACACTAGAGGGGGGGTGAATAGTGTTTATGAGGAATTTATAGAAATCGTAAAATAACTTGAATTTCTATGTGAATCACACAATGATTATCACACCAGAAATGATCACAAATATAAACAATTGCAAACTTAGAAACAAGTAAATATAAAAGGCCAAAAAAAAGAACATACCGGATTTTATACTGGTTCGGATTACTCCTACGTCCAGTCCCACGCAACGCTGGATTGTGTAGAGTTTTATTATTATCTATACCCAAATACAACACCCTTGATTTAACGGCTACAAGGTTAACATTGATTCCACCACCCTTGATTTCACGGCTACAAGGTTAACACCGCTCCATTCCTTGATTTCAGGGCTACAAGGAACACGCCCTTTCCCAAACAATTACAACAACCCTAGAACTCTTCAATAGTAATTCAAATAGATAGTAATTGATAGAAATTGAAAAGAGAAAGAGAGTGACATAAATTTTGTTGAATCAACAGAGTATAAGTATAGAAATCAAAAAAATTATGTACTTTAATGGTGGTAAGTAAAGGGGTGAAGAAGGAGAAGAAGAAGTGGTTAAATATTCGAAAATGACCCCCATTTATAGTGTCCCAAAGGTTGCAACGTTTCCGAAACATTTCAAATAGTGAAAAGACACTTCCTTTGAAATATAAAAATATGACGGTTATATGTCGACATGTCCATAAATGTATGTCGACATTTGTATGTTGATTTTGAATTTTATACCATTTTTCAAGTGTTTAAACTAATATATGTTCTGGAAATTCCTAAAATAAAAACTAATGTTTAAATTAGATTTTCTAAAGTGTAAAAATATATAAAAACATAGTAATATATTATATAAACATATTTATAAAGTTATATAATTTAAAACTACAAAACTATATATGTAACAACCAGCATTTTACATTTCGAAGGATCGTAAAATATTTCTCTTTAATTCCCTAAGGGTTGGATCATTCTCATATTTTGATATGTTGTTTATGGGGATGTGATACGTATCCATAATTTTTACGAATTTTTTGTGTGACCATTTTCCCCTGTCAGTTTTGTTCAAGGCATGACTTTTGACTGGGATCGAATTAGGTGCTGAGATCAATTTCATTGGAAAGGAAATGATGTTTCCAATTCCGTAGAGTGGTTATATTAAAGATTTGGCTCAGCGGTTTGGGAGAAATTGTTGTTTTAGTGTTTTCCAATTTATGTTCAGGTTTTATGAAGCCATTGATGGGCTGATTTGGGGTGGCCCATTAGTGGGCTGGTGGGAGGCTATAAATAGAGGGTTAGAGGCATGGAGAATAGTTCACTTTCTTCATTCTCTTATTTGGAGATCCTCCTTTCTTAATCAAATACACATTTCCACCATTAAATTTCTAGATCTACATGAGAAGATTGAAGATTAATATCAATCGAAGTTAGATCTACATCAAGTGAAGAAAGATCACATCAAATCGAGAGGTTTGAAGGTTGTTCTTCGTTGTTCGGATTCGTAATTCATCGTTTTTAAGCTAGATCAAAGATTTGGTGAGTGATAGGCATCTCTCACACGCATTCAATCAAGTATATGGGTTGTTTGATCTTAATTTCATCATTTTATGATGTTTTCACCAAGATATACATAATGGTAAGATATTTTCATTTGAAACACCATAGGATCTAGTCTAGCAACTTAAATCGGCAAATTCTTATGTTAATTCATATGTTTATGCAATTTTAGATCTGTCCTTTTGTTTATTCATTGATTTGTCATGATGTGGTGAATTTTATACGACTATTGATGAATAATTGCCATTTTGATGTTGTTGATGATTTCATAACGTGTTTATGGTTGAATTGGATGATTTGGATGAGTTGTTTGAATCGATGTTGTCGTTTGGTGATGATTTGATCAAGTTTGGAGCTATTTTGGTTAGATTTGGAGTCGGGTCATTTTTGAAGTCAGGTCGTGTGTCTTGTTCTCTAAGAAATGGACTCAGGTCGTTCGGGTGGAAGGTTGGATCATGGGTATTCAGATCGTTCGAGTGGAAGCTTGCATCGTGGGTATTTAGGTCATTCGGGTGGATCTTAGGTCGTGGGAACCAGGTCGTTGGGGTCCAGACCGTTCGAAGTATGCTGGCAAAGCAAAACAGGTTGGTGGCTTCGGGTCGGCTATGTTTGGGTCGGTCTGTTCTGATGATGATGGGTCAATGGACGGGGAACGACCTAGTCAGGTCGTTGGGTGTACAAAGGAGAAGCAGGTCGATCTGCTTGTTGAAGAGAGGGTCGTTCGTGTGTTTCGGGGAATGTTAGCCAGGTCAGGTCGTTGGATTGGAGATGGATCGTAGGTTTAGTGGGGTGACCGAGGGGGTCGGGTCGTAGGACATAGGTCATTTGTGACCTAAGGGGGACGACCTAATGATGAAGGACCATTATTTGATGATTCTGGTTCGGCAATGACTGTGGCTTCGAAGTATATTTAAGTGGGAATGTTCGAAGTGATATGATGTGTTCGTTGATCATCGTAACGCAATGAATGTGAAGACGACTCAAGGTGGTGAGTTCGTGGATAATGGTTGCTCAAGAAGTCGCTTGAGAATGCGAATAGTCATCAGGTTGGATGGCTAGAGATATTGAAGGTCGATAGATTATCGTTGTCGCAGGTTCTAGCGGATTCAAAGCAGGGGTACATCGCGGGCACCCAAAGACTAGAAGTGGCTGGTTAAGTACTCTAGGAAGTCACGATGGGCCCAGAGATACAAGTCACGATGGCGTATGGAGTTTTCCTAGAACCGGGGTTTACCATTAGCCCTTGAAGGACGGCAAGATGTTGAGTTGGCCATACGATTAATGATGGTTTCAAATCAGGATTGGCGGTGATAGCCAGAGTCATGAATGATGATCGTTTTGCTTGTACCATCTTGTGTAGATTGTTCGACGTCGAATGAGATATCTCTTGGGTGCTTGTCTAATATTGGTTTAGGCCTATGGTTGGGAGATGTCAATGTCGATTAGAATGGTCTACACCCTATAACTGGTTGCTATGAATGTATAGTTATTTCTAAATGCTTGTTGTAAAGTCTATCACTTTCGAATGTGGGAAAGACGGGTTGAGTTCTCCTCTGGTGTGTTGGTAGATCATTTGATTACTCTTCCTATTCTCATATACTTTATTGATAATATTAGATAGTTTTTTTTATTTCTTACTAAGATTGTTGTCTGACTCAAGATTTTATGTTTCTCTCTTATTACCTTGGGTTGTTCATTCATGTGTTGGGTAGGCAGACTGAGTAGCAAGTAACAGGTAGCAGGTCTTGGTGGAAGATGATGCAGATCGATGACAAGCTGGAGGCTTACGTACTAGTTTCTTACTACTATCTAGTATTTCTGTTTCCGTTGTTTGATGATTATTCTGAGTGTTGTAGTGAGGCCAATTTGTACAGACACTTATGTTGTAATCCAAGGATGTATGGATACTCTTTCTAGTTGTTATGAAAGTTCAAGTTTCTACTCAAATATGTTTCACTATTATTACCTGTTGTATATGTTATATTATATCTTATCCTTGTGTTGTGAGTTATACGACAGGATCCGCTTGTATTATCTTACCATGATGATCGTCCATAGCTGCCTGATATACCTTTCAGCGCATCATTTCCCTTATTTAAGTGCAGGAATTATGGGCGGTCATCACAATATATATATATATACATATTATAAACATATTATTATAAAACATTATTAAACTATATATATTATGAAATCATTTAGAAAAGTAGTTTGAAATAACTTGAAATCAGAATTTGAATTTTGAAAGCAGAGTTTGAAATTTGAAAAACAGAATTTGAAAATGGAGTGCTATTTAGAGTCTTACATATAAACTAGACTCAATTACTATATTTTCTTGAGCTCTTGAAATCTTGATACTCATGAGTCTTGAATCTCCTTTGAATTCTGAACCCTTTAAAACTCTAAAACTGTATAGTCTTCAGTATTTAAATCCTGTATACAAATCATGCATGTATATATGTATACATGTATATGTATGTATGTATGTATTCTAGATAAAGATGTTAGTATATAATTTATAATCAATTAATGATGATAATTGAGATAAGGTTGTTGTCATCAAAACCATTCTCCAACACGTTGCACACGACAATATCATTAAAATAATATTTATTTTTAACATAAAAATAAAAACCTTGTTATATAATATATAATAAATTTGATATAAAATATATAAACTATTAATTAAAATTATTATTGATGTTTATGTGAAATTTATGTTCTACAACTTACACAAACAATATGTATGTGTGTGCATTTGAGATTTTTTTTTCATACTTGTTAATATAAATATATTAGTGTGTAAATCGTATGTTGCACACGATAATGTTATTAAAAATAATATTTATTATTTTAATGTTAAAATGAGAACTTAATTATGCAATATATGATAAATTTTGATGTAAAATACATAAACTATTAATTAAAATTATTATTATTGTTGATGTGTAATTTATGTTCTATAGTTTATAAAAGCAATATGTATGTGTGTGTGTATATATGTATTTGAAAATATTTTTAATTGTTTTTATTTATATAGATATTGTTGTATCTAACAATTCTATGATTTTTTTTAAATGAAAACAAACATATATTTATTATTATCAATGTGCTTGTAAGTGTACTGTTATACTTCATCACAGACAAAATATAATATTTATATTTAAATAGAATACTACTGTATAAGAATTTAAATATTCATACAGTATTTTATTCAAATATAATATTTTATTTCAACATTTCAACAATACAAATTTATAATTCCACTATTTGTACCATGCACTGTAATTCGTTACATTTCATATTCAATTTCATTTGTATACATTGCTCCTCGCTACAGTTCACTCAGTTAAAGTCATTCATGTTACCTTTCATTTACACAGTTGTATACACATACACTTCACTCTCTGTTATTATATAATTGATACATTCATTGACACTGTCACTTGTCTTCTGTCTGTCTTCTTCACTGTCAGTCCAGTCTTTTGCTTACTTGTCACAAAAAGAAACACACAGTAATCTGGAACAAAATTAATTTTACATTCTGGAAAATATAATTTTTATTTTTAAAAATTAATTTGGCTTAGAATTTTGGTGTGTTTCTCATCATTTTCATGACTTCATCTAATTTATATGTTATCCATCTTTGTCTAGACAACTTGTGATATTCACAGTGATATAATGTAAATACCATAAGACAAAAATCGTCTGTAGTGCTCACACAAATATATATTCTTTGGACGTGCACTATACATGTATACACATACATGTGTATGTATATACACATATTTCTGTCCAGGGGCAATATGGTCAGAATTGGACAAATATATCAACATGGTGTGTTCAGTTGAAGCCCAACACACATGCACAATGCATGGGTCAGGTATCCATGAACACATGCACTAAGGGCGGCCATAAAGACCAAGCTCGACCCAATGCAAGTGCATGAGCATGGACCAAAACAAGTGGTCGAGCAGCAATGGTAAATGGACAGTGCAACAGTCGAATGCAAGTCAATAATCAAGTGACATGTGCAACAAGTTGCAAGCAATCAATAAGAATTACACGACATGTCCAGATAAAGGAAAAAGTATTTCAATGCAGTGCACAGTTTTGAGAACAATGCACAGAATTAGTTCTAAATCCATACAAGTTCAAAAACAGGAAATTGCATCGTAAAATAGGTAATATGCATGGCAGCTCAATGGCACAGTGGTGAGCAAATCCAATGGAGCAAGACATGATCAAGTTCATGTGCACATATGGACATGATCAAGACAAACATTTACCAAGATGGAAAATGTCAAGCTGATCACGTTACAATAGGACATCAAGTCGATGCAAGAATGAGAAACTCAGTTACATGCAGTATGGATCCATGCACTCAACAAACTCCAAAGAGGCAAACAGAGAATTAACGGTTCAAGTGTATACAAGCTACAAAGTGCCAAAGTATATATTCAAGTGAAAGTCAAACATTCCATGCATGCAATAATGGCACAATGAAATACACAAACCAAATAGCATCAAGGATAAGGAAAAGTGGACAAATGGATCAAGTTGGCAAGCTCAAAATGTTTTTTAGAAATAGTTCAAGAAAATATCAATCAAAATATTTGGCAAGCTTTCTGAATTATTTCTAGAAACACTAAGGCAAATCTTGGGCAAGTTTTCAACAGAACATTCCAGTTTTCAAATGGATCGTATATGGCAAAAATCACGATGCATGTTTTTGAGCATTTGACAAATTTTTACAGTTCAAAAATACTTGTCAAGTTTTTAAAGCAGTCCCACAAATAGTAATCTCTCCATAATTATGGTAAGAAAGTCTCCTTAACATTTCCAGAAATTCAGTGTTCGAATATTTGGCAAGCTCGAGGAATTTGCAAACAATTTCCATAATCCATAAAAGGCAAGTAATCGACCAAATGCACTACTGTTTTCAGGAAATATATTCATCCAGAAAATCAAAGGAACAAAGTTTGGAAAGTTATTATTTGAAATACAAAATTTTCCCAGAAATTATCAATGTACTCTTGGCATTTTTTTTATATTGAAAAAAAAAACAATTTTATTTTGTTCCCAAAATTAAACCAGATCTCATAACCATTTTAAATCAAGTGTCAATGCCGAATTTAATCAAGGCAACAAGACAAGAAGATCATTTGTGTTTCCTGGAATCATTTACTCACTCACAGATACAATAATTTCCAGAAAGTATTCATGAAATGGTAGCAATGTTGCAAGGGGAATATTTACTTTCCAGAATTTAATCAAGGCAACCAAAAGGGGAAAGCAAGGGGACACAAACAATATCATAAATTTCCAGAATTGCTCGATTTAAACAAAGCCAGAATCACGCAAATATCATTCAATTAAGGCAATAACAATCTCGCATAAAATCAGACGAAGTCACGTATGAAATCTGAGACAAAATAGGGTTTTCTATAACCCTATAAAAACCATTCGTCATCGGCAAAGGCAGGGTATCTAAAATCAAGCGGTGAAATCATATAAATAAATTCAGAGTACTCACAAAATTTGGGGTTTTCGATCAACTTGCAAAGCAACAGATCGATCGACAAGAAGGCACTGAATAATCGAAGCCAGAGAACAAATACTAATCATACTTGAAGTCGCGGTCTGAATTCCATAATAAAACCCTAGGATGGGTGTAACACCCCGTATTTTCTATGAACGTATAAGTAACAAATCAGAGGATAATTAATTTTCAAAATAAGAATCAAGGAAAACGGATTGCGCCATTGCGTTCGTCTCGAAATTCTGCTTGGAAACAAGTCCGAGTTTGCAAGAATCGGAGTCCGTATGAGGGAGATACGACCCTCCGAAGTTTCAGAAATATTTAGAGTTCAAAACAGCTCGAATTCGAATTCAAAATTCGAATTTCAAACGCAGAACAGACTGGGCGGGAAATTTCCCGCCTAGACCTAGGTCGACTGGGGAGTCAACTGGGCAGTCGACCCCCCAGACCAGGTCGACCGGGCAGTCGACCTGGGTGTCGACCTGGTCCCCGAGCCCATTTTTGGGTCAGTGTTCATTTTGATGTATCTAGTCCGATTTCTGTCCAGATTCATCTGCCTAAACCTATTTAAATAGCCCCAAACTTAGCCATCTCTACACACAATTCTATTCTGCTTCTATTCTGCCTCTGTTCTAAATAAAAATAAAAATGGCGTCGCTACTCTGCTGGAATCAAAACTAGAAGCTAATCAACATCAACCTAAGAAACTCAATTCAAATTAGAGATTAAAGCTTCTGCAACGATTCTACAACAATTAAAGTTCTTTCTTTAATCCAACCAAGGCAAGTACAGTTATTTTCCGATATAAACGTTAATTCTGATTATGATATGAATTGTAAATCTGAATGTGAGATTATATCTGTTCTGTTCTGTTTAGATCTACCTTATTCTGTATTTCTTTTTGCTTTCTGTTCTATAGCCAGGCTACCACGAGCCTGAGCCAATCTCATAAGAGATTAACATACGCTAAAATGTTTGGGACAGTAAAATGAATGATGCATAAATTGGGCATGACCAATAGGTGACTGATTTGAGGAAAGAACATGGACGGTAGCTAGAACATAAATCTGAGACATATGACTGGACATGTTATATTTATAACATAAAGGGGTATTGAACATATGATTTGAGGACACACAATTGGACATAAATATAGACTGTATTGAACATATGATTTGAGATAAAGAGAATATGGCTTAGGTATAAAGATTTACATGAAAGTAGGATATCTATTAATGTAAATAAACACCTAAGTAAGGGATCTTTGGGATATATGACATGCACAGTAATCGATGGCTATATTTGGTATAATTTATATATGGATCTTCTGTACTATGCAAGTTTAATAAAAATTGAAACATATGATATATGGTAAATTATGACCATAATCTGTGCTATGTAAATTTAATGCAAACATGGGGTATATGATCATATTGTGAATCATGACTATTATTTATGCATGTGAACTTAGGCAAGATTTATAATTAGGCAAGATATGTTTGTTAAACTTTAAGGAGTGATTAAATCTGTTATATTTGCCTAATTTGCTAGTTCTGCTATATTTGCCTAATATGCTAGTTCTGTTATATTGCCAATCTGCTAGTTCTGTTATATTGCTTAATGTGCTAGTTCTACTCTACTGCCTAGTCTGCTAGATCTGTTCATCTGCCAAATCTGTCATCTGCTAAGTCTGTTGAAAATGCCAAATCTGCTAAACTAAATCTGTTGAGATGCCTAATCTGTTATCTGCTAAATCTGCTAGTTTGCTTAATCTGCTGAATCCGTTAATTCGCCTAAATTTGTTATCTGTTATGTCTGTTAAGTTGATATATTCAGTTTGTTATTGACATAATCTGAATTAGCTATGAATAATTGACATGTATATTAGGCGTGGGCATAAATGGTAAATTATTAATTAATTGGCCGCAAAGATAAACATGGCTAACTCGAGGTTAGAATGAGTTTGCGGCGTAATTCTGCCCGGAACCGCCCGGCACATCCAGTGGCCGCAAACAATAGGTTCTAATGTGAGAAGTTAGTCATAACGTGCTTGAAACCCGAGGTTAGACTCAGTTTGCGGCAGAAATCTGCCCGGAACCAACCGGCCTAACCAGTAGCCGCAAACTGTTAGTCTAATGTGAGAGGTCTGGGCATTAATATTTAATTAATGAAAATCTGAGATAAATATGAAGTCTAAAACGTGTTGGGCGGATTGGGTTAAACCCACTAGACTGATGAATTTAATAAATCTGTTCCGTGAATCTGTAGGCCCAATTACAAAGTTAGACAAATCTGTAAGTCTGTTAATCTGTAACTGGTAAATCGGTAAGTCTGTTAAATCCGTATATCTGATCCGTTAGTCTGAAAACTTATCTGATCTGTGAACTAGTTGATCTGAATTATGTATGTCTGAAACTTGTAAACAGGTTAATCTGAAATCTGTTAGTCTGGGGACACAAGGTTAGGAGGGGAATTACTTGTGTCATCTGTTGTTTGGGACCCATATTAGTCAGTAACCCTTTCTGGTATCAAAACTTTGACCCAACAGTAGGTAGGGTCCGGGCACGCTTACTGAACTAATTATAAGCGGTTCATTCTGATAAGGGCGAGGGGTGTTGATGGTGCGTTCCAATCGGGTCATGTGCGTACATGGATCCCGGTCTACCTCTGAGGATGTAAGACGCCGTGACATCTGTAAATAGGTCTGTGCCAATTGGTTGTCACTTTAGGGAGTGATACACCCTACTGTGGGGCCGACATAGGGTATTTATGTATTGGGGAGCCGATCGCTTGGGGTAGGGTTTTAGGGTACACTTAGTTCTGTCTGTTTCCGTTGGTACCGTCTGTTTCTGTTGGGTGGTAACACCTGTTTGTTTCTGCGTGGTACCGTCTGTTCGGGTGGTAAAGGCCCATTACTAGTGTACACCTAATTCTACATTCTGTTTCCGTATGGATTAATTTGTTTCTGTACCTTCTGTTGGGGTGGTAAAGGCCCATTATTAGCATTCTGTTTCTGTCTGTTTCTGTTCGGGTGGTAAAGGCCCATTACTAGCACTCTCTTATGTGGAAATTATTCTGTACCCGTTTCAGTTTCAGTTTAGACATTAGGGTGGCACCTAATTCTGTTATACTAGTATTAGTGCAGAGAAGTAAGATATAAATAAGAAGCATGGCTTAGTCTACATCATTCTGTTTCTGCTGTTTAACCTAAGTATATCTGCTGCTCTTGTTACTGCCATCTCTTATCCAATTTTGCTTTCATGTCATTATTATTATTATCTGTTCATATGATGAAAGTCGCTGGACTTGCCAGACTTTATATTTGACCCTTGTTGTTTCGCCTCCTTTTCTTCCGTTTCCCCCCAGGTTTTGTAGAAGGAAATACTCTAGCTTGATCCAGATTTCTTCTGCTTGAAGTGCTTAAAGTGTGGCTTGTCTTCTTCTGTGGGGATTATGATTTTAAACTATGCATTCTGAAGGCTTTTGTACAAGACTGATACTTTGTACTTGAATTCTGATATTGTGATTTGAAAAGATGTAACCAAGCTTATTTCGGTTTCTGTTGAAATAAAGTTATAAAATTTTCAAGTACTGTTTTATCTGTCTTGTAAGTTTCTGTTTTGTTTACTAAAATGCTCCACCAAAGTTAAGGCATTCCCTTTGTGAGTGGCCTTAACGGAGGTGGGGTGTTACACTTGGTATCAGAGCTGAAGGTTACCAGATTGGGTAAAGTTTTTGAAAACTATTTAAAAAAAAGGTTTTGAAAGGAAGTATTTTCAAAAATAAAGCTTATTTTGAAAAACATGATCCCCAATAGCCATATATCTTTCTTTCAGTCCTTTTTGTATTGAATCTTTCCTTTTTCGTTTCAGCATGTCTGAAGCATCTGAGATACCAGAGGGTGTTCATGTACACGGTTGGTTTCGTCAATATTTTGAGGCTAGGACCGCCGCCGCAGGTCCAGCAAATGATCCCCCTCCTCCGCCCCGTCCTCGTGCAATTGCTTTCTCAAAGATATGTAGAGATTTTAGGGCCATGGGTGGAAAGGATTTCAAGGGAACTGAATCATTCGTAGAAGCAAGGAACTGGCTCAAAGAAACTGAGGATCAATTTGTTATCTTCGTGGTGGACAATAGGCAGAAGGTACAGTTGGCGGTATGGCTGCTCAAAGACGAAGCTTCCTATTGGTGGGAAGTAACTAATGCCGAGAGGACAACTGAAACATGGATGGATTTCAGAACAAGGTTTGAGACAAAATTCCTCTCGCTAGCTGAACGAAGTCTACAACTGGAAAAGTTCTTATCTCTTAAGCAAGGAAGTATGATAGTCAAGGAATACGTCAACCAGTTCAACCAACTGGCTAGGTTCGGACTGGATTTAGTCAACACTCAGCATAAAAAGGCTCTCCGCTTTGTTAAAGGATTGAACGAGCCACTACACAGCCTAGCCATGACCCATGTACCCATGGGAGCGACTTACGAGAAATTGGTGGACATGGCACTACTGCACGAGAAAGACAAGGGCCCGAAAGAGACAAAGAAGGAAGAACCACATAATAAGAAAGCAGGGCCCAAAAGGAAACACAAAAGAAGGATGAGAAGTCTGAAGATAAGAAGGGGAAAAAGTGCTTTACTTGTGGAAGCACGACTCATCTGAACAAGGATTGCAGAAAAAGGAAGGGCACTTGCTTCAACTGTGGTGAGATGGGACACTTCACTAGGGACTGCCCGCAGAAACGAGGGCAAGGGCAGAGGGTAGAACCCACTTCTGGAGGACAGGAGAATGCTCAAGGGACTGGTAGATAGGGTAGAAATAAGAAAATTCAAGTAGAAGGTTTAAATTTTCTTATTTGATTGTTGAGTTAAAACTCTTTCTGATTCTGGCATTTTGATTCTGTAATCGATAATCTGCACTTTAATACTAGTATTTTTTCTGATTCCGCTGTAGACTCAAACCCATAAGGGTTATGACTCATCTGTTTGTGAGAGATTGGGGTTTGAGAGATATCTGTGTTAGGCGTCAAGTAGGATGCATACATTCTGGGTTTTATCATGCTTAGTTCAGTAACCTGATCTGTACCAGTAATCTGTAAATATCTGAATACTTCCGATAAGGTTAAGATTTCCAGTTTTGACATTATCTAAAGAGGGTAATCCTCTGGGTGTCAATTTGATGTTGGTTTCGGTCTTCGGGGCCGATACTTAGGACCCATGTCTAATGGGAGCCAAGTTTTTGTTTTATCTGTACTCGCTTCCATCATTCGACTGTATCCTATCGATCGAATCTTCGAACTTTAGGTAGAAACTAATGGGTGTAAACATGTGTTTGAGACATGTTATGTTTGATGGTTGCAAGTGGATGCAAGTGGTTGCTAGTGGTTGCTCGTGGATGCATATACACACACTAGGCACTAGATCGGCTCGAAAACACTCTCATACTGCATATGGATGTGTGAGCATTTTCAATTTTTGTGGATGTAAAATGATTGACTCAGCACATGTATGTTGCGTATGACTGAATGGTTGTGCACTCATATAGAAATGATATGTATCGAGTAGGAAAATTGCATACATGTTGGACTCATGGCACTAACATAATTCGCATTAAGGAGGTCAACTGAATCAGTGGACCGCCTGATCTTTGCATTAGATAAGGAACATATACACACACTTTTGCATATGTTCATACAACATTAGAAGTTTCTAAGGACAATGGACGCCATTGATTGATGATTGAGTAGATGGATGTTGGATGGTAGGACACATTCTTCTTAACTTGAAGATTTCGGGGACGAAATCCTTTAAGGAGGGAAGAATGTAACACCCCGTATTTTCTGTGAACGTATAAGTAACAAATCAGAGGATAATTAATTTTTAAAATAAGAATCAAGGAAAACGGATTGCGCCATTGCGTTTGTAACAACCCGTATTTTTGAATAACATGTTATAACATAAATCGAGGCAGAATTAAACTGTAAAATCTGAATCAAGGGAAACGGCTGTGCCATTGCGTTCGTCTCGGAAAAATACGCGAAATAGAGTCTGAGTTTTCGAAAATCGGAGTCCGTATGACCAAGATATGGCCTCGTAAAGTTTCACGAAAAATTCAAATTCAAAACAGATTCAAAAATTTCAATTTTCAGAAGTGGCGGGAAAATTCCCGCCAGACCCAGGGGGTCGACCTGGGGGTCGACTGGTGAGTCGACCTCCCCCCCCCCCCCCCCCCCCAAGGTCGACTGGGGAGTCGACCCCAGGGTCGGCCTGGGAGTCGACCTGCCTGGTCGGACCCAGGCAACCTGGTGCACCTATTTGGCTGTTTTGACCTATTTTGTTGGCTAGTGACGGGATTTGATGGCTCTGATTGAATCTAGGGTTAATCCTATGGCTAATACTATCCTAATCATCTATAAAAAGACCCCTAAACCTAGCCTAAATCACCATTATTCAATCCTACAACTAAAATATGCCAAATTTGTTCCTCTCATGGCCTCCACTTTCATGCTAAAATTCCTAAGTCTATCTATATGAGAGATTTTGAGTGCATACAAGTATTTTCAAGCTTGTATGAATGTTCTTAGTTTGCATTCAAGTCAAGTTGCAACATTTCTATTACAAAGCAAGGGTTTTTATTGATTTGGCTCAAGGGTTTTGCATTTGGAGCTTGCATATTTGGGTTTTTCTTTTTGGTGATTGCATAAGGGCTTCGTCTCAATCTTTATAATAACTATTTATTTGTGTCTTCATAGCATTGTAAGCCCTTTTCTACTTTCTTTTTATTGAACTCTAAAGTTAAATGAATGATGCAAGTTTGGGGTTGATCATTATGATATGCAAGTTTGGTTGATCATTATGATATGCAAGTTTGGTTGATCATTATGCTATGCAAGTTGGTTTAATCATTATGTATGGCACATGTTGTTATGTTATGCAAGTTTGGGTTGATCATTATACACATGTTATCATGTTATGCAAGTTAAACTTGAGGTTGTGAGCATAAAGCTCCAAGCTTTATATTAAAGGTTGCATTTTGGCAACATGGAAGTTATCATATCCCTTATGATAACTTGCATGTGAGGCTAAATGCGAAATTCTAGCAACTTCTACATGTCATTTATCACCATGTATCACTTATATGCTATGTTTGGTTTTACGCATGCTTTTGAAGCCTAATAATGCAATATGCAAGTATATGAACATATGTACATTTCATATGCTACCATGTTAAACTTGTGGCTTCAACACCTTTTTGTCATGATTATGCCAAGTTCCCTATTTTAACCTTTTATGCGTTGTTGCGATTATGCAAACGATGGGATTACGTTGGGGTTGGGTAACATTATGACATAAACATGGTTTTTATAACATGACGTGATATGTTAACTTGTAATTATGTTGTGGAAACATAATGGACATGACACTTAGAAAATATGAGTGTGGCCAACTCGAGGTTGGGTTGAGTTTGTAGCATAAATCTACCCGGACCCGCCCGGCTTAACTAGTGGCTACAAACAATAGGACCCAATGTGAGAAGTTGGTCATGTTGTGCTCGAACCCGAGGTTAGACCTAGTTGTGGTGTAAAGCTACCCGGACCCGCCCGGCTTAACTAGTAACCACAACAAAGTCTAATGTGAGAGGTTAAAGCGCATTAAGTTAATTAATGCCTCTTGGTTAGGGTTAAGTCATGGTCCACTTAGTACTTAACCAATTTGGGCTTGATGGGTTAATCGGGGTTAAGTCAGGAACCTTGGGTACGCTTAACCAATTTAACCCACGTTTGGATCGGGTTAACCACATTTAACCCGTTAAGAAACCCTAGTTGCGTGGTCCTTTTCAGCAGTAACCTTCTAGATAGTATCATAAGACCCTAGGACTAGGCTAGGGTGGGGCACGATTACTGGGCTGATTGTAAGAGACCAAAAGAGACGGCTGAATGATGCCCCGGTTGTTCAGGCGGACCATGGTCGTGCACATTAAGTCCGGAGTTGAACACGGGCACCGGTAGGTTTAGACTGTGCATCCTGGAATGGTGTTTGAGGGTTACACCGTAGGGCCAGATACACCCTAGGGTGGACCCTGCACAGTCAACTACATTACATGATTAAGCCGTATGACACCGACACTTGACGAGTTAGGCTTATAGGGAGCCGATCGACTAGACCGAGTAGTTGGACCTTGATTTAGGTCATCTCATGATGTTGGGCCAAACTTGGGCCAAGGGATCAATTCTTGTTTTTACTTGACATGTTAGAATGCTAGTACACCCGTGGTGCAAAACTTAACCTTGATTATGCGATGACACCTTTATCTATCTTGTTAGTTAATCACCATGCCAGTATGTTATCCTTATGTTCATCTCAGCTTCTCATGCCAGTTAACTTTACTAGTTCATAGACGGATAGTAGTAGGGCTTACCAGTCTTTTTGACTGACCTGTTTTCTTTCGCCTCTTTTCTTCCGTTCCCCCCCTCCCTCAGGTTCTCAGGGTGGGAACATTGGAGCTTAGCTTGGATCCTTATAGCTTGCTTACTGGATTTGCTCAAGTACGCTTTTGGACATTGAGCTAGCTATGGTTTATCACTTCACTTTGGGGATAGTACTTTATGTATTTCAGTTTTTCAGTTTATGCTTTTGTCTAGACTTTGTTTGTTGGAAAATAATGATCAAGTACTTTGTTGTAATATGACTATGGTTTTTGAAATGCTAGTTTAATCCACTGCTTTATTTACTCTGTTTTACTTATATGTTCTGTCTTGTGATATCTGCATGCATGTTTACCTTGTTTAACGCCCCTCCAAAGCTAGTGTCCTTGCAAGAGTGGCACTGGCGGAGGTGGGGTGTTACATTTGGTATCAGAGCCTAAGGTTTACAAGATTTGAGCAAAAGTGTTTTTGAAACTTACCTATTGAAAAACTATTTTCAAAACCAATTAAGTATTTTCCAAGAAAAGTCTAGTTATTTTAAAAAGGCTATTCCCCAAAAGCCATAGCTCTATCCTTCGTTTCTTCGTTCTGAATCTATCTTTTTCCTTTTTCAGTATGGCCGATCTTAACCTTCCCGAGGGAGTGACCATTCCCGGATGGTTTCGGAGGTACTTGGAAGCTAGGGCCAACGATGTGGGCCCAGCAAATACCCCCAATATAACTGAGGTTCCTCCTCCTCCTCCTCAGAATCCACAAGCGGATTTCGCAAAAGTTTGCAAGGACTTCAAGGCGATGGGTGGCAAGAACTTTATTGGGACGGAGACTTTTGTGGAGGCAAGAAATTGGTTGAAAGAAACTGAAGATCTCTTTGCCATCTTTGATGTGCAAGATCATAGAAGGGTTTTATTGGCAGCATGGTTATTGAAAGAAGAAGCTGCTTATTGGTGGGAGGTCACCAATGCTACGAGGCCTATAGAGACTTGGGCCGACTTTAGGACAAGATTTGGGCTTAAGTTTCTATCATCAGCTGAGGCGAATCTGCAATTGGAGAAGTTTATATCTTTGAAGCAAGGAGACATGACAGTGAGGGAGTATGTGAATGAGTTTAACAAGCTCGCCCGATTCGGTTTGGACATGGTTAATACTCCCCAGAAGAAGGCTTTACGCTTTGCACGAGGGTTGAATGAGCCATTACAAGGTTTAGCCCTATCTCATATACCCATGGGGGCCACTTTCGAAGGTCTAGTAGACATGGCATTGCTTCAAGGAGACGATAAGAATGGCAAGAAAGAAGTCAAGCCTAATGAGACTCAAGCCAAGAAGACAGACTCCAAGTGGGGAGGAAATCAGAGCAATCAGAACAACAAAAATAACAAGAACAACAAGGGCAACAAGGCCAAGGAAAAGGACCCAAGAAAATGCAACTACTGTGGGATTGTTGGGCACATAGCTAAAGACTGTAGGAAGAAGAAGAGGAAGTTGGGCGAGTGCTTTCATTGTGGAGAGACCAGACATTTTAGCAAGGATTGCCCCAAGAAGCAAGGGCAGAATCAGCGTGCAGGACCTTCTGGAGGGCAAGTGCATGCTCTCAATGCTGCTCCAGTTCAGGACCGAGGTAGTATTTCTGTAGAAAGTCTTGTTTACATTTCTGATTTCCCTGTTCATACCTTATTTGATTCTGGCACATCGCATAGTTTTATTTCTAATCTTGTTGAAAATTTGCACCTAAGTACTAGTCTAGTTGAGGTCCCGTTAGTGTTTCAAATCCAATTGGGGGTTCCGCCCATCTACCTGTGATTTGTATGGATTTGAAAATCTCTATCTTGAGCATAGAATTCATGTGTAATGCTTAGGTTCTCGGGTTATGGGATACGGGTTGATTTTGGGTGTGGATTGGTTGTCCAGTTATGGAGCCATCCTCGATTGTGAGCATAGGGTGGGGAGGCTCATGACTCGCCTCGATACCCTAGAAATTTCTTGTAACCCTAGAGGTCCCGTCATGTTATGTTATCTTGAATCTCTCGACTCGTCCATCGATGATCTGCAATCTGTAAGGGTGGTCCGAGACTATCCTGATGTCTTTGAAGAAGTTAAGAGGTTACCCCCTAAACGAGAGATAGATTTCCGCATTTATCTAGTCGATAATGCCAAGCCAGTATCATTGCCCGTTAGGCATATGGCTCCACGAGAAAGAAGATAGCTCAGTAAACAAATCAAGGAGCTGCTTGAGAAGAATTTTATTAGACGAAGCATTTCTGAATGGGGTGCTCCGGTGGTATTCGCTACTAAGGCGGATGGTTCTCTTCGTCTATGTGTTGATTATCGAGAATTGAACAAGCTGACAAAGAAGAATCTAGTCTTCGCATGGGACGTAGATTGTGATGACGCATTCCGACGGTTAAATAGAGCCCATTTTATTCCGGTGAAAAGCAAGAGGACCGCATCATGGCTAGCATCTGTTTATCTTCGAGAGATAGTGCGGTTGCATGGAATTCCTTCTAGCATAGTTAGCGATTGTGACCCAATTTTCACTAGCCAGTTCTGGAACAGTTTGCAAGAAGCGATGGGTACGCGATTGAATCTGAGTACAACCTATCACCCCCAGACGGATGACCAAACCGAAAGGGTGAATAGAATGCTAGGAGATCTTTTGAGACTTCGTGTTCTTGACTTTGGTGGTACTTGGGAAGACCACCTTCCTCTTGTAGAGTTTGCTTATAATAGCTATCAAGCCAGCATAGGGATGGCACCATTTGAAGCTTTGTATGGGAGGCCGTGTAGGTCACCATTTTGTTGGTGGGAGACAACAGATAGGCTTATACTTGGGCCCGATATGATACGAGACACCTCCGAGAAAATTGAATTGGTGAGAAGACGGATGAAAGCAGCCCAAGATAGACAGAAATCCTATGCTGACAAGCGAAGGGCAGAGTTGGAATTCGAAGTGGGAGACATGGTTTTCGTGAAGGTTTCTCCTTTTGCGTAATGTGGTACGTTTTGGAGCAGTAGGGAAGCTGGCACCAAGGTTCGTAGGACCCTTCCCTATCATAGAGAGAATTGGAAAGATGGCCTATAAGGTAGAATTGCCCGAGAAGCTAGCCAGAGTGCATAATGTCTTTCATGTCTCGCATCTCCGAAAGTGCCTTCATGAGTCGGCTGAGGTGGTTGAACCAAGCATTCTTGAAGACATTGAGGTAGAGAAAGAGGCAACCTTGAGAAGAGCTCCGATTCGTATCTTGGGAACGGAGATCAAGAAACTAAGGAATCGAGAAGTCAAATTGGTGAAAGTTCAGTGGGGTGAAGCCGACGAAGATGCAACTTGGGAAACCGAGGAGAAGATGCGTGGGCTTTATCCATTTCTTTTTTAGGGTACATTCTCGATCTCTTTTCCTAATTAGCATATCTTTCTTTTTGCTATCCATGTTTATCCTGTTTATCTTGTTATCTCGTTAATCGTGTCATGAGAACCTTAGGTAGAAACCCTTTGGATTAAACATGTATTTGAAACATGTTATGCTTGATGGTTGCAAGTGGTGGCAAGTGTTTGCACGTGGATACTCGTGGATGCATGATACACATTAGGCACTAAGATCGGCTCACACACTTTCATGTTGCCTATGCATGAGTGTTTATGCTTATTCATGGATGAAACTTGTTATGCTATCACGTGGATGTTGCATATGGATGAATGTTATGTGCACTCATGTAGAGACTATGAGTTATGTTAGGAATTTGCATACATATGGACTCATTTCACTAACATACTTTGCATTAAGGAGGTTTACTGTATCAGTAACCGCCTGATTTTTGCATTAGATAAGTACATATACACACACCTTTGCATATGATCATACATCATTTAGAATCCTTTAAGGACAATGACTGCACGTGGATGATGTTTTGAGTAGATGGATGGTGGATGGTAGGATACGTTCTTCCTAACTTGGAGATTTCGGGGACGAAATCCTTTAAGGAGGGGAGAATGTAACAACCCGTATTTTTGAATAACATGTTATAACATAAATCGAGGCAGAATTAAACTGTAAAATCTGAATCAAGGGAAACGGCTGTGCCATTGCGTTCGTCTCGGAAAAATACGCGAAATAGAGTCTGAGTTTTCGAAAATCGGAGTCCGTATGACCAAGATATGGCCTCGTAAAGTTTCACGAAAAATTCAAATTCAAAACAGATTCAAAAATTTCAATTTTCAGAAGTGGCGGGAAAATTCCCGCCAGACCCAGGGGGTCGACCTGGGGGTCGACTGGTGAGTCGACCTCCCCCCCCCCAAGGTCGACTGGGGAGTCGACCCCAGGGTCGGCCTGGGAGTCGACCTGCCTGGTCGGACCCAGGCAACCTGGTGCACCTATTTGGCTGTTTTGACCTATTTTGTTGGCTAGTGACGGGATTTGATGGCTCTGATTGAATCTAGGGTTAATCCTATGGCTAATACTATCCTAATCATCTATAAAAAGACCCCTAAACCTAGCCTAAATCACCATTATTCAATCCTACAACTAAAATATGCCAAATTTGTTCCTCTCATGGCCTCCACTTTCATGCTAAAATTCCTAAGTCTATCTATATGAGAGATTTTGAGTGCATACAAGTATTTTCAAGCTTGTATGAATGTTCTTAGTTTGCATTCAAGTCAAGTTGCAACATTTCTATTACAAAGCAAGGGTTTTTATTGATTTGGCTCAAGGGTTTTGCATTTGGAGCTTGCATATTTGGGTTTTTCTTTTTGGTGATTGCATAAGGGCTTCGTCTCAATCTTTATAATAACTATTTATTTGTGTCTTCATAGCATTGTAAGCCCTTTTCTACTTTCTTTTTATTGAACTCTAAAGTTAAATGAATGATGCAAGTTTGGGGTTGATCATTATGATATGCAAGTTTGGTTGATCATTATGATATGCAAGTTTGGTTGATCATTATGCTATGCAAGTTGGTTTAATCATTATGTATGGCACATGTTGTTATGTTATGCAAGTTTGGGTTGATCATTATACACATGTTATCATGTTATGCAAGTTAAACTTGAGGTTGTGAGCATAAAGCTCCAAGCTTTATATTAAAGGTTGCATTTTGGCAACATGGAAGTTATCATATCCCTTATGATAACTTGCATGTGAGGCTAAATGCGAAATTCTAGCAACTTCTACATGTCATTTATCACCATGTATCACTTATATGCTATGTTTGGTTTTACGCATGCTTTTGAAGCCTAATAATGCAATATGCAAGTATATGAACATATGTACATTTCATATGCTACCATGTTAAACTTGTGGCTTCAACACCTTTTTGTCATGATTATGCCAAGTTCCCTATTTTAACCTTTTATGCGTTGTTGCGATTATGCAAACGATGGGATTACGTTGGGGTTGGGTAACATTATGACATAAACATGGTTTTTATAACATGACGTGATATGTTAACTTGTAATTATGTTGTGGAAACATAATGGACATGACACTTAGAAAATATGAGTGTGGCCAACTCGAGGTTGGGTTGAGTTTGTAGCATAAATCTACCCGGACCCGCCCGGCTTAACTAGTGGCTACAAACAATAGGACCCAATGTGAGAAGTTGGTCATGTTGTGCTCGAACCCGAGGTTAGACCTAGTTGTGGTGTAAAGCTACCCGGACCCGCCCGGCTTAACTAGTAACCACAACAAAGTCTAATGTGAGAGGTTAAAGCGCATTAAGTTAATTAATGCCTCTTGGTTAGGGTTAAGTCATGGTCCACTTAGTACTTAACCAATTTGGGCTTGATGGGTTAATCGGGGTTAAGTCAGGAACCTTGGGTACGCTTAACCAATTTAACCCACGTTTGGATCGGGTTAACCACATTTAACCCGTTAAGAAACCCTAGTTGCGTGGTCCTTTTCAGCAGTAACCTTCTAGATAGTATCATAAGACCCTAGGACTAGGCTAGGGTGGGGCACGATTACTGGGCTGATTGTAAGAGACCAAAAGAGACGGCTGAATGATGCCCCGGTTGTTCAGGCGGACCATGGTCGTGCACATTAAGTCCGGAGTTGAACACGGGCACCGGTAGGTTTAGACTGTGCATCCTGGAATGGTGTTTGAGGGTTACACCGTAGGGCCAGATACACCCTAGGGTGGACCCTGCACAGTCAACTACATTACATGATTAAGCCGTATGACACCGACACTTGACGAGTTAGGCTTATAGGGAGCCGATCGACTAGACCGAGTAGTTGGACCTTGATTTAGGTCATCTCATGATGTTGGGCCAAACTTGGGCCAAGGGATCAATTCTTGTTTTTACTTGACATGTTAGAATGCTAGTACACCCGTGGTGCAAAACTTAACCTTGATTATGCGATGACACCTTTATCTATCTTGTTAGTTAATCACCATGCCAGTATGTTATCCTTATGTTCATCTCAGCTTCTCATGCCAGTTAACTTTACTAGTTCATAGACGGATAGTAGTAGGGCTTACCAGTCTTTTTGACTGACCTGTTTTCTTTCGCCTCTTTTCTTCCGTTCCCCCCCCTCCCTCAGGTTCTCAGGGTGGGAACATTGGAGCTTAGCTTGGATCCTTATAGCTTGCTTACTGGATTTGCTCAAGTACGCTTTTGGACATTGAGCTAGCTATGGTTTATCACTTCACTTTGGGGATAGTACTTTATGTATTTCAGTTTTTCAGTTTATGCTTTTGTCTAGACTTTGTTTGTTGGAAAATAATGATCAAGTACTTTGTTGTAATATGACTATGGTTTTTGAAATGCTAGTTTAATCCACTGCTTTATTTACTCTGTTTTACTTATATGTTCTGTCTTGTGATATCTGCATGCATGTTTACCTTGTTTAACGCCCCTCCAAAGCTAGTGTCCTTGCAAGAGTGGCACTGGCGGAGGTGGGGTGTTACATTTGGTATCAGAGCCTAAGGTTTACAAGATTTGAGCAAAAGTGTTTTTGAAACTTACCTATTGAAAAACTATTTTCAAAACCAATTAAGTATTTTCCAAGAAAAGTCTAGTTATTTTAAAAAGGCTATTCCCCAAAAGCCATAGCTCTATCCTTCGTTTCTTCGTTCTGAATCTATCTTTTTCCTTTTTCAGTATGGCCGATCTTAACCTTCCCGAGGGAGTGACCATTCCCGGATGGTTTCGGAGGTACTTGGAAGCTAGGGCCAACGATGTGGGCCCAGCAAATACCCCCAATATAACTGAGGTTCCTCCTCCTCCTCCTCAGAATCCACAAGCGGATTTCGCAAAAGTTTGCAAGGACTTCAAGGCGATGGGTGGCAAGAACTTTATTGGGACGGAGACTTTTGTGGAGGCAAGAAATTGGTTGAAAGAAACTGAAGATCTCTTTGCCATCTTTGATGTGCAAGATCATAGAAGGGTTTTATTGGCAGCATGGTTATTGAAAGAAGAAGCTGCTTATTGGTGGGAGGTCACCAATGCTACGAGGCCTATAGAGACTTGGGCCGACTTTAGGACAAGATTTGGGCTTAAGTTTCTATCATCAGCTGAGGCGAATCTGCAATTGGAGAAGTTTATATCTTTGAAGCAAGGAGACATGACAGTGAGGGAGTATGTGAATGAGTTTAACAAGCTCGCCCGATTCGGTTTGGACATGGTTAATACTCCCCAGAAGAAGGCTTTACGCTTTGCACGAGGGTTGAATGAGCCATTACAAGGTTTAGCCCTATCTCATATACCCATGGGGGCCACTTTCGAAGGTCTAGTAGACATGGCATTGCTTCAAGGAGACGATAAGAATGGCAAGAAAGAAGTCAAGCCTAATGAGACTCAAGCCAAGAAGACAGACTCCAAGTGGGGAGGAAATCAGAGCAATCAGAACAACAAAAATAACAAGAACAACAAGGGCAACAAGGCCAAGGAAAAGGACCCAAGAAAATGCAACTACTGTGGGATTGTTGGGCACATAGCTAAAGACTGTAGGAAGAAGAAGAGGAAGTTGGGCGAGTGCTTTCATTGTGGAGAGACCAGACATTTTAGCAAGGATTGCCCCAAGAAGCAAGGGCAGAATCAGCGTGCAGGACCTTCTGGAGGGCAAGTGCATGCTCTCAATGCTGCTCCAGTTCAGGACCGAGGTAGTATTTCTGTAGAAAGTCTTGTTTACATTTCTGATTTCCCTGTTCATACCTTATTTGATTCTGGCACATCGCATAGTTTTATTTCTAATCTTGTTGAAAATTTGCACCTAAGTACTAGTCTAGTTGAGGTCCCGTTAGTGTTTCAAATCCAATTGGGGGTTCCGCCCATCTACCTGTGATTTGTATGGATTTGAAAATCTCTATCTTGAGCATAGAATTCATGTGTAATGCTTAGGTTCTCGGGTTATGGGATACGGGTTGATTTTGGGTGTGGATTGGTTGTCCAGTTATGGAGCCATCCTCGATTGTGAGCATAGGGTGGGGAGGCTCATGACTCGCCTCGATACCCTAGAAATTTCTTGTAACCCTAGAGGTCCCGTCATGTTATGTTATCTTGAATCTCTCGACTCGTCCATCGATGATCTGCAATCTGTAAGGGTGGTCCGAGACTATCCTGATGTCTTTGAAGAAGTTAAGAGGTTACCCCCTAAACGAGAGATAGATTTCCGCATTTATCTAGTCGATAATGCCAAGCCAGTATCATTGCCCGTTAGGCATATGGCTCCACGAGAAAGAAGATAGCTCAGTAAACAAATCAAGGAGCTGCTTGAGAAGAATTTTATTAGACGAAGCATTTCTGAATGGGGTGCTCCGGTGGTATTCGCTACTAAGGCGGATGGTTCTCTTCGTCTATGTGTTGATTATCGAGAATTGAACAAGCTGACAAAGAAGAATCTAGTCTTCGCATGGGACGTAGATTGTGATGACGCATTCCGACGGTTAAATAGAGCCCATTTTATTCCGGTGAAAAGCAAGAGGACCGCATCATGGCTAGCATCTGTTTATCTTCGAGAGATAGTGCGGTTGCATGGAATTCCTTCTAGCATAGTTAGCGATTGTGACCCAATTTTCACTAGCCAGTTCTGGAACAGTTTGCAAGAAGCGATGGGTACGCGATTGAATCTGAGTACAACCTATCACCCCCAGACGGATGACCAAACCGAAAGGGTGAATAGAATGCTAGGAGATCTTTTGAGACTTCGTGTTCTTGACTTTGGTGGTACTTGGGAAGACCACCTTCCTCTTGTAGAGTTTGCTTATAATAGCTATCAAGCCAGCATAGGGATGGCACCATTTGAAGCTTTGTATGGGAGGCCGTGTAGGTCACCATTTTGTTGGTGGGAGACAACAGATAGGCTTATACTTGGGCCCGATATGATACGAGACACCTCCGAGAAAATTGAATTGGTGAGAAGACGGATGAAAGCAGCCCAAGATAGACAGAAATCCTATGCTGACAAGCGAAGGGCAGAGTTGGAATTCGAAGTGGGAGACATGGTTTTCGTGAAGGTTTCTCCTTTTGCGTAATGTGGTACGTTTTGGAGCAGTAGGGAAGCTGGCACCAAGGTTCGTAGGACCCTTCCCTATCATAGAGAGAATTGGAAAGATGGCCTATAAGGTAGAATTGCCCGAGAAGCTAGCCAGAGTGCATAATGTCTTTCATGTCTCGCATCTCCGAAAGTGCCTTCATGAGTCGGCTGAGGTGGTTGAACCAAGCATTCTTGAAGACATTGAGGTAGAGAAAGAGGCAACCTTGAGAAGAGCTCCGATTCGTATCTTGGGAACGGAGATCAAGAAACTAAGGAATCGAGAAGTCAAATTGGTGAAAGTTCAGTGGGGTGAAGCCGACGAAGATGCAACTTGGGAAACCGAGGAGAAGATGCGTGGGCTTTATCCATTTCTTTTTTAGGGTACATTCTCGATCTCTTTTCCTAATTAGCATATCTTTCTTTTTGCTATCCATGTTTATCCTGTTTATCTTGTTATCTCGTTAATCGTGTCATGAGAACCTTAGGTAGAAACCCTTTGGATTAAACATGTATTTGAAACATGTTATGCTTGATGGTTGCAAGTGGTGGCAAGTGTTTGCACGTGGATACTCGTGGATGCATGATACACATTAGGCACTAAGATCGGCTCACACACTTTCATGTTGCCTATGCATGAGTGTTTATGCTTATTCATGGATGAAACTTGTTATGCTATCACGTGGATGTTGCATATGGATGAATGTTATGTGCACTCATGTAGAGACTATGAGTTATGTTAGGAATTTGCATACATATGGACTCATTTCACTAACATACTTTGCATTAAGGAGGTTTACTGTATCAGTAACCGCCTGATTTTTGCATTAGATAAGTACATATACACACACCTTTGCATATGATCATACATCATTTAGAATCCTTTAAGGACAATGACTGCACGTGGATGATGTTTTGAGTAGATGGATGATGGATGGTAGGATACGTTCTTCCTAACTTGGAGATTTCGGGGACGAAATCCTTTAAGGAGGGGAGAATGTAACAACCCGTATTTTTGAATAACATGTTATAACATAAATCGAGGCAGAATTAAACTGTAAAATCTGAATCAAGGGAAACGGGCTGTGCCATTGCGTTCGTCTCGGAAAAATACGCGAAATAGAGTCCGAGTTTTCGAAAATCGGAGTCCGTATGACCAAGATATGGCCTCGCAAAGTTTCACGAAAAATTCAAATTCAAAACAGATTCAAAAATTTCAATTTTCAGAAGTGGCGGGAAAATTCCCGCCAGACCCAGGGGGTCAACTGGTGAGTCGACCTCCCCCCCTCCCCCCAGGTCGACTGGGGAGTCGACCCCAGGGTCGACCTGGGAGTCGACCTGCCTGGTCGGACCCAGGCAACCTGGTGCACCTATTTGGCTGTGTTGACCTATTTTGTTGGCTAGTGACGGGATTTGATGGCTCTGATTGAATCTAGGGTTAATCCTATGGCTAATACTATCCTAATCATCTATAAAAAGACCCCTAAACCTAGCCTAAATCACCATTATTCAATCCTACAACTAAACTATGCCAAATTTGTTCTTCTCATGGCCTCCACTTTCATGCTAAAATTCCTTAGTCTATCTATATGAGAGATTTTGAGTGCATACAAGTATTTTCAAGCTTGTATGAATGTTCTTAGTTTGCATTCAAGTCAAGTTGCAACATTTCTATTACAAAGCAAGGGTTTTTATTGATTTGGCTCAAGGGTTTTGCATTTGGAGCTTGCATATTTGGGTTTTTATTTTTGGTGATTGCATAAGGGCTTCGTCTCAATCTTTATAATAACTATTTATTTGTGTCTTCATAGCATTGTAAGCCCTTTGCTACTTTCTTTTTATTGAACTCTAAAGTTAAATGAATGATGCAAGTTTGGGGCTGATCATTATGATATGCAAGTTTGGTTGATCATTATGATATGCAAGTTTGGTTGATCATTATGCTATGCAAGTTGGTTTAATCATTATGTATGGCACATGTTGTTTTGTTATGCAAGTTTGGGTTGATCATTATACACATGTTATCATGTTATGCAAGTTAAACTTGAGGTTGTGAGCATAAAGCTCCAAGCTTTATATTAAAGGTTGCATTTTGGCAACATGGAAGTTATCATATCCCTAATGATAACTTGCATGTGAGGCTAAATGCGAACTTCTAGCAACTTCTACATGTCATTTATCACCATGTATCACTTATATGCTAAGTTTGGTTTTACGCATGCTTTTGAAGCCTAATAATGCAATATGCAAGTATATGAACATATGTACATTTCATATGCCACCATGTTAAACTTGTGGCTTCAACACCTTTTTGTCATGATTATGCCAAGTTCCCTATTTTACCCTTTTATGCGTTGTTGCGATTATGCAAACGATGGGATTACGTTGGGGCTGGGTAACATTATGACATAAACATGGTTTTTATAACATGACGTGATATGTTAACTTGTAATTATGTTGTGGAAACATAATGGACATGACACTTAGAAAATATGAGTGTGGCCAACTCGAGGTTGGGTTGAGTTTGTAGCATAAATCTACCCGGACCCTCCCGGCTTAACTAGTGGCTACAAACAATAGGACCCAATGTGAGAAGTTGGTCATGTTGTGCTCGAACCCGAGGTTAGACCTAGTTGTGGTGTAAAGCTACCCGGACCCGCCCGGCTTGACTAGTAACCACAACAAAGTCTAATGTGAGAGGTTAAAGCGCATTAAGTTAATTAATGCCTCCTGATTAGGGTTAAGTCATGGTCCACTTAGTACTTAACCAATTTGGGCTTGATGGGTTAATCGGGGTTAAGTCAGGAACCTTGGGTACGCTTCACCAATTTAACCCACGTTTGGATCGGGTTAACCACATTTAACCCGTTAAGAAACCCTAGTTGCGTGGTCCTTTTCAGCAGTAACCTTCTAGATAGTATCATAAGACCCTAGGACTAGGCTAGGGTGGGGCACGATTACTGGGCTGATTGTAAGAGACCAAAAGAGACGGCTGAATGATGCCCCGGTTGTACAGGCGGACCATGGTCGTGCACATTAAGTCCGGAGTTGAACACGGGCACCGATAGGTTTAGACTGTGCATCCTGAAATGGTGTCTGAGGGTTACACCGTAGGGCCAGATACACCCTAGGGTGGACCCTGCACAGTCAACTACATTACATGATTAAGCCGTATGACACCGACACTTGACGAGTTAGGCTTATAGGGAGCCGATCGACTAGACCGAGTAGTTGGACCTTGATTTAGGTCATCTCATGATGTTGGGCCAAACTTGGGCCAAGGGATCAATTCTTGTTTTTACTTGACATGTTAGAATGCTAGTACACCCGTGGTGCAAAACTTAACCTTGATTATGCGATGACACCTTTATCTATCTTGTTAGTTAATCACCATGCCAGTATGTTATCCTTATGTTCATCTCAGCTTCTCATGCCAGTTAACTTTACTAGTTCATAGACGGATAGTAGTAGGGCTTACCAGTCTTTTTGACTGACCTATTTTCTTTCGCCTCTTTTCTTCCGTTTCCCCCCCCCCCTCAGGTTCTCAGGGTGGGAACATTGGAGCTTAGCTTGGATCCTTATAGCTTGCTTACTGGATTTGCTCATGTACGCTTTTGGACATTGAGCTAGCTATGGTTTATCACTTCACTTTGGGGATAGTACTTTATGTATTTCAGTTTTTCAGTTTATGCTTTTGTCTAGACTTTGTTTGTTGGAAAATAATGATCAAGTACTTTGTTGTAATATGACTATGGTTTTTGAAATGCTAGTTTAATCCGCTGCTTTATTTACTCTGTTTTACTTATATGTTCTGTCTTGTGATATCTTCATGCATGTTTACCTTGTTTAACGCCCCTCCAAAGCTAGTGTCCTTGCAAGAGTGGCACTGGCGGAGGTGGGGTGTTACAGCGTTCGTCTCGAAATTCTGCTTGGAAACGAGTCCGAGTTTACAAGAATCGGAGTCCGTATGAGGGAGATATGACCCTCCGAAGTTTCAGAAATATTCAGAGTTCAAAACAGCTCGAATTCGAATTCAAAATTCGAATTTCAAACGCAGAACAGACTGGGCGGGAAATTTCTCGCCCAGACCCAGGTCGACTGGGGAGTCGACTAGGCAGTCGACCCCCCAGACCAGGTCGACTGGGCAGTCGACCTGGTACCCGAGCCCATTTTTGGGTCAGTGTTCATTCTGATGTATCTAGTCCGATTTCTGTCCAGATTCATCTTCCTAAACCTATTTAAACAACCCCAAACCTAACCTTCTCTACACACAATTCTATTCTGCTTCTATTCTGCCTCTGTTCTAAATAAAAATAAAAATGGCGTCGCTACTCTTTTGGAATCAAAACTAGAAGCTAATCAACATCAACCTAAGCAACTCAATTCAAATTAGAGATTAAAGCTTCTGCAACGATTCTACAACAATTAAAGTTCTTTCTTTAATCCAACTAAGGCAAGTACAGTTATTTTCCGATATAAACGTTAATTTTGATTATGATATGAATTGTAAATCTGAATCTGAGATTATATCTGTTCTGATCTGTTTAGATCTACCTTATTCTGTATTTCTTTCTGCTTTCTGTTCTATAGCCAGGCTACCACGAGCCTGAGCCAATCTCATAAGAGATTAACATACGCTAAAATGTTTGGGACAGTAAAATGAATGATGCATAAATTGGGCATGACCAATAGGTGACTGATTTGAGGAAAGAACATGGACGGTAGCTAGAACATAAATCTGAGACATATGACTGGACATGTTATATTTATAACATAAAGGGGTATTGAACATATGATTTGAGGACACATAATTGGACATAAATATAAACTGTATTGAACATATGATTTGAGAAAAAGAGAATATGGCTTAGGTATAAAGATTTACATGAAAGTAGGATATCTATTAATGTAAATAAACACCTAAGTAAGGGATCTTTGGGATATATGACATGCACAGTAATCGATGGCTATATTTGGTATAATTTATATATGGATCTTCTGTACTATGCAAGTTTAATAAAAATTGAAACATATGATATATGGTAAATTATGACCATAATCTGTGCTATGTAAATTTAATGCAAACATGGGGTATATGATCATATTGTGAATCATGACTATTATTTGTGCATGTGAACTTAGGCAAGATTTATAATTAGGAAAGATATGTTTGTGAAACTTTAAGGAATGATTAAATCTGTTATATTTGCCTAATTTGCTAGTTCTGTTATATTTGCCTAATATGCTAGTTCTGTTATATTGCCAATCTGCTAGTTCTGTTATATTGCTTAATCTGCTAGTTCTGCTCTACTGCCTAGTCTGCTAGATCTGTTCATCTGCCAAATCTGTCATCTGCTAAGTCTGTTGAAAATGCCAAATCTGCTAAACTAAATCTGTTGAGATGCCTAATATGTTATCTGCTAGTTTGCTTAATCTGCTGAATCCGTTAAGTCGCCTAAATCTGTTATCTGTTATGTTTGTTAAGTTGATATATTCAGTCTGTTATTGACATAATCTGAATTAGCTATGAATAATTGACATGTATATTAGACGTGGGCATAAATGGTAAATTATTAATTGGCCGCAAAGATAAACATGGCTAACTCGAGGTTAGAATGAGTTTGCGGCGTAATTCTGCCCGGAACCGCCCGACACATCCAGTGGCCGCAAATAATAGGTTCTAATGTGAGAAGTTAGTCATAACGTGCTTGAAACCCGAGGTTAGACTTAGTTTGCGGCAGAAATCTGCCCGGAACCAACCGGCCTAACCAGTAGCCGCAAACTGTCAGTCTAATGTGAGAGGTCTGGGCATTAATATTTAATTAATGAAAATCTGAGATAAATATGAAGTCTAAAACGTGTTGGGCGGATAGGGTTAAACCCACTAGACTGATGAATTTAATAAATCTATTCCGTGAATCTGTAGGCCCAATTACAAAGTTAGACAAATCTGTAAGTCTGTTAATCTGTAACTGGTAAATCGGTAAGTCTGTTAAATCTGTATATCTGATCCGTTAGTCTGAAAAATTATCTGATCTGTGAACTAGTTGATCTGAATTCTGTATGTCTGAAACTAGTAAACAAGTTAATCTGAAATCTGTTAGTCTGGGGACACAAGGTTAGGAGGGGAATTACTTGTGTCACCTGTTGTTTGGGACCCATATTAGTTAGTAACCCTTTCTGGTATCAAAACTTTGACCCAACAGTAGGTAGGGTCCGGGCACGCTTACTGAACTAATTATAAGCGGTTCATTCTGATAAGGGCGAGGGGTGTTGATGGTGCGTTCCAACCGGGTCATGTGCGTGCATGGATCCCGGTCTGCCTCTGAGGATGTAAGACGCCGTGACATCTGTAAATAGGTCTGTGCCAATTGGTTGTCACTTTAGGGAGTGATACACCCTACTGTGGGGCCGACACAGGGTATTTATGTATTAGGGAGCCGATCGCTTGGGGTAGGGTTTTAGGGTACACTTAGTTCTGTCTGTTTCTGTTGGTACCGTCTGTTTCTGTTGGGTGGTAACACCTGTCTGTTTCTGCATGGTACCGTCTGTTCGGGTGGTAAAGGCTCATTTACTAGTGTACACCTAATTCTACATTCTGTTTCCATAGGGATTAATCTGTTTCTGTTTCTGTACCTTCTGTTGGGGTGGTAAAGGCCCATTATTAGCATTCTGTTTCTGTCTGTTTCTGTTCGGGTGGTAAAGGCCCATTACTAGCACTCTCTTCTGTGGAAATTATTCTGTACCAGTTTCAGTTTCAGTTTAGACATTAGGGTGGCACCTAATTCTGTTATACTAGTATTGGTGCAGAGAAGTAAGATATAAATAAGAAGCATGGCTTAGTCTACATCATTCTGTTTCTGCTGTTTAACCTAAGTATATCTACTGCTCTTGTTACTGCCATCTCTTATCCAGTTTTGCTTTCATGTCATTATTATTATTATCTGTTCATATGCTGAAAGTCACTGGACTTGCAAGACTTTATGTCTGACCCTTGTTGTTTCGCCTCCTTTTCTTCCGTTTCCCCCCAGGTTTTGTAGAAGGGAATACTCTAGCTTGATCCAGATTTCTTCTGCTTGAAGTGCTAAAAGTATGGCTTGTCTTCTTCTGTGGGGATTATGATTTTAAACTATGCATTCTGAAGGCTTTTGTACAAGACTGATACTTTGTAATTGAATTCTGATATTGTGATTTGAAAAGATGTAACCAAGCTTATTTCGGTTTCTGTTGAAATAAAGTTATAAAATTTTCAAGTAATGTTTTATCTGTCTTGTAAGTTTCTGTTCTGTTTACTAAAATGCTCTACCAAAGTTAAGGCATTCCCTTTGTGAGTGACCTTAACGGAGGTGGGTTGTTACAATGGGCTGCCATTGATAAGAGAAACCGTTAACTTTCAAGTGGACAAGCAAATAAAATAAAAGGGATAGGTCGTCTATTTTTCACTTAAGCCCTAATATTTTTAAGGAATTAAATTAAGAGCTAAGTCAATATTCATTTTTAAAAATAAGGTTTTTATTTTTTTAATTTTTGAATTGCTTTTTATTTCATTTGTAAACCGTTCTAATCAGTTTTCTAGTGTCTGTAAAAACTAGGTCATCTAGTTTTAGGATCTTAACTAGCAGTTTTCTAGTGTCTGTAATAATTAAGCACTGTTATCACGGCGACCGCCTAGTCGGTCAGTCGGTCCCAAGTCTTCGACTTGGACCGTCTACATGAAATTTGTCAATATGTCGGTCGACTGGATCGACAAGAAGCGACTAGTCGACTAGTCGGTCGACTTAACAGACTAGTTTCAAATTTGGGTCCAAAACAAGGAAAAAATAACCAGATAGAAAGTCTAGTTCAAAATACAAAGTCGGCGTATAGGAGAAAGCATGAGTTCAAAAAAAAAATAGAGCGAGTAGAAGAAAATCGAGTTCGACAGAAGAAAACCCTAGCCGCCGTCGATCTTCTCCTGCCGCCGCCGCCGCCGATCATCTCTTGCCGCCGCCGCTGATCTCCTGCCGCCGTTACTCCAGTGCCGGCTCCTCTAACGGTAGGTACTTCTTTTTTGCTTTGTTATTTTTCTCCTGTACAATGTAAACGAGAGTTAGGATTTACTCTTCCTATTTTTTTTCCTGTGCACTTATTTTCGTTGCGTTGCTTTTTTTTATTTCGTGTTACACCTCAAGGCCCTGAACTGATTTTTTTATTTTTTTTTATTTTTTTTGAAGATGGCTGCAGAAACACCAACGGCAAGTACTGAACTGTATGATCCCTCCAAGGATCCAAAGCGAAAGGCAAAATCAACAGATGTTGGATGGAAATATGTATATATTTATTTATTTATTTATCGAGGAGTCTCGACTAGTCTACGACTAGTCCACTAGTCGACTAATTGGACCTCCGTCGACTCGACTCGACTTACCGCCGTGATAACCATGTAACTTGGGTTTACTAGCTACGGGTTTGTAGTTAGGAGAAAATCCGGTTTCGAGGACAGAAATCAGTGTAGGATTTTGAGCGTAGAATTAGATCAACATCAGGGTTTGTGAGTGTACAAGACTATATAGGCGGTTAGCGAGGGAATCGCGAGTTTATAAGTTTTTGTATGCGAGAGTTTGTTTTTAATTCTAGTAAAAACCTTGGGGAATGTAGCAGTAGGAAGGGTTTGCCGAAGCTGGGTAAAATCTTTGTGTCATTTACATTCTGCGCTTATTTATTCCTCTGCTATCTGTGCTGTAATTATTATTCTTTGTTGTGATATTTATTAATATCTCAAATTAATTTAACACACCCTATTCACCCCCTCTAGGGTTAATCTAGATCCAACAAGTGGTATCAGAGCTTGATATTTTATTAACTCTAGAGATGGTGTTCCCTAGTTGTTAGTATATCGAGAGTCAGTCCAGTGATATTCCAATTACTTTCAATGGGACATAATTTTTATTTTGAAATTCAAAAATCAAATTCTATCTAAAATCTTTTAATTCTGAATATTGGAATATTATTTTAAGTATGAGAGATACGCTAGATAAGAAAAATAAAGTTGTTAATGCTCGTGTTATGCATATTTTGTATTCTTATCTCAGTAATAATTAGCTTAAACTTATCTCTCATTGTTTGACTACACATGATATCTGGAAAACTCTCGACAAGTTGTATGGAACGGACAACAACTGCTCAAAATCCCAGAATGTTAACTCAGATTCAGATTTATGCTTGAAAGGAGAAACAGATGAATTTTCAGATGGATCGGACGATGAGATTGAAAATTTCTCTTATGAAGATTTGGTTTATATGTGTGCTGATTTAACAAAAACTGTTTATAATCTCCATCGGAAAAACAAATCTTTGAAATCTAAAAATCATGAGTTGACTAGTAAAAATAACTGTTTGGAATCCAAACTTTCGAATGTCATAAAATTAGAAAATTCTGATTGTGAAAATTGTTTGAAATTGAAAATTGATCTCGTTCATCTCAATAAAAACATTCAAAGGCTTAAAGAGGAAATTCTGATTTTAAAAGATAAGGAGATTGAGCTAAAAAGTGCAAGTAATTTTTTACAAAAGGAATTTGAAAATTTCAAGACTACCAAAAATTATGAATATGAATTTGCTAAAAAACAAAATTTGTTAAAAATTGATTTGATTTTGAAAGAGCTTGAAAATGAGATTGAAAAGTTCAAAAAATTGAAAAACTTGAATTTAAAAGCTGAAAGATTTTGAATTTGAAATTCTGAGATCGAAGCCAAAATCAAATTACTTGAATCTGAAAATTTGGTTTTGAAGCAGCGTGATGCTGAAAGAAAGATCACTAATAATCGTTGTTCAGATTTAATCAAAGAAAACAGTGATCCTAAATCCAAAATTCTACGATTAGAATCAACTTTGGATAAATTTTCTAATGGGGAAAAATCGTTGAATCTGTTGTTACAAAACCAAGTTTTTGTTGGAAATAAATGTGGTCTTGGCTTTGGAAAAAATAATGTTTTTGAAAATGTCAATTCAAATGTTTTTAAAAATCCCTGAAGTTGCTTCAAGAAGGATCGTTCTCAAAATTTGAACTTTAAAAATTTCAAAGGTTTTTCGAATCACAAACGTGATAAGAAATTGTTTGATAACAATATATCTAATCCATTTTGGACCCCAAAAAGAAATAAAGTGAATTCATCTAAATTCAAACTGATTTGGGTCCCTAAAGGAACTTTGGTAAATTCTGATGGATTGTTATACAAATAGATTTGGGAACCAAAACGTAAGAAAACAATTGAGAGTGGTTTTACAAATTTTGTTAAACCATTCGATTCCCTAAATTCTTAAGTACCGGAGTTAGCTGGGGAACTGCTTTGCAAAAGAGAGCTAAATTCAAGTTGTTATTTCTGTATCATCTAGAGTTCCTTAGCCAAGTTTTTTGAGTTAGAGATTCAATTGATTCACATTGATTATAGGTATGATCTCTAAACTCATCTCTATTAATATTACCTTTTTTATTCTTCTTTGTTTATTTCTCCTTCTACCCCTTCTATTTATTTTCTTTTGAATATTCTGATTTGATTTAACACTGCCATATATATATATATATTCTTTCTTCTTAAGCTTTCTAAACTTCAAATTGCAGAATTCATGATTCTCTAGAAATTCGCTTCATTTGAATAAAACTCTCATGTTTTAATCATATCCAGATCTTGAATTTAAACTTGTAAATATCTACAATTGTTTTGAAGTTTATTATTTTATTTCGGAATTCATAACAATGTTGAAGCATTCTTGTTATATCTTGAACGCTGTTAATTTGAATTCTAAAATTTTAAAGATATGAAAAATTAATGAGATTTCACACACCTCTGTTGTTTTGAGTTTCTTCGAATTCAATTTGGAAAGGCTTGAAAATTTATACTTATTACAGCACACTGCTATTTTTCAGTTGTGATAATTTCATTGATATTTGGATTGGCTTGATTATTTCTGAGTTGAAAACCTGTTGTCTTGAATAATTGATTACATCTTGAAATTCATTATTAATAATGATCATCTGTCTTAGAAATTTGTTTGTTGAAATCAATTGAAATTCTTTGATATTTTGAATCTCACACACTTCTTAGATTTGAAATTAATAATCCTGTGTGATTGATTCTTTATATCTCAAAATTTACATTTATTCATGTGATTTCAAACAAACCATTTTTAACTTTGGATTTTGAATATCTCTCAAGATTAATGTAAATATTCTAAAAATTTATTTTGTAGTTGTCGGAAATAATTGTAAAAAAATCATTGAAAATCTGGTCTTGTAACTCACTGTTATTTCATGATCATTTGGCTTGAATATGTGTTTGTTTGAAATCATTTGAAATTATTGATTTCAAGAATCTCAGACATATCTAGGATTTGAAATTTATTATCTAGTGTGATCGATTCATTGAATCTTGAGAGTTCCATATTTCCTCAAATGATTTCGAATAAATTGTATATTCGATCATGAATCAATCACCTTTTATGACTATCAGAAATAGCTGTGAAAAATTCTCTTGAAAAGTCCGCTTTGAATTTATTTGTTGTGTTGTTCTGATAAAAGAATCGATTTGAATATGTTTGTTTTTGGTAAAAATAATTGTTGCTTTTAAAAAATATTCTGATTTGGATTATGATTTATCTTCTTGAACTTATCATGAAGTTCCTGAAAATGTTCTTATAAAACTTCTTCTGAATTTGGCCGCTGCTTTAATAGATGGAATTGGTTTGTAAATTTATCTGCTTAGGCTTTCTGATTGGATTATGTTGTCTGGGATAACATTATTTCCACCAGTGTTGTATTAAAATCCTCGTTGGAAGAGACAACAAGTGGTATCAGTCTAGAAGTGCTGATTTTTTATTGATCTATTTCTCATCCTGTATATAATTTTTAAATACTTCTTGTCTTGTATAAATCTTTCTTAAATCCCTCTTGTAATTGTTTTTTCAATTTTAAAATCATTTATTGATTATTTAAATAGAAATTGGAATCAATAACCAAAAAGGACTGTATTTAGAACTCATCAAAATTATTATCAGATTATTGAAATTGTGATGAGTTGTGACTATAGTATATTTCATAACAAGAGGAAATTTTATTTATTTTTTTCATGATGATTGAACAGGTTTTATAATATCTTTGAATTAACGCTCATTTCATGAACATCTCCTTTATCTATCATTATTCTGCCATCCATCATGATTTCATATTAATATGGAGAGTTTAATATTTTAAAAATCATCTTGAATAAATAGTGGAAATATTTGTTATGGAATTTTGATTATATTATTATTTTCAGAATTAATGATAATTGAAAATTTTCAAGAATCCCGGTACAGTTGAGCATATTTCATAATACGATTAATTTAGAAATTTATTTCATAACCATTTCTGTCCTTACCACATTTCTATCATTCATATTGGTTTTGTATATCGAGGAGTTTTTCTTTTCGAACAGAAAATAATAACAAATATAATATTCATAAGTGTTTCTCTAACCTCATTTAAAAATCCAAGCTCTGGATATGCATGGTTATGAGATTACTTATATTTAAGTTGCAACTGATCTCATTTAATAATCCAAGATCTGGTTATGCGTGGTCAGTGTGCTCTTAAATAAAAAGAAAAAGAAAACGAAAAGGAAATTAAATAAATAAATTTTTATATGAAACCCTCCTTGATGTGTAAAAATCATCCTATCAATCCATTTTCTATTTTGTGAAATGTATTAATATATTATGATGTATTATGATTTGTTGATTGACAGCTATTGAGATTTGAGATTATTTGATTTTGTCACTTAAGTTGAATTTATAATTATAGTCCAAATCCATCACTGTTTTGTGCTCATTTGTATAGAAAATTCTTTTGAAAATAATTGGAATCATTTTTAACTCTCTACATTTTTAAAAATCTCATCGTAAATCAATCATTCTACAATGTGAAATTTGACATTAGTTCTTAGAATATTATGATTTTTGTTTGACTGATTGAGATTTATGATGATCGTTCTTCCTCTTAAGCTGAATTATATTTTTAGTCTATTTTTTCATCATTATTTTAATTTTTTGTATCCTTTTGATGTTAACAAAAAGGGTAGAATGGGTTAAGATTTTGATCCATGAGTTGATATTCATTGAATATTTTAATACTGAAGTTTCAATTATGGTTTTTTTTCACTCATGCATATATCTAGGAGGAGTTTTTGTTGTAGGGGGAGCATACAAACAGGGGGAGTTCAATAATTCACTGTTAAACACATTTATTATAATATTATATTCAAAATCTTATTTTATGTTTGTCATCATCAAAAGTCGAAGATTGTTGTATTTAACAATTCTATGGTTTTTGTTTGATGATAACAAACATATATTTATTATTATAAATGTGTTTGTAATTGTACTGTTATACTTCATCACAAACAGAATATAATATTTATATTTAAATAGAATACTACTGCACAAGAATTTAAATATTCATGCAGTATTTTATTTAAATATAATATTTTATTTCAACATTTCAACAGTACAAATTTATAACTACACTTTTGTACAACTCACTGTAATTCATTACATTTCATATTCAATTTCATTTGTATACATTGCTCTTCACTACAGTTCACCCAGCTAAAGTCATTCATGTTACATTTCATTTACACAATTGTATTCACATACACTTCACTCTGTGTTATCTAATAATTGATACATTCATTGATACTGTCACTTGTCTTCTGTCTTTTTCACTATCAGTCCAGTCTTCTGCTTACTTGTCACAAAAAGAAACACACACACAGAGTAATCTGGAATAGAAATAATTTTGTATTCTAGTAGATAAAAATTTATTTGCCTCAGAATTTTGGTGTGTTTCTTATCATTTTTCATGACTTCATCTAATTTATATGTATATCCATTTTTGTCTAGACAGCTTGTGATCTTCACAATGGTACACTGTAAATACCACTAGGTAGACATCGTCTGTAGTGCTCACGCACATACACACCACACACACACACACACAGACATATATATATATATATATATATATATATATTCTTTGGACGTGCATTATACATGTATACACATACATGTGTATGCATATGCATATATTTCTGTGCAGGGGCAATATGGTCAGCATTGGACAAATATATCAACAGGGTGTGTTCAGGTGAAGCCCGACACACATGCACAGTGCATGGGTCACGTATCCATGAACACACATGCACTAAGGGGCGGCTGTGAAGACCAAGCTCGACCCAGTGCAAGTTCAAGTGCATGAGCATGAACCAAAACAAGTGGTCAAGCAGCAATGGTAAATGGACAGTGCAACAGTCGAATGCAAGCGAATAATCAAGTGACAAGTGCAACAAGTTGCAAGCTATCAATAAGAATTACACGACATGTCCAGATGAAGGAAAAAGTATTTCAATGCAGTGCACAGTTTTGAGAACAATGTGAAGAATTACTTCTAAACCCATATAAGTTCAAAAACAGGAAATTGCATCGTAAAATAGGTAATATGCACGACAGCTCAATGGCACAGTGGTGAGCAAATCCAATGGAGCAAACATGCATGGCCGAGCAAAAAGAGAATGCCACAAACACTCAGAAATTCGAAAACCAAGGTGCAGCATATTCAAAGCGATGAACATAGTCAAAGCAAAGATTCAGGTGTACATATACATAACCGGGAAGCTCAAGTTCATGTGCACAAATGAACATGATCAAGACAAACATTTACCAAGCTGGAAAATGCCAAACTGATCACGTCACAATAGGATAGCAAGTCGATGCAAGAATGGGAAACTCGATTACATGCAGTATGGTACCAAGGACTCAACAAACTCCAAAGAGGTAAACAGAGAATTCATGGTTCAAGTGTATACAAGCTACAAATTGCCAAAGTATATATTCAAGTGAAAGTCAAACATTCCATGCATGCAACAATGGCACAATGGAATACACAAACCAAATAGCATCAAGGACAAGGAACAGTGGAGAAATGGGTCAAGTTGGCAAGTTCAAAATGTTTTTCAGAAACAGTTCAAGAAAATATCAATCAAAATATTTGGAAAGCTTTTTGAATTATTTCCAAAAACATTGAGGCAAATCTTGGGCAAGTTTTCAACAGAACATTCCAGTTTTCAAATGGATCATATATGGAAAAAACTATGATGCATGTTTTTGAGCATTTGACAAATTTTTAGAGTACAAAAATATTTGTCAAGTTTTTGAAGCGGTCCCACAAAAAAATCTCTCTAGAATTATGGTAATAAAGTCTCCTTAACATTTCCAGAAATCCAGTGTTAGAATATTTGCAAACACCAGGAATTTGCATACAATTTCCATAATCCATAGAAGGCAAGTAATCGACCAAATGCACTACTATTTTCAGGAAATATATTCATCCAGAAAATTAAAGGAACAAAGTCTGGAAAGTTATTATTTGAAATACAAAATCTTTCCAGAAATCATCAATGTACTGATGGCATTTTTTATTTTGGGCAAAAAACAATTTTATTTTGTTCCCAAAATTAAACCAGATCTCACGACCATTTTAAATCAAGTATCAATGTCGAATTTAGTCAAGGCAACAAGACAAGAAGATCATTCATGTTTCCTGGAATCATTTACACACTCACGGCGACGATAATTTCCAAAAATTATTCATGACATGGCAGCAATCTTGCAAGGGAAATATTTATTTTCCAGAATTTAATCAAGGCAACTAAAAGGGGAAAGCAAAGGGACACAGACAATATCATAAATTTCCAAAATTGCTCGAATTAAACAAAGCCATAATCACACAAATATCATTTAATCAAGGCAACAACAATCTCACAATCAAGTCACGTACGAAATCAGAGACAAACTAGGGTTTTCTACAACCCTATAAAAACGATTCATCATCGGCAAAGGCAGGGTATCATAAATAAATTCAGAGTACTCACAAAATTTGGGGGTTTCGATCAACTTGCATAGCAACAGATCGATCGATAAGAAGGCACTGAATAATCGAAGCCAGAGAACAAATTCTAATCATCTTTGAAGTTGCGATCTGAATTCCATAATAAAACCCTAGGATGGGCCACCATTGATAAGAGAAGCCGATAATTTTCAAGTGGACAATAAAATGAAATCAGAGGGACCGGTCATCTATTTTTCACTTAAGTCCTAATATTTTTAAGGAATTAAATTAAGGGTTAAGTCAATATTCATTTTTAAAACTAGTTTTTTTTTAGTTTATTTTTGAATTATTTTTTATTTCATTGGTAAACCGTTCCAATCAGTTTTCTAGTGTTCGTAAAAGCCAGGTCATCTCGTTATAGGATCTTAACCAGCAGTTTTCTAGTGTTTGTAATAACAGGGTTTACTAGCTATGGGTTTGTAGTTAGGGGAAAATCTGGTTTTGAGGACAGAAATCAGTGCAGGGTTTTGAGCGTAGAATTAGATCAACAGCAGGGTTTGCGAGTGTTCAAGACTGTATAGGCGGTTAGCGAGGGAGTCGAGAGTTTATAAGTTTTTGTATGTGGGAGTTTTTTTTAAATTCCAGTAAAAACCTAGGGGAATGCAGCAGTAGGAAGGGTTTGCCGAAGCTGGGTAAAATCTTTGTGTCATTTACTTTCTGCGCTTATTTATTCCTCTGTTATCTATGTTGTAATTATTATTCTTTGTTGTGATATTTATTAATATTTAGAATTAATTTAATAAACCCTACTCACCCCCTCTAGGGTTAATCCAGATCCAACAGATATACATGCTGAAATTGATATATGTTAACGATTAATTCGATGAATTAGCAAATATTATTTAATAGAATTTGTGTATATAAGTTAAATGTAAAATTATGAAGTTAGTTTAACTTTGTAGCATAATAGAAAGAATTGAAAAGAAAATTGCAAAAAAGTGTAAAATTGTTGTGGAGTTATTGATGTTTAAAAAGAATTTTATGATATAATTTATGGTGAATTCTTGATATAAATGAATCATAACTAATTTACAAATTAACCTTGTCATTATTGTTGATTTACATAATTTATGTTATGTGATTTATACAATTTTTAGTTAAATAATTTAGGATATAGCCGGAGTAGACGTAGGAGTTCAAGTGCAAGTACCTAGGGCGATGGACTTCGCGACTTTATGTGAAGACTTCACTACTCTAGGAGGGAAGCAATTTAAAGGGATGAAACCGATTGTAGAGATCCAAGGGTGGTTTGATACTTACATTAGGATCTTTGGAAACTTAGTGATTGACAATGCAATGAAGAGGAAGCTTGCATCGAGACAGCTACAAGGCAGAGCTATGGATTGGTGGAACTCTATTTTAGTCTAGAGACTCCGGAAGATGAAATTTCATGGGAGAAATTCCAAGTTAAGTCTGAAATGAAGTTTATCTCTACCGTCCAAAGGTCTATTCTGTTTAAGAGGTTTGTTGAGCTTAAGCAGAATGGTCGACCAGTGCTGGAGTGTGATCCTGACTTCGAAGCTTTGTCGAAGTATGCTCATTCATATGTCGATACTCCTTATCAGAAGAACGAGAAGTTTGTCATGGGTTTGGACAAATATTTGGGAAGTAGTTAGTTGATCGTCTCGATGACACTTATGAGAAGGTTGTTGAGAAGGCTTTGTGGCATGAAAGTCTGTTTCCTAAGGAATAATCTATTGTTGCAGCTAAGGAAGAGTAGAAACCACAGCAGGGTGGTAATAACAAAAAGAGAAATCAACAACAGCAGAAAGGAAAGGATGGTCAGAAAAAGCAGAAAGGCGAGGTGATTTGCTTTAACTGGCGGCAGAAGGGCCATTATTCCAAAGACTGCAAGAATCCAAAGGTTGAAAGGAAGTGTCACAACTGTGGCAAGTCTGGGCATCTCAAGAAGGACTGTCCAAAACCAGCTAAAGGAAAGCAGATTATGAAGGCGTATGCTTTGGAATTTGTGCCATCGTCTTCAAGGGCTCCTACGGCGGAGGGGAAAGGGAAGGGTGTCATCGTCCAAGGTACTCTTTCAGTTAAAGGTGTTTTAGTTTGTGTGTTTTTAGATACTGGAGCATCGCATTCATTCATTTGTAATGAGCTTGTGTGTCGCTTGGGTCTGGAACCCAAGATTTGTGATAGACCGTTGGTTGTGACTAATCCGGTTGGGGGTTCGTCCAACCTTTGTATGCTTTATCGTGATCTTGTGTTATCGAGTCATGGTTGCTCCTTTGTGTGTGATTGCTTTGTTTTGAACTTTGCTGGGTATGGACTGGCTCAAGAGGTATGTGGCAAAAGTGAACTACGAGAAGCTTAATGTGAGAGTCGGGGATGTGGAAGGGCGAAGGGTTTTGATTTGATGTAAGCCCAAAGATGGTGTCTTCGTGAGCTTTTTATATTCGCTTGTGATTCCATAGGAGGAATTTTCATCTATGATGATGGCTAATGAGTTTGAAGATGTCTTTGACGAGGTCAAAGGGTTGCCGCCGCGACGTGAGATTGAGTTCAGAATCGATTTGGTCGAGGGTGCTAGACCTATCTTTATGCCTCTTAGGAAGATGACGTCTAAGGAACAACGAGAGTTAGAGGTGCAAGTACGCGACCTTTTGGGAAAAGGATTCATTCAGAGAAGTGTATCCGAATGGGGTGCACCAGTGGTGTTTTCAACCAAGGCTGATGGCTCATTGAGATTGTGTGTGAACTATCATGAGCTGAAAAAGGTGACCAAGAAGAACAAGTATCCGTTGCCGATGATAGATGACTTGTTCGATCAGGTTTACGAAGCCAAGGTGCTTTCTCAGATGGATTTGGCAATGGGATTCCACCAGTTAAGGGTGGCAAAGGATAGTGTGCCAAAGACTGCTTTCAGGACACCGTCCGGTTTCTTCGAATGGTTGGTGATGCCATTTGGGTTGACTAATGCGCCAGTGTATTTTGTGGATCTTATGTATATGGTTTTCAGAGATAAGTTGAACAAGTTTGTGCTTATGTTCATGGATGATATTCTGGTTTACTCCCGGAATGAGGAAGAGCATAAGACGCACTTGCAAGTTGTTTTGGAAATCTTGCGAAAGCATCAGCTGAAAGCTAAGTTTTCGAAATGTCACTTCTGGAAGAACGAAGTGAGGTTTTGGGCCATGTTGTTTTTGTAAATGGAATAGCGGTTTCCCCGCTAAAGTGGCAGCAATCCAGGACTGGGATAGACCTAAGAATGCAACGTATGTTTGGAGTTTCCTTGGGTTATTATCGCCGTTTTATAAAGGATTTCTCCAAGATAACTGCACCATTAACAGGATTGACGAAGAAGAACCAAATGTTCACATGGGATGCGAAGTGTGAGCAAGCTTTTGGAATCTTGAAAGAGAGACTGCCGAGTGCTCCAGTTTTAACCATTTCGAGTGGGAATGAAGAGATGGTGGTATACACCGATGCATGCGGTACTGGACTTGGAGCAGTGCTGATGCAGAAGGATAGAGTTATGGCCTACGCAAGTTGACAACTGAAGCCGCATGAAAAGAATTACCCAACTCATGATTTGGAGTTGGTGGCAATCGTGTTTGCTCTAATGATGCGGAGACATTACCTGTTGGGAGTTCAACTCGAGTTGTTTACGGATCACAAGTCATTGAAGTACCTTTTTTCCCAAAAGGATTTGAATCTTCGGTAGCAAAGGTGGTTAGAGTTTCTAGCACCGTATGATTTTGGTATAGTCTATAATCCTGGTAAAGGTAACACATTGGCAGATGCGTTGAGTCGAAGACACGCAAGTTTGGGAGCGATGTTTCGGAATGGAAACACCTCGAGTACTTGGTAGGATTTGATTTCAGACTAAGGTGTGAGTTGGAACCTGAAATGTTTGCAAGCTTATCGATAAGACCTACGCTCATCGAAAGGATTGGCGAGAGCCAAAAGCGGGATGCAAAGCTTGTCGAGATTCTCCAGAAGTTAGAACCAGAGGATAAAGATTTCGAGGTCGATCGAGAGGGTTGGCTTTGAAAGCAAGGATGACTGGATGTTCCTGATATCGATGGATGAGAGATGAGGTTCCGAGTGAATATCATCATTCGAAGTTTACGATTCATCTTGGTGGTAACAAGATGTATCAGGACATGAGGCATCCAACTACTGGGAAGGTATGAAGAGGGATGTTGGAAAATTCATTTTCAATTGCATGAACTGTCAGTCGGTGAAGGCTGAACAGAAGAAGCCGAGTTGATTACTTCAGCCATTGGAAGTTCCTACATGGAAGTGGGAGCAGATATCGATGGATTTTATCGATGGACTACCTAGAACCAAGGAAGGAAGCGAAGGAATTTGGGTCATCGCGGATTGTTTGACCAAATGTGCATGGTTTATTCCTGTCAGATCGACTATGACAACATCGAAATTGGTTGAGCTTTATATTAAATGGATAGTTCGATTCCATGGTATCCCGAAGAGTATACTCAGTGATCGAGATCCCTTGTTTACAAGTGGATTTTGGACGAGTATGCAAGAGACTTTGAGAACCGAGTTGGGTTTAAGTACGCCTTATCATCCCCAGACTGATGGTCAAACCGAGAGGGTTAACCGAGTTTTGTAAGATCTCCTAAGAGCTTCTATATTGGACTTCGGGGGAATCATCGGAATACCATCTACATCTGGTTGAGTTTGCGTATAATAACACCTACTAGTCGAGCATTGGGATGGCACCATACGAGGCGTTGTATGGAAGACCATGTAATTCTCCGGCTTGTTGGTTAGAAACTGGAGATAAGTTGATACTTGGGCCTAAGATGATTAGAGAAACATCAGATTGTATTGAGATCGTTCGACAATAAATGAAGGCAGCCCAAGATCGTCAGAAGAGTTACGTCGATAAGCGTCAAAAAGATTTGAAATTCGACGTTGGTGTAACGACCTGCATTCTACGCATTGGAGTATCGTAGAATATTTGTCTCATTCTCATATGAAGTCGTATAGTCGTGTAACTTTGGGGAACGACTATTGGGGTCATTTCCCATGCTCACGATTTTTGCCGATTTTTAAATGACCGTTTTACCCCTAGCGAATTTTGTTTCGCTTATAAATTTTTATTTCTAAGGAATTTTGACCTGAAACCACTTCCACTGTATTCAGATGATGGTTTACCTTTCCATAGAGTGGTCACATTGATCAAACGGACTTACCGTTTGGGAGATATGGCTGAAACAAGGTTTAGAAGTTGAAAAACTACTTAAACGGGATTAATAGGGTAATTAGTGGCCCATAACCCATTTCGGGATTAGGGTTATGGGGAGGCTGAAATGAGTTAGGAAACCATCTCATTTCATTATCTCAGCCGCCACTTTCATTTCTTCAACCCTAGTAATGGCCTCCACCTTTTAAATTCACCTTTAATCACTTTCTAATCACATAATAGCCAAATCTACATCAAATTAAGGCGGATTAGCATAGAAATCGAGATAGTGCTGCTGAAATACATTGGGATCCATGCCAAATCAGTTAAGAGTTTCAGATCTTAAATTTATTTGTGGCTAAGGTGAGTGATTTGCACCTTTATTCACTAATTATGGCCAATTAGGGATGATTAGTGATAATTAGCGAAATTATGCATCATAAAAATCTGGAAAAGTATGTAGAATTTCTAAAATATTATTTTATATCACTGGTGAAAATTTGGGTTAATTTGGATTAAGTTTGCTAATTTTATACTTAAAACATTGTTAAGGGGATTAAGGGGAAAATCATGCTTTTGGGTATGTTTGATCTAAAATATTTCAAGTGGTTTATGTTTTAATGTTTTTGATTGATTCTACATGTTACTACTATTGTTTGGTATGCCTTATGGTTGCATAGGAAAGTTAGAATGGTCGAAAACGCCGTCGAGAGGCGAAAATAGTTTGCTGGAAAGTGGTGCAGGTTTTGGGTCGCAAGGAGCGATACCTAGGGGAGCGACCCCTAGGAAACGAGCGATTCCTAGGGGAGCGACCCCTAGGAAACGAGCGAACCCTTGGGGAGTGACCCCTAGGAAACGAGCGATCCCTAGGGGAGCGACCCCTACGAAGTTAGCAATTCCTAGGGGAGCAAGCCCTAGGAAATGAGCGATTCCTAGGGGAGTGATTCCTAGGAAATGAGCGATTCCTAGGGGAGTGACCCCTAGGAAGTTAGCGATTCCTAAAAGAGCGATCCTTAGGAAGTGAGCGATCCCTAGGGGAGCGACACCTAGGAAACGAGCGATTCCTAAGGGAGTGACCCCTAGGAAGTTAGCGATTCCTAGGGGTGCGAACCCTAGGAAGTGAGAGATTCCTAGGGGGACGACCTCTAGGATGGGGCAATCCCTAGGGGCGAGCCCTAGGATGGCGAGCCGGTCAAGGAGGGTGAGATCTGATTTCCAAAGGATAGTCTAACAGTTTTGCTGCGGGACGCGTGCAAAGGAGTTATCGATATCTATAGCTTTGGTTTACAATGAGAGAAGAGGCATGTAGACGAACCAGAGCTAGAGGATGTATGGACCCGGAAGGGTTATTCGCTATAGACCAGAAGGGCATGGTCATGGCAATTAGTTGTACGGAGTCCAGAAGGGCATGGACCCGTCATGGCCTCAATGGATTTGGTGATCAAAGTAGTGGATATCGTATTCTTTACGCACTGAGTGAGTCATGTGAGGATGACTGCTATGTTTGATGTTTGTTATCACCATGACACACACACTCCTATTTTACACTTTATGTTAGTGTTACCTTAGAGTACTGTACATCTTGTTGTGCTAACTCTTCGGTTGCAGGTCCAGGTTCAGGTATGATTATTTATACCTGTTATTGCTTTATTTTGTGCTATCGCTCATACCAAAGTTTTGTCTGACCCAGAGTTTTATGTCTCTTCTTTTTACTCTGGGTACTCCTAAACGAGCAGACTAGAGACAGGTTAGGTGGTTATGTGCGAGTAGCTGTCCGGAGACAAGCATGAGGCTTCCACGTACTATTTACATATATTCTTCCTGTGTTGTTGTTGGTCACTGCTTTGGGCATTAGTAGTGTACCTTTTCTATTTTTCTTTAGAGATAGTATTTTGAAGTTGTAAAAATGATGGTTTGGATCATAAGCTGTATTTTGGATTTCGTTGCTATGATGGTTTAGTTTTCAGCTTATGCACTGTCTCGCCTGTTTTATGTCAAGTATGTTATTATTATATTTTATTCCATGCGCTGTGAGATATACTACAGGTTCTCTGATGATTCATAGTTTCAAAACCCTTTTCCTTTGACGACCGTCCCGTGCTAGTCGGGAATTAGCACAACGCATTTCGGGGAAATGTCGGCTGGTCTGGGGCGGACCGTCCCAGTTAGTGACATGGTTTTTGTGAAGATTTCGCCATTAAATCATGTTATTTGATTCAGAAGTAAAGGAAAGTTGGCCCCATGGTTTGTTGACCATTTCCGATAGTCGAGCAGATTGGAAAGCTCGCATACAGATTGGATTTACTTGAGAAGATGTCGAGTGTGCACAATGTTTTCCATGTGTCGTTTCTACGGAAGTGTGTGCATGATTCGAATGTGGTGGTATCTCCAGAACAGTACGAAGTCCTAGAAGTCGAGACCATGGTTACGAGACCTCGTAAGCCGCTTTGCATTGTGGGAAATGATACGAAACAATTTTGAAGGATGACGGTTAAGCTAGTCAAGGTGCAATGGAGTGAGGATGACGACTGTACGTGGGAGACGGAAGAGAGTATAAAGATGACCCATCCATAACTCTTCGTCGGTATGACCCATTGATGTCGTGTCACTTAACATCATTGTAACTTGTTCTATCGTTGTTAGAATTCCATGTGCTAGGATAAAGCTGTGGATGCATGGTTTGACGGATGCTAGTTTGGATGGTAAATTGGTTGCACATGAATGATAGGCATGCGGAATTGTTTTGGTTGCTTGTGTTTGCTTGGAATTTCCGGAGAAAAATTCCTAAGGGGGCGAGAATGTAACATCCCGCATTTTACTTATCGGAGGATCATAAAATATTTCTCTTTAATTCCCTGAGGGTTGGATCATTCTCATATTTTGAGATGTTGTTTATGGGGATGTAAGACATGTCCATATTTTTTACCAATTCTATTTGTGACCATTTTTCCCCTATCAGTTTTGTAAATGGGATAAATTTTTACTGGGATCGAATCAGGTGCTGAGATCGATTTCATTGAAAAGGAAATGGTGTTGCCAATTCTGTAGAGTAGTCACATTAAAGGTTTGGCTCAGCAGTTTGGGAGGAATCATTGTTTTAGTGTTTCCCAATTTCAGTTCAGGTTTTGTGAAGCCATTGATGGGCTGATTTTGGGTGGCCCATTAGTGGGCTGCTGGGAGGCTATAAATAGGGGGTTAGAGGCATGGAGAATAGTTTACTTTCTTCATTCTCTCATTTGGTTGAGCTCGTGATCCTCCTTGCTTAATCAAATACACATTTCCACCATTAAAATTCTAAATCAACGTGAGAAGATTGAATATTAACATCAATCGAAGCTAGATCTACATCAAGTGAAGAGAGATCACATCAAATCGAGAGGTTTGAAGGTTATTCTTCGTTGTTTGGATTTGTAATTCATCATTTTTAAGCTAGATCAAAGATTTGGTGAGTGATAGGCATCTCTCACACGGATTCAATCAAGTATATGGGTTGTTTGATTTTTATTTCATCATTTTAAGTTGTTTTCACCAAGATCTACATCATGGTAAGAATATTTTCATTTGAAGCACCATAGGATCTAGTCTAGCAAATTAAATCGGTAAATTCTTATGTTAATTCATATGTTTATGCAAGTTTAGATCTTTCGTTTTGTTTATTCATTGATTTGTCATGATTTGGTGAATTTATATGACTATTGATGAATAATTGTCATTTTGATGTTGTTGATGATTTCATAAAATGTTTATGGTTGAACTGGATGATTTGGACGAGTTGTTTGAATAGATGTTGTCATTTTGTGATGATTTGATTAAGTTTGGAGCTATTTTGGTCAGATCCGGAGTCGGGTCATTTTAGGAGTCGGGTCGTGTGTCTTGTTCTCCAAGAAATGGACTCAACCCGTTCGGGTGGAAGCTTGGATCGTGGGTATTCAGGTCCTTCGAGTGGAAGCTTGGATCGTGGGTATTCTGGTCATTCGGGTGGATCTTAGGTCGTGGAAACCAGGTCGTTCGGGTCTAGACCGTTCGAAGTATGCTGGCAAACCAAAGCAGGTTGGTGGCTTTAGGTCAGCTATGTTTGGGTCGGTCTGTTCTGATGATGATGGGTCAATGGATGGGGAACGACCTAGTCAGGTCGTTGAAAGTGGAACGACCTAGTTAGGTCGTTGGGTGTACAAAGGAAAAGCGAGTTGGTCTGCTTGTTGAAGACCGGGTCGTTCGTGTGTTTCGAGGAAGGTTGGCCAAGTCAGGTCGTTGACTTGGAGATGGATCTTGGGTTTAGTGGGGTGACCCAGTGGGTCGGATCGTAGGACATAGGTCTATGTAGATTAGAATAGTCTACACTTGATATCTGGTTCTATGAATGTACTGTTATTTCTAAATGCTTGTTGTAAAGGCTATCACTTTCGGATGTGGGAAAGACGGGTTGAGTTCTCCTCTCATGTGTTGGTAGATCATTTGATTAATCTGTCTATTCTCATATACTTCATTGATAATGTTAGATAGTTGTTTTACCGCTTACTAAGACTGTTTTCTGACTCAAGGTTTTATGTTTCCCTCTTATTACCTTGGGTTGTTCATCCATGTGTTGGGTAAGCAGTCTGAGTAGCAGGTAACAGGTAGCAGGTCTTGGTGGAAGATGATGCAGATCGATGACGAGCTGGAGGCTTACGTACTAGTTTCTTACTACTATCTAGTATTTCTGTTTTCGCTGTTTGATGATTGTTCTGAGTGATGTAGTGAGGCCAATCTGTACAGACCTTATGTTGTAATCTAAGGATATATGGATACTCTTTCTAGTTGTTATGAAAGTTCAAGTTTTTGCTCAAATATGCTTCACTATTACTGTGTGTTGTATATGTTCTATTATATCTTATCCTTGCGTTGTGAGTCATACGACAGGTTCCGCTTGTATTATCTTACCATGATGATCGTCCATAGCTGCCTGGTATACCTTTCAGGCTTTCAACGCATCATTTCCCTTGTTTAAGTGCGGTTGTGGGCGGTCTTCACAATATATATATATATATATATATATATATATATATATATATATATATATATATATATATATATATGGACACACACATATTATGAACATATTATTATAAAACTTTATTAAACTACATATATTATGAAATCATAATAATTTGAAATCATTTTGAAAAGTAGTTTGAAATAACTTGAAATCAGAATTTGAATTTTGAAAACAGAGTTTGAAATTTGAAAAACAGAATTTGAACATGGAGTGCTATTTAGAGTCGTACATATAAACTAGACTCGATTACTATATTTTCTTGAGCTCTTGAAATCTTGATATCCTTATACTCATGAGTCTTGAATCTCTTTTAAATCTCTTGGAACTCTAAAATTGTACCGTCTTCAGTATTTAAATCCGATATACAAATCCTGCATATATATATACGTATGTATGTATATATTCTAGATAAAGATGTTAATATATAATTTATAATTAATTAATGATGATAATTGAGATAAGGTTGTTGTCATCAAAACTCCATTCTCCAACACATTGCACGCGACAATATTATTAAAAATAATATTTATTTTTAACGTAAAAATAAGAACCTTGTTATATAATACATAATAAATTTGATCTAAAATATATAAACTATTAATTAAAATTATTGTTTATGTTTATGTGAAATTTATGATCTACAACTTACACAAACAATATGTATGTGTGTGCATTTGAGATTTTTTATTCATACTTGTTAATATAAATATATGTATGTATATATTCTAGATAAAGATGTTAATATATAATTTATAATCAATTAATGATGATAATTGAGATAAGGTTGTTGTCATCAAAACTCCATTCTCCAACACGTTACACACAACAATATTATTAAAAATAATATTTATTTTTAACATAAAAATAAGAACCTTATTTTATAATATATAATAAATTTGATATAAAATATATAAACTATTAATTAAAATTATTATTTATGTTTATGTGAAATTTATGTTCTACAGCTTACACAAACGATATGTATGTGTGTGCATTTGAGATTTTTTTTATTCATACTTGTTAATATAAATATATTAGTGTGTAAATCGTGTGTTGCATACGATAATGTTATTAAAAAATAGTATTTATTATTTTAATATTAAAATGAGAAGTTTATCATGCAATATATGATAAATTTTGATGTAAAATACATAAACAATTAATTAAAATTATTATTATTATTATTGTTTATGTGTAATTTATGTTCTATAGTTTATAAAAGCAATACGTAATGTGTGTGCATGTGTGTAATTGAAGATATTTTAATTGTTTTTGTTTATATAGATACACATGTTGAAATTGATGTATTATAACGATTTATTCGATGAACTAGAAAATAATATTTAATAAAATTTATATAACTAAGTTAAATGTAAAATTATGAAGCTAGTTTAACTGTATAGCATAATAGAAAGAATTAAAAAGAAATTTGCAAAAAATTGTAAATTTGTTGTGGAGTTATTGATATTTGAAAAGAATTTTATGATATAATTTATGGTGAATTCTTGATATAAATGAATCATAACTAATTTACAAATTAACCTTGTCATTATTGTTGATTTACATAATTCATGTTATGTGATTTATACATCTTCGTATTTGCATGAAAAACTACTTTTTTAATATGAATATATAGAGTAAAATTAACATATATTTTTAAGTGCTATTATACAAATGAACTAAATATTCTCTAAGATTATTTAAATAATTAGAATTTAAGATTTCATGTGTAGCTTAAACATATGGATTGAAATATAAAATATCATGAAAGAATTGAGAAGGTTCGGCATTTAATTATAGAAATGTCAAAATGCAGATATTTAAAGTGTAAATTGTTTTCGTCAATTTGTAATAAATTTATTGAGATAATATATAATATATTAAATTTTTTGTTGTTGTTTGCATATATTGTTTAAACCGTTTGACTTATTTAACTTTATATTTAAAAAAAAGACTGATTTTGCCATTTTTATTAATATGAATATGGTGAACATTTTAAAACATCACACTTAACATTAATTAGATGAATTAACAACAATTTATTGATTGAATTCATTTGTTAAGTTCAAAATCACATAATTAATTTAAACATATTGACTTAAATGTATAATGTTAAATGATTTTGTACAACATTTTGAAAATAACTAAATAAAATTTAAAATGTATGCGTTTGACATTAATTTAACAATACAATACACGATAAATATATTGATGTAAATGAGTTCAACTTTGAACATGTGATAGTTGTTTATGTGTATAATATATGTTATGTAATTGACGTGTTTATATATCTGATTTTTTATTTATTTTTGTTAATATGAATATGGTTAATCGTAATGTGATTTATTAGGCGAATCAATGAAAAATAGTTTGCTGAAGTTATTTAAGTAGGTTGAATATTATGTAATTAATTATAAAATATGTTACTAAATGTAAAATGTTAGAAATGAATTGAGAGAGACTTAACTGATTATAGAAAATTTGAAGTGTAGGTATTTGAAGTCATAAAACATAATTTGTCATTTTCAGTAGTTAAATGAAATATTCGTTAATTAAGTTAATTTAAATTACTTAATTTTTGGGTTTTGTAATTAATTTAAGTATGTGGGCTTAAATATAAAATGTTAATAACTGTTAATAAATAATTTTGTAAACTTTGAAATGTTAATATAAAAATGTAAAATGATAGAAGAAGTGAAATAACGTGAGAGAAATAGTAAATAAGTATAAAGTGATAAACTAATTTAAAAATAAAATATCCGGAGAGAATAAAGGAGAAGAGAGTAAACTCGTAGATTTAAGGAGAGAGCTTTAAAAGGTTTTGCTTTACTATTATTTAATATTTTCGGATTAAAAGATGTTTGAGTAATTGAATTTGCAAATTGAAGTTAATCAATGAAATGAATGAGATGCAATAACAACAGCGAGGGATGTGCTATTAAGAAGTTGAAGCAAAAGCGACGTTAAGTTATGCTATTTTTTAGTGTTGGAATTAGGAATAAGATTTACGTGTGTTTTAGCAACACATTAAAAATATCAAAATTAATGCTATGAAGAATCCAAGGAAATCAGTGCAAAAAAAAGTTTAAGAGCACTTCCAACGAAGAGGGCAAGCACTTATAATGTAAACTGGTTGTATTTAATTAAACAACTAAAGAAATACTAGATGTTGCTTTTGGATCATAGTTAGCCTTAATATGGTTAGCTATTTCTATGTGTTTCTCATCAACATGATTAATATATCGTGCAATTGAAAAGCTCTCTGTGTCTATCATTTTACATTTTTGTTGTTGTTGGAAGAGGGCTACTATAGGTTAGGTTAGTAGTGTTGATGAAAATATTATGCATTTTTTCTATAGAATCTTTAAATGGTGTTTTTCTAATGGGTGTAAGCACTCGATTTGTTTAATGTTATATATCATATTTAGTTTTAATATATTCTTAGTTATAAACATTTACAATGTAGCCTATTCTTATTCAATCATGACAAACCTTATGATGCAGTACTGTAGCGACCCGAGAATTTCAACACTAATTGTCCCGTGTCCAAACTCAAGTATCGAAAACCCAGAAAGCTAAAAGAAAGAATATTAAAGGGTGAGGAAAAGATAAGAAAGAAAGACTAGAATAGAATAAGAAGAAGAACCAAACACAATACAGAGTCTTACATCGCAGCAAAATAAAATATAATAAAGAAATAAATCTTTATTGAGAGCTTGAAATAAAACTTACAGTCATAAGAGTACATCATTACATCTAGACAATTATAATAATCTGCACTCATATACAACACACGGCAGAATAAACAAATCATACGTCTGAACTTCTCCAACTCGTCTTTGGACTTCACAACATCCTATAGCCTGAACCTATAAAACTCGATCTGACCCGAGCATTGCAAACGCCAGAATCAGTCTGGTGAATCAGCATGAAAAAAACTCACTATGTTTATCGGTATCATCCAACTTGATTTTAAAGTAAAAATCTTTTCGAAGAAAAAGGATAATCGTATTTGTAAGACCAATTCACACATAAACACGGACGGTTTTTACCTTACGATAACCCAAAACATTTGAAATCATATCTATTCTGATATTATAATAGTGTCTAAATTAAATAAATATCCATCCAGCACAGCGCTTGCATCTCACTCCCTACATACATAGTATATAATCAAAAACCACAGGCTCTTAATGGATTTCGACTATGAAAAGGTATGAAACCACCTTCCGATAGTGTATCTATAGAGAGGAATACACTAGGTTCAACAAGAACATCTTGTAACCCGACCACACATGACCGATAGCTCATTTCTCTTGAATATATCAAACATATTATCACCAACGATTGGGTCTATATAACCGTTATCCGAAGATACATAATTTAACATACGAAATAAATGAATTTTCTCTAGATGGTAACAATACACCCTAATGGGAGCGACCCACATAGTCATGCTACCTGCCCGATTTTTGTCATTTCCCTATTAATTAGGCTTGAGGTTATAATTACCTTTTTATAACATCTGGCAACCATTCACTTTTGTTGGCATTTTATAGTTTAGAGAGCTACTTAGTTTGTTCACAAAACCAATTGGTTGATGTGAACTATAGCTTCTTAGTATATATCCAGAATCTTAGTTGAATATTTCTCAATGTGGGACTATTATTTTCATCACTCCCCCTTCACGTGTGGCGTATTTGAGCCATCTACGTGATCATAGTATTTTGGATGGAGTGGCGCACGTATGGTGGTTAAACACATATGTATTAGTTGAAGTAGTTCAAAACCTTGCTCTGATACCACTGTTAGTAGTTGTAATAGTGGAAAATAGTTGAAATAGAGGAAGTAAAGTTTTAATAATGCAACAACTTTATTGCTTGTAGTTGAGATAGTTGAAATAGATGACAAATAAATTGGTGAAGTTCTGTCGGAATCATGGAAAGCCATAATGTTGACACTTTAAAAAATATGGACATTTGGAGAAGATCTTTTTCCACCTAAATAAACATCAAGCAAATTTTGTTGAAGAGCATGACAGTGAGCAGCCTCTACATGATCGTGATCAACATCTTTTTTATACTACCCAAGATTCTATTGATGAAAATGGAGCAAACTAGTACTTAGATAGCGATTGTAGTAATCACATAGCTAAAGATGGGAGCATCTTCAAGGATATTGATGATTCTGTCAAAGTAAAAGTACGATTGGGGAATAACACTGTCGTAGAATCGAAAGGCAGAGGCACTGTTATGGTGGAAACAAAGAAAGGTACAAAATTTATCAAAGATTATTTACTAGTTCCAAATCTAAAAGAAAATTTGTTGAGCATTGACCAGATGATGGAGAAAGGCTATGCTCTTCACTTTGAAGGAGACATTTGCAAAATATATGCCAACAGTGGTATCAGAGCTCAAGATTAGAGCTAATTCAACTAATACGTATGTGCTTAACTGCCATATATGCTCCACTCCATCCAAAATACTATAATCACGTAGATGGCTCAAATACGCCACACGAGAAGGGGAAGTGATGAAAATAATAGTCCACATTGGGAAATATTCAACTAAGATCCTGGATATATACTAAGAAGTTATAGTTCATATCAACCAATTGGTTTTGTGAACAAACTAAGTAGCTCTCTAAACTATGAAATGTCAACAACTTTAAATTACACATCGTCGGATCCGCTAGAAAATCACTAATTGAGGTCCATAAAAATATCTTGGGTGTTAAGCTAAGAGAAGGTGTCTTCTCCGCCACTAAACAGAAATACGTTTGAGGAAATCAACGTATGTGGCCTCTTTGGAAATACACTGTCAGACACTCATCCATACAAGTTGTCCTGGGTCTGGACAAACCGAACGCACCCACCTACCACATCCTAGGAACCACCCTATAGATTAGTAGCAAGTAGCCATTGCAAATCCGTAGATTACAATCATGACAGAATCATTGTCAAAATATCTCTAGGGATCAGCCAGAGAAATTCAACAATAATTCTTCTGACATGAAGATTTACGATCTTCGATTGCTCCATCTCAATCAACATCAGATATCTTCTTTGTTTACGTATTCGTTGGTTCGGAATGGTTTTCGAATATAAATTCGATCCCGGTCTTTCCGTACCAACAATGCATTAAACATTTTTTGATAGTTGGTTATTTAACTATCAAAATAAAAAATCATAAAAAAATAAAAAATTGGTTCCATTGTATTACACAGCATCACTTGGCCTTTTTATTTTTCCATTCGTTAATTAAAATCTTTAAATTTCCCAATATTTGGAACACACTTTTTTACTTCTTATTTCAAAAATAAGATTATACTCAAACCCTTTTATTCAACTTATAAAACTTTTCGAATTATAGTTTATATTACCATTCATGGAAATATTAATTTTATTTCTCTCTACCACTCTCGTTTCTAAACTAATATCATCCTTGGATAATCATGAAGTCGTTCAAGTTGGGGTATTTTGTTACCTCTCTGACCTTGAGTCAACAACATTCTTATCTTCAGAATTGATAAAAGTTTATTTATGAAACTCTATCCCAGTAATTATCCCAAAAATTCCATTTTTAATATCTGATTTAAAACATGGGTTTTTAACACCATACTCTCTCTTTGAAAACCTTATTACAATCTTATATACGTTTATTAAATAATTAGTAGACTATTATTTAAAAACTTTTTATATTGATTTTGACCATGTTTCAAAACATTATATACAAGCCTTGATTCTATTACAAATAGAATCCTTTATAAAATTTCTGATACGTTTATTTTAAATCCATTTTAGTTATATCTCGATAATACCTCATCTCTTATTTAATATGGCGAGTTTAGATCACATCTTTATAAGTTAACTCTCCTAGCCACATTAATTCAAATTTGTGTTTTCATTTTGATTTCCATTTCATATCTTCATCAGTCCCTAACCGTAAATTAGTAAGAAAACAATTCCCCAAATATCATCCCTTAAGGTCGAAACCAACATCAAATCAATACTCAGAAAATCATTTAACTGAAACGATCTCTAGTTATGTTCCGATTCTATAATTTTATATCTTAGGCTTTTATTTCTTTATAAGCCATTTCTAATAACTCGTTTTATTAATTGAAATCATTTACACCTTATTCAAAAAACTCGATTTTTAACAACTTCGTTCGAGTTGGATTTTATAGAATCCAATCAAATAGAATTCCAATAAGAATTCAATTTAAACTTAACTTATATTATTATTAATATAAATTTGCTTAAAAATATCATTTAACTATAAATAGGCCTTATAGTTTCCTAAACCTCCATTAATAAATTTTAAATTCCAAGATTACCACTTTGATTACTATTAATTAACTAATAATCAAATTTCAACATTTTTAAAAATAAAACTAGTTTACTTCACCATTAACTATTTTCATTAAATTAACAAACTAATTTAATAATCAATTTCATTTAATGCAGTTGACTTGGTCTCTAAATATGATTAACTCGTTAATCAATTTCAATTAGTCTTTTCATTTAAATTAATTAATAATATAATTAATTTAAATAATCCCATTAATCGTCTTTTGGAAATAATTAATCCAATTCTCAACCCTTAGGTTAATTTCTACTTACTCTCTTATAAATCTTATTAATTTAAGAACTAGCCTTATAAAATCATTTGATAATCACTTATAACTTAAATAATAAATAATTATTTCCTTTTTATAAACTTCCATTCAAATTAATGGATTTAGAAATCTTATCTTCATTTATAAAATAAATTCTATAACTTCATTTTTATCGATTCATCTGATAGTAAATTATCTTTAACAAATGATATATTTTTAGGCCATCTACTGCCAATTTCTCAACCAATACTATCCATTGCTTAACAATAAAATAAACCTTGAATTTGGATTCAACAATCAATAGCCACATCAATAATCCAATCAGATTGGTTTAACAATTCATGTAACATGAAAATAAACAATAAATTTGAGAAATCCAGTTGGATCCTTCCAACCTGTTTTTTCCCGCATCTAAATAGGTTAGCTCAAATTAAACAATCCATTTAACATGACAATATATTATATGTTATAATAAACATGAATAATTAATTCAACTGATAACGGTCAACTAATAACTACAATTCAAGCATCTGATTTTTTTTATATTTAAATACGTTTATATTATTATAAACGTAACCAACAAGGTAAGTTACCTTATTTGAAATTAACCATTAAAAATAACGATTGGTTTTAATTAAATTAAACGAATGTTTAATTTAAACAATTATATAAAATATTCAACATATATCCAAACAATCATCAAATCTTCCAATAATTAGCAAACATAGCACACAAACATTTAACCTGACATATATAAAATATAAGTGGGACAACTAAGTGATTTATACTTACCTTGGTTTAATTCTGTCGTTAAAATGCTTATTTTTAATTAAATTAAATGGGTGTTTAATTTAATTAAAATTTTCCGTTGCTTCCAATGATGACCAGACTAGCTCCATCTCGTAGCTATGTCCATATGGTTACAACATGACCAACCGTGCGCAATTCTGATAACGTATGAATGAGATATTAAGTAAATAAAATCATAAAAACATTAATTTAATTTAAACTTCAAATTTAATTTATAAATGGGCCTCACCCTATATATGTCGGCCTAAACTTCTGTTGCTCAAAAATAAATGGGCCAACCCCTTTTGCTATTTTTCTTCCTTCCCATCTGTTTCTTTTCGTTCAGAAAAATATGCCCAGCTTCTCCTTATTTCTCTTCACTACTTCAGGAAAACAAAGAACCCGATCTTTGTTTTTTTATTATTAAGGCCACGAATTTCTTTTGCTTGCTCGTTTCTTCGTCCAAAATGTTACCGTCACCACGCATCTTTTCAACAACTCACCACCGTGCACCACCATGACCTATCACCAAAGCATCTTCCGACCCTGGAGCACCCCCGCGCCTTTCTCCCTCCACCTCGACCCACCAGAAAACTCCACCGCAGTTGAACTCCATCACTTTGTTCCAAAATATACACGTACAACTCCCCTCTCGAACTGTGCCTATGTCCGACCACCTGCGCGCCGCCAATCACCCAACCACTTGCGTCAGACTAGACATCAACATTGACTTCCCAGTCGAGTGCCAGTCTTCCCCGACCTGCCTGTACACCACCCATCTTTGTTATAAAAGTGACTACTTCTCCATCTATACTATGCGATCACCACCTATGCACAACTCCATCTCACCTCTGCTGCACTTCTCCCCCTAGTCGGTAGTTTAGATTAATTTACAAGGGTCGAGGATATTTTAATTAATTCATAAATGGAGGCTTGCGTTGTTTCTGGTAAAAGGAGGTTCTTTTTTTTATTTGTTGATGGTAAGAGAGTAATTAGTGAAATGGGAAGGAATGTTTTATTTTTGCAGAAGGAATGGAGGAATGAATCGAACGATGTATATATATACACACTCACGAGAAGAAAGGTTATGTTCAATGATCTATCAGGTACAAAGTTAGCATGTGCATATAGATTTAGGCTTACAGAAAAATAAATATAGGGTAGCATGTGCGATTTAACCTCATTAGTTGTGCATATAGATGTGCGAGTAGGTGTACATGTGCATGGGTTTGTATGGTACTTAAGGCTTAAGTATATGTAACGAACCGGTAATTTTGACATTTTAAATATAAAATAGATTAAGATTTAATGATAAATAGATACTTACATTCGGGTATTGATTTGGAATTTAGAATGTTATTTGTATTGAATTAAGTTTGAATTTACTTTAAGTGGAATTCTTTACGAAAATTTATTTTCAATATGACTGGTCTTGTCAAAACGAATATTTATGATAGATTTGGATTTATTTAAAAGGTTAAGACCATGACTTGAAAGCAAAATAAAAAAATTTGTAATCTCATTCAAGGTACAAAATATTTCAGGTTAAGTTGATTCCAAAATATAAATTTAGATTTTAATATAAGGCCGGCTTGATAAAACAAAGAAATTAAATTATTTCATCATTGATAAATCTTGAAATTTATAATGTATTTAGAACAAGTAAACAACGTTGTCCGATACAGGCATGTTCCATTCCCTAGTGATAATTTTGCAATTAAGAGTGAATTTCTTAAAAAAAATATTAAATTTCTAAACATTTTAATGTCCAAAAAGAAAGAAAAATTATTTAACGGTTTTGTTTCATTAATATTCAGCATTGCCTAACCATAGCGCATGTAAAATAAATAGCATCATTGGTATGTTCATTACGCCAACCGTCTGTGTCCGTATGAACAAATATAATTTACTAAACACGTTTATAAAATAAAGGAAGAAAACGAACAGTGTGAACACAAAAAGTTGGAACTATGAAAGGGTAGAAAACTTTCAGCCAATCTTACATTTGTCTCTATGCTGAATAAGAAAATTAATCCTTCTACCTCTGAAATATCTCCTCTTAGCAGCTTTAAATCTTGCCTGTCAGTAATGCAAAGATTGCATAATACTATACAAGATTTTCAAACTTTCTCTGACAATCTCAATGATATCGAAACAATGTACCAAGATTTGAAATCTTCATATCTAGAGAATCAAACGTTGTATAACTCCACATATCTGTCTTCTTCTGCAACCTGTTTATTCCTTTTTCCTTTTATAAACTCGTCACATTCAACCAAGAGAAAAGGGAAAATTTCAATCTTCACAAATCAGAAAGATCTGAACCTCGTTCTCCTCTCTTCTTCATTTTGTTCACCTCAGGAAAACACAACTGGTCTTCCTTTAAAAATCGAAATTAGGAACAAAACTCCGAATCGAATTAAGATGTTCAAGCAACAGCTCTCCACCAGTCGCTAGATGTCGATCACCAGAGGAGCCCATCCAGCTGCGCTGGCCATCTTCGCGCCCTCTGTTGGAACGGAAATCGATGCCTATCTAAAGAAGGGGATCGAAGTCAGAAACCTACAGGAGGCTACAACGGGACCAGAAACCTCTGACGAACAACCGCAGCCACCACCTGTTAACCCTCCTCCACCTGGCGTCGATCGCGAGCCGCCAACTCCAGACCAGTGTCTTCTCAAACTCTGACCCTCTCGAAACTCATCACCCTCTCCTCGTTTATACTGGGAACCGTGGAAAAAAAGAAAAAGAAAGGGTCGGCTTCACTTCCAGTTAGTTCACCAGCGGCCGACATCGAGTCAACTTGGCCTTAGCACCATCGCGCAGCTCCGGCACCCTTGAAGCAAATTAGACAATGGCTGATGGGCTAGGAAAATTTCAGCACACCCCACGTGTTCTTGAAAATGCCTGAAAGGAAGTTATAAGGATTATAACCTACTGTTTAAGGACAGCAAGACGTTGGGTCAAGTTTAAAGCCTCGGTATATTTCTTAGCCATTCGTTTAATAAATATTATAAAGAGGAAATATAAATATAAGACAATTGGATTTGATTTAGTATTTGTTAAAATTCTTGTTAGGAATCATAGTAGTCAAGGATCGATCTTGGAACCACGTACATGCATTTCCAGTATTGTATTTATAAACACATATATCTATATGTATGTGTGTATGAATTTAAGGGAAGTACATCCATCGTTTGGCAATCGAGCTTTACTCTCAAATTTTTTTATGTTAATCTTGCTTTCATCGTCCAGCATTGAAAGGTGAGTTTTTCTCACTCACAGACTAACTGATTATTAAGTGAATTAAAAATATGAGATGTTGCATGAAACGTTAGGGTGCTCTAATTTTGGTTGCTTTGTGTTTGTGCACGTGCGACGCACACACTATTATCACATATGACACCTATGGATGTATGCTTGACATGCTATGTTTATTTCTCACCATGCAAGTTCCCCCTTAGTTTAGCAAGCATTATAGGTTGAAATGATACATACCTGAACCCCTTATGTATTCGAATCAATTTGGGATGCGGGTTGAAATGATACATACCCGGGATTCGAATATTTTAAAGAACGGATTGAAATGATAAATATCCGTACCACTTGACCATAAGCTAGAAAATTGTATACTGACACTGTGGCCAATAAAATAAATATTTTTAAAATAAGTTATCTATTTTTATAAGTAGAAATTTTAAATAACACTTCTTTTAGCATAAAGAAAAGTTAAAGAAATTTTGTTCAAAAATTTTAAATTGAATTTTAGTAAGAAATCTCATTTATATTCAAATAAATTTGAAAGTGATTCTAACAAGTTAATACTAAATTTTGAATTTATTTAAATAAATTCTTTATAAGTTTATGTTATATATAAGAATTTAATAATAAGACGATTTTTGAATTCAACAATTTATGTAAAGAATTTGCAAAGACTTGGAAAATATTTTCGAACTTACTTTTAAATATATAATTTGTTAAATGGATTTTCGCCACATGAATGAATGAAGGATTTATGAATGGATACATGAAATTCAAGAAACCATGATCTGAGAATCGTATTAACCATAGAGAATTGAATTTAACCAAATCGGAAGAATTGGATTTTATGTGAAACTAGTTGGGAAGAAATTGTAAGACATGGACTTAGATTTGGATTAATATGGTTAAAAACTATAATTTTATAACAAGCAATTTTCTACATGACTTGATTTTATAAATATTCTTTATAAAATGATTTGATCATTTTAACCATATGAATTTTGTACTAGTTGTCCAAAAACGTATATGTTTACACACTACTTTAAATTTAATATATATACACACACTATTTTCAAAACTTAACTTTGCTAAATGTATTTATTTTTATTTTATTTTATTTTATTTTATTTTGACTAAATTTATGTCCAAATCCAGTCTAGAGAATCCAAGGACGAATACTGGTTTTATAAATCCTAATCGAATGATTTATAAATGATTTGGGATAATTGATTTGGGGCAGGACTTGAAATAAGTCAAATTGTGATATTTGAAATGTGATTTCAAATTTAATGGCCATGGTGTGGAAAATATATGTAATGTTGGTTGTTAAAGAGACCGGAGTCAGTAAGTGGTATACTCTCTGTCAGTGCCGATACCACTTTAACAACTATATACGTGATGGAGTATCGGAACGACAACAGGACGGCTTGGAAGCGACCATTGGATCGAAGAAGGCGAACGATGATGAAATGGCCTTGACCTTTGGGTCATAATTAAAATGACTAAAGCAGGAGCTATACCGTGTCTAATTGAGGTCGCACCTCATATCGGGCACGCTTCTTCGATACCATCTCTATTATTGTTGTGATTGATATGGGTGCACCTTTTTATTTGGGAGTGTGTTCCGAGGTGGGCGGTAGTGGCTGCTATGCGTTACCACCGGTCCGGGAGTGCAACTGGTAGAAGCCTACCCTGGGTATTGCCTTGAGTGCCTTGTCATATTTATCCCATATGAGCCCCATACGATTTTGATTTAGCGTTGCTTTCTATGGAGTGCCCTTTGATAACACCAGTGCGGTGAATTTATGGTATTGTATAGACTGTGATGCCTATAAACTGCGTAAGGGTAATATGGTAATCCCACTTACGCTATTTACAGTATATTTACTTTACTGAATAGACATTACAATAATAGTGTACTATTTTATATTTATTATTTCCATGGATTCTTAAAGGATGGGAATCCCAAACATCCTTTAAGTTATTGTACATTTTAGTTAACACTTCATTTGGTTTAATTCACTTATATAAGAATGTTAGTCCTGACTCGAGTACTTTGTTTGTTTTATTCTTGCAATTGCTCGGGTCAGACCGAGTATTTCAGCTTGTAGAGATATCTGTTAGAGCTTGAGATTCGTTGGAGATCCAGCCATTCATCTACCATGCCATGTTCGGTTGAGCCCGTCTCTGCTCATTACCGAATACTAGTATGATTCTATATTTATTATTCCGCTGTATCTGTATTTGTTACTATACTCGGATATCATGAAAATTTTAAAAGAATTTGTAATATTGTAATATTGTTTTTACTTCCGCTGTGAGATACTCTGTGTTCTGTGGCTATGACTCTGTGATGATTTGTATTTCAACTTCATAGGCAATAACAATCTGTCATTTTGAACGGTTCGAGTTGGTTTAATTACCGACTTGGAGCGGTCAAAAAGCCAGTTCGTTACAGTATATATATTTGTTTGTTACTTCCATTTATTTCATTACGATTGCTAATTTATACCGTTATTTAACGTCAAACGCTATGTATACGCACTGTCATACACAATCTCCAAATGTGACCAAAATGGATATATTGTTATGTCTTGATGTTCCAGATCCAATGAAATTAATTTCGTTGAAAACCGACTCCATTTGCACAATGACATTATTTTAATTGCAATTTATTTATCGGGTCCCATGTATATTTCACCCGCTCACAAAATAACTCTGATTGGCTCCAAACTGGAAATTTAGAAAGTTTTAGCTATACGTATTCCAATAAAATTCGTTTCGTAAAAAACGGAGGTTGTTTGAAAAATAGCTATTTATACGGCTTATATAATATCGATAAAATATAAATAAATCCTAAAACAATTTAATTTAGAAATAACAAAATTATTATTGTCGTATATATCTAAATAAAATAATATACAACTCCAAATATAGACCAATATGGAATTATAACTCAACATTAACATTTATGAGTTAAACGATATCCAAATTCTATTAAAATTCCTTTTAATTTATTAAATAAACGTCACTATTTATAAACGGTCCCGTAACGACTATTTAAAAATTTGATTTACATAGCTTACAATTTATAAGATAAAATCTCAATTTTTCTATTTTATTAGAAAATTATAATCAAATAGATTCAAACGTTTCTTGTTTCACAGAATTCCAGCTTAAAACGGATTCTGTATATTCGACTGAAGTTCAAATCTCAATATTACAAACTACCACGACGTTTCGAGTTCGTTTTAAATTAAATATGCGAATCGCTGAAAATCTGCAAAGATTTCAAATTCAATTCCTTGGCTATTCTGAGTCCAGAGATTAATGCTTCATACTCTGCTTCATTATTTGTTGATGGAAACTCTAATCTCAATGCATATCATACTGAACGTCCTTCGGGAGTCTCTAGAACCACTCCCGCCCCTGAACAGTATTCATTCATGGCCCCATCAGCAAATAACTTCCACTAGACTACCGCATCAATAGGTTATTCCACTTCAGTACCTCTATCTGTGAATTCGACAATGAAATCTGCTAAGGCTTGTCCGTTAATCACTCTTCGTGGCTAATATGTGATATCATACTGGCTGAGCTCAATATTCTACTTCAATAACCGACCCGAAGTTTCAAGGCGAAACAAGACTTGCTGTAGTTGTTGATCTGTAAGCACTTTGATGGAATGGTCTTGGAAATATGGTCTGAGCTTCTTCGAGGCGATGAGCAAGCAATATGCGAGTTTCTACAGCTTGGGATAATTCAACTCAGGCTCTGTAAGCCTTTTGCTGATGTAATACACAGGTCATTGAACCTTTGAATCCTTTCATTGAACCTTTGAATCCTTTCATACCAAAGCCGTACTCAAGGCATGGGACGACACTTCTAAATATAGAAACTAATCCTCTCCATCATTGGGCTTTGAAAGCATCAGGGGTGTCTCCATGTGTTTGATTAATTCGTTAAAGGCCGTCGACAATCTGGAGTCCATTCGAAATCCTTCTTTCCCTTTTTCAATGCATCAAAGAACGGAATACACCGATCGGTTGCTTTCAAGATGAAGTGGCTCAATGCAACAATCTTTCCATTTAAACTCTGGAGTTTTTTCTTGGTTCTATGATCCCGCACTTCTCTCAATGCTGAAATCTGAGTAGGGTTAACTTCAATGCCCCTGGCATTCACCATGAAGGCATGAACCCTAGAAATTTCCCGGATGCGACTCTGAATGAACATTTGAGTGGATTCAGCTTTAAGCCATACCTTTTCAGAACACTAAACATTTCAGCTAAATTCTCCATGTGATCGGTTGCCTTCTTTGACTTAACAAGCATATCATCAACATAAACTTCCATAGTCTTGCCAATTTGTGACTTAAATATCGCATTAACAAGTTGTTGGTAAGTTGTCCCCGCGTTTTCAACTCGAATAGCATGACTTTATAGCAATACAAACCCACATTCGTGATAAAGCTGATGTTCTCCTAATCTGGCTCATGCATCGTTATCTGATTGTATCTCCAATAAGCATCCATAAGCGATAGCAATTCGTGCCATACTATCGAATCTACCAGCTGATCAATTCAATGTAGTGGAAAGCTATCCTTAGGGCATACCTTATAGAGATCCGAATAATCAGTGCATATGCGCCATTTACCATTTGTCTTTTTCACTAGGACAGGATAGGATACCCAATCTGGATACACGGACTCTCTTATGAAACGATTTTCCATCAATCTATCAACTTCTTCTTTGAGAGCCATCGATTTTTATGGGCCTTGGATTCTTCTCTTCTGCTTTATAGGCGAGATGCAAGTGTGACAACCACGGGTCTCGAACCCCCGACCTCCCGTAAAGCAACACCACGCACTAACCACTGTGCTAAAAGATCTTTGTGTTAGCTTTTCCAGAGGGGTGTTACAGACTACCCCCCTTAAAGAGCCCAACGTCCTCGTTGGCTCATATCACTCACCACCCAGGCATTGTGTATGTAACCCGCATCAGTACCACACTGACTAACATCTGCAGCATCACATGCACAATTCCGGCTCGGTATTGGCTTTGATACCAAATGTGACAACCGCGGGTCTCAAACCCCCGACCTCCCGGAAAACAACACCAAACCAACAACAAAACCCAGTACACTTAATATCCATCTTGACAACTTATTTTCTGAGTACATAAAACAAAAAGCATAACCCTAACATAAATAGCCATATAAAGAGATAAGATGAACTTTACTTTCAGCAATCCCGGAAAGCAACACCATGCACTAACCATTGTGCTAAAAGATCTTTGTTTTAGCTTTTCGAGAGGGGTGTTACAGCAAGGGTCAATATTCAATGCATGAACTGCCACTTCCGAGGATATGCCACACATATCGGCATCACTCCAGGCGAACACATCCAAATTAGCTTTCAGAAAAACAACTTATTCCTTTTGAAACTTTTGGCCCAATTAAGACCTGATATTCAAGACTCGATTATGATCTTTTGGATGGACTGCAATAGGTATAGTGATCTCCGTGGGCACCACCTGATTACTTATTGCACTGTTTTTTCGAGGATCCATTTCCTTTTGAGCCCCACTATGCTCTCCAGTGCAGGGGACTTGCTTTAGCTGCTATAAGAAAGGTTCACGAATGCGGAGAGGGCCCTCCACATTCTTCTCCTTGTCCTTCTTCTTAGCTCCTCTCAACTCAGTGATGTAACATTCCCTGGAAGTGTTTTGATCTCCTCTTACCACACCAATACCTTTCTCCATGGGAAATTTCATCGTTAAACACCATGGTGCTAGTGTAATTCTTAAATCAGCCAAACCGGGCCTTCCCAGGAATGCATTATAAGCTGAAACTTCATCTAAAAGTACAAAAATTTGCTTCAAAATAGACTTTCTTTCTCCTTCTCCTAACTCCACAAGCAAGTCAATCGTCCAATTGGCTGCTTTGGCTCGCCAGTGAACCCTTGGATTTTCATCTGACAAGCTTGCACATCAGTCATCGAGAGATTCATCAGACTGAATGTCTTTTGGAAAAGGACATTGACAAAAGCAACACAATCAACTAGTAATCTTTTTACCATTGCTGGCCCGATTCCAACTATGACCACCATTGGATCAAGGGTAGGAGCTACCATACCTTCCTCACCTTTCTCTCTGAATAAAATGTCATCATGAGAAGTTTTCTGCTGCTTCATGGGTATGGTATTATTAAGGATCATGCATCATTCTTCTTTTGGAGTGTACTTTAGAGCAGTGGCATATCTTCCCATTTCTCTTTAACTTTTATTCGCTGGATGAGGACCACCGGATATGGTAGTGATCAACGGTCTTGCATTATTCTGTGTTGGAGCTCTATCACACGGATCTGGTTGATTGGCAGGTGTAATTTTCCCTTGAGGAGCTGAAAAAGGATATGTAGTTTGCGGTTTCCTGATATACTATTGCAGCTTATTCATCCTAATCCATTCCTCAGTCAAGCTCTTAAGATGTCGACATTCATTAGTGTTGTGGCCAGGCTAGTTGTGTAAACGACAGAATCTTCCAGAATTTGATGCCTTATCGTCTACTCTCAACGGTTGTGGTGTCGGATAATATCCCACATCCTTAGTGGCAAAGAGGATGTTCTTCGAGGTATCACTTAGAGGAGTCAACTCTTCTAATCTGAAAAAACGAAGCCGCTTGTTATTCTTGTTTTCCTTCCCTTCGTTTTCCCTTTTCTGCCCCCCAACATTCTTCTTATTGCTCTGAGCATCATCACCTTTCTTGTTTTCCATAGTATTGCTTCCAGCGATATTTTGGGTGGCAGAAGGATCTTCTTCCATCCTAGTGAACTCTTCCTCCTTTTTGTATAACTTCTCGAGTGTGTTGGGTTCTTTCATCTTCAACCATTTTTCAAACTCGGTCTTTTTATCCATAGCTCGAACCAATGCCATTAGTATCATCCTGGGCTCTGGATTACCGACCTCTGTCACAGCAATATTGAAGTGACTAAGAAAAGCCTTCATCGACTCTCCTAGATTTTGCTGCAGTCCTGATAGCGACATAATATCTTTGACTTTTGAGGTATACAATCTGAATTGTTCCCTGAACTTCTTTGCCAAATCGTAGAATTGATCTACCTATTTTGGTGGCAGCTTAGTGAACCATAGCGAGGCTACTCCTTCTAGGTATATGGGGAAGTAAAGACACTTGATCTCGTCTGTCACCCTCGCACCATTCATATGCCATTCGTATTTGTACAAAAACAAATTGGGATAACTGGTTCCATTATAAGTAGGCATGGTTGGAGGTACAAACTTCTTTGGAAATTCAGCATGTCAAATTTTTTCAGTGAAAGGACTCTTGCTTGGAGCAAAGTCCTGCTTGCTTTCATCTTCATTTCTAGCCAAACTCTACTTCATGGTCTGCTTAATCATTTCCGAAATAAACTCCTCGTCATTGCGTCGTTCCACAGGGCGGACGCCAGTCCTTTTCCCTGATGCTTGTCTTGGCAAGCGATCACGGTTAGCGAACTGGGGCCATGTACCTTCAACTTGGGGAGTGCCCCTTTGGTGGGACTTGCAATTTTTAAGAAGTATGCTTTCCGAAATGATTTTTTCTTGATCAGGATTGCTTAAGCTCATCAGCATTCACCTTGGAATCTTCAACATCGATGCCATTCCTACCACTTGATAATGACACTTTGTCTGAGTCATCCACTTCCTCGACATAGAAATCAAGATTCCTTCTGGAACGATCTGAAGCAGAGGAATGTGCATTTTCTTCCAAATCGATGTCAACTCTACAATTTGTAGGATTGGTATGAGCGACTAGGAGAGCATCCATCTTATCCATCAACATTTTATTCGTAGTTTCCATTCGTTGGTTCAAACTGGCCACAACAGCATCAAGTTCTCCTCAAGTTACACCACCTCCTTGAGTTTGAGCAATGATCGAATTGTTAGCTAAAGGAGAGGTTGTGGCATCATCAACAACATTTCTAGAAAGTCTTGTGGATTTACTATTCTTCTTCGAAGGTGCCATAGTGTCAGATAAACTTCTAGTCATCACAGAAATCCTTTCTACGGGCCTGGCTCTTAGACTTTGCGAATCTATCGTAAAAGAACAGGTTTTAAAGCTTCTGAATCAAGGCTCTTAACCTTGTGGTCGTGTGTTCGAGCCCCATGGTAGGCACCAAAATGTTAACACCAAATACGGGCTAACACCCAGAGAAGTGTGAGATTAAAAGAAGTAAATGTAACAACCCGAATTTTGGAGATTACCGGTATATTAAATTATTATTGAATATGGAGATTATAGAATGAATTAAGAAATAATTTGGTGGAAAATTAATAAAGAGAGATAATATTCATTTAAAGTGAATAATAAGTGCATGTGTGAAATTATGTCTAATGGAATTTGAGCTCATGAGAAAATAAGTTTAATCTTGTTTTAGAGAATTGGGATTGAACGTGTGGAATTTGAGCTAAGTTGAAAAGGTAATATTTTGTTTGATGAATAACAAATTTTGTGTACTTTGGATTTGGAAAATAATGATTATGAAGAAAATATTGTTTTGAAACAATAAAAATTTAAAGATAATAATAAATAGAAATTTGAGGAATTTCTAGGCGCTTTTGTTGGAAGTTTTTACTAAAACTTTTATAAGTAAAGATTGTGTAAAACTATGTGTAATAAAAATAAAGTTTATGTAAATATATGTTAGAAGGATGTTAAAATAATTTTAAAAAGTTTAAAAGAGTATTGTTAATGATAATTTTGAGTTTAAAATTTTTAATTGGGGTTAAGATTGTGTGTTAAGACAATTGAATTCCATATAACGTTCATTTTAAGTGAAAATGTAAATTTTGTGTAAATTATGTTAAAATAATGTAAAAAGTGGTTACAAGTATTTTTAATATGTATGTTTCATACTTTTTCATTATTTTTGTATAAATTTTGAATTGTATACATAAGAGAATTGGTGTAGAAGGAATGTATTAGCTTGTGTAAATGGCAAATGAAATCTAATTTTGCCTCAAGCCTAATTAAAGGGCTAATGAGCTAATTACTTGATTATAACCCTAGTGGGCTTAATTAATGGAAAGAAATAGGTGGAATTTTCTGGAGAAAACAGGATCATGCTTCTCTTCCAGAAAAGGAACGCTCTTTCCTTCCTTCCACAACCTTATCTCAGAGGGAAAAAAAAAACTACGCTCTTCCCTTTGCAAAACCCTACCAAAAATCAAATCTTTTAAATCAAATTAAAGGGGAAAGGTTTGATATTTCTTGTTTACCTCAGTAAAAATTTAGATCTTCTTCCTTCTAGAGATTAAGAGAATGATATTGTAAGGGGTTTCTATTGCATGCCTGAAGTGTTTGCTGATTTGGGTTTTGGAAGCATTGATTCATTTATTTTGCAGCCAATTCAAGTTAGAAACTCTTCCAAATCCAAGAAAGGTGAGTAATCTCACTCACGCTAGCTATTCTCAGTTTTATATGCTCATATTTGGTGTAAAGTTGATGTTTGGAGTTACAAAATCAAGTTTTGATCATAGTTGTGCTCAATATAAAACTGAAATTTGTTCATTTTTGAAGTTGAAACCATTTCGATCATAACTCTCTCATTATTGATTGGAATCCTTATTATTATATGGTTTTGGAATGATCAGACTGCGAGCTACAAGTTTTAGTTGTTCAGTTTACAAGATTTTATGATTAACATTGTCAAAATCGTGGTTTTGTACTGCTGTTTCGAGATGAAAATCGACAGCCATGTTTTTTTTGTTAAGCTGAAACCGTTTCGATCATAACTCTCTCGTTATTGATCGGAATCCTTATTATTATATGGTTTTGGAATGCTTAGACTACGAGCTACAAGTTTCAGTTGTTCAATTTACAATATTTTATGATTAACATTGTCAAAATCATGATTTTGTATTGCTGTTTCGAGATGAAAATCGACAGCCATGATTTTTTTGTTAAGCTGAAACCGTTTCGATCATAACTCTCTCGATATTGATTGAAATCCTTATTATTATAATGTTTTGGAAAGCTCAGAAGTAGAGCTATGATTTCATGCTTTAAGTTTTCCAGAATTATGAAGTTATCTTGGTCAAAATTGAGGGTTTCTAATTGCTGATTTTACGAGATTTTTGCTGATTTCGTGTACTTGCTTTCGAAAGTGCTTTTAAGATGGTTTTAAAATAAAGTAGTGTTCTAAATAAGTATTTTGGATTTTTTTTAAATAATTTACTGAAACTAATTATATATATATATATATTATATATTTTTTATAATAAAGACAATTTATATAATAATAATTTCTAGAGATCTTTTTAAATTCATGTTTTATGTAGTTAAAGTATATATATATATATATATATATATATATATATATATATATATAATATTACTTATTTTCACGAATTTTGGATATATGAGGAAGATAATTAAGCGATAAAGTAGAACATATGGTACGAGACATATGAAATTGGTTTATCGCTTAATATATGATGTACAAGAAGGAAGTCCTTTTGATGAATTATTTAAGAAAATTTATGATGCTACAAAATTTTGGATAAAATTGTATGGTTTGAGAGAACCCATTTATGAGTATATTCGATAAGGATCCATTTTTAGATATATGTTATGAACGCTGATAAGATGAGGCGTGTTAGATGTTAAAATCTCTGATTTGGGAATTATGGTTGAATTAACTATCACGATGTTAGTTTAGTTGCAATAAGACGAGGCAATCTTCTTTATGATGATTTCACGATGTCAAGATGTTTTGTGATGATTTTCCACTTGTCTATAAAATGAGACAAGTCACAATGTTAATGTACACGTCAATGAGATGAGACAAGAACGGTACTGTATTTACGCCAATGTGATGAGGCATAATATATATATTTCATGATGTTTCTGATATTTATGATGTTTTATGAGGTTTCTGATGTGGTATCAACTATCGGCTAGTAAACCGTTAGGTACAAACGTCTGGTATGGGACATATGTTTATACCTTATGGCTTTCTATCCGAGAAGTAGGGGCACATTCAAGATGTTACTAGTACTATTACCGAGTACATGATTGGAGTTATCATGATGATTTTGACTATAGCCATCACGATGATCACGATGTCTATGACTCCAATCACCATGATGTTATTACTCGGATTTTATGACTAAGGGCATCACGATGTTTCAGCTATAGTTATCAAGATGTTTATGATGTTTATGGCCCTAGTCATCACGATGGATGGTACCAACATGTAGTACTAGTCAAGATGTAAGCACGTTCTGTAACACCCCACATACATTAAGGTCACTCACAAAGGGAATGCCTTAACTTCAATGGAGCATTATGGGTACTGGAACAGAAATATTACAAGACAGACATATATAAAACAGCGGAAAGCAAAGTGGAAGGACTTAAAATCATTTATTAAATATAAATGTTTACAATAAAAGCCCATCAACTTCCAATACCCAATTACATAGTTAAAATATATGTCTTGCTCAAAAACAAAGAAGCATAAAAACAAACTATAGTATTCCCCAATAAAGCAAAGCAAGCCATAGCCAAGAGAAATCCAAGCCATACATGAAAGAGCCTTGGAGCTTGGTAAGATCCGAACTAAGCTGTATTCCCACCCTGCGAACCTGAGGGGAGGGGGGAACGGAAGAAAAAGAGGCGAAACAAAATGGGTCAGTCATAAAGACTGAGTAAATCCTAGTGACTTTCAGCATAAAAACAGGTAAAGATAATATGGCATGAGTAAACTGAAAGTAAACATAAGCATGATGACAAGATAAGCAACAGGTAAGATAACTAAGGATAACATGATGTGATTTTTGTCAAGTAACATCGCAAGGTTCCCATTCAAGATAAACTAAGTATAATTTCGTAGGATTCCTATCAAGCATAACAAGATTCCTCTGCTTCGCCATTAAAATATTTCTATGAGATCTATTTGCTCTGCACCACCTAACTAGCATCTTTACAAGTGTCTTACATGGAATGTTTCGTATTCCTACTAGTACTTCAACTAGTGTCCTATGTAATAAGGATCCTTACCCCCTACAAGTGTCCCAACTAGTAACCCGTGTTATATAATAAGGTGATCCCACCCACTACTTAGAAATCATAATACTAGTCTTATGTACCCCTAGCTGACTACATAGGTGCCGCCTGCCTCTATCTCCACTAGGTGTACCCACCAACCCCCATGCGATCGGCTCCCTAACTCGTAGATACCCGTGCTGGTCCCACAGTGGGGTGTATCACTCCCCTAAAGTGGCAACCCGATACAACTTGAGGATGCACGGCTTATACCTACACGATGCAACAACGTCTTACCTACCAGCCCGGGTCCACACACGCATATGAAACCCGTTGGAATTGCGTTGCCACCGCTAACCCGTTTTGACCTCTTACAATCAAACCCAGTATGTGTGTCCCGTCCTCGACATGGGTCGAGCTCACAAAGATACGTAATGGGCTACTGGTCTGAAAAGGGTCCCCTTTCCTCGACACAAGCTTCCCACCTATGTTTGGTCCCCTCTAGTAATTCTTACTTAACCCCTTCTTATTCATGTCCACTTACATGTTTAAATTTTGGTTAAGTATATACCAGTTATGTCTTACATGTTACCCATGTCCTTCACTTAACCCCTACCTCATCCTCATGTCTTGATACATGCTTTATCTTGGTTAAGTGCTTATATGTTATATTTTACATGTCATTCATATTACCCCCAACGTCTGGGTTTAACCAAGTGCCTTGGCTTTATCTGCCATTAGACCCTATGTCTATCCATTAACTATGCGCTTGTGCTACCTCATCTGTCTTATCATTTAACTTGGTTATTTCCATTCATACCAACCTTCAACTTTGCTTATTAGTTCAATTCTTAACTTGAACTATATTAAGTCCATTAATAAGCCCACAACATGTTATTCCTATGATTCATACATTAACCCCCGTTATGGTACAATAACATGTTCTTATTCAATCTTTACAACCAAGTGCCTCTTAACTTACAAACACACTGGAGAGAGAGAATAATTCCCTAAATACCAACCCCGAAGACCGGAATCAACATGTCACCCACATGTCACCCACTTAACCCCCATATCCCACCACATGTTTTCTTTGGTTAAGTGTTATTTAATTTATTACTACCGCAATTCCGTAGGACCTCTCACATTGGGGTACCATTTATGGTTGCTGGATTTGCCGGGCGGGTCCGGGCAGTCTTATACCATAAATGAGTCCAACCTCGTATCCATACAGTTGTCACGCATCTAATTTTCAAATTAGGTTTTTAAGGTAACCATCCCGTCCGTCGGATCAGTTAGGGATAGCCAGGGAGGGCAGGAAACTTGTATTTTCCAAACCCAAGCCTAGACACTATCCTCTCTGTCACCCTAGAACATTCAGGTATATGTGTCATTAATCTATTCATAAATTCACTATAAAGTTATGCCAATTTATAGCCTTTTATTCACACGTAAATTATTCCTAATTTACTTACTCCATAATTATCCTCTTAATGTACATTATCAGCATTTATTATTATGGCCCCTTTCCCGTAAATCAGATATAATTATACCATTTTTGCCAAGCCTAATGTACATGTCAATTATTCACAATTATGGCTAGATTCAAAATTATACTAATATACTTATTATGCCAAATTAACTTAATTTAGCCAACCCAATTCTGATTTAATATTCTAATTTATAGCCTGTGCCTAAAACAAGGCTTACTTACCAATACTAAATGTAATATGTCAAATTACACATTCCATTATTCATGTCAAATTACCAAATTTACATTTTAATAAGCATGTCATAACGCACATTCCAAATAATGCCAATTTACATATGTTCAACTTATGCCGAATTACATAATTTCCAAGTTTATGTCCAATCTACCCTTATTAAGTTTTATGACATATATCAAATTCTTGCCTAATTTACATAACCCAAGACCCATGTCAAATTATATATGCTAATCCAAATTTAGCAATTACCATGACGATACCCAATTATCCAATTTCATGTTAATGGTAGTAATACCCAAATATCCAATTTTTATGTTATGCCATCAATTCCACCCAACACATATGTTGAATTAGGCAATATTCCAATATTTTCCCCGTATTCAATCGTAAGAAAATCGCGATTTAGGCCTAGATCCGAAATTGATCTAGGTTCATCAAAAGAAAATAAATAGGGGAAGTTATAACTGGTATAACAATAGGTACAGAGAGAAAACTAGCATAAAAGATAGATCTTGAGAATAATCTCAACATGAACTGATTTACAACAGGCTGAATAAACCTGACATGAGAATGAAGATAGCAAAGCCCAAAACTCAAGATTCAAGAGGAAACAGAAATAGACTTGAATCGATGAACATGCTTACATCCAATTACATTTTATTCCATGGCCATATTATAATTAAATATTTAGATCAGAAAGTACTAGAACTTACAGATCGTGGTCTAAGAAATTGAGATCTAGAAACTAGTTGTCGAATTGTTGAGTCGTTGGATCTTGATTTGATTGTAGTAGCAAATCCCCAAATATGCTATTCCTAGCCGTAGTCTTCAAGCAATAGTCCTCTTGTTTTATTTAATTTTATTATTTTGATTTAGAGGAGGAAGAAGAAGTCATGTCCATCCAGAATTTTAGCAGCATAAGGTTAGAGAAGAATGGTGCAAAGAGAAGGAGGCTAGGAGGCTGTTTATATAGGATTAGGCAGACGAACCTGGATAGAAAGCGAGACTAGGAACATCAGGTGCACCGAGGCCCAAAAGTGGGCTCGGGGACCAGGTCGACACCCAGGTCGACTGCCTAGTCGACCTGGTCTGGGGGGTCGACTGCCCAGTCGACTCCCCAGTCGACCTGGGTACTGGGCGGGAAATTTCCCGCCCAGCCTTTTCTGGGTTTTGAATTCGAAATTTGAATTCGAATTCGAGCTGTTTTCGATTCTGAAAATCCTGAAACTTCAGAGGGTCATATCTCTCTCATACGGACTCCGATTCTCGCAAACTCGGACTCGTTTTTAAGCAGAATTTCGAGACGAACGCAATGGCGCAACCCATTTCCCTTGATTCTTATTTTAAAATTTAATTCTGCATTGATTTATGATTTTAATATGTTATTAAAATTCGGGTTGTTACATTCTCCCCTCCTTAAAGGATTTCATCCCCGAAATCTTCAAGTTAAGAAGAATGTGTCCTACCATCCAATCATCCATCTACTCAATCATCAATCACAAGCATTCATTGTCCTTAAAGGATTTCTAATGCTATATGAACATATGCAGAAAGTGTGTGTATATGTTCCTTATCTAATGCAAATGACCAAGCCTGATTGATCTTCTAGATGCAAAGATATGTTTAGTGTCATGAGTCCAACATGTATGCAAATAGTCCTAGTCACATAAACACTATTTGTGTGCACAAACATCCATCCATATGCAACATCCGTATGATAACACATTCTATTTCACCCACAAACAAGTGTAAACACTCATGCATATGCAATATGAAAGGTGACTGAGCCGATCTAGTGCCTAATGTGAGTGTATATGCATCCGCGAGCAACCACTTGCAACCACTTGTAACCATCAATCATAACATGTATCAAACACATTGTGATGACCCCAAACTTCCACTAGGTGGAAGTAAGGAATAATCATATGGAATACAACATAAATATAACAATACATATCACTGATGCAACATAGCAGAGGAAAACCATAGCATAATAACATCATAGCAGCGGAAATATAATGTCATAAACCACAGAATCCCAACAGTCACAGAATCCAAATTATTACATCAAGTTTGCAGAAATGGAAATAAGTTCCAACTCTCAAAATAAGCAATACGAAATGAAACAAGTCTAATGACTGAACTTAAAGATAGAAAAATGCAATAGAAGTAAATGATAGCTGTCCTCAAAGCTCCAAGTCATCACCTCTCCGCAAAAGCAAATCCAAGCAAAGATAATGAGCAACTCCAAGACAAGACTCCAAGCAAAGAATGAACCTGTTTACTTGGCTGCCCGTGTAGAAAAGAGGGCACCCGAGTTTGCAAAAAGGTGAAACAAACTACGGGTCAGTCGTGGGACTGGTATGAGAATTCATAACTAGTTTAGTAATAATAATATGACAAATCCAAAGACCACGCCGCTAATGCGGAACGGGTTTACTCAATGGATTGTCGTGCATAATTTAAAGTGTCAGAACGTACAACATCGCAATGCTTTTTAGAAAAATGGAATCACCATAAGACTCAAGTCCCATCACACAATGCAACGCACACCAGAGGATAGAGTTTTCCCTTATGGTGATTAAACATGCTAAATACGGCAAATACGAGTTTAATATTATTATTAGTGTATAATAAAAACATTTCAAAATAAATGTATCAATCCTAGGAAACATAGTACCCCATCCTACTATATCTCCATACTAGTAATACAATCAAAACCGCAGGGTCGTATTTGGAATTTGGATTTCCATCTGAGTCAAGGCTAGGGTGGAGCTCCTTACCGATTCGAGGCACTCTAGCAATGCCCCAGGATTGGTACTCTGTCCAACCCTTGGATCCTGCAGGGCCGGTCCATACGTTAACGCTTAATGGATTGGCAATTCCTGAACACACGCTTCCCAGTCCTTTTGGACCTATAATACGGCCAGTGGCGACCGCATAAAACCGAGGCCTCGAAAAATCCAACAACCACAATGAATAAATGCCAGCGCTGGTAGGTCCCTGGCACCACTCTAGCTAGAAAGAAACGTGTGCACTCCCTGCGTTCCCTTCTCCCGTTTTAGACTCCGCCGGTGTGTGAGGCTCGTGAAGTCACGTCATACACAAAGCTATGCCTAAACAGGCTATGCTTTGATCATCCCACAAGGCCTGCTTTTCAACAAAGACTTGATCATTGCATCTTAGTATGCCACACTGTCACTCCATACCATACCATTGCTTCTCCATCAATACATAAATGGGTGTTAAGTAGAGAATAAATTCTCCACCACCAATATTTATATATTAACAGAAAATCAACAATATGATATATAACGAAGTACGATGTCAGACACACCATCCATTTAAACTTATGCTCTGGGTCTGAACGAAAGTCAAATCCGTGAAACCAACACGTACGTCTGGGCAATGACCTTTACCCATGAATTGGTAGCAAGTCAATTCAGGGTCTCAATCGCTGTCCATTCGAGGGAAGATTTACGGTCTTCATGCGTCGTCTTCTTACTTCGATCTTTAACGCCGCTGGATTAATTTGGGATGAGAATATCTCGGACTTCCCAAACAATCCTCATATATATATACATATATATATATATATATATTTTGAAAATCCTTCTTGTTAATAATATTTTTATTAACAATTCATTCCATTTAATTATTTAAAATAGTCAAACTTATTATTTAACGACGCATTCTCAAAATCATATTTTTATTTACATTAATTAAAATGTAAACTTTCATTACATATCGCATTCTTGTTTTCTTTACATTTAATAAAATGTAAACTTGCAATTACATGTCACATTCTTACTTATTTACATTGAATAAAACGTAAACTTGCATTTACATGTCGCATTCTTACCTATTTACATTGAATAAAATGTAAACTCATTTTACGGTGAAATTCCTTTATTTTAACATTAAAATAATGTAAAATTTTCCCTATGGTATATACACTTTTTATATTAACATTTAGAATAATGTTAACTCATCCTACGATGCATATTTTCTTAATTTTAACATTAAAGATAATGTTGACTTATCCTATGGTTAAATTACCCTTTATATTAATATCATAAATAATGCCACTTATACTACGGTCAATTCTCTTTTTATTAACATTATAAATAATGTCAATTCATCCTACGATATCATTCTTTTATCTTAACATTATAAATAATGTTAATTTCCTACAGTGTAAATCCCCTTTTTATTTACATTATAAAATAATGCAAAATTATCCTACGTTGTGATTACTATATAATTTACATTAAAAATAATGTAAAATGGACATACGGTGAAATTCATGTATATTTACATTAAGAAAAATGTAAATTTTACATATGGTGAAATTTCTATATATCTTACCTTATAAAATAAAATGTAAATTTTATTTCACCATGTACATTCTACTTCTTTATAATAAAAGTAATCTTTAATCTACATGCACTCTCTACTCTATATTTACATGTAAAATAATGTCAAATTTTTACATACGGGTGAGGTTTCTATTTCATTTACATTTAAAATAATGTAACTTTACATATAATGCAAACTCATATTTCATTTACATAGAAAAATGAATTTTTTTTTTCATGCAGTGAAATTCACATCTTTAATTTCAAAGAAAAATGTAATTCCAATCATGCGGTGAAATTCCCTTTTTATTTACAAAGAGAAAGGTAATTTTTATCATGCGGTGAAATTCCTCTTTTTATGTACAGTAAAAATAATGTACATTTATCCTACGGTGAAAATATTCATTTTGATACACATTAAAAGTATGTAACTATATCCTACTGTGTAAATCCTTTTTATAATTACATTATAAAATAATGTAATATGTACATACAGTGCCATTTCCCTTATATTAACTTTAATAAAAATGTGAAATTTTCCTACGATGGAATTATTCTGATATTAACATTAAAATAATGTTAATTAACATACGATGAATTTTCTTTTAAATTAACACTAAAAATAATGTTAATTAACACACGGTGTATTTTCTTATTTTTAACATTAACGAAAATGTTAAATTTGTCATACGATGAAATTTCTTATTTTTAACATTAACAAAAATGTTAAACTCTCATACGATGTAAATTCTAATTTTTAACATTAACAAAAATGTTAAATTCTCATACGATGTAAATTCTCTTATTATTATCATTAACAAAAATGTTAAATTCCTTTTAAATATTAACAAAAAATGTTAATGACAACCCATAGTGTTATATTAACGTTAAAAATGTTAGTAACATCCTACGGTTGAATTTACTATTTAATTTACATTGACAATAATGTAAATTCATACATGCGGTGAAATTACTCATTATTAACATAAAATGTTAATTTTATCCCACGGTAAAATTACTTATTAATATTAACTTTAAAAATGTTAATTACATCATACGTTATAATTTTTATAATATTAACATTAAAAATGTTAATTTCATCAGTGAACTTACTATTTAATAAACATTAAAAATGTTAATTTTCCATGCATTGTAAATGACCTATTATTAACACCAAACAAAAATGTAAATTTATATTCTATGTCACATTCTTATTTACATCAATGAAAATGTAAACTTTTAACTATGGTGAATATTCTATTTATTTACATTAATAAAAATGTATATTTATATTCCATGTCACATTCTTATTTTATTTATTAAATAAAAGGTGGACTTTTCCCTACGGTGACATTCTTATACATATTACATTAATAATAAATGTAAATTTTAACATACGGTGAATTCCTATATATTTACATTTACACTAAAAATAATGTAAGTTTACTACGGAGAAGAATGACTATAATAATTACATTAAAGTGTAAATTTTCCTACGATCAAAATTACTATAGTATTTACATAAAAAAAATGTAAATTTTCCTATGGCGAATATTTCTATACCATTAACCTTAAATAAAGTAAATTTTTATACATAACATATTCCCACTTTTATTTACATTATATAAAAATGTAAATTTTAATTACATCGCCAAATCCCCATCTCTGATTACATAAAACGATGTAATTTTTATCATACAATACAAACTTCTATTGTAATTACATAAAAAAAATGTAGTTTTTATCATACAACATAAATTCACATTTTGATTACACAGAAAAATGTATATTTCTAACATGCGGTGTAAATTCATTCATAAATTACATAATAAAATATAATTTAATTCATCAGATGTAAATTCACCTTTTAATTACCAAGAAAAATGTAATTTTAACATACAGTATAATTTCACTTTATAATTTACATAATAAAAATGAAAATTTCAGGTCATCGCTAAATTCTAACTTTAATTTACATAATAAAATGTAAATTTTATGTCAACGCCAAATTCTACTTTTAAATTACAAAGTAAAATGTAAATTTCATGTCAACGCCAAATCTTAATATTGAATTTACAAAATAAAATGTAAATTCATGTCAACGCCAAATCTAACATTTAATTTATATACTAAAATGTATATCATCGCAAATTCTAAAATTTTGATTTACATACTAAATTGTAAATCATCGTAAATGCCAAATCTTTGGTTTACATAGTAAAATGTAAATCATCGCAAATTCTAAAATTTTGATTTGCATACTAAAATATAAATCATCACAATCAACAACAGAAAAAGAGAATCAAATAAATCAACCAGCATAGATCTAACACTTTACATCCAAATTTTACACAAGGTGATATTTTTGATGGCATATGACAAATCAACGAGGGATGATGTAAATGAATTAACAAATAATCATTTTAATTAGTCAATGAATTCAGATCTAATATCTAGGTTCATAGATCTAACATCATACGGACATAAACAACTTAGATCCGTATTCAAAATATTAATACATAGCGGATTTATCAAGAGATATTCTTTAATCACTAAGAATTAATAATTAAATAAATTAAATTAAATTAAAAATAAATTCTCACATATCTAATCACTTAAAGTTTCAGATCTAGCATCCTAACATCGCAAAGCAATCCAAATCTATAATCCATAATAACATCCATTATTGAATTTCAACTTCTCATAACGCAAGCATAACAATTAAACTAATTAAATTTAACTTAAAATGAATTCTCACCTTGATTGGATAAGAATTTAAAATGCCAAATAAATTCAGAATTCACTCTAATCAGTCTCAGCAAAGCCTACTCGTCGCCACGGTCCTGTCGGATCTGAAATTTTCAGATTCGGGGTTCATACGCATTAGGTATGTCGAATGAAATTAAGGATTAAGAAGAATTCTAAAAATGGCGACGGCTTATATCTCTGATTTCCGTTCTTTCCCTCCGATAATTCCTCCTCCTTCGGTCGATAATAGGGGAGGATTTCAGAGATCGTTCGTGGAGGTGTTACAGCAACCTCTTCCCAAACCTGATTTTGTTCCTAATCATACTTCACTCTCTCACAAGAATTCTGTTGGGAAGGCCTTTCCAAAAAGGCGATTATGCTTCAGATGTGGAGATTCTTGGCATATAGCAAGAAATTGCAGAAATTTAATTCGTTGCTTTAGATGTAAAGGTTTGGGACATCGGAAAAACAAGTGTCCAGAGTTTTATAAAGGAAATTCTGTCTTTGAACTATTGCGCTTCAATTGTTTGAAGTTATGCCAAAAGCTGAGTTCCCTGGTGGATCTTTTCGCTTTAGATTTTTCTAAAAAGGAGATCGATGGGGCATATATCTTTCTACTGTTGGGTTGGCATATTGAAGGTCTTGTTGATGGTTTGTTGTGGCGTAAGGTGGATTCTACTGTGTCGAATTTTGATGTGTTTCCCCCATTACCTCGACCTTTGGAAAGGAAGGAGCATGCCTTCTTCTTCGGTTTAAATTTTCTAAAAACACGAAGGATAATTTCTGAGTCGTGCTCGTTAATCAAGAAGAAGGCTTTCCTTCTTTTGGATGAGATTCTGTTTCACTTTGATATTATAAACACTGCTGTTAATTGTGACCGTTGTGTTACTGATTTTAAGGGGCTTTCATTGGGGGCTGAGAACATTGTGTCGAAGCATAGGGGCTCATCTATTTTTGTGGATGTGGTAGAGAGGACGGAGACGGATGATGTCTTAGAGTTTGATTTGTTCTGTATGCATGACGAAGGGTTGGCGAATGAAGAGAAGAAGGATTCAATTGGACGTTTTTGTTGTATACAGCGGTTCGATCCTTTGTTGCTTGACCCTTCGGTAAATGAGTGTTTGGGATGTTATGATGTTTCTTGTTCTTATGTTGTTGAGGATGACATGTCTGTGAGTGTTCGTTTGGGTAAGGAAAAGATGACAGGTTTTGACTGGATTGATATGCATGTGATCGACAGTCTCTCCCAGTGCTCTCCTTTTAGAGATATAAAGGAAGGGGAGACGGTTTCAGATTTGGATGGTATATGTTGCGGTTCTGTTGACGAGATGGCTATTTCACCAAAGTATTCTTCATTGTCATGGAAGAATAAGAAGGGGACAGGTCAATGTTTTGATGCAGTAAAATATTTAGAATCTCCTCCTGTTATTGCTAAATTAGTTGATGACAGAGGGTTTGAGTCGTCGAGGATTGATATGGAAAAGGAGCTGATGAAGGATTTAGATTCTGTGGAATTGCATTGTTCTGATACAGTTAAGTGTTTAGATTTATGTTCTGCTATGGCTAAATCATTTAAGTTTGTTGGTATTAGATCTGCGAGACTACTAGATAAAGAATTGAAGTTGTCTAACAACTTTGGTATTTTTTCAAAGCATGTTTTTTATGCTAATATGATTAAGAGGAGAAGAAATTCATCTATCATGAAGCAAGATCTCTGTTCGTGCATGAATAAGGGGATTAGGCCGGTGTTTGAGACCCTTAAACAGTTTGGAGATCCGGTCTCGGATGGATTGAAAGAGGGTAATGGAGAAAAATCTCCAGTTTGTGATATGACTCTTTCTTCGACTAGGAGGAGCAGGCGCAGGAGAGTCTATCCCAGATCGGGTTTGATACGTCGTAGCAAACGTATTAGATCGTATACCGTTTATCATGATAAGTTTCCGAGCTAGGATGATGGTTTGTATTGATGTTGTTCAATCTTAGTGACTCGGGAAAAAAGTTTGTTGAGTGATGATATGGTCTGACGATGGATTTGGCGTATATCGTGGTTGGTTATGGTGTTGTTTGGGTTGGATAGTATTTTCTGATGTTTTTATTTTTGTTGGTTTTGGTTTGGTGAGGCTACTCATAGATCTAGTCATAGTTTGTATTGTTGCTTTTTGTTTCTTAGGCTGGAAGTCTGTTGTAATCTTTTTCTTTATATATATATATATATACATATGTGTGCTCTCTTCTTTTTAGAAGATCACACATTTTTCTCTCAAAAAAAAAAAAAAAACAACTGCTGCAGCAACGCTTAAAAGCGTCGCAAAATCTGAAGCATACCTTATTTTCAGAATTTGTTCAAAACTTCAAATCCGATTTTCTGGAGTTGTAGTTGACGAAACGACGAGCCGTTTGTTGGAGAAGGACCGGTTAGGAGAGATCTTTGATCGGCCTGAAGGTGGTGAGGTGCGGCGGCGGCGTGGGGCCCAGGGAAGGTTGCGTTCGGCGGCTCTTTGGAGGGACGGGGCGGGCGGATCGAGGCACGAGAATGGCCGAGGTCGGTACCAAATCGAAGAGCTCGGCGAGAGCTTCGAAACGAGTATTCACGCGCCAAATTCCGTTAAGAAATGAGAGAGAAAACTGAGTTTGAATTTTTGAAGCTTAATGGGTTTTGTGGCAGCTGAAACGAACGTGGAGGAGGAGAGATGAACAGTGTTTCGGGTTTAAATAATATTATATTAGGTTTTTCTAATCATTAGTTAATAATTTAATTAGCCCGTTAAAGCCCGTTTTGGTTCGAACCATGATTTAAGCCGGCTTACTGTCGTTCTTAAGGTTTTGAGGCCTTCTGAACGCAATGGAACATGTTACAGGACCCAATTCCGAAATATATTATTAGTTTTAGAATAATTACATTATTTTATTAATATTTTAATGTATACCGTACGTGAAAATTCACCGAGGTCACAAATTAACTTCAAAAATTCTCGAAAAATATATTTAGCTATGTTTTGATGCTGCGGACATACGAAAATTAATTTCGTTCAATTCTGAGCCCGTATGAGTTTTTAATGAATTTTTAAAGTCAAAAATTTGCCCGTTTACACTGAAAAATCAATTATAATTATATTTTAATTCTAAAAATTACCAAAAAATCATTTTTAGCTTTGTTTTGATGATACGAATCCAACAAAATTTATTTCGTTGAATTCTGAGACATTTGGAAAAATGGCTATTTTTAAGGCCAGTATATTTAATATTAAAAATACATTTTTAAACAAATAATTTTCGAAACTCGAATTATATAAGTGTTTACTGTTTTTCAATGCAGAAACATCATTTCGAAATCAATGGAAGTGGTTTCGAGTCGAAATTCCTTTATATGTAAAAAGTAGCATTATTGACCTATGCAAATTACTCAACGACCTTCTAAAAATTGAATTGGCCATAACTTTTGATTTCCGCTATGAAATTTCGATTTTTCGGATTCGTTGGAAATATATTTTTAAATAGATTCCAATATTTTTGGTTTCACTAAAATCCGTTAAATTTTGCGTCCTATACGGTCAGTCAAAGTTCAAGTTTGACTTTTAAAACTACCGCGCTATTTCTAACTCTTTTTATAATTAAAATTAATTTATTCATTCTAACTTCGATTTGAACCAAATTTGTGATCATTATTATTTAAAATAGATTATTCTAAATATCAAAACTCATTTAAAATCACTTAAAATAAATTTTAAATTGGCCCCAAAATTCAGGGTTGTTACACACATGTTTACACCCAACTGTTCCTACCTAAAGATATAGTCGAATGATAGAAGCAAGTAAAACTCTATGCCCATTAGGCAATGCCAAAGCTAGAAATCTACGTCACATATATACTGATTAGGAGAAGAACTCCCTAAGCACCAGCCCCGAAGACCGAAATCAACATCAGACTGACACCCAAAGAAATTCTCAACCCAACCAATATATATGTGATTCTAGAAACTAAGCATGATGGACTCCTTTTTGGTCATAAGAAATCCCTTCCTAAAACCAACCCATATCTTATCAAATCCAAAAAGTTTAATCAACCCAATGAACACCCTCAAGCCCCAATATGTATTACTAACAGATGAGTCATACTCCCTATGGGGTTTGCAACAGAAATGGGTTTGAGAATAGGACCGAGAGGATATACATAAAAGATAGCATGCAAGTAAGCTCTGCAGGAAAAGAGGGATCAAGGACATACTCTTAAAAAGAGATATGATGCACGAATATAGTCTTCAATCTTCTAAGCCACATTCCCTTGAGCTTAACTCCATTGTGCTTTGACCGACTTTAACTTCACAATTTCATAGCTCCTTGATTCTTATTTCCAAAATATGAGTTGGAACTCGTTTCACTGTTGCCTCTCGTTCCACTTTCACTTATTCTCCCTCTAGTATACTCGGTCTCAAACATAACTGTGTACTGAGGGTTCCATGTAAGCTCTCCAAAATTCACTAGTGAATCTTGGATCTCGTTCACTTACTAGAAGGTATTCCACATAGATGAATTATCTCTTGAAAATAAACAAATGTCAACCATGTTGCTAAATATACTTACTAAGGCGATTTACTACATCACATGCATAAGTGAAATGAACCATCCGCCTTAGTGGCGAACACTACTCGAGCGGATTACAGATTGCCAATAAATGTGTCAAGAGATTCTAGGTAACTAATCATGATAGAACCCTAAAGGTTACACGCGACTTCGAGGGTATTACCGAGGCAAGTCAAAAGTCTAACTACCTTTTTTTTTCAAAACCGAGAATGTCACCCTTACTGGATAAACACTCCATCGCTAGGATCTACCCATAGCCCAAAACATAAACATTACTTCTAAACTCAACACTTAGCATAGACATTCTCAAATCCTAACAAATCATGAATAAATGAGCCAATTCCCCAACAGGATTTGAGACAAAAATTGGGATCCTCCAATACGCTAGTACTAAGGTGCAGAGACTCAACTATTGAAGCAGAATTATAAGGATGTGATGTACAAAAACAAAGTTCTAGCGGGATGATAGAAAAGAAAAGCTAAACCTTTAACGGTAACGTTACCACCTCCCTTAGGTACGCTAGTAGTGAGAGCATACAATTGCCCTCTCGACGATCCTGTCCTTTGCCCTTGTCCTTGTCCTATAATACTTAACTACACTCCCTCCTTACCATACTAAAGATACTCTCTCTTGTCATGGATTTCACTATTCTTTCACTTTGGCCACTTTCCTTTCACTTTTTTCCTCCTTCGTGGATTAAGCTATAACAACTAGTCTTTTGTTCTTACTGTCCTTGTAAAGTTTGTTGACAAGTCCTTCGAAGCTACCTCCAATGCACGACAACTCTACATAACTTGAAATAAGATTAGACGCAGATGGAACTACTGCGGCTACAGATGGAGGTTGGGCACTTCTTTGCCCTCCGACATATGTCGGATGCCCACGAAACTATGGTGAAAAGAGAGAGAGGAGAGATTTCAAGAGGGAATCAAAAGATAGTGCAAATGGCTTCGGGGAATATGCCTTTTAATCAAAACAATATTTTCTTGAAAATTTGCTTCTTTGTAAATGTTTTGAAAACTAGTTCAGAAGGTTTTAGAAAACTTTTGCCCAGTCTGGTAACCTTCTGCCCTGATACCAAATGTAACACCCACATCCATTAAGGTCACTCACAAAGGGAATGCCTTAACTTCAATGGAGCATTATGGGTACTGGAACAGAAATATTACAAGACAGACATATATAAAATAGCGAAAAGTAAAGTGGAAGTACTTAAAATCATTTATTAAATATAAATGTTTACAATAAAAGCCCATCAACTTCCAATACCCAATTACATAGTTAAAATATCTGTCTTGCTCAAAAACAAAGAAGCATAAAAACAAACTGTAGTATTCCCCAATAAAGCAAAGCAAGCCATAGCCAAAAGAAATCCAAGCCATACATGAAAGAGCCTTGGAGCTTGGTAAGATCCGAACTAAGCTGTATTCCCACCCTGCGAACCTGAGGGGAGGGGGGAACGGAAGAAAAAGAGGCGAAACAAAATGGGTCAGTCATAAAGACTGAGTAAATCCTAGTGACTTTCAGCATAAAAACAGGTAAAGATAATATGGCATGAGTAAACTGAAAGTAAACATAAGCATGATGACAAGATAAGCAACAGGTAAGATAACTAAGGATAACATGATGTGATTTTTGTCAAGTAACATCGCAAGGTTCCCATTCAAGATAAACTAAGTATAATTTTGTAGGATTCCTACCAAGCATAACAAGATTCCTCTGCTTCGCCATTAAAATATTTCTATGAGATCTATTTGCTCTGCACCACCTAACTAGCATCTTTACAAGTGTCTTACATGGAATGTTTTGTATTCCTACTAGCACTTCAACTAGTGTCCTATGTAACAAGGATCCTTACCCCCTACTAGTGTCCCAACTAGTAGCCTGTGTTATATAATAAGGTGATCTCACCCACTACTTAGAAATCATAATACTAGTCTTATGTACCCCTAGCTGACTACATAGGTGCCGCCTGCCCCTATCTCCACTAGGTGTACCCACCAACCCCCATGCGATCGGCTCCCTAAGTTGTAGATACCCGTGCTGGCCCCACAGTGGGGTGTATCACTCCCCTAAAGTGGCAACCCGATACAACTTGAGGATGCACGGCTTATACCTACACGATGCAACAGCGTCTTACCTACCAGCCCGGGTCCACACACGCATATGAAACCCGTTGGACTTGCGTTGCCACCGCTAACCCGTTTTGACCTCTTACAATCAAACCCAGTATGCGTGTCCCGTCCTCGACATGGGTCGAGCTCACAAAGATACGTAATGGGCTACGGGTCTGAAAAGAGTCCCCTTTCCTCGACACAGGTTTCCCACCTATGCTTGGTCCCCTCTAGTAATTCTTACTTAACTCCTTCTTATTCCTGTCCACTTACATGTTTAAATTTTGGTTAAGTATACACCAGTTATGTCTTACATGTTACCCATGTCCTTCACTTAACCCCTACCTCATTCTCATGTCTTAATACATGCTTTATCTTGGTTAAGTGCTTATAGGTTATATTTTACATGTCATTCATATTACCCCCAACGTCTGGGTTTAACCAAGCGCCTTGGCTTTATCTGCCATTAGACCCTATGTCTATCCATTAACTATGCGCTTGTGCTACCTCATCAGTCTTATCATTTAACTTGGTTATTTCCATTCATACCAACCTTCAACTTTGCTTATTAGTTCAATTCTTAACTTGAACTATATTAAGTCCATTAATAAGCCCACAACATGTTATTCCTATGATTCATACATTAACCCCCGTTATGGTACAATAACATGTTCTTATTCAATCTTTACAACCAAGTGCCTCTTAACTTACAAACACACTGGAGAGAGAGAATAATTCCCTAAATACCAACCCCGAAGACCGGAATCAACATCAGATTGATACTCAGAGGATTATCCAACCTAACCAATGTTTTGTTCCTTTTTATAATATAACTTATGTCGCCTTCAATTGTAAATTCATTCTTGTCTTTACATATTGCCTAATCTACAATGAAGCACATCTTTCCTTATTACGTAAGTTATCTCATCTTATCTTTTATTCCCCATAACTTTCTGCATTAATTAAGATTTACTTAACCCAACTATTCATGTCATAACGGTTAAGTGTCATTAGCCTAATCATATTACTTAACCCACCCATTCATGCCATATTGGTTAAGTTTCATTAGCCTAGTCATATTACTTAACCCACTCATTCATACCATATTGGTTAAACGTTCTTAGTTTACTTAACCCTTCCCACTGGTCTAATTACCATGTTATGTTGGTTAAGTATTACTATTCGTGTTCCCACATGTCACCCACTTAACCCCCATATCCCATCACATGTTTTCTTTGGTTAAGTGTTATTTAATTTATTACTACCGCAATTCCGTAGGACCTCTCACATTGGGCTACCATTTATGGTTGCTGGATTTGTCGGGCGGGTCCGGGCAGTCTTATACCATAAATGAGTCCAACCTCGTGTCCATACAGTTGTCACGCATCTAATTTTCAAATTAGGTTTTTAAGGTAACCATCCCGTCCGTCGGATCAGTTAGGGATAGCCAGGGAGGGCAGGAAACTTGTATTTTCCAAACCCAAGCCTAGACACTATCCTCTCTGTCACCCTAGAACATTCAGGTATATGTGTCATTAATCTATTCATAAATTCACTATAAAGTTATGCCAATTTATAGCCTTTTATTTACACGTAAATTATTCCTAATTTACTTACTCCATAATTATCTTCTTAATGTACATTATCAGCATTTATTATTATGGCCCCTTTCCCATAAATCAGTTATAATTATACCATTTTTTCCAAGCCTAATGTACATGTCAATTATTCACAATTATGGCTAGATTCAAAATTATGCTAATATACTTATTATGCCAAATTAACTTAATTTAGCCAACCCAATTCTGATTTAATATTCTAATTTATAGCCTGTGCCTAAAACAAGGCTTACTTACCAATACTAAATGTAATATGTCAAATTACACATTCCATTATTCATGTCAAATTACCAAATTTACATTTTAATAAGCATGTCATAACGCACATTCCAAATAATGCCAATTTACATATGTTCAACTTATGCTGAATTACATAATTTCCAAGTTTATGTCCAATCTACCCTTATTAAGTTTTATGACATATATCAAATTCTTGCCTAATTTACATAACCCAAGACCCATGTCAAATTATATATGCTAATCCAAATTTAGCAATTACCATGACGATACCCAATTATCCAATTTCATGTTAATGGTAGTAATACCCAAATATCCAATTTTTATGTTATGCCATCAATTCCACCCAACACATATGTTGAATTAGGCAATATTCCAATATTTTCCCCGTATTCAATCGTAAGCAAATCGCGATTTAGGCCTAGATCCGAAATTGATCTAGGTTCATCAAAAGAAAATAAATAGGGGAAGTTATAATTGGTATAACAATAGGTACAGAGAGAAAACTGGCATAAAAGATAGATCTTGAGAATAATCTCAACATGAACTGATTTACAACAGGCTGAATAAACCTGACATGAGAATGAAGATAGCAAAGCCCAAAACTCAAGATTCAAGAGGAAACAGAAATAGACTTGAATCGATGAACATGCTTACATCCAATTACATTTTATTCCATAGCCATATTATAATTAAATATTTAGATCGGAAAGTAACTAGAACTTACAGATCGTGGTCTAAGAAATTGAGATCTAGAAACTAGTCATCGAATTGTTGAGTCGTTGGATCTTGATTTGATTGTAGTAGCAAATCCCCAAATATGCAATTCCTAGCCGTAGTCTTCAAGCAATAGTCCTCTTGTTTTATTTAATTTTATTATTTAGATTTAGAGGAGGAAGAAGAAGTCATGTCCATCCAGAATTTTAGCAGCATAAGGTTAGAGAAGAATGGTGTAAAGAGAAGGAGGCTAGGAGGCTGTTTATATAGGATTAGGCAGACGAACCTGGACAGAAGCGAGACTAGGAACATCAAGATGCACCCAGGCCCAAAAGTGGGCTCGGGGACCAGGTCGACTGCCCAGTCGACCTGGTCTGGGGGGTCGACTGCCCAGTCGACTCCCCAGTCGACCTGGGACTGGGCGGGAAATTTCCTGCCCAGCCTTTTTTGGGTTCTGAATTCGAAATTTGAATTCGAATTCGAGCTGTTTTCGATTTTGAAAATCCTGAAACTTCAGAAGGTCATGTCTCTCTCTTACGGACTCCGATTCTCGCAAGCTCGGACTCGTTTTTAAGCAAATTTCGAGACGAACGCAATGGCGCAACCCATTTTCCTTGATTCTTATTTTAAAATTTAATGCTGCCTTGATTTATGTTTTTAATATGTTATTAAAATTCGGGTTGTTACACGTTCTATATTTCTTGAAGTTTCTTGATGTTTCCATTTCACCATTTTGATGATGATACTTTATTATTGCCTTATGTAAGGAAAAAAAAGAGACTTATTTATATGCTTGTTTAATGGTGGTTTCTAATATGATGTTTTGAACTCCTTCCGGGTTCTATTAAAATGGGTTTGAGATATATTTATAATTGTATCGATGAGATGAGGTGTAATTTATGAAGATTCTTTTATGATGAATTTTAGTGATAAAGTTGTAATGTATTTATAATTATATCGTTAAGATATGGTATAATTTATGGAGATTCTTTTATAATGAATTATAATAATGGATTTGGGATATATTTATGTTTTACCGATGATATGAGGTATAAATTATGGCAATTCTTTTAAAATGTTTTGAATGATGGATGCAAGATGTATTTATATCTATACCAATGAAATGAGGTATATATTATTGTGAGGTTTGTTTATAACGAGTTTAATAATAAATTTAAGATGTTTCTATATTTATACCAACGAAAGGAGGTATAAATAATTAAGAAGATTCTATAGATAAATTTTATGATATGTTGAATGATATTTTTGATATTTTAGTATATGCCAATGAGATGAGGCATATTTATATGTTCATCATTATACGAAGGACATATACTTTAATGTATAATTATGCTAATCCCGCCTTAGGGATATATTCATATCTTTTGAAGTCTTTAATGACATTTAATTCATCTTGTCTATGATATGACGAAGAAACTATATTAATTAAGCCTTACATGTAAAACTTAGCTCGTTGATGTTTTATTTTCTTAAGTGAAGTTTTGCCACTTGAGCATAGCTTTATTCTAATTATCACTTCTACTTCCAAAGAAAAGATATCATCCTTCTTAGAAGAAAGTAACCCCATTATGACATGGTATCCCTTGGGAAAAGGAGTATCATATCTTTCTTTCACTTAATCTTATCGAGCGCTCAGTTTTACTGATGAGTTTAGCTAGCCTGACCCGTGTGTTTCCTCTCGGGTCAGACCGAGTTGTTTCAGGTCCTAGCTTCTCTTTGGACATAGCAGTTTCTTGATGCAATTCCTTGTGGGATCGAGTCCTTCTCTCGGAATTGTTTAGCATTTCTTTGAGATGTAGTTGAATTGTTATTCTTTGCCTTTCGTATATAGAATGGTCGTCATATCACTTTGTTGTAGGATTTGTATTATATTGAGATGTATCATTGTATATGTAAGTATGTATATATGTATCTGTACTGTTCTATGTTGAGATAGTCATTACTTATGGTGTTTTGTTCTGATAGATCCATAGCTATCTATAGCTTTGCATTATCGATTTATTGATTATGTCGATCCACTTGACTTGAAAAAAAAAATAGACATCACTTGTCGACATACTCAATAGATTGTTAAGAAAAGGTTATAGTTAGTCGCCCCTAACCAGCCATATTCTCTGCATTAGCAGACAGAATTGCTATGTAATTCTCTTTGTTAATGTGGGTCTCAGGGTAGGGTGTTACATTTTGGTATCAGAGCAGGATTTCAGAACAAAATACGATATACATAAAACAGAGACATATATAGCGATACATCCAAATATAGTGCAAGTGTTACTAACCCCTATCTTTAAGCTTTTGTCTTTGTTCGATTCGTTGAGTTGATAGTTTGGGATATGTCTAGGAATATATGTATTCCGTAATATTCCAAATTATTTTGATGATGTCTTATCGTAAGTGTAATTCTTTGGATTTATTCTATTTGAGTCGAGCATTCTGAGAATACTCGATGATTCCTTTTATGGTTCTAGTTTTTGAGTGAATTATAAACCGTGCTTTAGAAGTCTTTTAAAGTAAAAATTTGTCTAACAAGAAAATTAAAATTTTATTTGTGTCGTGGAATGAATTGAAAATCATGTGAAAGAATTTATTTTTATAGAAAATGATTTTCTTTCATGTTGGATTGTCCATTCAAATGTCTAAAAATTCTGGTCGATATGCCTGATCAACGATATCGATAGGGATTTCTTAAATAATGGGATGAGACAATCATACATGGTAATAAGTTTTCAATTCTCTTCATCAAAGCTTTATTGAGAAGTTAAAAGAGTTTTCTCGTAAAGAGGGATTGAGATCTTGTTTTCTAAGTCGAGCCATGAGAATTTTGAAGTTCATAACCATCTTCTTGGGATATTTTAGTTCCTTGTGTACCTATTGCCTTAGTGCAACAGTCTAATTATTCACATAATTGCGGTCATTAAGGTTGTTGGGATCTTAAATAAACCTCATTCTTTACGTTTTACCTATCCATTTTGAAGTTTATTCTCTTATCGATTTGGTTTTTCGTTGTGAAATATGGAAAAGTAGGATGATTTTTCCTTTGATGTCTTGACTTTGGATTAAAGTTGAGTTAAATCTCAATATAGTTCGAGGCGTTTTGAGAATTTTACTCTTATGATTGATTTTGTGAGGTATTTTTACCTTTGCAATCTTGTTCGAAGGTGAGGTACCTTCAAATTTTGAGTCGATGCTTGGAAATTTTCTATAATTCGCTTTTCTCTATATAGATATTTAGGAAAGTTTATAGAATTATCAAATAGTTTCCTTCTACCTTTCCTTTGTCTTGAGTAAGAGATAAGGAAAATTTTGATTTTATGCTTGTCTAGCTTTCACTTGATTGATGAGATTAAGAGGTTGAATACAGTTTTTTCTCTAGAAATTGCGAGGACGCAATTTTGTTAAGGAGGGAAGTCTGTAACAACCCAAATTTTGGAGATTGCCAGTATATTAAATTATTATTGAATATGGAGATTATAGAATGAATTAAGAAATAATTTGGTGGAAAATTAATAAAGAGAGATAATATTCATTTAAAGTGAATAATAAGTGCATGTGTGAAATTATGTCTAATGGAATTTGAGCTCATGAGAAAATAAGTTCAATCTTGTTTTAGAGAATTGGGATTGAACGTGTGGAATTTGAGCTAAGTTGAAAAGGTAATATTTTGTTTGATAAATAACAAATTTGGTGTACTTTGGATTTGGAAAATAATGATTATGAAGAAAATATTGTTTTGAAACAATAAAAATTTAAAGATAATAAAAAATAGAAATTTGAGGAATTTCTAGGCGCTTTTGTTTGGAAGTTTTTACTAAATCTTTTATAAGTAAAGATTGTGTAAAACTATGTGTAACAAAAATAAAGTTTATGTAAATATATGTTAGAAGGATGTTAAAATAATTTTAAAAAGTTTAAAAGAGTATTGATAATGATAATTTTGAGTTTAAAATTTTTAATTGGGGTTAAGATTGTGTGTTAAGACAATTGAATTCCATATAACGTTCATTTTAAGTGAAAATGTAAATTTTGTGTAAATTATGTTAAAATAATGTAAAAAGTGGTTACAAATATTTTTAATATGTATGTTTCATACTTTTTCATTATTTTTGTGTAAATTTTGAATTGTATACATAAGAGAATTGGTGTAGAAGGTATGTATTAGCTTGTGTAAATGGCAAATGAACTCTAATTTGTGCCTCAAGCCTAATCTAAAGGGCTAATGAGCTAATTACTTGATTATAGCCTTAATGGGCTTAATTAATGGAAAGAAATAGATGGAATTTTGTGGAGAAAACAGGATCGTGCTTCTCTTCCAGAAAAGGAACGCTCTTTCCTTCCTTCCACAACCTTATCTCAGAGGGAAAAAAAAAACTACGCTCTTCCCTTTGCAAAACCCTACCAAAAATCAAATCTTCTAAATCAAATTAAAGGGGAAAGGTTTGATATTTCTTGTTTACCTCAGTAAAAATTTAGATCTTCTTCCTTCGAGAGATTAAGAGAATGATATTGTAAGGGGTTTCTATTGCATGCCTGAAGTGCTTGCTATTTTGGGTTTTGGAAGCATTGATTCATTTATTTTGCAGCCAATTCAAGTTAGAAACTCTTCCAAATCAAAGAAAGGTGAGTAATCTCACTCACGCTAGCTATTCTCAGTTTTATATGCTCATATTTGGTGTAAAGTTGATGTTTGGAGTTACAAAAATCAAGTTTTGATCATAGTTGTGCTCAATATAAAACTGAAATTTGTTCATTTTTGAAGCTGAAACCATTTCGATCATAACTCTCTCATTATTGATCGGAATCCTTATTATTATATGGTTTTGGAATGCTCAGACTGTGAACTACAAGTTTTGGTTGTTCAGTTTACAATATTTTATGATTAACATTGTCAAAATCGTGGTTTTGTACTGCAGTTTCGAGATGAAAATCGACAGCTATGTTTTTTTGTTAAGCTGAAACCGTTTCGATCATAACTCTGTCGTTATTGATCGGAATCCTTATTATTATATGGTTTTAGAATACTTAGACTACGAGCTACGAGTTTCAGTTGTTCAATTTACAATATTTTATGATTAACATTGTCAAAATCGTGATTTTGTACTGCTGTTTCGAGATGAAAATCGACAGCCATGTTTTTTTTGTTAAGCTGAAACCGTTTCGATCATAACTCTCTCGATATTGATTGAAATTCTTATTATTATAATGTTTTGGAAAGCTCAGAAGTTGAGCTATGATTTTGTGCTTTAAGTTTTCTAGAATTATGAAGTTATCTTGGTCAAAATTAAGGGTTTCTAATTGCTGATTTTATGAGATTTTTGCTGATTTCGTGTACTTGCTTTCGAAAGTGCTTTTAAGATGGTTTTAAAATAAAGTAGTGTTCTAAATAAGTATTTTGGATTTTTTTTAAATAATTTACGGAAACTAATTATATATATTATATATATTTTTATAATAAAGACAATTTATATAATAATAATTTCTAGAGATCTTTTTAAATTCATGTTTTATGTAGTTAAAGTGTGTGTGTGTGTGTGTGTGTGTGTGTGTGTATATATATATAATATCACTTATTTTCACGAATTTTGGATATATGAGGAAGATAAATAAGCGATAAAGTAGAACATATGGTACGAGACATATGAAATTGGTTTATCGCTTAATATATGATGTATAAGAAGGAAGTCCTTTTGATGAATTAGTTGAGAAAATTTATGATGCTACAAAATTTTGGATAAAATTGTATGGTTTGAGAGAACCCATTTATGAGTATATTCGATAAGGAACCATTTTTAGATATATGTTATGAACGCTGATAAGATGAGGCGTGTTAATGTTAAAATCTCTGATTTGGGAATTATGGTTGAATTAAATATCACGATGTTAGTTTAGTTGCAATAAGACGAGGCAATCTTCTTTATGATGATTTCACGATGTCAAGATGTTTTATGATGATTTTCCACTTGTCTATAAAATGAGACAAGTCACGATGTTAATGTACCCGTCAATGAGATGAGACAAGAACGGTACTGTATTTACGCCAATGAGATGAGGCATAATATATATATTTCATGATGTTTCTGATGTTTATGATGTTTTATGCGGTTTCTGATGTGGTATCAACTATCGGCTAGTAAACCGTTAGGTGCAAACGTATGGTATAGGACATATGTTTATACCTTATGGCTTTCTATCTGAGAAGTAGGGGCACATTCAAGATGTTACTAGTACTATTACCGAGTACATGATTGGAGTCATCATGATGATTTTGACTATAGCCATCACAATGATCACGACGTCTATGACTCCAATCACCATGATGTTATTACTCGGATTTTATGATTAAGGGCATCACGATGTTTGAGCTATAGTCATTAAGATGTTTATGATGTTTATGGCCCTAGTCATCACAATGGATGGTACCAACATGTAGTACTAGTCAAGTTGTAAGGTGCTATATTTCTTGAAGTTTCTTGATGTTTCGATTTCACCATTTTGATGATGATACTTTATTATTGCCTTATGTAAGGAAAAAAAAGAGACTTATTTATATGCTTGTTTAATGGTGGTTTCTAATATGATGTTTTGAACTCCTTCCGGGTTCTATTAAAATGGGTTTGAGATATATTTATAATTGTACCGATGAGATGAGGTGTAATTTATGAAGATTCTTTTATGATGAATTTTAGTGATAAAGTTGAAATGTATTTATAATTATATCGTTGAGATATGGTATAATTTATGGAGATTCTTTTATAATGAATTATAATAATGGATTTGGGATATATTTATGTTTATACCGATGATATGAGGTATAAATTATGGCAATTCTTTTAAAATGTTTTGAATGATGGATGCAAGATGTATTTATATCTATACCAATGAAATGAGGTATATATTATTGTGAGGTTTGTTTATAACGAGTTTAATAATAGATTTAAGATGTTTCTATATTTATACCAACGAAAGGAGGTATAAATAATTAAGAAGATTATATAGATAATTTTTATGATATGTTGAATGACATTTTTGATATTTTAGTATATGCCAATGAGATGAGGCATATCTATATGTCCATCTTTATATGAAGGACATATACTTTAATGTATAGTTATGCTAATCCCGCCTTAGGGATATATTCATATCTTTTGAAGTCTTTAACGACATTTAATTCATCTTGTCTATGATATGACGAAGAAACTATATTAATTAAGTCGTACATGTAAAACTTAGCTCGTTGATGTTTTATTTTCTTAAGTGAAGTTTTGCCACTTGAGCATAGCTTTATTCTAATTATCACTTTTACTTCCAAAGAAAAGATATCATACTTCTTAGAAGAAAGTAACCTCATTATGACATGGTATCCCTTGGGAAAAGGAGTATCATATCTTTCTTTCACTTAACCTTATCGAGCGCTCAATTTTACTGATGAGTTTAGCTAGCCTGACCCGTGCGTTTTCTCTCGGGTCAGACCGAGTTGTTTTAGGTCCTAGCTTCTCTTTGGACATAGCAGTTTCTTGATGCTTCCTTGTGGGATCGAGTCCTTCTCTCGGAATTGTTTAGCATTTCTTTGAGATGTAGTTGAATTGTTATTCTTTGCCTTTCGTATATAGAATGGTCGTCATATCACTTTGTTGTAGGATTTGTATTATATTGAGATGTATCATTGTATATGTAAGTATGTATATATGTATCTGTACTGTTCTATGTTGAGATAGTCGTTACTTATGGTGTTTTGTTCTGATAGATCCATAGCTATCTATAGCTTTGCATTATCGATTTATTGATTATGTCGATCCACTTGACTTGAAAAAAAAATAGACATCACTTGTCGACATATTCAATAGATTGTTAAGACAAGGTTATAGTTAGTTGCCCCTAACCAGCCCTATTCTTTGCATTAGCAGACAGAATTACTATGTAATTCTCTTCGTTAATGTGGGTCTCGGGGTGGGGTGTTACAGTAAACAACATAAAAGTAAAGCAAATCACAGAGTTTATAGTGGTTCAACCACTAGTTAGGCCTACGTCCTCTTTGAATGCACACTTCATTGATTTTTCCATTACAGATTACAAGTTTGATCTCGAATTACAACGGTTCTCAATGATTTACGCAATGATTATCTAATTCCATAGTAGAACACACTCGAATTCCATGAATAACAACGATTATCAGATTCAATCTCGATAATCGAGCTCGGTGAAGAAGTTCGGTGGATTCTGGAGAAGAATGATGTTTGAGAAGCATGAGATCAATAATGGTAGAGCCTTGGTAGGAGAAATTATAACCCTTTTTATGTGGGAAGTGGTCTGGTATTTATAGGCGAAGGTAGAAGTGTCATGGAGTTTGTAGTGAAGTGTGCATGATCTAAGCTTCACGACTTGCGATCCATGTGTTGACCGACGATCCATGCCTTGAAATAAACGACCCGATCATATATAGGCGGTCCACGTTCAGTGACTTCAAGCAGCAGGTTGACACGTGTCTGTGCATGGATCGTGAGTGATCCAAATACGAACGATACACATACATGATTAAGTTTATGCAAGCATGAATGATCCATATACACGATCCATACATTAGCGACCCAAATATGAACGATCCATGCATACATTACCGAGTTGATTTGAATACGAGCGATCTATATACGATCGACCTGGTGCATGTTACTCATAACAACCCGATCCATGCTGCGCAAGAAATGGTATGCAACTGACCCTTGTTTTCACCGGTCCATGCATGTCGATCTGTTCCATTACTTGTACTAGCATGATCCATGTTTTTAGCCCGCGATCCAACTTATTGCAATGTGATTCACCGTATGTTCCACGATCCAAAGTCTTCGAACCAGCCTATTATGTTTACTGCGATCGGATCTATGGTTACATGTATTCCAAGAGCGTTCTCTTTTATATACGGTCGAGAGTCATGGATCGGGTTAACAGAGATTGATTAGTTTTTGCATAAAGAAACGAGGAAGAGAATGACACGTGAATATTTATTTGCTAGAGAAAGGAGTTACAAAATACTAATTGCAAATTTTAATAATGGTGACCCTACAAATTCAATACACCCATTCGAATTTAACACCAGCATAAATACAAGCGAGAATGCCAAGGAAGGTACAGATGAGATACACATTGAATACAGACAAATATACATATGACAAACTCCATCCGTTTTGCATGTTTTACAATTAAAAACACGAATTTCGGACAAATGAAGTCAAAGTTTAACAAAATGAAAAATGTTAGACACTCAGGATTCAATGTAGATTCATAAAAAATTCAATATTTGAAACTTTTATATTTTTAGCTCGAATTCAAATTTTAACCAATTTTGACCAGAATTAACTTTTTTAGGAAATTTTCTATTTTAGTACTTTGACAAATTAAAATACTCAGTAATTCAAATAAATTTTGTGAACTAGCTTAAATTCAAATAACAAAAATTTAAGTCGGTTTAAAAAATAAATTTTGATTTGACAATGTTTAATTTCATTTTTCAAATTGTACTTATTTTTGTTCACATACATAAATTAAATTTATTTATTTCTTATAATTCAGAATAAATTAAATTTTAAAAATGATTGAAAATTTAAATTCCAATCAAATTATCGATTTGAAAAATCTATTAAAATTTCAGGTAGTTACAGTGTCCTTCTCGGCTTGCGCTATTTCTGTTTGTGTCTAATTGTATTAAAATGAGCCTGTATCTAAGTGAACGCCTTGGATGTGACTTTGATTGAAAGGGGTCGCCAAACTTGTTAATGGTCTGCATTAATTGCACATCTAAGTTAAAGAAGGTTCCAGTATCACAAACCATAAAATTTGAACTTGAGTTGGGTAGAAAGTGGGGATAAATACATATTCATACCTTTACTTGACTATTGCACTTTAGTCTTGCTTCTTGAAATAATGTGATTTGTGGACAGCTTCAGGGGTGTTGCATGCAAATGGTTTCATTTTCTGATTCTGTTTGATATTTATGTTTATTATTATTGTAACACCCCACGTCCGTTAATGTCACTCTTTATCAGAATGCATTAAGTTTCGTGAAGCGTTATAGGTAAATAGACATAGAATTTACACAAGACATATATAAAATAGCAGTGGAAATATAATACTTTATTTTCCGAAAGAAAATACCATGGTCTAAAAATCCAGTTACAACATAAGTTTGAAATACTGAAAACCAATTACATCAAATTAAATATCTGCCTTGTACTAAAACCATCAGAGTACATAAATATAAATCCATAGTCACCAAAAGAAGCCATAATAAGGTAGACAGGTAATCAAAGTGATACATCTAAGAAAAGCAAATCTGACTCCAAGTAGAAGAGGAGAGAGGGTCCTAATCAAGGCTAAGTATTCCCACCCTGAGAACCTAGGGGGGAGGGGGAAGGAAGAGAGAAAAAAGGAAACAAAACGAGTCAGACATTAAGTCTGGCGAGTCCAGTGACTTTTAGCAGATAAAGAGATAAAAGTAACGAGATAGTAAATAAACCGAATGAGAGATGACAGTAGTATATAATAGGTATAAACAGGATGAATCATGTTTCTCAAATACTTTCTCTGCACCAATACTAGTATATCACAATAATTGTTTTTCAACTACTTAACATAAACAGAATTATCCCAACATAGCATAAATGGTAGACTTAGGTGTACTTCTAGCAACGGGTTTTACCCCAACAGAATAACAGGCACCTAAACAGAATATAACGGGTGTTACCCCAAATAGAAATAACAGGTACCAAAATAGAACTAGATGTACCCTGATTACTACTCCCGCGATCGGCTCCCTACTACGTAAATACCCTGTGCGACCCCACAGTAGGGTGTATATCCTAAAGTGGCAACCACCAGAAGGACACAGACCTATTTACAGGTATTATGGTGTCTTATTTTCCCAGACAGACCGGACCCATGCACACACACGACCCCGTTGGAACGCACCATCAGAACACCTCATCCCAAATGAGCCTTTTATAATGAGTCTGAGTAAGCGTTCCTCAACCTCTACCTAGTGCGGGGTCCTCTTTTAATACCATAATGGGTTACTGGCTAATATGGGTCCCATACAACAAATGACACAAAAACCCCTAGACTTGTGTCCCCAATCAACTAGGCTTTACACAGGTTAAGTTTTACACGGGTTAATAGTGTCCCTACAACCCCACCAGATTAACAAGTTTACTTAGCCCTCCCAAAAGATCAAACATAATACATATGTGGCATACGGTTTCGTTTACATGTTCCCTTAATCTTTGTATTAAGCCAATATGTTTCCATATTCATATACACCATATTTCAGTTATATTGCATAATCTAAGTTACGCCCCAAACTTTAGTCATATTCATAGTACATGTTATGCCCCCAAATTACCATTTCCAATCACTTCCAATTAAACCCAATTTCGTTCATATGCGTTTTTCAACATTATCGGGCTAAGCTCGATGGTAGCCTGGCTATAAAAATAAAAAGGGAATGAGAGAGGAAGAAGAATAGAAATAGGCATAAATAATAGAAATAGACATAAAAATAGGCGTATAGAAATAACTGAACAAAATAGGTGTATAGAGAATTTCATGTCATTATAGCAGATCTGTTTAGACATTAATCAACATCTTAACAGGCATAAGTTTTAGATCTGGTTTATTAACATGTCAAGATTACTTGTTAAATATTTATATCTAAAAGCAACATGAACTCACATAGACTGGATTGAAAGAAATGAAAAAGAACGTTGATGTTGTTGTAGAGATTCTTTTATACGTATAAGGCATTGTTGCAGAAGAATAGGCTAATTCAATCCAAGCTAGGGCAGCATCTCGTTGTCTCCATTGTTTTGGGTGAATAAAACAATAGAAATGTTGTCCTATTTATAGCCTACCGCCAATGAATCTCGTTCAGAAACAAGTCCAGATTCAGGGTACGAACCTGGATAGGACTGGGGTGGGTCAACCTTGGGGTCAACCCTAGGGTCGGTCGATTTCCCGCGTATCTTCACGCTTTTAGATTCTGATTTATTTTGAATTTTGGACTGGTTTAGCTTATATATAATTTTCTTATATGTATACAAACTTCAAACATTAATATCTTCTTCTACGATGTCCATTTTACGCAAACTCGAAGTCTATCTCAAGTAGAATTCCGAGACGAACGCAATGGTATAGTCCATTTCCCTTAATTCCCAATATTTAATTAAGTATTCTTTAGTTTACTGTTATAATGTCCTTTAACATTATGGGTTGTTACATTCTCCCCTACTTAAAGGATTTTGTCCCCAAAATCTCTAGGTTAACAAGAATGTATATCCTAACATCCACATCCATCTACTCATTCATCAATCACAGGCATCCATTGTCCTTAAAAGATTTCTAATGCTTATATGAACATATGCAATAGTGTGTGTATATGTCCTTACACTAATGCGAAAAATCAAGTTGTCGACTGATTCAGTTGACCCCCTTAATGCAATTTATGTTCGTGCCATGTAAACAGAATGTATGCAAATAATCCCTGCATAACATGTAAGTTCTATATATGTGCACAATCATTCATCCAAATGCAACATTCATATGATGATACACCCATTTTCATCCATAAAATTTTAAAATGCACACACATCCATATGTAGTATGTAGTGACTGAGCCGATATAGTGCATAATGTGTGTGTATATGCATCCACAACAACCACTAGCAAACACTTGCATCCATCAAACATAACATGTTTCAAACACATGTTTACATCCATGGGTTTTCTACCTAAAGGTTGAAGATTCAATCGATAGGATACAGACGAATGATAGAAACAAGTACAGATAAAAGCTTGGAAAAAGAAGCTAACAACATACCCTTGAAAAGAAAAGGGTTACTGAGCGCGAATCTTGTCTTCAGTCTCCTAGGTCGCATCCTCACTATCTTCTCCCCATTGAACTTTCATTAGCTTAACCTCTCGATTGTGGAGTTTCTTAACCTCTGATCCAAGTATACGGGTAGGAACTCTCCTAATTGTTGCTTCCTTTTCTACCTCTACTTCCTCAAGCATGCTCGACTCGATTACTTCTACCGTATCATGTAGACACTTTTGCAAATGAGAAATGTGGAAAACATCATGCATACCCATCAGTCTCCCTAGTAGCTTTACCCTATAGGCCATTTGACCAATCCTTTATGTTATGGGAAATGGCCCTACATACCTTGGCGCCAATTTCCCCACAGATCGAAGCGAACCACATTCCTCAATGGTGATACCTTAATGAAAACCAGTCTCCCACCTCAAACTCAATATCAATCCTTCTACTATCTGCGTAGGACTTCTGTCTATCCTGAGCTATCTTCTTGCGTCTGCGGATAAGGTCAATCTTCTCTGAAGTCTCTCTAATCATCTCAGGTCCAAGTAGAAGCCTATCTGTAGACTCCCACCAACAAGTCGGTGATCTACAGGGTCATCCATACAATGTCTCGAAGGGTGCCATGCCAATACTAGCCTGATAACTGTTGTTGTAGGCGAATTCCACCAACGGAAGATGCTCTTCCCAAGTCCCTCCGAAGTCTAGGATACACAACCTCAAAAGATCCTCAAGAACTCTATTCACCCTCAAAGTCTTCCCATCGGTCTGAGGGTGATATGCGATGCTCAAACATAACTGCGTACCAAGTGCCTCTAGAAAACTCTACCAAAACTCGCTGGTAAAGATGGGATCACGATCACTCACTATGTTGGAAGGTACTCTATGTAGTCGTACTATTTCATGAAGATAAACTTATGCTAACCATGCTGCCATTCTCTTGCTCTTAACAGGAATGAAATGAGCGCTCTTAGCAAGCCTGTCCACTATAATCCAGATGTTGGTATTGCCCTTCCTAGATCTAGGCAAACCATCAATGAAATCCATAGAGACACTCTCCCATTTCTACTGTGGGACCGCCAAAGGGTGCAGCAACCCGCCAGGCTTTTTCTATTCAGCTTTAACTTGCTGGCATATCAAACACTGGGCGACGAATTTCGATACATCTTTCTTCATCCTAGCCCAAAAGAAAACCTTCTTCATATATACACACACACACACACACACACATCTTATCGCCATCCGGATGGATAGTCATTCTAGAACGATCGGATTCCTCAAGGACTGTCTTCAACAGACTCCCAACTCGGGGAACACAAAGCCTTTCATCCCTTTGTAACCACCCTTTATAATCCGTGGAGTATCAGCTAAGGTGACTAAAAGTCTCTCCTCTGCTGAGCCTATCCAAAATGTCTGCTATCTGTGGGTCCTCTAGCTGTGAAGATCCTATCCGATCCAAAAGAGTAGGTCGCACCTCTAACGATGCTAACAAACCAGGTGTAAGATCCGTAGAAGGCCTAAAATCGAAGGCCGATATATACTCCAAGCTCTGCCTCTCTACGAATAGAGGACTCAAGGTCATCCTCTGCCTACTCAATGCGCCCACCACCACATTACCCTTGCCAGGGGTATAAGTAATCTCAAAGTCATAGGACACTAGGAACTCAATCCATCTTTGATGTCTCAAATTAAGATCCTTCTGCGAGAACAGATACTTAAGATATTTGTGGTCCGTGTATAACTCGAACCTCTCTCCAAGTAGGTAATGTCGCCAAGACTTAAGTGTGAACACTATAGCAGCCAATTCCAAATCGTGAGTGGGGTAGTTTTTCTCATGAACCTTCAATTGTCTACTCCCATAGCATACTACCCTTCCTTCTTGCATCAAAACGGCACCGAGTCCTCTACCACATGCATCCGTGTACACTTTGAACACCTTTCTCCCATCAGGCAATGTCAGAACTGGGGCTGTTGTCAGAGCCCTCTTTAATCGCTCAAAAGCATCCTCACAATCAATGTTCCAAGCAAAGGTCAGATTCTTCTTCGTCAATTTGGTGAGTGGGGATGATATCCTCGCGAAGTCTTTAATAAACTTCTTATAGTAGCCCGCTAAACCAAGAAAACTTCTCACCTCTGTTGCATTCTTTGGAGCTTTCCAATCTTGAACTGCCACTACTTTTGCGGGATTCACTGCTATCCCTTCCTTGGAAACCAAATGACCTAAAAATCTCACCTCCTTTCTCCAAAAGTGGCACTTGGAGAATTTTCGCCTTAAGCTGGTGTGTTTTGAGAGTCCTCAAGACCTCTCCTAAATGCAGGGCATGCTCTTCTTCATTCTTAGAGGAAATCAAGATGTCATCAACAAAGACCACAAAAAATTTATTTAGAAACTCCCTGAATACCCTACTCATGAGATCTACAAAATATGTGGGTGCATTAGTCAACCCAAAAGGCATGACTAACCACTCAAAGAAACTATCTGGAGTTCTGAAAGCACTCTTATCTATATTGTCCTCGTCCACTATCAACTGATGAAATCCCATAGCCAAATCTAACTGCGAGAAAACATATGCACCAACAAACTGGTCAAACAGATCATCAACCTCGGGAGTGGGTGCCTATTCTTCTTAGTGAGCTTGATCAACTCCCTGTAATCCACACATAAGCAAAGCGAGCCATCCGCCTTAGTTGCGAAAATGACTGGAGCATTTCATTCCGATATGCTTCGCCAAATAAACCCCTTCTCAAGTAGCTCCCCTGCTTGCTTGCTGAGCTCCCTCCTTTCCCTAGGAGCCATGTGGTGCACAGGCAATGCGATCGACTTTGCATTATCCACCAAATATATCCGGAAATCAATCTCGTGCCTTGGAGGTAAACCTCGAATCTCCTAAAAAACAACAGGATACTCCTAGACTACAGGCACAAATCACAAAACATCTACAGAAGCATCAAGCGACTCTAGGAAACTAAGCATGACAGACCCCTTAGGATCACAAGAAATCTCGAGAGTCCTCCCATGGCAAGTCAAAAGTCTAAAGACCCTCCTCTCACAGTCCAGAGTGGCACCATACATGGCTAGCCAATCCATCCTTAGAATCAAACCGTAGCCCATGAAACCAAGCACATATGTGTCGCACTCAAACTTGACGCCCAACACAGATATCCTCAAACCCCGACAAATCATAGACAGATGAGTCATGCCACCAATGGGGGTTGAGACAACAATGGGATCAGAAACAATACTAGTACTAAGGTGTAGAGACTCAACCATAGAATCAGATATAAAAGAGAGAGAAGCGCCAGAATAAAAAAGAGTCTGAACTGAATGATCGTAAAGATAAATCAAACCTTCAACGGAAACTTTCCTACCTCTGTCCGGTCTGCTAGCCTCGAGAGCATGCACTTTCCCTCCAGAAGGTCCTGCCCTCTGCTCATGTCCTTGCTTCTTCGGGCATTCCCTACTATAGTTTCCATCTTGACCGCAACTTTAAAAAGTATTATTCCTCTTTCTGCAATTCTTGATCACATGACCCAATCCTCCACAACTATGACATTTCTTCTTATTCTGAGCTTTGTCGTTCTTTCCATCTTTCTTTTGTTGTTCCTTCTTGGGCTACACCTTCTTATTTTGAGTCTCATCAGTCTTTTCCTCTTTCTTTTCGCCTGTCTCTTCTCCGTTCATTAATGCCATATCAACGAGCTTCTCAAAAGTTGCTCCTATCGGAATATGAGACATAGCTAGTCCATGGAGGGGTTCATTCAATCCTCTTGAGAACCTCAAAGCTTTCTTGTGTGTAGTATTTACTAGCTCCAACTAAACCTTGCCAACTGGTTGAACTTATTAACATACTCTTTGACCGACATGCTTCCTTGCTTAAGTGCCAGAAACCTCTCCATCTGCATACTCTCTTCGGCCTGAGAGAGAAACTTCATCTCGAACCTCTGACGAAAATCATCTCAAGTATCTATTGTACGCCCTGCTTGCGTCACTTCCTACTAGAATGAGGCCTCATATTTCAGCTGCCATGCGGCCAACTGAATATTCCTATGACCATCAACTTCGAAAATCTCAAAAAATCCTCTGTCCCTTTCATCCGATTCCTTGCTTCTAAAAAGGTCTCAGTTCCTCGAAAAGGCTTTCCACCCATAGCACAGAAATCCTTGCATATATTGGAGAAATTATCCGCTCGCGAAGGAGGAGGAAAAACAGCTGCAGCTGGGGGAGGAGCGTGTTGGAGAATGGAGTTTTGATGACAACAACCTTATTTCAATTACCATTAATTATAAAATATATGACAAAACTTTTTGTATAGAATATATATATATATAGGAATTATGTACAGGAAATATTACTGAAGACTTGTAATAACCCGAATTTTAATAACATGTTGAAACTAGAAATCAGGGTATAATTAAATTTTAAAATAAGAATCAAGGGAAACGGGTTAATCCATTGCGTTCATCTCGAAATGTTACAAGAAATAGAGTCCGAATTTTCGAAAATCGGAGTCCGGACGAAAAAGTTATGGCATGTAGAAGATTCAGCAGATTTTAGGCAGCACAGGACCAGGCAGGTCGACCTGGGGGTCGACCTGGGGGTTGACCTCGGGGCCAGGTCGTCCATGTGGTCGACCTACCCCCCAAGTCGACCATGTGGTCGACCTCCCCCCTTACAGGTCAACCTGGTCGGCCTGGATTGACCCAAAACTCATTTTTGAAGCCTGAGACGTGTTTTGATGGTCCGGATTGATTCAAGGGTTAATCTAAGGGCCTAAATTAGTTGCTACACCTATAAAAACACCCTTAGACCTAACCTAATTCATATCAAATCATTCTTACACCATTATGCTGCTAAAATACCTCTTGAACCATGGTTGTCATCTCCAAATCAAAGTCAAACATTCAAACTCAAATCAATTCGAAGAACAAAGCTTCAACAATGGTTCAAACAATAAATCAACACTACTACAACGTTCTATGACAATTTCAGTTCTTAATTCGTTGGCCATGGCCTGTAAGTTCTAGTTATTTTCAGATTAAAATATTTAAATATAATATGGGCATGTGATGAAGTGAAATTGGATTTATGTATTTTTATCGATCTATTTCTGTTGCTTCTTGGATCTTGAGTTTTGAGACTTGTCTATCTTTATTCCCATGTCTAGTTTATGATCTATTCAGCCTGTTGTAAATCAGTTTTCTTGATTCATATTGATATTATTACCAAGTTGTAATCTTCATGCCTGTGATGATGTTTTTCTCTCTGATCTTATTTTTATGCAAAATTCTACCTTCCCCTATTTATTTTCTTTTGATGAACCTAGGTCAATTTCGGACCTAGGCTTAAACTACGATATACGTGCGATGGTATACGGAGGAAATATTGGAACATTGCCTAGTGGAATATATGTGTTTGGTGGAATTGATGGCATAACATAAAAATTGGATATTTGGGTATTACTACCATTAACATGAAATTGGATATTTGGGTATTGTCAATATAACTGAAATTGCAAGTTTGGGCATACATGAATTGGCATGTAAAAATCACGAGTTTGGGACTATGTAAATTAAATCAAAAGATTGGGCTTATGTTAATTAGGCATATGTAGAATTGGGAATTTGAACATGAAAGCAATTGTAAACTTGATAGTTGGCATAAACATGTATTATGAACTTTAGCAACTGACATGTACTGTAATAAAAAGATTATAGTTTGGGATAACTACATCAGGAATCATGATTTAGGTTTATTGGGTATGAAACTTGATACATGTAATTTTGGCTAGAACTTGATATGGTAAAATGGCATAAAATTGGCATACATGTAAAGCGGCATAAATTGAACATATGTAAATTTGGTACGAATTGGGCACATGTAAAATTTACATGTAATCTAGAACTTGGGCTTATGTTAATTATGTAAAATCTGGAGTTGAAACATATATGATAATTTATGACTTAGTAGAGGTTTAATATGAACGTGCCTAAGTTGGGCTTTGGGTAATTGGCATGTATTGTAAATAAAAGGCTATAACTTGGCATAACCTTATAGTGAATTATGATAATAACTTGGGAACACGTTTTGGGGCAAAAACGTGAATCATGAACATTTCTATATGTTAAACACATGAACTGATATTGGGGTTTTGGGTGGAATACGACCATTAATGAACCTTTGACACGAGGTTAGACTCGGTTTGTGGTGTAAATCTGCCTGGAACCGCCCGGCAAATCCAGTAGCCACAAAGTGTCAGTCTAATGTGAGAGGTCGAAGGTCGAATTGTAGGCGTAAGGATTTATGACACGAGGTTAGACTTAGTTTGTGGTGTAAATTTGCCCGGAACCGCCCGGCAAATCCAGTGGCCACAAAATGCACGGTCTAATGTGAGAGGTCATGATTCGTTCAACATAATGAATGAATTAAGGAATACTAACCATAATAAGACGTGGGTATGGTTAGAGGGTTAGGTGGGATGGCATGGAAATTTGACATGTAAATGTGGACCTAACCGGTATGAGTTAAGAACATGTAAAACTTATAAATGTAGGCTCAACCAACATAACTGTTAATCAGACCAATGGGTGGGTTAAGTAATATGACTAGACTAATGACACTTAACCAATATGATATGAATGGGTGGGTTAAGTAACGTGGCTAGGCTAATGACACTTAACCGTTATAACATGACTAGCGGATAGGTTGGGCTAACTTGAATAGGTTGATAACACCCAATCGTTATAACCGGATGCGTGGTAGGGTTAAGTAAACACACAAGGGTAACACTTAACCATTATAACATGACTGGTGGATGGGGTTAAGCTAACATGCACTTAACCAATATAACGTGATGCGTGGTAAGGTTAAGTAACAACAGAGGGTAACACTTAACTGTCACAACATGATAAGTTGGTGGGCTAAGTCAATGTACACATAACCAATATGACATGACATGCGGTGGGGTTAAGTTAACACAAGGGAGAACACTTAGCCAGTATAACAAGGCTTGCGGTAGGTTTAAGTAACACAAGGAACAACACTTAACCGATATAACATGATGTGTGGTAGGGTTAAGTAAAACAAGAGAAAACACTTAACCAACTTAACGTGATGGACGGAGAGGGTTAAGTACATATCGGGTTGGTGGGTAATATTTGTAAATATAGGCCCACAAACTTAAACATTAATAAGCATGCTTGAATCGGTGGGTTAAGTAGATCACGGGAAGGTGGGTAATATCTGTATATATAGGCCCACAAACTTAACCAGTAGGAAACCCTAGTAACGGGGACCCATTTCAATAGTAACCCAATTAGGTATCATGGTACCCTAAAACTAGGCAGGGTGGGGCATGATTACTGGGCTGATTGTAAGCGGTCAAAGCGGCAGCGGTGGGTGCAACAGTGTGGGTTCTAACGGAGTGCGGGCGTGCACACACTTCAGAGCAGACAAACAGGGCACTGGGGGCACCAGTAGTATGACCTATGCATTCTAAGGTTTGTGTTGGGCCGCCACCATGGGTCTTGATACACCCCATCGTGGGACCAGCATAGGTATCTACAATTCTTGGGGGCCGTATGACACACATAGGTAGCATAATCCCTAGGTTGGACCTAGGTGGCATAGACCCTAAATCCGAGAAGCATTCAATAAGTAGCATAATCCCTAGGTTGGACCTAGGTGGCATAATTCCTGGTTGAATCTAGGAAGCGCTCGATAGAAAACCCTAGATTAGATCTAGGAAATAAATAATAGATGCACATGTGAAAGCAACCTTAATTTCGGGGATTGGGATCACGTTATGATTTTATCATTTTATATAGATTACTAGTTGGGGCACTAGTTAGGTGGTGCAGAGCAAATAGATATCATTTTAATGGTGAAGCAGAGAAATCTTGCGATGCTTGATAGAAATCTTCCGAAACTATACTTAGTTCATCTTGAATGGGAACCTTGCAATGTTATACATGACAGAAATCCTATGATGTTATCTTAGTTATCGTTCCTGTAGCTTATCTTGTCATCATGCTTATGTTTACTTTCAGTTTATTCATGCCATGTTATCTTTACTTGTTTTTATGCTGAAAGTCACCAGGACTTACTCATTCTTTATGACTGACCCGTTTTGTTTCGTCTCTTTTTCTTCCGTTCCCCCCCCCCCCAAGGTTCGCAGGGTGGGAATACAGCTTAGTTCGGATCTTACCAAGCTCCAAGGCTCTTTCATGTACTGCTTGGATTTCTCTTGGCTATGGCTTGCTTTGCTTTATTGGGGAATACTACAATTTATTTTTATGCTTCTTTTTTTTTGAGCAAGACAGATATTTTAGCTATGTAATTGGGTATTGGAAGTTGATGGGCTTTTATTGTAAACAATTATATTTAATAAATGATTTGAAGTACTTTTACTTTACTTTCCGTTGTTTTATATATGTCTGTCTTGTAATATTTCTGTTCCAGTACCCATAATGCTCCATTGAAGTTAAGGCATTCCCTTTGTGATTGACCTTAACGGATGTGGGGTGTTACATTTGGTATCAGAGCAGAAGGTTACCAGATTGGGCAAAAGCTTTTAAAAACCTTCTGGAATTATTTTCAAAACGTTTACAAAGAAGCATTTTTCTAAGAAAAGTTTTGTTTTACGAAAGGCATATTCCCCAAAGCCATATGCACTATCTTTTGATTCTCTCTTTGAATCTCCTCTTTCTTTCTTTTTCGCCATAATTTTTTAGGCGTATGACACAAGTCGGAGGGCAAAGATGTGCCCAACCTCCATCTGTAGCTGCAGTAATTTCTTCTGCGACTAATCTTATTTCAAGCTTTGTAGGAATGTAGTGTGATGGAGATAGCTTTCGAGAAACCGGCCAACAAACTATACAAGGATAGTAAGAACGAGGATAAAGAACACAAGCCTAAGTACAAGATCGTCGAGAGGGCAATCGTATGCTCTCACTAATAGCTTACCTAAGAGAGGTGGTAACGTTTCTGTTAAAAGTTTATCTTTTCTTTTCTATCATACCGTGGGAACTTTGTTTTTGATACATCGCATCCTTTTAATTCTGCTTCGATAGTTGAGTCTCTGCACCTTAGTACTAGCATAGTAGAGGATCCCATTTTTGTCTCAAATCATGTTGGGGAATCGGCTCATTTATTCATAACTTGTTTGGATTTGAGAATGTCTATGCTAAGTGTTGAGTTTAGAAGTAAAGCTTATGTTTTTGGGCTATGGGTTGATTCTAGGGATGGAGTGGTTGTCCAGAAATGATACCATTCTCGAATATGAGAAGAGGGTAGTTAGACTCTTGACTTGCCCCGGTAATGCCCTCGAAGTCTAGTGTAATCCTTAGGGTTCTGCCATGCTTAGCTACCTAGAATCTCTTGTTATATTTATTGATCCGCTCGAGTAGTGTTCACCACTAAGGCGGATGGTTCATCTCGCTTATGCATGAGTTATAGAAAATCACCTTAGTAAGTACACTTGGCAACATGGTTAGCATTTGTTTATTTTCAAGAGATAATTCATTTATGTGGAATACCTTCTAGTAAGTGAACGAAATCCGAGATTCACTAGTGAATTTTGGAGAGCTTGTATGAAACCATGAGTACGCAGTTATGTTTAGGCCGAATATACTAGAAGGAGAATAAGTGAAACGAGAGGCAACAGTGGAATGAGTTCCAACTCATATTTTGGAAGCAAGTATTAAGAAGCTACAAAATTGTGAAGTTAAAGACGGTGAAAGCACAATGGAGTTAAGCTCAAGAAAATGCGACTTAAAAGATTGAAGACTAGATACGCGCATCATATCTCTTTTTAAGAGTATATCCTTGATCCCTCTTTTCCTGTAGATCTTATTTGCATGCTATCTTTCAAGTATATCCTCTCGGTCCTATTCCCAATCCCATTTCTGTTAGAAACCCCATAGGGAGCATGACTCGTCTGTTAGTAATACATGTTGGGGCTAGAGGGTGTCCGTTGGGTTGACTAAACTTTTTGGGTTTTATAGGATACAGGTTGGTTTTAGGAAGGGATTTCCTTGTGACCAAAAAGGAGTCCATCGTGCTTAATTTCCTAGAATCATATATATTCGTTGGGATGGGTAATTCTTTGGGTGTCGGCCTGATGTTGATTTTGGTCTTCGGGGCTGGTGCTTAGGGAGTTCTTCTCCTAATCAGTATATATATGACGTAGATTTCTAGTTTTGACATTGCCTAATGGGCACAAGGTTTTTACTTGCTTCTATCGTTCGACTATACCTTTAAGTAGGAACAATTGGGTGTAAACATGTGTTTGAGACATGTTATGATTGATGGTTGCAAGTGGTTGCAAGCGGCTGTTAGTGGTTGCTCGTGATTGCATAACACACATTAGGCACTAGATCGGCTCGGACACATTTCCATATTGCATATGCATGAGTGATTCTACTTGTTTATGGATGAAATTGGATGTGTTATCATGTGGATGTTGCATATGGATGGATGTTCGTGCACACATATAGTGTTTATGTGACTAGGACTATTTGCATACATGTTGGATTCATGGCACTAAGCATATTTTGCATTAAGAAGATCAATCGGGCCTAATCATTTGCATTAGATAAGGAACATATACACACACTTCTTGCATATGTTCATACAACATTAGAAATCTCTTAAGGACAATGAATGCCTATGATTGATGATTGAGTAGATGGATGATTGTATGGTAGGACACATTCTTCTTAACTTGAAGATTTCGGGGATGAAATCCTTTGAGGGGAGAATGTAACAACCCGAATTTTAATAACATGTTTAAACTATAAATCAGGGTATAATTAAATTCTAAAATAAGAATCAAAGGAAACGGGTTACGCCATTGCGTTCGTCTCGAAATTTTACATGAAATAGAGTCCGAGTTTTCGAAAATCGGAGTCCGGATGAAGAAGTTATGGCCTGTAGAAGATTCAGCAGATTTTAGGCAGCACAGGACCAGGTAGGTCGACCATGTGGTCGACCCTAGGTCGACCTACCCCCCAGGTCGACCATGTGGTTGACCTCCCCCCTTACAGGTCGACCTGGTCGGCCTGGTTTGACCCATAACTCATTTTTGAAGCCCGAGACATGTTTTGATGGTCTGGATTGATTCTAGGGTTAATCTAAGGGCCTAAACTAGTTGCCACACCTATAAAAACACCCTTAGACCTAACCTAATTCATATCAAATCATTCTTACACCATTATGCTGCTAAAATACCTCTTGAACCATGGTCGCCGTCTCCAAATCAAAGTACAAACATTCAAACTCAAATCAATTTGAAGAACAAAGCTTCAACAATGGTTCAAACAATAAATCAACACTACTACAACGTTATATGACAATTTCAGTTCTTAATTCGTTGGCCATGGCCTGTAAGTTCTAGTTATTTTCAGATTAAAATATTTAAATAAAATATGGGCAGTGATGAAGTGAAATTGGATTTAAGTATGTTTATCGATCTATTTCTGTTGCTTCTTGGATCTTGAGTTTTGAGACTTGTCTATCTTTATTCCCATGTCTAGTTTATGATCTATTCAGCCTGTTGTAAATCAGTTTTCTTGATTCATATTGATATTATTACCAAGTTGTAATCTTCATGCCTGTGATGATTTTTTTCTCTCTAATCTTATTTTTATGCAAAATTCTACCTTCCCCTATTTATTTTCTTTTGATGAACCTAGGTCAATTTCGGATCTAGGCCTAAACTACGATATACGTGCGATGGTATACGGGGGAAATATTGGAATATTGCCTAGTGGAATATATGTGTTTGGTGGAATTGATGGCATAACATAAAAATTGGATATTTGGGTATTACAACCATTAACACGAAATTGGATATTTGGGTATTGTCAATATAATTGAAATTGCAAGTTTGGGCATACATGAATTGGCATGTAAATTAAATCACGAGTTTGAGACTATGTAAATTAAATCAAAAGATTGGGCTTATGTTAATTAGGCATATGTAGAATTGGGAATTTGAACATGAAAGCAATCGTAAACTTGATAGTTGGCATAAACATGTATTATGAACTTGGGCAACTGACATGTACTGTAATAAAAAGATTATAGTTTGGGATAACTACATCAGGAATCATGATTTGGGTTTATTGGGTATGAAACTTGATACATGTAATTTTGGCTAGAACTTGATATGGTAAAATGGCATAAAAGTGGCATACATGTAAAACGGCTTAATTGAACATATGTAAATTTGGTACGCATTGGGCATATGTAAAATTTACATGTAATCCAGAACTTGGGCATATGTTAATTATGTAAAATTTGGAGTTGAAACATATATGATAATTTATGACTTAGTAGAGGTTTAATATGAACGCGCCTAAGTTGGGTTTTGGGTAATTGGCATGTATTGTAAATAAAAGGCTATAACTTGGCATAACCTTATACTGAATTATGATAATAATTTAGGAATACGTTTTGGGGCAAAAACGTGAATCATGAACATTTCTATATGTTAAACCCATGAACTGATATTGGGGTTTTGGGTGGAATACAACCATTAATGAACCTTTGACACGAGGTTAGACTCGGTTTGTGGTGTAAATCTGCCCGGAACCGCCCGGCAAATCCAGTAGCCACAAAGTGTCAGTCTAATGTGAGAGGTCGAAGGTCAAATTGTAGGCATAACGATTTATGACACGAGGTTAGACTCAGTTTGTGGTGTAAATCTGCCCGGAACCGCCCAGCAAATCCAATGGCCACAAAATGCACGGTCTAATGTGAGAGGTCATGATTCGTTCGGCATAATGAATGAATTAAGGAATACTAACTATAATAAGACGTGGGTATGGTTAGAGGGTTAGGTGGGATGGCATAGAAATTTGACATGTAAATGTGGACCTAACCGGTATGAGTTAAGAACATGTCAAACTTATAAATATAGACTCAACCAACATAACTGTTAATCAGACCAATGGGTGGGTTAAGTAATATGACTAGACTAATGACACTTAACCAATATGATATGAATGGGTGGGTTAAGTAACGTAGCTAGGCTAATGACACTTAACCGTTATAACATGACTAGCGGATGGGTTGGACTAACTTGAATAGGTTGATAACACCCAATCGTTATAACCGGATGCGTGGTAGGGTTAAGTAAACACACGAGGGTAACACTTAACCTTTATAATATGACTAGTGGATGGGGTTAAGTTAATATGCACTTAACCAATATAACGTGATGCATGGTAAGGTTAAGTAACAACAGAGGGTAACACTTAACCATCACAACATGATAAGTAGGTGGGCTAAGTCAATGTACACTTAACCAATATGACATGACATGCGGTGGGGTTAAGTTAACACAAGGGAGAACACTTAGCCAGTATAACAAGACTTGCGGTAGGGTTAAGTAACAAAAAGAACAAACTTAACCGATATAACATGATGTGTGTTAGGGTTAAGTAAAACAAGAAAAAACACTTAACCAACTTAACGTGATGGACGGAGAGGGTTAAGTACATATCGGGTTGGTGGGTAATATTAGTAAATATAAGCCCACAAACTTAACCGTTAATAAGCATGCTTGAATCGGTGGGTTAAGTACATCACGGGAAGGTGGGTAATATCTGTATATATAGGCCCACAAACTTAACCAGTAGGAAACCCTAATAACGGGGACCCATTTCAACAGTAACCCAATTAGGTATCATGGTACCCTGAAACTAGGCAGGGTGGGGCACGATTACTGGGATGATTGTAAGCGGTCAAAGCGACGGTGGTGGGTGCAACAGTGTGGGTTCTAACGGAGTGCGGGCGTGCACACACTTCGGAGCAGACAAACAGGGCACTGGGGGCACCAGTAGTGTAACCTATGCATTCTAAGGTTTGTGTCGGGCCGCCACCATGGGTCTTGATACACCCCATGTTGGGACCAGCATAGGTATCTACAATTCTTGGGGGCCGTATGACACACATAGGTAGCATAATCCCTAGGTTGGACCTAGGTGGCATAAACCCTAAATTCGAGAAGCGTTCAATAAGTAGCATAATCCCTAGGTTGGACCTAGGTGGCATAAATCCTGGTTGAATCTAGGAAGCGCTCGATATAAAACCCTAGATTAGATCTAGGAAATAAATAATAGATGTACACGTGAAAACAACCTTAATTTCGGGGATTGGGATCACGTTATGATTTTATCATTTTACATAGATTACTAGTTGGGATAGTAGTTAGGTGGTGCAGAGCAAATAGATATCATTTTAATGGTGAAGCAGAGAAATCTTGCGATGCTTGATAGAAATCTTCCGAAACTATACTTAGTTCATCTTGAATGGGAACCTTGCAATGTTATACATGACAGAAATCCTATGATGTTATTCTTAGTTATCGTGCCAGTAGCTTATCTTGTCATCATGCTTATGTTTACTTTCAGTTTATTCATGCCATGTTATCTTTACATGTTTTTATGCTGAAGGTCACTAGGACTTACTCAGTCTTTATGACTGACCCGTTTTGTTTCGCCTCTTTTTCTTCCGTTCCCCCCCAGGTTCGCAGGGTGGGAATACAGCTTAGTTCGGATCTTACCAAGCTCCAAGGCTCTTTCATGTACTGCTTGGATTTCTCTTAGCTATGGCTTGCTTTGCTTTATTGGGGAATACTACAATTTATTTTTATGCTTCTTTGTTTTTGAGCAAGACAGATATTTTAGCTATGTAATTGGGTATTGGAAGTTGATGGGCTTTTATTGTAAACAATTATATTTAATAAATGATTTGAAGTACTTTTACTTTACTTTCCGCTGTTTTATATATGTCTGTCTTGTAATATTTCTGTTCCAGTACCCATAATGCTCCATTGAAGTTAAGGCATTCCCTTTGTGAGTGACCTTAATGGATGTGGGGTGTTACAAGACTGTACAGTTATAAAGATGATAGAGATTCAAAGATTAGAGAAATTTCAAGACTCATGAGTAATCAAGATTTCAAGAGTTCAAGATCCATATAGTTATAGAGTCTAGGTTTTGTAAGGCTCTAAATAACACTCCAGGTTCAAATTCTAATTCTAATTTTCAAATTCTGATTTTCAATTCTATCCTCAATCCTCTCTAATTTATCTTTCTATATTATTCTCAATCCTCTCTATTTTTTTCTATTTGTTTCTTTTTTTTTCTTCTTTGTTTTTCAAACTTAAATTTTTATATACTTAATATTTATACTTTATATAGTTTAAAACCTTATAATTTTATAAATATATTTATATAGTTTGAAAGTATGTTTTCATATGATTTTCTATCATATAATATTAATTTACAACACTAGAATTTTACTCAAGAATTTCCAGAACTATTTTTATATCAAAACACTTGAAAATGCTTTGAAAATCAAAAATGTACATGGGTATGTCGACATAGCAAAAAGAGCATGTCGACATATAACAGCTATTTTTTCTAATTTTGAAGGTAAGTGTCTTTTCACCTTTTGAAACGCTTAAGAACGTTGCAACCCTTCATACTCTATAAAATGAGGTTAAAACCGAATTTTTTTAATATATCTTCTTCTTTAACTTCATATTCTTTCATCCCACCATTATTCTTAATTGTTTTTATGGTTTTCACACTTATACTCTGCCGAATTCAATTCTGTTTTGATAAAACTTCTTCTCTCTACACTCTACTCTCTGAATCAAGTGCTATTGAAGAGTTATAGGGTTGTTTTGTGATTGGTTGGGTTGAATAAACCTTATTGTGAGTCAAAGAGGAGTCGGTGTGTCATTGTGGGCCGTGAAATCAAGGAAATAGGAGTCATTGTGTTCTTGTGAGCCATGAAATGAAGAAAGTTGGAATCAGTGTCTCCTTGTGAGCCGTGAAATCAGGGAGGGTGTAATTGACTATTGAAAGAGCAATAAAACTCTACAATATCCTGCGTTGTGTGGGACTAGACGTAGCAATAATTCGAACCAGTATAAAATCCGGTGTGTTCTTTCCTTTTCTGCGTTTTTATTTCTGTTTATCTTATTTGTGTTTGAATCTGTGCCTATGATTGTGTTTGTGTTGTTTGATTCATTCCATAATTCTCTTTAGTTTTAAGTTTTGTTTAAATTCTTACAAACACTATTCACCCCCTAGTGTTTGCTTTGCCTTAACAATCCATTCCGTAGTCCCTAACAATTGGTATTAGAGCAAGGTCTTTCAAAAAGTTCATAATCTGATTTTTGAAATTTTGGTAAAATGGCAAATTTTGGAATCTCTGATATTATTAGTGTCAACTCATGCATTGTATCAATGTTAAAAGAGTCTGCATTCATTAATACAGAAGAAGCATATGATCTACTGAAATATTGTTCAATAAAGAAAAGGATGAGTTCTATGACTTTTGAAAATTCAAAAGTTGAAAAGATGGGTAAAGTGACTATTAGTAATTCAAATTCTAAAGAGGTGGCTATTGGAAATTCAAATCATGAACTGGTGTGTTACATGGATATTGAAAATTCAAATTCTGGAAAGCAATTAGTGGAAATGAAAAAGGACAAATGGATACTGGATAGTGGCTGTTCGAGACATATGTATGGAAATCCAGAACTACTCAATAATCTGAAATATGAAGATGGTGGATTGGTAAACTTCGGAGATAATTCTAAAGAATACATCATTGGAATCGGCATTGTTGGTAATTCTGAAACTCCTACTATTTCTGATGTTTTATTAGTTAGGAATTTAAAACACAATTTACTAAGTATAAGTCTACTTTGCGATAAAGGATATAAAATAAAATTTGAAAAGAATAAATGTTTCATAGAAGACAGGAATTCAAAAGTTATATCCGAAGGAGATAGAAAGAAAAATATTTATGTATTAAGTATGAAAATTTCCAACGATAATTTATGTCTAATGACCAATGCAAGTGATCCCTGGATTACGCATAGGAGATTCGGTCATATAAATTTCAAATATATTTCTAGAGTTTCTAAATTAGATCCAGTTAGAGGATTACCCATAATGAAATTCATAGTCAATAACTTATGTGATGCTTGTCAATTCGGAAAATTAAAGAAGAGTTCGTTTAAATTAAAAGAAGAAATTACTACTTCAAAACCATTAGAGTTAATACACATGGATTTATTTGGTCCATCTCAAATTGAATCAATAAATCATAACAAGTATGTGTATGTAATAGTTGACGATTTTTCTAGACACTTGGACTTTGTTTCTTAAAAATAAAAGTGATGCTTTCGACCAATTTAATTTTTTTTCTAAAAGGATTCAAAATTTATTATCACTAAAAATTAAAATAATACGTAGTGATCATAGTGGAGAATTCGAAAACGAGAATTTTGTAAAGTATTGTAATAAAAAGTGAATAGCCCACAATTTTTTAATTCCAAGAACTCCTCAACAAAACGGAGTAGTTGAACATCAAAATATAACGGTACAACAATGTGCAAGAACTATGTTATCCGATAGTAATTTACCAAGGAATTTTTGGGCTGAGGCAGTAGCAATAGCTTGTTATATTATTAATAGAATTTCAATTAGACATTTGACTCATAAAACTCCTTATGAACTTTTATATAACAAGAAACCAAAAGTATCATATTTTAAAATATTTGGAAGTAAATGTTTTATGCTTAATACAAAAGATAATTTGGACAAATTTGATTCAAAATCAGATAAAGGACTTTTTATTGGATATTCAGAAAGAAGCAAGGCTTATAGAGTTTTTAATACTCGAAACAACACTATAAAAGAAACTTTAAACGTATCTTTTGATGAAAACTATAAAAGTATAACTCAAAACAATGAAAATGATTGTGAGGATGAAATTAATGAAATAAAAAATGAAGATAACCAACGAAATAAAAGAATTAGATTACTTAGAGACCATCTTGTAGAAAATATTTTAGGAGATATTGAATCCGTTGTTAGAACTCGTAATCAATTAAATAATATGAGTAGTACTGCATTTATATCAACTATTGAACCCAAAAATCCAAAGGGAGCTTCTTTCGATGATTCATGGATACTTGCTATGCAAGAAGAATTGAATCAATTTACTAGGAATGAAGTATGGAAACTTGCTCCTAGACTAGAGGATAAAACAATTATAAGAACCAAATGGGTCTATAAAAGTAAAATGAATGAACATGGTGAGGTAGTAAGAAATAAGGCACGACTAGTAGCACAAGGATATACTCAGGAAGAAGGAATAGATTACGATGAAATTTTTGCCCCCGTAGCAAGACTAGAGGGTATTAGAATTTTACTAGCTTTTGCAAATTATAATAATTTCAAATTATATCAAATGGATGTCAAAAGTGCATTTCTAAATGGATTTGTCAAGGAAGACGTATATGTAGAGAAACCACCACTATTTGAAGATGAAAAATTACCAGATCATGTATATAAAGTGAAGAAAGCGTTATATGGATTAAAACATGCTCCTAGAGCTTGGTATGATAGATTACAAAATTATTTATTACAATCAAAGTTTGAAATAGGAAAATTAGATAATACTTTATTTGTCAAGAAAAATAACAAAGATATACAACTAGTACAAATATATGTTGATGACATAATTTTTGGGTCAACAAATGAAAAAAATGAACAAAGAATTTTCAGATATTATGACCAAAGAATTTGAAATGAGTCATATGGAAGAATTATCATTCTTTTTAGGTTTACAATTTCGACAACTAAAGAATGGAATATTTATTAATCAAGAAAAATATGCAAGAGATTTAATTAGTAAGTATAATCTAACAACAAAAAATGGTAGACCAACACCTATGGCAACTAATATTGCTTTAAGTAAAGATGATACATCAAAAGATGTTGATCAAAAACTATACAGAGGAATGATAGGATCATTATTATATATAACCGCTAGTAGACCAGATATAATGCATAGTGTATGTCTCTGTGTAAGATATCAATCACAACCTAAGGAAACTCATTTAACAGCCGTAAAACGTATTCTGAGATATGTAAAACATACATCATATTTTGGATTATTTTATCCTAAAAATGATTCATTCGATCTAATTTCGTACTGTGACGCTGATTACGTGGGATGTAAATCTGATCGAAAAATTACTAGTGGAACATGTCATTTTCAAGGACATTCCCTTGTATCTTGGTTTAGTAAGAAACAAAATACCGTATCTTTGTCAACAACTGAAGCAGAATATATATCTGCTGCTTTGGCGTGTTCACAAGTAATTTATATGCAACAAACCTTAAACGATTTTGGTTTATGTATAAGTAAATCACTTATATACTGCGATAATACAAGTGCTATAAATATTTCTAAAAATCCTACTCATCATTCAGGAACTTAACATATTGATGTGCGACACCATTTCTAAGAGATAATGTAAGTAAAGAAAAGATTTCACTTGAATTTATAGAAACAGATAAACAAATAACTGATATATTAACCAAACCATTAAATGAAGCAACATTCACTAAATTTAGGAGAGAATTAGGTATATGTTCATTAAGTGAATTAGAATAATTAAAGTAATAATATATATAAAAATAAAAATAAGAAATTAAAATAATGAAACTTAAAACAATACTATGTCGACATGAATTTTATGCTATGTCGACATATAACTGAATTTTTTTAAAATTAATTCCCCCCAAAAGTTAGTTATTTCAACTATATGAATCTTTTAATTCGACTTTTCTTCTTCATTTTCATTCTTCTTCTCTGTAAAAACTCTGAATTAAAAATTACAGTGGCTTCCACTAATTCAAATACTCAAAACAACTCCGATTCAAACGTTGGACCATCCGAGAGTCCACTTCAAAGATCTACGCTTTCTAGAGTGATCAAAATCGAAGAAAAAATGGGGTATTTATTGCAAATGGTGGCTGAGATGCAAGTACTTCAAATTAGACTAAGTCAAGAGCAAAATAGACTAGGAAAAGTAATTAGTCTCTTAAAGTTTATATTGGATAATGAGACTAATCCGATTATCATCAATGATGATAATCAACCAATGGATGAAGAGGATGAACCAGAAGAAGAACCAGAAGAGGAAGAAGAAATAATGGAGGAAGAAGAACAACAAGAGACTCAACCAACCGTTACGGACGAAGATGATAATGTTGTGTGTAGGAAAAGTTCTACTTGACGAAAATGGGAATGTGATTGAAAAGAATGGAGAATTTTTTCTCCATTATCCAAATTATCCAATTCACAAATCTCCCATTGTCAAATAATTAAGCGTTTAAGGATTTTCTAGATTTCGTTTTATTACGTTCTTATGTTATGTAGTATATGTATAAATCCATGTACACGTGATTGTTTAATAAAATTGTCATTTATGGTTAATATAGTTATAATCTTCTAAAACATAAATAAATACCAAATTAGGGGGAGTATTTTTATTATGGATAGTTACTTATTTTCTATTCAGAGAATTATACAATTTATGGGGAGTATTTTTAGGAATATTACTTTGGTTCTAGAGTTGTATAATTTAGGGGAAATATCTTTAGGATTTCTTTTTGATAATTCCAAAGGGGGAGAAATTATTAAATATAGGCAGAGTTAGTTTTTAGGATTCTTACAGACATAGGGGAGTATAGAAGAAACATCATCAAACAGGTAGATACAGGTATGATATTTTATAAACTAAGGTTGTCATCATCAAAAAGGGGGAGATTGTCGGAGAATGGAGTTTTGATGACAACAATCTTATTTCAATTATCATTGATTATAAAATATATGCTAACACTTTTTGTATAGAATATATATATATATATATATATGCAGGAATTATATACAGGAAATATTACTGAAGACTGTACAATTATAAAGATGATAGAGATTCAAAGATCAGAGAAATTTCAAGACTCATGAGTAATCAAGATTTCAAGAGTTCAAGATCAATATAGTTATAGATCTAGATTTTGTAAGACTTTAAATAGCACTCCAGGTACAAATTCTAATTCTAATTCTAATTTTCAAATTTTGATTTTCAATTCTATCCTCAATCCTCTCTATTTTATTTTTCTATTTTATTCTCAATCCTCTCTATTTTGTTTTTCTATTTGTTTCTATTTTTATTCTTCTTTGTTTTTCAAACTTAAATTTTTATATACTTTATATAGTTTAAAACCTTATAATTTTATAAATATATTTATATAGTTTGAAAGTATATTTTCATATGATTTTCTATTATATAATATTAATTTACAACAATAGAATTTCACTCAAGAATTTCCAGAATTAGTTTTATATCAAAACACTTGAAAATGCTTTGAAAATAAAAAAATGTACATGGGTATGTCGACATAGCAAAAAGAGCATGTCGACATATAACAGCTATTTTTTCTATTTTTGAAGGGAAGTGTCTTTTCACTTTTTGAAATGCTTCAGAACCGTTGCAACCCTTCATACTCTATAAAAGGAGGTTAAACCCGATTTTTTTTAATATATCTTCTTCTCTAACTTCATACTCTTTCATCCCACCATTATTCTTAATCATTTTTATGGATTTTACACTTATACTCTGCCGAATTCAATTCTGTTTTGATAAAACTTCTACACTCTACTCCCTGAATCAAGTGCTAATGAAGAGTTATAGGGCTGTTTTGTGATTGGTTAGGTTGAATAAACCTTGTTGTGAGTCAAAGAGGAGTCGGTGTGTCCTTGTGGGCCATGTATTCAAGGAAATAGGAGTCGGTGTGTTCTTGTGAGCCATAAAATCAAGAAAGTAGGAATCAGTGTCTCCTTGTGAGCGGTGAAATCAGGGAGGGTGTAATTGACTATTGAAAGAGTAATAAAACTCTACACAATCCATCATTGTGCGGGACTGGATGTAGGAGTAATCTGAACCAGTATAAAATCCGGTGTCGTCTTTCCTTTTCTGCATTTTTATTGCTGTTTATCTTATTTGTGTTTGAATCTGTGTCTGTGATTGTGTTTGTGTTGTTTGATTCATTCCATAATTCTCTTTAGTTTCAAGTTTTGTTTAAATTCTTACAAACAATATTCACCCCCTAGTGTTTTCTTTGCCTTAACAATCCATTCCGTAGTCCCTAACAATTGGTATCGGAGCAAGGTCTTTCAAAAAATTCATAATCTGATTTTTGAAATTTTGGTAAAATGGCAAAATTTGGAATATCTGATATTATTAGTGTCAATTCATGCATTGCATCAATGTTAAAAGAGTCTGCATTTATTAATACTGAAGAAGCATATGATCTACTGAAATATTGTTCAATCACTACACCATACAGGCAGATTCGCAATGCCCTATAACGTAAGATTAGCAACGGCTTTAAGCCGTTGCTAAATGTAAACGGCTTTAGCCCGTTACTAAACATACTAATACGGTCAAAGTCCGTTGTACAATTTAAAACGGATTTTATCCGTTCTGAAATTGAGTACACCATTCAATACACCCCCCCTCGTTACCCTTTCCCATTTTTATTTACACGCACAGAAATTAGAAACTCTAGCGTCGTACCCTAAAAACCTAGATCTGGAAACTCGCCTCGATCGCGTCTCCTAATCAACCTTCATCAGATCGTAATCGGGCTTCATCAGCACGTCTCGTAATCGCCTTGATTAGGTAATCTCGTATTTTCTAATCTCCTAATTTCATTGGTCATTAAACGCTCCTAATCGACCTTCATCAGATCGGATTCGGCCTTCATCAGATCAGAATCGGCCTTCATCAGATCGCCGTGTCTTGTAATCGCCATCATCGGGTAATCTCGTAATCTTCTAATCTCCTAATTTCATTGGTCATTAAACGTTCAAGTTATCAGTTGTAGATACAAGTGCATAGTGTAACATCCCACATTTTGTCTGTTCGTATTTGAATATTTAAAACAGTTTAAATATTGAATTCTGAATATAAGTGAATTTATATATTAATTAAAACGAAGTAGAACGTATAAAAATATATATATTAATTATAATCGAGCTCACAATGACGCTGCAGTTCATAATTTAACGTTCTGAACTTCAACTGAGTGTACAGAACCCATTTTAAATCAGATTTCTGCGAAACAAGAAACGTTGGAATCTATTGAACCGTATCTTTCTAACAGAAGTGAAAGATGGAGATTTCGTCGTATAGATTGCAAGATATGTCCAAATCAAATATTCGAAAAGTCGCTATGAAATCGTATATCGACCATAACGGTTTATTCGATATAACTAGATATCTGTTTCGAATTTGAACAAGGTTCCTTTGAGGTGAAGTGGTAATTTAATTTTTATAATTTTACTGTAATTTTTAATTAATTAAATATGCAACTTTTTATTTGGAGTATTTCGCACCCTGTATCGGTATTTCGGGATTTCAAAATATGAATCAACCTACCGATATTATTATATTTTTAGGACCGTGACACCTCGTTGAGCACGACTGTACTCTTACTTCTGTCCGTACGTATAATTTTAGGAATTGAGATAAACAAATCTTTAAATAATTAAAAAGATGAATGGTCACTTCCCCATAAATGATCGCACGTTCTATTTCCCTAGGCTTCAAAGTGCACAGGATTGCCTTAGCATTGAAGAAGCTTATGACATATACTATATTAATATACATATACACATGTAGGGACTAAACTCTACAAAGAATTGAATGTGAAAGGACACGCATGTGCATGAATTTCATCTGTGGAAAGTATACATAGAGCAATATAGGATGATGCTTCTCTATTAAGAATTGTACATTGTGTTTTCCCTTCCCAACGCAAGTCTATAATATCTAGAACTTAATGCTTAAGTTTCAAACACTATTTCCTACCCTAAAACAAATCCTGTAGACCTAGGAAGTTTCAAACCTAAAGAACGTGCTAACCTCTCCTATCACCAACTGCGTTAAAAATAAGCAAGCAAACCATACTGTGACCATACCCTAAACTACATGCCTTCTTGTACCGCCTATTGCTTAAGACTTAAGCCTCCTCAACTATGAATTAAGCACACCGCCTCGTCAATTTCCTCCTCAGCAAACCGCTCTTCTTTCTTCTGTAAAAACTAAAAAAAACAAATATGCTTTGTATCCTCGCACTACTCCTATGTGTTGTGATACGGTTTCTTCAGGACGCCGGAAATAAACAGCGAGTGGTGAAGATGAGTATGAACGCGGAGAGAGGGGGGTATGGTGGTGTGTATAATACACAGCACATGAAGTTATGAAGTGTGGACCGAGGGGGGGGGATAGAAGAGAGAATGAGAAGGTGCTAGTTAGTTGTAAGAGGGCAGAGTGAGAAGGTGTTTGTGAGAGTATGTGTGTCATTTGTTGATGTAAGCAATACTGAGAATGGGAAGTATGGAGGGAGGTTTGCAAGTACTGTTGAGGGGTATTGTTGGTAGACAGAACAAGGTGATTGAAATGGAAGCTTGGCTGAGGAGTGGGGATGTGAACTGAGTGGACACATGTATGAAGTCCGGCGTGAGGAACTGGAAACATGGTCCTTCCTTTGCGTTGAAATAAGAACGGTCATGTGGAGGAGTTTCATCGTGAAGAAGACGGTAGTGGAATGGGGTTGCACACGCAGGCATGAGGTCTTGAACATGAGGAGATATGAGGCTGTGCTAGCATGCTACTAGTTTGAAAAGGAAACATGGGTGCATGGTAATTAAACATGGTAATTTGCTGGTGAATATATATATGTATATATATAGTGGAGACGCTGGACGTGAATGGATCATGGGGATGCAGGCATTTGTTTCCGAACACTGAAGGAAGTCTGGACTATTGAACTGGAATCGAGCAGTTCTTGTTTGTGGGCGCATGCTTGTATATAGAAGGAATGAGTGGGTTTTACAGTAGATTGAAGGGGAGTGTAAACATGAAAATGGATAACAAGTGGAATGCACGGTTTTGTAACTGCATGGATAGTCAACGCATGAAAATGCGTTTTATTGTGATGAGATTTAGTAGAGAGCGCATGTGATTAGATGGGAAACAAAGGTAGGGGCGGTATGAGTGGAGAAATGGGACAGACAGTTCAAGGACTAAAGTGGAATTAATTTTGGCGGTAGAGGCTTCTGAGATCAGTAAGGAGACATGAAATGGAGACTTTAATATGTGAAAGTGGCGGTGTCGAACAAGAAATTGATGGCGTGAAGATGATGAGTTCAGCAACACGGCGGCGCACTGGTGGCATGAGAAGCCGGACGATGGGGGTCGGAGAACAGTGCGACGTCGGGATCTGTGGTCTGACTACAGCGAGTTGAAAGGAGTTGATGGTCTCAAAGTTAATACTGGACGTGCACTTTCATTTGGGCCGAGAAATATAAAGTAAAACGTGGAAACCCAGTATGAAAACGACACAAGATGGACCAAGAAAAGGGACGTTTAGGAGAAAGGGATTAGCATTTTTCAAAATCATAGGAAGAAATTGGGCTATACGGGTTTTCAAAAAGGAAGTCGACTGACGCAAATCGTATTTTACGGTTAACGCGCTAAGGTGAGTAAAATCACTAACTCTGATCTATTTTAAAATATTATAATTATATTTTAATGTTGGTTAAATATTGTGTGATGGTCGTTTTGGTATATCACAATTATATTGATTGAAATATATATATCGTTGCATATATACACCCCACTTGCTGGATACTGATCGATTATAATATTCCATAATATGGAATCAGTGTAAATTGTGTTGACTGACATCTATGGATGCGGGAAACCGGTTGGAGGAATCCGACCGGATTCCTCGATATTTATATGTACTGTTTGTTTTATATGTATGCACTGTTTGAACCCAAATGACAGTAAAACCCCATGTGAATGTTGATGTTGAATGGGAATTCAACATTTGTTTGATTTAATAAATAAACGATATAAATTTAGAAAGTGACAATAGACGATCATAAACTCATCGTTTTGAAGTTGATTAACCGTCAAGTAAATCAACGAAGTTAATTATAAAAATTATTTTTTTATAATTAAAAAGAAGATTTAAATTTTTAATAGAAGTTCTATTATAAACCAGTATTTTAGAGTTCGTTTTATAAAATAAATATAAACGATCATTTGACATTTAAATAAGTTATTAATATATAATTATCCTACGAGTGAATATTTTGGATTATTATTTTAAAGAAAAAGGTTAAGAAATATTATTAGATTAATTATATTAACCTAATGTTAAGAAGTAACTAAAATCAGTTAACAAATTTACTGATGGAATGAAGTTGATTTAAATCAACTGTTTAACAGAAAATGATTATTAGATTAAATGGGTCCTTGTAAAGAAGTTATAAATAGAACTGTGAAATGAAGTTAAAGCGAAGAGTTAATGTTTAAAATAAATAATCATAAACAACGAAGATTTTAAAGTATGAATATGGTGTTATAAAACCATATTCCAAAATAAAACAAGGAAATACGATTTGATAGATATTATAAGAAATAAGGGATTAGAGTTTAGACTTATATCTGTTCTAAGATAAGAACATTGTCAATCAAGGTATGAGAGGTAAATAAAATACCCTAACTTGAATGGCTCCACTATTATCGAGGAAAGGTATCAGTTTGTAACGAAAAGGAATGTTAAGATTTGTATAAAGGGAATATGGCAGCGTATTGCAAGTCTTAAAACTATAGCGATGAAATAACGATGTTGACTAGGTTTAAGCGTGACTGTTATGTCGAGATTACTTATAAAGGGGAATATTACAGCGTATGACAAGTTTAAACTATAGCAATAAAATAACGTTGTTGACTAGGCTTAAGTGTGACTGTGATGTTGAGAATAGTTATAAAGAGAATATTACAGCGTATTGCAAGTTTTTATTATAGCGATAAATTAGCGCTGTTGACCAAACTTAAGCGTGATTTTTATATATAGGGCAGCACTTCCTAGGAAATGAAATAGTTTGATTTGAAATCCACTTATTCTAAAAGTAATAGGTAACGGTGTTTGTCCAAAGAAAATATAAGAATAAGTTTAGAAAGAGAAATTGGAGAATCGTATCAGAAAACGATGGCAGCATTTCGATGTTCGAAATGTAATTAGAATTAAACCATTAGGATTTGGAACTATAATTCGACGAAGTCGAATGTATTAAAGTAAATTATTTTAGGAATTTTATCTGATAGGGTCGTTAATACTTAGCTTAAACCAATAAATTATAATAGGATATGTAATCAATGTTTAGTTATAAACTTGATAAGAAGTTGTCTTAGAGAACAGAGTTTATAAAGTGAATTGGGAATATAAAGTATAAAAGAGATTTCGGTAAACAAGATAATGGTATTGATTTTCTAAATAAAAAGTCATTTGATAAAGGTGTTCAGATTTCTATAGTAGTATGATATTCACCTTTTAAAGTGAATAGTGTTTTAAATAACGAACGTTGGACAGATTAAAATAATGAGATTAGAATATTTTTCTAATGTAGACAGTGTATATTATCCAAGTGTAGAAAATAAAGAACGTGAAAAGAATTGAAATGTTTCAAACATTAATAACGTGTACATCTGAAATATGGGAGAATAAGAGTTGATAATAACTGGGAATGTTTTCCAAAAGTGTGAAAAGGGTAAACGGGATTAGAGAAATATCCGGTAAGATATAGGAATTCGAATAATAAAAACGAATGTTAAATAAAAAGTGCCCGTGATTGTATGATGTTTAGTTGTACATTAGAATAGATGTTGTTTTTACTTAGATGGTTAAATAACCGACTATTGAAGTGTTTTGACCATCGTTGTCAATACGGAGAGACCGGTTGGATATATTATCCGGAAACCACTCCGTATAGGAATAAGCGCTGCGAATTATATTATGCTGAAGACAAGTGAAGACGGAGTGAAATGCAAGGGTCGTCCAGTTCTAGAATGGAGTTTTCTATTTGTCCAGTCCCAGGACAACTTGTATGGACGAGTGTTTGACAGAGTATTTCCAACAGTCACGCCATTGATTTTTACAAATATACCAAGTTGGTGGGGGAGAAGGTAACTTCTCTTTATTCTACACCCACCGTGCATTTGTGTAATCAATATGTGATTACGAATTTGACGATGTGGCATTCAAAGTGAATGGTGATCAGATGTTCTGAATATAGACGTAGCCTCTAGCCTCACAACCTGGAAGTAACAAAAGTTGGGCGAGGAAGCATGGCTAGTTGGGTCATCCCCAAGCAGGGTGTATTGTCACCGATCTAGAGAAAATTCATATTTGTTCTTCTTTTCGATTTTGTATCTTCGGATGACGGTTGGATGGCCTACAACCGTGGTGGCAATATATTCGATACACTCAAGCTAAATGAGGGGTCGGGCATGTGTGGCCGGGTTGCAAGACGTTCTTGTTGAACCCTGAATGTATCCCCTCTAGAGTACATTGATCAGAAGGCGCTCCCATACCTTGTCTGTTGGAATACAATCTCCAATAAGCGCCCCGCGGTTTATGATTTTATACTATATATATATGGAGCGTAAGATGCAAGCGTTCTGCTACTTGGATATTTAATTGAGTAGACATTATTATAATATCACTGGAGTTTGATATAAAGTATTTTGGGTTATAGTAAGGTAAAGCCGTCCATGTTTATGTGTGGGCTGGTCTTACAATTATCCTTTGTTTCAAAAGGATTTTCAAAGTTAAACAGTATGGTTGGAATTTACTCACACCAGTCCCATGACTGACCCAGAGTTTATTTTTTTTGTTTTCCCTAAACTCTTGGGTGCCCAAATTTGTACGGGCAGTCAAGTGTTTCAGGATTTTACAGATTCACTTGGAGGAGCTCAAAGCAGGAAGCTTCACAATTAGTTATTTAGAGATTGTTTCCGCTGTGATATGATGTATTGTACTCTGATAATGGTATGTATATACAATACGAATTTTGTATTTCAAAGTTATGTTATTATATAGTTTATTCATTCCGCTGTGAGTTTCGTGTTCAATCTGATTCTGATGTTCTTCTTCTTCTATTCTATTAGTTCTATCTTTTCTATCTCATCCTCTAGTTTCTTTCTATTAATGATCTGAATTTTCGTGCACTTTGAGTTGAATGTGTAGGATATTAGTCAGCTCAAATCGGTACGGATTTCCGGGCCGTTACAGTTGGTATCAAAGCATAAGGTTAAGTGATTACCTTGGCTCTGTGGCGTAACTTGATAGAGATGGAGTTAGTAATACTCTAGATTGAGTTTGAGTGTATATATATGAGCACGTATTTGTAAATTAATATAAAAACCATTTTATATTGTGTTGACTGGTCAGTCGAGTAGTTTATAAATTCTGGTCGAAACAGTAATGCAAACTGTGTCGATAGGTGTTTCTAAACTCTTGAACAGAGTAATTCGACACAGTATGTTTTGAAAAAAGGGTATATGAAATAATTTTACCCAAATTATATTTTGACAAAAAGGTGTATATATCTTGAGATTGCTATAGTATTGATCGTTATTATTATCAAATAAGATCTATAATTGAGTTGGTTATATAAATAACCAATCGAAATATTATATAAGTATAATATGAAAAATCAGATGAACTGAATTTAAATTTAAAAGCAGAATTGAAATAAAACTCTAGAAGCTTGAAAAGAGCTGGAAATAATATTTGGATTAAATAAATAGGAATTTTAAAATCCTGGGAGATTTGAAATTATTTTCCAAGTGCTGCAAAAGATAATTTGAAGTAATCTTCAAATAAAAGTATTTAGAAACGAGTTTTGAAAGTAATATAGTATTGAACTCACTTCGATAGCTGGAAAATAATTCTGATGATGACTGCAGCATCATCAGTGTTCATTTTCGAGTCTCTAAGTGACAAATTACTACCTAAGATTTTATTTTTGAATTATTTTAAGGAAATAAGTTGTTCGAAGATTCAAATGATTTTGAATTGTTATGTTATGATTTGAAACTGATGTGAAATAAAAAACCCAGGAATTTGAATTCCAGATTTTAAAATTTATCTATGAAGTAAATAAATAGAAATTTAACTAAGTCAAATAAAATTGGAGTTGAATTGAAGCCAAATAAGTGAAAATCGTGCTGGAATAAGGATTTGACTTGGCAAAGTAGTTGAGTTGTGAATTAAGATTTGGAATGGGACCAAACTTGGGGGTGAAATTTAACTTATGGAGTTAAAATGGTAAAAATAGAACTTAAACTAAGACAACAAGATTGGACTGAATTTGGAACGATCCAGAATGGAAATTGTAAAAGAGAAATATTGGAGATTTGAGTTATTAAAATGAATCGATTCTTGGAGAATAAGAATCGAATTTTGAATTTGGAAATGAAGATAACTGATTTGAGAAATAAATAAGAAAATGGAATTGGAGTTGAAAATGAAATATTGGCTTGGTAAAAGCGAAAGATTGGATTGGAGAATAAATTGATTGAAGATCAATACTTGGAATACTGAAGTGGTATCAAGTGAAAGAGAAAGAGTTGGATGCCCAACGAAAAGATTGGAGAAGGCCCAGAGTGGCAAGTTGTAGTAATACCAAATGAGCCGTGCAGAGGAGATATTGGCGAAATTCGCCGAAAATTTAGCCGTTAGGAAATTTTCAGAATTTCTGAAAGTATTCGATAATAAGGAGTTAATATTTTAATTAGAATTAATTAGTTCAGTTGAAACTGAAATTATGAAGTAAACCAAAAAGATTTCTAACCTGTTTATAACAGAGATTGTAGCATTTTCCCATCTTAGCAATTTCGAGGACGAAATTATTTTAAGGGGGAAGGAATGTAACGTCCCACATTTTGTCGGTTCGTATTTGAATATTTAAAACAGTTTAAATATTGAATTCTGAATATAAGTGAATTTATATATTAATTAAAATGAAGTTGAACGTATAAAAATATATATTAATTATAATCGAGCTCACAACAACGCTGCAGTTCGTAATTTAACGTTCTGAACTTCAACTGAGTGTACAGAACCCATTTTAAATCGGATTTCTGCGAAACAAGAAACGTTGGAATCTGTTGAATTGTATCTTTCTAACAGAAGTGAAATATGGAGATTTCGTCGAATAGATTGCAAGATATGTCTAAATAAAATATTCAAAAAGTCGCTATGAAATCGTATATCGACCGTAATTTTTTTAGAATTTTACTGTAATTTTTAATTAATTAAATATGCAACTTTTTATTTGGAGTATTTCGCACCCTGTATCGGTATTTCGGGATTTCAAAATATGAATCAACCTACCGATCTTATTATATTTTTGGGACCGTGACACCTCGTTGAGCACGACTGTACTCTTACTTCTGTCCGTACGTATAATTTTAGGAATTGAGATAAACAAATCTTTAAATAATTAAAAAGATGAATGGTCACTTCCCCATAAATGATCGCACGTTCTATTTCCCTAGGCTTCAAAGTGTACAGGATTGCCTTAGCATTGAAGACGAGTATAACATATATTATATTAATATATATATATATATACACATGTAGGGACTAAACTCTACAAAGAATTGAATGTGAAAGGACACGCATGTGCATGAATTTCATCTGTGGAAAGTATACATAGACCAATATAGGATGATGCTTCTCTATTAAGAATTGTACAGTGTGTTTTCCCTTCCCAATGCAAGTCTATAATATCTAGAGCTTAATGCTTAAGTTTCAAACACTATTTCCTACCCTAAAACAAATCCCGTAGACCTAGGAAGTTTCAAACCTAAAGAACGTGCTAACCTCTCCTATCACCTACTACGTTAAAAATAAGCAAGCAAACCATACTGTGACCATACCTTAAACTACATGCCTTCTTGTACCGCCTATTGCTTAAGACTTAAGCCTCCTCAACTATAAATTAAGCACACCTCCTCATCAACTTCCTCCTCAGCAAACCGCTCTTCTTTCTTCTGTAAAAAATAAAAACAAACATATATGCTTTGTATCCTCACACCGCTCCTATGTGTTGTGATACGGTTTCTTCAGGACGTCGGAAATAAACAGCGAGTGGTGAAGATGAGTATGAACGCGGAGAGAGGGGGGTATGGTTGTGTGTATAATACACAGCACATGAAGTTATGAAGTGTGGACGGGGATAGAAGAGAGAATGAGAAGGTGTTGGTTAGTTGTAAGGGGGCGGAGTGAGAAGGTGTTTATGAGAGTATGTGTGTCATTTGTTGATGTAAGCAATACTGAGAATGGGAAGTATAGAGGGAGGTTTGCAAGTACTATTGAGGGGTATTGTTGGTAGACAGAACAAGGTGATTGAAATGGAAGCTTGGCTGAGGAGTGGGGACGTGAACTGAGTGGACACACGCATGAAGTCTGGCTTGAGGAACTGGAGACATGGTCCTTCCTTTGCGCTGAAATAAGAACGGTCATGTGGAGGAGTTTCTTCATGAAGAAGACGGTAGTGGAATGGGGTGGCACACGCAGGCATGAGGTCTTAAATGTGAGGAGGTATGAGGCTATGCTAGCATGCAACTAGTTTGAAAAGGAAACATGGGTGCATGGTAATTAAACATGGAGGAAGGGTTGTGTTAATCCAGGCGTTGAAGTTGCTGGTGAATATATATATATATATATATATATATATATATATATATATATATGTATGTATGTATATATATAGTGGAGACGCTGGACGTGAATGGATCATGGGGATGCAGGCATTTGTTTCCGAACACTGAACGAAGTCTGGACTGTTGAACTGGAATCAAGCAGTTTTTGTTTGTGGGTGCATGCTTGTATATAGAAGGAATGAGTGGGTTTTACAGTGGATTGAAAGGGAGTGTAAACATGAAGATGGATAACAAGTGGAATGCACGGTTTTGTAACTGCATGGATAGTCAATGCATGAAAATGCGTTTTATTGTGATGAGATTTAGTAGAGAGCGCATGTGATTAGAAGGGAAACAAAGGTAGGAGGCGGTATGAATGGAGAAATGGGACAGACAGTTCAAGGACTAAAGTGGAATTAATTTTGGCTGTAGAGGCTTATGAGATCAGTAAGGAGACATGAAATGGAGACTTTAATACGCGAAAGTAGCGGTGTCGAACAAGAAATTGATGGCGTGAAGATGATGAGTTCAGCAACACGGCGCCGCACTGGTGGCATGAGAAGCTGAACGATGGGGGTCGGAGAACAGTGCGACGTCGGGATCTGTGGTGGGAGTACAGCGAGTTGAAAGGAGTTGATGGTCTCAAAGTTAATACTGGACGTGCACTTTCATTTGGGCCAAGAAATATAAAGTAAAACGTGGAAACCCAGTATGAAAACGACACAAGATGGACCAAGAAAAGGGGCGTTTAGGAGAAAGGGATTAGCATTGTTCAAAATCATAGGAAGAAACTGGGCTATACGGGTTTTCAAAAAGGAAGTCGACTAACGCAAATCGTATTTTATGGTTAACGCGCCAAGGTGAGTAAAATCACTAGCTCTGATCTATTTTAAAATATTATAATTATATTTTAATGTTGGTTGAATATTGTGTGATGGTCGTTTTGGTAGATCACAATTATATTGATTGAAATATATATATCGTTGCATATATACACCCCACTTGCTGGATACTGATCGATTATAATATTCCATAATACAGAATTAGTGTAAATTGTGTTGACTGACATCTATGGATGCGGGAAACCGGTTGGAGGAATCCGACCGGATTCCTCGATATTTATATGTACTGTTTGTTTTATATGTATGCACTGTTTGAACCCAAATGACAGTAAAACCCCATGTGAATGTTGAATGGGAATTCAACATTTGTTTGATTTAATAAATAAACGATATAAATTTAGAAAGTGACAATAGACGATCATAAACCCATCGTTTTGAAGTTGATTAACCGTCAGATAAATCAACGAAGTTAATTATAAAAATTATATTTTTATAATTAAAAAGAAGATTTAAATTTTTAATAGAAGTTCTATTATAAACCAGTATTTTAGAGTTCGTTTTATAAAATAAATATAAAAGATCATTTGAAATTTAAATAAGTTATTAAGATATAATGATCCTATGAGTGAATATTTTGGATAATTATTTTAAAGAAGAAGGTTAAGAAATATTATTAGATTAATTATATTAATCTAATGTTAAGAAGTAACTAAAATCAGTTAACAAATTTGCTGATGGAATCAAGTTGATTTAAATCAACTGTTTGATTGAAAATGATTATTAGATTAAATGGGTCCTTGTAAAGAAGTTATAAATAGAACTGTGAAATGAAGTTAAAGCGAAGAGTTAATGTTTAAAATAAATAATCATAAACAACGAAGATTTTAAAGTATGAATATGGTGTTATAAAACCATATTCCAAAATAAAACAAGGAAACATGATTTGATAGATATTATAAGAAATAAGGGATTAGAGTTTAGACTTATATCTGTTCTAAGATAAGAACGTTGTCGATCAAGGTCTGAGAGGTAAATAAAATACCCCAACTTGAACGGCTTCACTATTATCGAGGAAAGATATCAGTTTGTAACAAAAAGAAATGTTAAGATTTGTCTAAAGGGAATATGGCAGCGTATTGCAAGTCTTAAAACTATAGCGATGAAATAACGCTGTTGACTAGGTTTAAGCGTGACTGTTATGTCGAGATTAGTTATAAAGGGGAATATTACAGCGTATGACAAGTTTAAACTATAGCAATAAAATAACGTTGTTGACTAGGCTTAAGTGTGACTGTGATGTTGAGATTAGTTATAAAGAGAATATTACAGAGTATTGCAAGTTTTTATTATAACGATAAATTAGCGTTGTTGACCAAACTTTAGCGTGATTTTTATATATAGGGCAGCACTTCCTAGGAAATGAAACAGTTTGATTTGAAATCCACTTATTCTAAAAGTAATAGGTAACGGTGTTTGTCCAAAGAAAATATAAGAATAAGTTTAGAAAGAGAAATTGGAGAATCGTATCAGAAAACAATGGCAGCATTTCGATGTTCGAAATGTAATTAGAATTAAACCATTAGGATTTGGAACTATAATTCGACGAAGTTGAATGTATTAAAGTAAATTATTTTAGGAATTTTATCTAATAGGGTCGTTAATACTTAGCTTAAACCAATAAATTATAATAGGATATGTAATCAGTGTTTAGTTATAAACTTGATAAGAAGTTGTCTTAGAGAATAGAGTTTATAAAGTGGATTGGGAATATAAAGTATAAAAGAGATTTCGGTAAACAAGATAATGGTATTGATTTTCTAAATAAAGAGTTATTTGATAAAGGTGTTCGGATTTCTATAATAGTATGATATTCACCTTTTAAAGTGAATAGTATTTTAAATAACGAACGTTGGACAGATTAAAATAATGAGATTAGAATATTTTTCCAATGTAGATAGTGTATATTATCCAAGTGTAGAAAATAAAGAAAGTTAAAAAAATGAAAATGTTTCAAACATTAATAACGTGTACATCTGAAATATGGGAGAATAAGAGTTGATAATAACTGGGAATGTTTTCCAAAAGTGTGAAAAGGGTAAACAGGATTAGAGAAATATCCGGTAAGATATGGGAATTCAAATAATAAAAACGAATGATGAATAAAAAGTGCCCGTGATTGTATGATGTTTTGTTATACATTAGAATGGATGTTATTTTTACTTCGATAGTTAAATAACCGACTATCGAAGTGTTTTGACCATCATTGTCAATACGAAGAGACCGGTTGGATATATTATCCGGAAACCACTCCGTATAGGCATAAGCGCTACGAATTATATTATGCTGAAGACAAGTGAAGACGGAGTGAAACGCAAGGGTCGTCCAGTTCTAGAATGGAGTTTTCTGTTTGTCCAGTCCCATGACAACTTGTATGGACGAGTGTCTGAAAGAGTATTTCCAACGGTCACGCCGTTGATTTTTACAAATATACCAAGTTAGTGGGGAGAAGGTAACTTCTCTTTATTCTACACCCAGCGTGCATTTGTGTAATCAATATGTGATTACGGATTTGACGATGTGGCATTCAAAGTGAATGGTGATCAGATGTTCTGAATATATACGTAGCCTCTAGCCTCACAACCAGGAAGTAACAAAAGTTGGGCTAGGCAGCATGGCTAGTTGGGTTATCCCCAAGCAGGGTGTATTGTCACCGATCTAGAGAAAATTCATATTTGTTCTTCTTTTCGATTCTGTATCTTCAAATGACGGTTGAATGGCCTACAACAGTGGTGGCAATATATTCGATACACTCAAGCTAAATGAGGGGTCGGTCATGTGTGGCCCGGTTGCATGACGTTCTTGTTGAACCCTGAGTGTATCCCCTCTAAAGTACACTGATCAGAAGGTGCTCCCATACCTTGTCTGTTGGAATCCAATCTCCAATAAGCGCCCTGCGGTTTATGATTTTATACTATATATATGTGGAGCGTAAGATGCAAGCATTCTGCTACTTGGATATTTAATTGAGTAGACATTATTATAATTTCACTGGAGTTTGATATAAAGTATTTTGGGTTATAGTAAGGTGAAAGCCGTCCATGTTTATGTGTGGGCTAGTCTTACTATTATCCTTTGTTTCAAAAGGATTTTCAAAGTTAAATAGTATGGTTGGAATTTACTCACACCAGTCCCATGACTGACCCATAGTTTATTTTTTTGTTTTCCCTAAACTCTTGGGTGCCCAAATTTGTACGGGCAGTCAAGTGTTTCAGGATTTTACAGATTCACTTGGAGGAGCTCAAAGCAGGAAGCTTCACAATTATTTATTTAGAGATTGTTTCCGCTGTGATATGATGTATTGTACTCTGATAATGGTATGTATATACAATACGAATTTTGTATTTCAAAGTTATGTTATAATATACTTTATTCATTCCGCTGTGAGTTTTGTGTTCACTCTGATTCTGATGTTCTTCTTCTTCTTCTATTCTATTAGTTCTATCTTTTCTATCTCATCCTCTAATTTCTTTCTATTAATGATCTGAATTTTCGTGCACTTTGAGTTGAATGTGTAGGATATTAGTCAGCTCAAATCAGTACGGATTTCCGGGCCATTACACGCAGCTCATTTACATTTAACATCGAACATTCAACATTTAAATCATCATCAAGATCTTGATTCTAGAATTATGAAGATGACCTATTAGTTCACCATGGGGCGCATCTTATTGAGTATTGCAGCTTGCTGGACTGAATAATGTGAAGAATATATTAGTTGGACATAATATTTATTTATTTAAGTGATGGCTATGGTTCTTAGCGTAAATTTTAATTTGGGATTAAAATGCAAACTATGTTGAACTAGTAGGATTGAAGTTTATATAACGGTTAAGTGTATCAGATATGTGAACTCTACCGTTATACCTGGATCTTCTTAGAATACATGTTGTTTTTCTTGGTGTATATAAAATTTGAACCAATATGTTACAGAGACCGTCACCCATTAAACGTCAAATGAAGAGGATGAGATATAAAGTAGATCGGGTCGTACAAACAGATGCATTAGTTTGAGGATCACCACTTTAAGGCGGTCACATGCTGATGTAGCATAAGACTGTGTGTATTATCCTAGATGCGCTGACCTCTAGTACAGATAGAACAAAGAACTATAACAGTGAAGTATGTTTTCTTGAACCACTGAATTATGTAAAAGTAAAATAAAAAATCCTTGCCATATAGTAGATAACACCTCAAATTGGTCCATGAAAGCATGGGCATATACTGCCATACCTAAATTAGTAGGTAGAAGATACTTTTAACTAAACTTGGCTGGTTTGCTCAATTGTGATGTACTTAAGTTATCTGCTGCATTTAATGCATGTTTCCTTGTTTACAAGTTTGTGTTTGTGTTTCCATCGTCAATGTGTTTTTATTTCAAAACATGCATCTTAAGTCACACACGCTTCAAGTTTAAGAATTGATTAAATGAATCAAAAATTCTATGGTATTTCCATACTTGTTACCTAAATCTTTAGAACTATCATACATTTAGTTGTATTTGATCGCAAAGGCACGTGTTGAAGTAAACTCTAAGAAGTATCCAAGAACCTTCTATGGAAGGCAAGAATTTCTGAATAATTATGAACATCAATATATTTCAGCGCGATGAAAAATCTTGAAGAATTGAAAATTGTTACAAGAACCACAAATTTAACTCCTATATTTCAGTGCAATGAAAAATAGGATTTATTTGTTTTCAGATACTTGAATTTGTTTTGTATATCCGAAAACAAATAATTGATAGCACTGTGTTATGTGTTTCGGATACTTGAATTTGTTCTGTAATTAGAAAAATGGAACTGCAGTCTGTAAATAACTTCATTTTGTTAATATATTTTTGTAAGATTTAAGAATAATCAAATTAATTGAACATGAATTGAGGCCGTTTGATGGTTAGGGAAACATTCAAAGTAACTTGTAGGAATAGATCTGTGATTCTATTGTTGATTGCAATCTTAATTCATTACCAATTTTTTTTAAATAATGGCATTTTCGGTTTTGTTATTGGTGTATTATTACCTTTCTATAGTGAAATGTTAATGAAAAGTTGTTACTCATAAATGAAATTCCTAGAGTTATGGTTTTATTATTAACAACTAAGAAGATGACTAGTTTAATTAACATCCTTTTTTTCTTTCTCATCCTACTTTAATATATATAGGTAAAAAATATCGGATTTGTCCTTATATATTATTTAACTTAATTTATTCACTTTTCCATTCTATTATACATTTAAATTGTGAAAAAGTACAATGATACTAATATTTTTTGAAAAAAATAAATGATTTCGGAAAAGGCATTAATTTTTTTTTAAGAAAATGGTATTGTTACTTACATTAGTTGATGTAAGTTAATTCAGTTTTGCATGATATATGTTTGACTTTTTATGATATATTCAGCTTAGAATTTGCATTGCATTATTATGTCAAAGAAGTAGTATCAAGTTTGTTGGTTTTACCTTATTTTATCTAATAACTAGATCTTACTTTTCGTAAATGTTGAATAAGTTCTTAAATTATACTATCAAAGAACCATTTATCATATGAATATTGTAAATCTTGACGAATAACCTTTTTTTCACAAACACTTAAGAAATGGTCATCACTTTCGATGACTAGATAGTGAAAGATTACTTGTAATTTTCAGTATTTGTTGAGTATGATCACTTCATGGCCGGTCCTTGCAGTTTTGATACCCAAAGCCAGTTATAGAATTGATGCCCTTGTACAAAAACTGATACCAGGATTGTTAGTTAAGTTATCAAAATTATCAACATTTTTCTAACATTTTAACTTGCAAAATATCGAATAATATTATCATATTCAAATTCACTTATCCTGATTATACAAATTTTGATTTAATCCTTATTATACAAATCAATCATACAATTTATTAACTTAAAATTTGAACATATAGAATAGGGATTAAAATTGAATCATTGAAATCTAGGAACACAACACAGTTATATTGTTTGCTAAACAAAGTTGGAACATATGAAATAAGGTCAGAATTGAATAACTGAACCGTCACTAGAATCTGGAACCTAATGTTTTTTGCAAATTGAAAACTGGAACATGCGGAAAAGGGATTAAAGTTAAATAACAGAATTGCCATTACAATCATTGGGCACAATTTATTTGCAAATTATAATACCAGTTGCATATAAAAAGTAATACTGGTTTGGTTTTTATGGAATCCTAAACTTATCAATTTAGCATTGACTCATAACACAACTATTTAACATGTCAAAACTAATCATATCAATATTTTCAAACGACTATGTGAGATATGCACAAAATGATAATTGCATATAAAACGGTAACTTCTAGACAAATAAAAAATAATAAAAAATCCAAAGAAAAAGATAGGCATGACGCATGAGTCATTTGAACTATGTTATTACAATTAACCAGTAGAAGCTGTAATGCAAAATAAAAAATCAACTAGACTGGATCTGCTCAAACGCCTTTCTAAGTCAGTTAAAAATAATTACTAATTCCTGATTCATGATAATGTGTCGTTCTTTTCTGTGTGCTTTGTGATGGAGCGTCGGCCTTTAGATTATCTGGATGCCGTTGCCTCGTTCTCGTTCAATAGTCCATGCTTTGTTATGGAGCGTTCTGCGTGTGCCATAGCTTCATGAGATTTTCTTTCCGTTGGAATTGATTAATAAATGAGCAGTGTTTATAATTTGCTGCCCTCAATTTTGCGAGGCCCAAAGCGATCGCTTTGGCTGCTTTGGTAAAGGGCCGGCTGTGGATCACTTAAAAGCAAACTCAGGGAGTGAATTTATTCACTAGTCACTTCTGTGACAGTCATAAGCCACACACGATGCCCTTTATAATTCTTTCATATTTTAGTGTATAATAGTTTTTAGTGTAGCTTTTGAGTTTTATATACGTGCATCTCATAAATGATTTTGACAATGATTCTTCATGGAATCACGAACTGACTAGTGAGAATGTGTTTGGCAAGCTGATTTTGACAACTCCTTTATTTATTATTTACTTATTTGATAACTATTGTTTATGAGAAGCTGAATTAGTATAATTCTTAATGGGGTTATTTTATTACCATTAAATTTCATCTCAACTCCTTTATTTAGCATGCAAGAGGTCGGTCCTTGCGGGTCAGTTCACATAAGATAATGAAAATAACATAAAATGTGACATATATCATCCGAGTGTTCAAAGTTGGTGCTAAGAATAACAACATCAGTTTAATATATATGTAACCAAGTATTTAATAACCTTGAGTTTGCATGGTTTAACATTAGTAAACCGTTTTTGCATAATTTGATTACAACGAGGTAGGTAAACTAACACAGGAAAAACGATTGTCGACTCTTTAATTTCAACAGTAGTACAATGACAGTTAGATTTATTGGTAAGAAAAGCAAATTTTGATGCTTAAAGCTCTACATGTTTTATCTTTCCTTTCATATTTCATTGCAAGGTCATTGAGTTAGAATTGCTTCCACGGGTTAATGAAGGGCGAACAGAGGCAATGGCAATTGTGGTGAAGCGGGAATAGGCTGTGTGACGGCCTGGAATTTCGCTCGATCTGAATCAGTCGTTAAACCGATCTAGACCGTTCGAAACCCCTGAACGTTGAGAACAGGACAAACCAGAACACAAACAGAAGAACATTTCATTGTATATTACAACAATGCATCAGATTACAAGAATATACAGAGTATAAATGAATAAATATTACACAGAAATATCAGAGATTTAAATTACATTTAAATACATAGCAGCGGAAAGTAATACAAAGCACAACTGAAGGTGATATACGGATACAGAGCTTTCCGGATATCATTCCAGCTGTAAACCAGGATCCTGTGAATATAAATCTGCAAAACCAAAACTACTAGCTGCCCGTGCGGAAAATAGGGGCACCCAGAGTTTAGGTTAAAACAATAAACTCCAGGTCAGTCATGTGACTGGTGTGAGAACTAAAACAGTTATTAAAACTTCATTTTAAAAGAGAGTAATTCAAGGGACCACGCCGTATAACACGGAACGGGTTTCCTCCCAAGAATACCAGTGCATGGAATAAACAACGCAATGCTTTTTCGAAAAATGAAGCTATTATAAGACCCAGGTCCTATCATACAATGCAACGCAAGCCGGGGGATAGGGTTTTCCCTTATAATAGCCAAACATGCTTGGTACGTTTTAAACAAATCATTTGATACTATAATAAGTGTATAGTGTCAAAACAATTTCAATCATAAATATAAATCATAGACGGCATGGGTACCATATATCATGTCGCCATACTAGTTCTACAATTAAAACCGCAATACACGTATTGGAAATTGGATTTCCGTCATGAGTCGAGGCAAGGGGCAAGCTCCTCTCCGCATTCGAGACACTCTAGCAAATGCTCAGGACTACGCACACTGGGTAACCCTTGGATCGGTTGGGCCGGTCCTCACTTACGTTAGAGGATTGGCAATTCCTGAACACGCGTTTCCCGGTCCTTACAGACCTATATCGAGGCGCCTCGCATTCCAACAACCACACAGGTGAAAAGTATAAAAATGTCAGGGCTGGTAAGTCACTGACACCACCAAAGCTAGAAAGAAACGTCGTGTTCTCCCAACGGCCCGTATCCCGTTTTTAACTCATACCGAGGTGTGAGGCTCGCGAATTCACGCTATACACAAAGCTGCCACGTAGGCGTGCTTTGATCATCAACCACAAGACTTTGCTTTTCAACAGAAGCCTTGATCCATGCAACTCAGCATGCCACACAGGCAATTCATGCCATGCGATTGATATCTATCGATATATAACCTCTAAGCTCGTACGTCTCAGAGAAGGGCGTTAAGCAAGAGAATAAATTCTCCGCCGCCAAACAGATATATATTTAATAGAAATCAATCAACACAGAATAAAATCCAATGTCAGACACACAATCCATTTACAAGTCCGTTCTGGGTCTGAACGAAACCGGAGGCACTTTCCTCGCATATCCATCCATCTCCAAGTACGTCTGGACAACCACCAACTATTTCCATCCTCTTGGGTGTACAGCCCAATCAGGATCGTCAGTAATTATCCCTACGATGTGAAGACTTCCGGTCTTCAACCACCGTCTTCATCTTCGACATATCGTCGAATCGGTTATTCAGAATGGGTGTAAACCCGGACTTTCCGAACAACCCGCGTATATTAAAACAAATGTTACACAAACACAACATACGCCTCATTCCAATTCATTAGTCACAAACCGCAAATTAGCAAGAGAACAATTTCCCAAACATTAACCCCGAAGGCCGAAACCAACATCAGATCAATACCCAGGAAACCATTTTCTTAGCCAACCTACAGCTAGTTTCTAAATTCCACATTCTTAGGGAAAGGTTCCCATTAATTTTATCCAAGATAAATTCTTTAAAATTTATCCTGTAATCTTCCTTTGGATGCTATTTAAAACCAAATTATGGTTTTTCCAACTAGTCGAGATTAGCGAACCGTAACGAAGTAATTATTTATTTTATTTCCCAATCCCAAATGCTCTGATACCAAATGTGACGGCCTGGAATTTCGCTCGATCTGAATCAGTCGTTAAACCGATCTAGACCGTTCGAAACCCCTGAACGTTGAGAACAGGACAAACCAGAACACAAACAGAAGAACATTTCATTGTATATTACAACAATGCATCAGATTACAAGAATATACAGAGTATAAATGAATAAATATTACACAGAAATATCAGAGATTTAAATTACATTTAAATACATAGCAGCGGAAAGTAATACAAAGCACAACTGAAGGTGATATACGGATACAGAGCTTTCCGGATATCATTCCAGCTGTAAACCAGGATCCTGTGAATATAAATCTGCAAAACCAAAACTACTAGCTGCCCGTGCGGAAAATAGGGGCACCCAGAGTTTAGGTTAAAACAATAAACTCCAGGTCAGTCATGTGACTGGTGTGAGAACTAAAACAGTTATTAAAACTTCATTTTAAAAGAGAGTAATTCAAGGGACCACGCCGTATAACACGGAACGGGTTTCCTCCCAAGAATACCAGTGCATGGAATAAACAACGCAATGCTTTTTCGAAAAATGAAGCTATTATAAGACCCAGGTCCTATCATACAATGCAACGCAAGCCGGGGGATAGGGTTTTCCCTTATAATAGCCAAACATGCTTGGTACGTTTTAAACAAATCATTTGATACTATAATAAGTGTATAGTGTCAAAACAATTTCAATCATAAATATAAATCATAGACGGCATGGGTACCATATATCATGTCGCCATACTAGTTCTACAATTAAAACCGCAATACACGTATTGGAAATTGGATTTCCGTCATGAGTCGAGGCAAGGGGCAAGCTCCTCTCCGCATTCGAGACACTCTAGCAAATGCTCAGGACTACGCACACTGGGTAACCCTTGGATCGGTTGGGCCGGTCCTCACTTACGTTAGAGGATTGGCAATTCCTGAACACGCGTTTCCCGGTCCTTACAGACCTATATCGAGGCGCCTCGCATTCCAACAACCACACAGGTGAAAAGTATAAAAATGTCAGGGCTGGTAAGTCACTGACACCACCAAAGCTAGAAAGAAACGTCGTGTTCTCCCAACGGCCCGTATCCCGTTTTTAACTCATACCGAGGTGTGAGGCTCGCGAATTCACGCTATACACAAAGCTGCCACGTAGGCGTGCTTTGATCATCAACCACAAGACTTTGCTTTTCAACAGAAGCCTTGATCCATGCAACTCAGCATGCCACACAGGCAATTCATGCCATGCGATTGATATCTATCGATATATAACCTCTAAGCTCGTACGTCTCAGAGAAGGGCGTTAAGCAAGAGAATAAATTCTCCGCCGCCAAACAGATATATATTTAATAGAAATCAATCAACACAGAATAAAATCCAATGTCAGACACACAATCCATTTACAAGTCCGTTCTGGGTCTGAACGAAACCGGAGGCACTTTCCTCGCATATCCATCCATCTCCAAGTACGTCTGGACAACCACCAACTATTTCCATCCTCTTGGGTGTACAGCCCAATCAGGATCGTCAGTAATTATCCCTACGATGTGAAGACTTCCGGTCTTCAACCACCGTCTTCATCTTCGACATATCGTCGAATCGGTTATTCAGAATGGGTGTAAACCCGGACTTTCCGAACAACCCGCGTATATTAAAACAAATGTTACACAAACACAACATACGCCTCATTCCAATTCATTAGTCACAAACCGCAAATTAGCAAGAGAACAATTTCCCAAACATTAACCCCGAAGGCCGAAACCAACATCAGATCAATACCCAGGAAACCATTTTCTTAGCCAACCTACAGCTAGTTTCTAAATTCCACATTCTTAGGGAAAGGTTCCCATTAATTTTATCCAAGATAAATTCTTTAAAATTTATCCTGTAATCTTCCTTTGGATGCTATTTAAAACCAAATTATGGTTTTTCCAACTAGTCGAGATTAGCGAACCGTAACGAAGTAATTATTTATTTTATTTCCCAATCCCAACCTATTCATCCCATGAAGCAAAACTGGTAATACTCCATATCTAACACCACTGTGTTATCGGTAAAACTAATTACCATTTCACGTTCAAATCTAATTAAAGATTTAACTATCGCTTTGGAGCAAAACTGGTGATACTCCATTCCCGCTCATTTTCTAAATTTGGAAATTTAGATTACGAATTCACATTTCAATCTAATTGCAGATTCGTTAAAACTCCTTTTACTGGGTTAAAGAACTAGGTGTTATTTAAAACACAGTTCACGATAAACCCATTTCAAACTCAATCAAATATATTAGAAATTCGATTATTTAAAACCCCTTTTTAAATCTTGTTCATTTATTTAAAAATAAATTGGTTTTAAATTTAGTTCAAAACTAGTTCATTTCGATAAAAATCTATTTTTATCTTTTCAAATATGGAGTTTTTCACCCCAATTTTTCCCAAATCATTTCTTATGATTTTACACAAATTATTGATATTTTTAATAATTTTATCAAGGCCCGTACAGTCGATTTCCAACAATGGCCATCGAACTGCACTTACAGCGACCTTTTTCGAATTTGATTTGGACGTATCTCCAAATCCAACCGTTAGATTTTGAATTTCTAATATTTGTTAGAAAGCTCTTTTCGATACGAACCCAACGGTTCCGGTTTTAGGAGAATCCGACGGTCGGATCTCCCGTAATGTCCGTTTGAAATAAATGGTCGAAATTTACGAACTGCCGCGGCGCGGCGCGTTCTATTCAGGCCATTATATTATATATATAATATATATTTCGTCGATTTCTATTTAAAACGAATTATATAAATAGTTTTGAATTCGTTTCAAAAACATTTTCAACTTCCATTTCAATTCAAATCAAAATTGAATTCTTCTTTATAAATTCGTTTTAAAATTCATTTCTATTCAATTCAAATTTCAATTCAATTTGAATTCATTTCACTTCATTTTAAATTCAATTCGAATTCGTTTTTCAATTCAATTCAATTCAATTCAAATTGGTTTTCTATTCGATTCAAATTCATTTTCTATTCAAATTAAATTCGTTTCGTTTTCTATTTGAATCAAGTTCATTATATATTCAATCGAAATCAAATCCGTTAAATATTCAATTTGAGATCAAATTGGTTTTCTATTTCATTCAATTCGAAATCGTTTTATATTCAACTCAAATCGAAATCGTTATATATTCAATTCATTTCGAAATCGTTATATATTCAATTCATTTCGAAATCGTTATATATTCAATTCATTTCGAAATCGTTATATATTCAATTCATTTCGAAATCGTTATATATTCAATTCATTTCGAAATCGTTATATATTCAATTCATTTCGAAATCGTTATATATTCAATTCATTTCGAAATCGTTATATATTCAATTCATTTCGAAATCGTTATATATTCAATTCATTTCGAAATCGTTATATATTCAATTCATTTCGAAATCGTTATATATATCGTTCGCGTCAAAATGGCGCATCACTAATCAACACGGCTTTATATATTCTATTTCAAATATCTCTTTTTGTCAACACACGACTAATCTCAACGAATGAGTACCGTCCACGTGTGACTATTTTTGCTATTTAATATATTTTATAAAAGTTAAGGTATCTATCGTTTGATATTGAATCAGACTTCAACCGTAATTTAGTGAGAGAACGATTTCCTGAATATTAACCCCGAAGGCCGAAACCAACATCAGATTAATATCCAGGAGGCCACTCATCTCATCTATTTTCCAGTTGATTTCTAATTCTATATATGATAAAGATGTAAATTCTATTATAAAAATATTTCGTTCAACACATGACTAATATCAACGGATGAATATAGTCAACACATGAACCTTTATTTTATATTGATAAAGATATAAATTTTATTATAAAAATATTTCGTTCAACACATGACTAATATCAACGGATGAATATAGTCAACACATGAACCTTTATTTTATATTATTCTTTATTTTTCAAATTGGAATGAGGCCCAATCAATTACCATATAAAGTCAATTATATGGATTTTCATACAACACATGTATAAGATAGCATTGAAGAATAATCAACCATCAACCAAAGTGCACTACACTGTATAAGCATCAAATATAGATATCTAACGCTTATAACAGCCTGTCAATCAATCGATCGACATACTTTATCAATCAGGATGAGTGAACTCATATTTCATCCCAACACCCGTGTGGGGTTTCAAACAATCACACACAGATTTTATTTGTGCAGTTGGGCGATGTGTAAAATTTATCGACCCAATCAATGTCATTCAAATAGGTGTACATAAACAAACCGTCCGGTTTGTAAATGAATATTTTATTTATTCGCATTCACGTTAAAAATTATATTTTTAACGATAAAACAATTTATCTTAACATATGAATATCTATTCAGTTCATTTATTCAATAAATGATTATTTTTATTTTTCTAACATATTTTAGAAAATTTCGGCGGCATAACGGCACGATACTAGAAACGGGACAAGGCCTAGCCTAATCCCCGGTCTAGTGAAGGCCCACGCCATTCACACATCAATCAAATTCACTTTCGTTATGCAAACCACAAAATTTGGAGTAAGGGTCTAACCTAGCCTTACTCCTTCGCCTTATAACGGCGCACGTCTAATCCTAATCAATTTATCGATTCGATTTTTCACACCACAAACCACATTCAAACCAATATCGCAATCAATCACCAAACAGTCAAACAAACAAGTCCATGGTCTGTGGACGATTGTGTCGGGTGCTACTAAGCACCGTCTGCATCCTAGTATATATATATATATAAATATAACTAGAAAAAGAAATTGAAAGGTGAGAAGTTCTCACTTATAGCTATCCTAGCTCCACGGCACTTCATTGATAGAAATCTTCATCGCTATCGCATCATCGTCATCTTCGTTGCTCGCTTTCACTACCTATGTAAAAATCGAATTTTTACTTCGCTATTCAATATATAAAAATCATATTTTTATTTTGAAGTTCAATATATAAAAATTCTATTTTTCTATCGAAGTTCAATATATAAAAATTCTATTTTTAGTTCAACTAGAAATTCTTATCATTATATTTTGCTTTCTAAAACAAAATATAATTTTCTTTCAAAACACATGTATATTTTCTCCTTTCAAAACAATGTTTCTTATATATAGAAAATCTTATTTTTTTCAAATCAACGAATTCATATTTTTAAACAAACAAAAATCGTATTTTTTTATTCTTATACAAAAATCGTATTTTTCTTTTCCAAACATTGTATAATTTATTTTTCAAGATCAATGTATATTATATTTTTCAGGATCAATTCTATTTCAAAACAATGTTATTTCTTAAAACTGCATTTTATATATTCAAAACTGAATTTTATACTTTCAAAATTTTATATTTTTAACCATGCTATTCATTTTTAAATCTAAACTTAAACAATGTGCTTTTACCTTCAAAATTCTAAAATTAAACACTGTTTTTACATATGAATAAAACTGATTTGAATCTATGCTTTTTATATAAAAAGAAATCGTATATTTTTATTTATCAATATTATTTCTTTCAAATATTTAATTACTAACCTGAACTAATTACAAAAAAAAACTCACTGTTCTTCTTCTAGGTCAGAACCACTTTATGCAGCACCTTCTTCATCGTCGAGCTCCAGGTAATGTCGCACAAAGCTTCCTCCCTTCAATCAGAAATCGCACTGCCCTATGGTTGAACAAACCAAGATCTAACATGCCCACCCCGTACGTCTTCAAGCGAGCAACCTTCGCCCTGAGCCATGGCCATCTCGGCCCTTCCTCCAGCTCCGAGAACACCCACGAACGCGCTGGGCTTTAACCCCAAAAACGAATGCCCTGTTTCTTGAAAACCGATCATTGCCGTTGACCTTCAAGAGCACGAAGAGCTCTTCGATTTGGCGCTGGAAATTTGGGAAACCATTGAACGGATTGGAGAATCGAAGGGGAAGAAGTCGGCGCGATTTTGCACATCCAATTTAAGCTGACGGGGGCGCATAGTTTTAAAGAGATTAGGGTTTTAGTGGAGGCCTATTTATATGAATTATTATATTATTTAATTCAATTTAAATTCTATAAGGTGAATTTCACATTCGAAGTCTAAACTAAACCAAACGACTGTCACCCCTAGCTAATTACCCTCATTCCGAACACAATGAGGTATGTATCGTAGGCCAATTCGACCGTTTCGATCAGTTTCCGCTGAATTTACATTTAAATCACTTTATTGAATTTTAAACGTGCATTTCAAATTACCGGGGTCACATACTAACTAGAAAAATTCCAGAAAAATATTTTCTAGCTTCGTATTGACGATACGGTCCTATCAAAACTAGTTTCGTCGAATTCTGAGACCGTTGGAAAAATGGTCAATTTCCAGTCGATTAAAATCAACTGAAACTGGTCAAACGCGTTTTCCTTTGCCACGCTCACATATTGATTCGAAAAATTATGAAATTTGGAATCTAGCAATAACTCGACATCACGGATCCAACAAAACTGGTTTCGTCGAAATCCGAGGTCGTTTGCAAAACGGCTATTTTTAAGGGCTATATATTATATAAAATATATATAAATTCCACAGCGACTATTCTGAATTTTCTACTGGACATATCTTATCATTTCTAAAGTGAAATCTCAGTTTGTTAACTTCGTTAGAAAGATATCGTCAATTAGATCCTAATGTTTTTGGTTTCACTAAAATCCGGCTTGTTTTGCACCCGGTACATTCAATTGAAGTTTGAAATCGAATTATCGAACTACCGCGCCATTTTCAATTCTATTTATAATTATATATAAATATTTATATTCTAACGACGACGTATATAATATATACGTCGATTCTATATTCAAAATAAATTTTCTCGTCGATATTATTTAAAATAATCTATTTTAAATAATTAAAACTCGCTAAAATTGCCAAAATAAAAATTTTAAACTGGCCCAGATTTTCCGGGTTATTACAATCTCCCCCACTTAAAACTTTTCGTCCCCGAAAAGGAACAAAGTCGAAAGTGGTTTGATTATTCAATTCTATGTTCGATCTGGCTTCCATTCTCCAACTCTTTAGTTTCTGAGAATTTTCAAAATTTCAAAAATTTGGCTAACACCCTAAATTTTCGAAAAATTTCGCCATAACCTCCCCTGCAATGGGAGCATCGGGGAATTTCAAATAGCTTCCCCGGTCCTTCAGATCTCAAAAAGAAAAAGAAAAAGCCAAGCGGCTAGCCAATAGGCTCACAAAATCATCATCACCCAAACAAAACAGTAAATTATGTAATAAACATGTACCTATTTGTCGGGCAAACAAATTTTATTCTTTGGCTCTAGCCTCCTTGCTATGACCTGTTCAATATAAGTATATGTATATGCAAGCAAATGCGACCAATTTTCAATATAGTTCAATATTGATTCAATTAGGCATAAATGGTTAAAATTTAGCAAACAAATAACCAAACAATGCAAACATCAATCAATTAGTGAATTAGAGTTTCAAATTCATAATTTTGATATATATACAAAAAATCTTGTTTTTGATGCCAATTCACAACAAAGTGTTCTAACTATATAAGTTTTGGTTCTCACACCAGTCTAATGGAAATATATAGAAAATCACGCCTTCGTCACTCGAACATGAATACTAATGACAACTAGTCAATCATTAGAATCATCTTCGGGCCACTAGAGTATGATTCTATATCTATCCAGTATATTAAAACTTCGAATATACGTTCATGACGCGTATACGCGAAATCTATATATACTCGATTGTCCATATTCAAAATAAATAAATAATCAAATACGTTTAAAATGGTTTAAATTTCAAAACAAAATTTTGTTTTCATTTGAAAAATATACTCTTCACACTCGTTCTAGGATACTACTGATCCTATCTCTAACGAGTCATTCTAATTGGATATTACTAATCCAATATCTGATGAATTCTTTCGTATGGTTCTAATGTGCCTTGTTCTCGAGCTCTGTAAACCAAAGCTCTGATACCAAATGTGACGGCCTGGAATTTCGCTCGATCTGAATCAGTCGTTAAACCGATCTAGACCGTTCGAAACCCCTGAACGTTGAGAACAGGACAAACCAGAACACAAACAGAAGAACATTTCATTGTATATTACAACAATGCATCAGATTACAAGAATATACAGAGTATAAATGAATAAATATTACACAGAAATATCAGAGATTTAAATTACATTTAAATACATAGCAGCGGAAAGTAATACAAAGCACAACTGAAGGTGATATACGGATACAGAGCTTTCCGGATATCATTCCAGCTGTAAACCAGGATCCTGTGAATATAAATCTGCAAAACCAAAACTACTAGCTGCCCGTGCGGAAAATAGGGGCACCCATAGTTTAGGTTAAAACAATAAACTCCAGGTCAGTCATGTGACTGGTGTGAGAACTAAAACAGTTATTAAAACTTCATTTTAAAAGAGAGTAATTCAAGGGACCACGCCGTATAACACGGAACGGGTTTCCTCCCAAGAATACCAGTGCATGGAATAAACAACGCAATGCTTTTTCGAAAAATGAAGTTATTATAAGACCCAGGTCCTATCATACAATGCAACGCAAGCCGGGGGATAGTGTTTTCCCTTATAATAGCCAAACATGCTTGGTACGTTTTAAACAAATCATTTGATACTATAATAAGTGTATAGTGTCAAAACAATTTCAATCATAAATATAAATCATAGACGGCATGGGTACCATATATCATGTCGCCATACTAGTTCTACAATTAAAACCGCAATACACGTATTGGAAATTGGATTTCCGTCATGAGTCGAGGCAAGGGGCAAGCTCCTCTCCGCATTCGAGACACTCTAGCAAATGCTCAGGACTACGCACACTGGGTAACCCTTGGATCGGTTGGGCCGGTCCTCACTTACGTTAGAGGATTGGCAATTCCTGAACACGCGTTTCCCGGTCCTTACAGACCTATATCGAGGCGCCTCGCATTCCAACAACCACACAGGTGAAAAGTATAAAAATGTCAGGGCTGGTAAGTCACTGACACCACCAAAGCTAGAAAGAAACGTCGTGTTCTCCCAACGGCCCGTATCCCGTTTTTAACTCATACCGAGGTGTGAGGCTCGCGAATTCACGCTATACACAAAGCTGCCACGTAGGCGTGCTTTGATCATCAACCACAAGACTTTGCTTTTCAACAGAAGCCTTGATCCATGCAACTCAGCATGCCACACAGGCAATTCATGCCATGCGATTGATATCTATCGATATATAACCTCTAAGCTCGTACGTCTCAGAGAAGGGCGTTAAGCAAGAGAATAAATTCTCCGCCGCCAAACAGATATATATTTAATAGAAATCAATCAACACAGAATAAAATCCAATGTCAGACACACAATCCATTTACAAGTCCGTTCTGGGTCTGAACGAAACCGGAGGCACTTTCCTCGCATATCCATCCATCTCCAAGTACGTCTGGACAACCACCAACTATTTCCATCCTCTTGGGTGTACAGCCCAATCAGGATCGTCAGTAATTATCCCTACGATGTGAAGACTTCCGGTCTTCAACCACCGTCTTCATCTTCGACATATCGTCGAATCGGTTATTCAGAATGGGTGTAAACCCGGACTTTCCGAACAACCCGCGTATATTAAAACAAATGTTACACAAACACAACATACGCCTCATTCCAATTCATTAGTCACAAACCGCAAATTAGCAAGAGAACAATTTCCCAAACATTAACCCCGAAGGCCGAAACCAACATCAGATCAATACCCAGGAAACCATTTTCTTAGCCAACCTACAGCTAGTTTCTAAATTCCACATTCTTAGGGAAAGGTTCCCATTAATTTTATCCAAGATAAATTCTTTAAAATTTATCCTGTAATCTTCCTTTGGATGCTATTTAAAACCAAATTATGGTTTTTCCAACTAGTCGAGATTAGCGAACCGTAACGAAGTAATTATTTATTTTATTTCCCAATCCCAACCTATTCATCCCATGAAGCAAAACTGGTAATACTCCATATCTAACACCACTGTGTTATCGGTAAAACTAATTACCATTTCACGTTCAAATCTAATTAAAGATTTAACTATCGCTTTGGAGCAAAACTGGTGATACTCCATTCCCGCTCATTTTCTAAATTTGGAAATTTAGATTACGAATTCACATTTCAATCTAATTGCAGATTCGTTAAAACTCCTTTTACTGGGTTAAAGAACTAGGTGTTATTTAAAACACAGTTCACGATAAACCCATTTCAAACTCAATCAAATATATTAGAAATTCGATTATTTAAAACCCCTTTTTAAATCTTGTTCATTTATTTAAAAATAAATTGGTTTTAAATTTAGTTCAAAACTAGTTCATTTCGATAAAAATCTATTTTTATCTTTTCAAATATGGAGTTTTTCACCCCAATTTTTCCCAAATCATTTCTTATGATTTTACACAAATTATTGATATTTTTAATAATTTTATCAAGGCCCGTACAGTCGATTTCCAACAATGGCCATCGAACTGCACTTACAGCGACCTTTTTCGAATTTGATTTGGACGTATCTCCAAATCCAACCGTTAGATTTTGAATTTCTAATATTTGTTAGAAAGCTCTTTTCGATACGAACCCAACGGTTCCGGTTTTAGGAGAATCCGACGGTCGGATCTCCCGTAATGTCCGTTTGAAATAAATGGTCGAAATTTACGAACTGCCGCGGCGCGGCGCGTTCTATTCAGGCCATTATATTATATATATAATATATATTTCGTCGATTTCTATTTAAAACGAATTATATAAATAGTTTTGAATTCGTTTCAAAAACATTTTCAACTTCCATTTCAATTCAAATCAAAATTGAATTCTTCTTTATAAATTCATTTTAAAATTCATTTCTATTCAATTCAAATTTCAATTCAATTTGAATTCATTTCACTTCATTTTAAATTCAATTCGAATTCGTTTTTCAATTCAATTCAATTCAATTCAAATTGGTTTTCTATTCGATTCAAATTCATTTTCTATTCAAATTAAATTCGTTTCGTTTTCTATTTGAATCAAGTTCATTATATATTCAATCGAAATCAAATCCGTTAAATATTCAATTTGAGATCAAATTGGTTTTCTATTTCATTCAATTCGAAATCGTTTTATATTCAACTCAAATCGAAATCGTTATATATTCAATTCATTTCGAAATCGTTATATATTCAATTCATTTCGAAATCGTTATATATTCAATTCATTTCGAAATCGTTATATATTCAATTCATTTCGAAATCGTTATATATTCAATTCATTTCGAAATCGTTATATATTCAATTCATTTCGAAATCGTTATATATTCAATTCATTTCGAAATCGTTATATATTCAATTCATTTCGAAATCGTTATATATTCAATTCATTTCGAAATCGTTATATATTCAATTCATTTCGAAATCGTTATATATTCAATTCATTTCGAAATCGTTATATATATCGTTCGCGTCAAAATGGCGCATCACTAATCAACACGGCTTTATATATTCTATTTCAAATATCTCTTTTTGTCAACACACGACTAATCTCAACGAATGAGTACCGTCCACGTGTGACTATTTTTGCTATTTAATATATTTTATAAAAGTTAAGGTATCTATCGTTTGATATTGAATCAGACTTCAACCGTAATTTAGTGAGAGAACGATTTCCTGAATATTAACCCCGAAGGCCGAAACCAACATCAGATTAATATCCAGGAGGCCACTCATCTCATCTATTTTCCAGTTGATTTCTAATTCTATATATGATAAAGATGTAAATTCTATTATAAAAATATTTCGTTCAACACATGACTAATATCAACGGATGAATATAGTCAACACATGAACCTTTATTTTATATTGATAAAGATATAAATTTTATTATAAAAATATTTCGTTCAACACATGACTAATATCAACGGATGAATATAGTCAACACATGAACCTTTATTTTATATTATTCTTTATTTTTCAAATTGGAATGAGGCCCAATCAATTACCATATAAAGTCAATTATATGGATTTTCATACAACACATGTATAAGATAGCATTGAAGAATAATCAACCATCAACCAAAGTGCACTACACTGTATAAGCATCAAATATAGATATCTAACGCTTATAACAGCCTGTCAATCAATCGATCGACATACTTTATCAATCAGGATGAGTGAACTCATATTTCATCCCAACACCCGTGTGGGGTTTCAAACAATCACACACAGATTTTATTTGTGCAGTTGGGCGATGTGTAAAATTTATCGACCCAATCAATGTCATTCAAATAGGTGTACATAAACAAACCGTCCGGTTTGTAAATGAATATTTTATTTATTCGCATTCACGTTAAAAATTATATTTTTAACGATAAAACAATTTATCTTAACATATGAATATCTATTCAGTTCATTTATTCAATAAATGATTATTTTTATTTTTCTAACATATTTTAGAAAATTTCGGCGGCATAACGGCACGATACTAGAAACGGGACAAGGCCTAGCCTAATCCCCGGTCTAGTGAAGGCCCACGCCATTCACACATCAATCAAATTCACTTTCGTTATGCAAACCACAAAATTTGGAGTAAGGGTCTAACCTAGCCTTACTCCTTCGCCTTATAACGGCGCACGTCTAATCCTAATCAATTTATCGATTCGATTTTTCACACCACAAACCACATTCAAACCAATATCGCAATCAATCACCAAACAGTCAAACAAACAAGTCCATGGTCTGTGGACGATTGTGTCGGGTGCTACTAAGCACCGTCTGCATCCTAGTATATATATATATATAAATATAACTAGAAAAAGAAATTGAAAGGTGAGAAGTTCTCACTTATAGCTATCCTAGCTCCACGGCACTTCATTGATAGAAATCTTCATCGCTATCGCATCATCGTCATCTTCGTTGCTCGCTTTCACTACCTATGTAAAAATCGAATTTTTACTTCGCTATTCAATATATAAAAATCATATTTTTATTTTGAAGTTCAATATATAAAAATTCTATTTTTCTATCGAAGTTCAATATATAAAAATTCTATTTTTAGTTCAACTAGAAATTCTTATCATTATATTTTGCTTTCTAAAACAAAATATAATTTTCTTTCAAAACACATGTATATTTTCTCCTTTCAAAACAATGTTTCTTATATATAGAAAATCTTATTTTTTTCAAATCAACGAATTCATATTTTTAAACAAACAAAAATCGTATTTTTTTATTCTTATACAAAAATCGTATTTTTCTTTTCCAAACATTGTATAATTTATTTTTCAAGATCAATGTATATTATATTTTTCAGGATCAATTCTATTTCAAAACAATGTTATTTCTTAAAACTGCATTTTATATATTCAAAACTGAATTTTATACTTTCAAAATTTTATATTTTTAACCATGCTATTCATTTTTAAATCTAAACTTAAACAATGTGCTTTTACCTTCAAAATTCTAAAATTAAACACTGTTTTTACATATGAATAAAACTGATTTGAATCTATGCTTTTTATATAAAAAGAAATCGTATATTTTTATTTATCAATATTATTTCTTTCAAATATTTAATTACTAACCTGAACTAATTACAAAAAAAAACTCACTGTTCTTCTTCTAGGTCAGAACCACTTTATGCAGCACCTTCTTCATCGTCGAGCTCCAGGTAATGTCGCACAAAGCTTCCTCCCTTCAATCAGAAATCGCACTGCCCTATGGTTGAACAAACCAAGATCTAACATGCCCACCCCGTACGTCTTCAAGCGAGCAACCTTCGCCCTGAGCCATGGCCATCTCGGCCCTTCCTCCAGCTCCGAGAACACCCACGAACGCGCTGGGCTTTAACCCCAAAAACGAATGCCCTGTTTCTTGAAAACCGATCATTGCCGTTGACCTTCAAGAGCACGAAGAGCTCTTCGATTTGGCGCTGGAAATTTGGGAAACCATTGAACGGATTGGAGAATCGAAGGGGAAGAAGTCGGCGCGATTTTGCACGTCCAATTTAAGCTGACGGGGGCGCATAGTTTTAAAGAGATTAGGGTTTTAGTGGAGGCCTATTTATATGAATTATTATATTATTTAATTCAATTTAAATTCTATAAGGTGAATTTCACATTCGAAGTCTAAACTAAACCAAACGACTGTCACCCCTAGCTAATTACCCTCATTCCGAACACAATGAGGTATGTATCGTAGGCCAATTCGACCGTTTCGATCAGTTTCCGCTGAATTTACATTTAAATCACTTTATTGAATTTTAAACGTGCATTTCAAATTACCGGGGTCACATACTAACTAGAAAAATTCCAGAAAAATATTTTCTAGCTTCGTATTGACGATACGGTCCTATCAAAACTAGTTTCGTCGAATTCTGAGACCGTTGGAAAAATGGTCAATTTCCAGTCGATTAAAATCAACTGAAACTGGTCAAACGCGTTTTCCTTTGCCACGCTCACATATTGATTCGAAAAATTATGAAATTTGGAATCTAGCAATAACTCGACATCACGGATCCAACAAAACTGGTTTCGTCGAAATCCGAGGTCGTTTGCAAAACGGCTATTTTTAAGGGCTATATATTATATAAAATATATATAAATTCCACAGCGACTATTCTGAATTTTCTACTGGACATATCTTATCATTTCTAAAGTGAAATCTCAGTTTGTTAACTTCGTTAGAAAGATATCGTCAATTAGATCCTAATGTTTTTGGTTTCACTAAAATCCGGCTTGTTTTGCACCCGGTACATTCAATTGAAGTTTGAAATCGAATTATCGAACTACCGCGCCATTTTCAATTCTATTTATAATTATATATAAATATTTATATTCTAACGACGACGTATATAATATATACGTCGATTCTATATTCAAAATAAATTTTCTCGTCGATATTATTTAAAATAATCTATTTTAAATAATTAAAACTCGCTAAAATTGCCAAAATAAAAATTTTAAACTGGCCCAGATTTTCCGGGTTATTACAGGCTGTTACTTGCAAAAGAGGCGTTGTTGTAAAGTGATGTAGGGTGGTATTGATAGGTGGATAAATGATAAATGTATGCAGTTTGAGTTAGGGTTTTGTTAACATAATATAAATGCAGTTTGAGGCTGTTAAATATAACGTACAGTTAGTTCAATCGAATGTTGAAAATATACGTATATGTGATAAAATTCATATTATGTACAATTAGAGATTGAAGAGCACCAATCGTAATATATCATATTCATAAAGCCTTAGAGAGTTTTTCAGCCCCGTCTGATAAGTTTTGTATATGATCGTTATGTGAATGTTCGTTTTGTTAACAGAACGGACATTTATATTCATCATATACAATATATATTGGATTTGTCCTTGTATTGGACAAGTTACGAACACAATAACAAAATTAAATCTCGTAAATCATTTCATTTTAAACGGTTCTCAAAATTTCGAAAGCGCTTCCTTTATGTTCTCTGTGTACACGCAATAGTGTACTGTTCAGGGAACTAAAGCAAAGTGCTGACGAAATTTTGTTGAATCGTTTAATTTGAAAAGATTTACGCGATTTAATTACGTTATTATATTTGTAATGGGAGGTAGGATGACCCACCAACAAAGTGTAAATGATCAATTAATATAACATTCAACAATAAAATTGTTTTAATAAAATGTCAATGCAAATTTTATCATATTTTTTAATTATCTATTTAGGAAAAATGGACAATTATTGTACTGATCGGAGCTGGATGCATAAACGAGGAGAAGCCGATGACACAATAAGTGAACAATTTATTAATAGTATTGGCGTGTTTATTGATTTCGCTTTAAGTAACAACGGAAATGACGATGAAATCCGTTGTCCATATAGTAGATGTAGCAAGAAATTCACGTGACTAGTTTAAAATGTAGGAATTCGTTGAAAAACAACCGATGATGGCATTGGAAATCGTTGATCCATATACCAACGGACGTTTCAACGACCGCCAACGACCCCTAGTCGTTGGAATTCCCTGTTCCTCTTGTAGTGAAAATGTAATGCAATGTAGACAAAGTGAAAATGTGGTAGTGTAACACAATGCCTAGGAATGAAAATGTTATAAAAAGAGTTAGAATCAAAAACAAAATATATACTATTATATCGTTATCTAAATTTTAATATCGTATATTGATAAATTATCATTAACAATCAACAATTTACCAGTTTCCCCGAAGCTATTAAATGTTAGTTTGAACCGTTGGATGTTTGTTTCTTAGTTGAATATTAATTCGATAAATGATTTTTGGATGTGCTTCGAAGAGAAATTAATTTTCTTTTAATGCAATGTTAACATTCTCTTATTGTAAATTTAGAATGGATAAAGAGTGGATGAAGGAATCTAATCGAAGAACTGCACGATATATTGAAGGTGTGCAGAAGTTTATTGATTTTGTTATAGAAAATGGTGGGAATAAAGAAATATATTCTTGTCCTTGTACACGGTGCAAAAATATGAGAACAAAGATTAAATTAGATGATATTCATTTTCATCTGCTTAGATGGGGAATTGTCCAATCAAATACTGTTTGGCATTTTCACGGGGAAGAGTCGGTGAGGAAGCAGAAACAACCCGTTAGTGAAGCCATAAGTACTGATGAGTCTGAACTTTCTAGGATGGAAGATCTGGTCAATGATGCTGATAGATTTCATCATTTTCAACCTACATGTTTGTTGCCAGATAATATTGGGGAATCACCTGCGGTTGATGTTGATTGGCAGACCAATCAATATAAAAAGTATAAATCACTTTTTGATGATGCAAAAGAGTTATTGTATCCTTCATGTCCAAATGGGATAACAAAATTATATTTTGTCATCAAGCTCAATAGTTTGAAAACCCAATATGGCTTTTCCGACAACAGTATGACTGCACTCCTTGAATTTATTAAGGAATTACTCCCTGAAGGTAACACAGTGCCAACAAAGTATACCGATATGAAAAGATTATTAAACAAGTTGGGATGGACTACAAAACTTATGATGCATGCATTAGTGATTGCATATTATATTGGAAAGATGATGCAAATAGAGATTTTTGTCCAGTTTGCAAAGATCCAAGATATAAGGCAACATTCAACGAAGAGAAAAGAGATGCCAAAATACCTCAAAAGACATTGAGACATTTTCCTCTAATTCCTAGGTTGAGGAGATTGTATACTATACCATGGATAGCAGATGCTATGACTTGGCATGGTCGTGCCAAGTCTAGTTCAAATGTAATGCGTCACCCATGTGACACTTCTCAATGGCGAGCTGCAAATTATTTTGACATAACATTTGCCGTGGAATTACGAAATGTCACGCTTAGGCTAGCAACGGATGGTTTCAACCCACATGCATCTCTGGGTAACTGTTATACTTGTTGGCCAGTAGTTGTAGTACCGTATAATCTTCCTCCATCCATGAGCATGAAAAGAGAGTTTTCAATGTTGACATTGTTGATTTCTAGGCCAAAACAACCAGGAAAGGATATTGATGTTTATTTGCAATCGTTGATAGACGAGTTACGACAGTTATAGGAAGGATTCGTTGCATTTGACTCATTTAATAATTCCGAGTTTACAATGAGAGCTAGGTTGTTGTGGGCAATTCATGATCATCCTGCACTTGAGACTTTATCGGGGTGCACAACTCATGGCTATTTTGCATGTCCTACATGTGGAGAGGACACTTGTTCTTACTATCTTCCCGAAAGTAAGAAGATGCGTTACATGGGACATCGAAGATTTCTTCCTTTTAAACACAAGTATCGAGACGATAAAACAAACTTTGATAACAAACAAGAATATCGTCGTCCTTTACAGCCATTGACTGGTTATCAAGTTGAAGAGAAGGTAGCCAATATAAAGATGAAAGTTGGTAAAAATAAATCTGAAATCGGTCAAAAACAAAAAAGAAAAATCGATGAAGAAGAAGTTAACAATGTTCCCGCATGGTATAGGAGGTCCATCCTCTTTGATTTACCACATTGGAAAGCAAATTTGATCCGACATAATATTGATGTTATGCATACAGAGAAGAATGCCACTGAGCATCTCATCAGCACAATCATTAGTCATAAAGATAAGTCTAAAGACGGCATCAATGCACCTAAGTATTTGAAAATCATGGGTATAAAACAAAAATTGTGGGTGATGGAAGATCCTGAAACAAATAAAGTAATCATACCAGAGACAGCTTTTGCCTTGAGAAAAGATGAAAGATTACGATTTTGCACCATTTTGAAAAACCTGAAAGTGCCTAGCAAGTTCTCTTCCAACTTCAATAACAATGTGAGCCTCAATCCTCTTAAACTAACAAATATGAAGTCGCATGATTACCATGTCATAATGCAACAATTACTTCCAGTATTGCTTCAATATTCTTACTCACAGCACAAGGATCTGCATAATGCTGTACATCGTATAAGTCTATTCTTTAATATTTTATGCTCTAAAGTGATCAACAGAGAACATCTTTTATTAGCAAAGAGTGGTTTGCTAGAAGCAATTTGTGTGTGTGAAAAATATTTCCCACCGGAATTTTTTGACATCAGCGTCCACCTTATGGTTCATTTAGCCGATGAAGCATTGATTTGCGGTCCAGTTAGATATAGGTGGATGTATCCTTTTGAACGGTAAATTACCAAATTTAATTTTGTTCATCGTCATTCAATTAAAATAGGTGATAATTATTTATAATCAATATACATTCATAGGTTGATGAAAATATATAAAGGATATGTGCGCAACAAAAGATATACTGAAGGATGTATTGCAGAAGGGTATATTGTATAGGAAGCTAACCTTTACAACATGGAATATATGCCAAAAGGAGACGATGGCACGCATAAACATACTCGTGAGGCTTTTTTAGACGAGGATGATGAGTTTGCTGGTGAGATGCCTCTAGATAATGGTAAAGACGTAACCTTAACCTCAGTGCAGTTCGAACAAGTTCGTAGATGGGTCCTCAATAAATATGATGGACTGGATGAATGGGAGAAGTAAGTTCACGAATAACTCTTAAATCTATACCATTATAAATCAGATCGTGTAAATATTTTAAAATGTGTTTATTGCAGGAAGTATACCATTTATGTGAAAAGTACTAAATCTCAACCTCGAAGTGGTGTTTCATCTATGGAAGCATGTCAAAATTTTACTGTTTGGATACATGACGAGGTATATTAAAGCTTATTTGATATTTCATGCGCACATAAATGGACCGTACACCATATTAATCATATATTCATATATTTTATTTTTTTAGTTGGTGAAAGCAAACAATGTTGATTCAACTCTTTGGCGGCATGTGAATGGGCCGAAGTTCAAGGCGCGTAGTTATATGAAATACCAAGTAAATGGGTTTACATTTTCCCCGAAAAGTTACGAAGAGCGGATGACAACACAAGATAGCGGTGTATGCATGAGTGCAATTACAAAATTTAGAGCATGTGGAAAAGATAAAAATTATAAAGAAGCAGAAACAATGTATTACGGAGTTATTCAGGAGATAATTGAGTTGGATTACATATATTTCAAACAAACTGTTTTTTATTGTGATTGGGTAAAGGTCGAAGACAAGGTCAATGGTTTCAAGATTGATCCTGTTTCAAACCTGATTACAATTAACCTAGGAAAATTAAAGACCAAAGATAGGATGAACGATGAGCCATTTATTCTTGCATCGGAAGCGAGTCAAGTGTTCTACTCAAAAGATTTTAAAAATAGCGGATGGTTTGTGGTTTACACACCCCTAAGAAGTTGACTACAACCGTGGATGACATTGAGTTTCCTACTGCTTATCAATCAGCCTTTGAAGATAACCAAAAATTAGAAGACCTTGTTAAATTCATATGCTAATATAAGATGTATATTTTAGATGAATTGAGTTGAGTTTCAAATGCGTTTAAACCTTTTTGACTATGAATATTAGCAGCGTTTGTACTATTTGTAATGTTTGTTTGTAATGTGGTTACTTCTTTAACGAAATCTGCATCCGCATTATTGTTATTTTTTTCATCTCAATGCTTTCAAATTTTTAGTGCAATATCATCAAATATAATGGAAAATAGTTTAATGTTATACAAAATGTATGTATCAGCTGGTAGATCTGTGAAATTCGTTTAATCTATTATTCGTGCTGAAATGTATCCATTTGCTATGGGAAGCCAGTACATGTGACCAATAAAATAAGGTTAAAGTATTGGTCTTCGTAAATAAGTTCAATTTGTCTCTATAAATAAGACCAATAAAATAAGATTCTTGGTGATTTATTTGGAAGGTATTTCTTTTCAATATTGTTTTAGAACATAATTTTTCAAGACTTTCGGTTTCCATTCTTTTACCAGTTAAGAATTGTTTAAGCTTCCGTTATGAAGGGAGTATGGTGGTTTTTTAGTATTTAGTAATCACGATGATGAAAATGATGCCTATTCCCCGATGATAAAGAAGATGATGTGTTCAAATAGGATGCAGAGCCAATATTATTCTCAAGTTTTTCAATGTAAGGTATGTTCACATATATAATTATTTACACATGAACATATATCAGTATGGTCTTCGCTTATTAAATGAGAAAAGAGTAGGAAAATTATCTGAATAGTTTCATATGTTGGTTGTTTTCTTTTTACATTCGTACTATGTAGAACTGGTTTTAGTCAGAAACATGCATAAATGTTGGACAATAGGGTTGTTTGTGCTTATGTTATTTCAAATTCTACATGACTCATATGATATACATGAAGGATTTGAAAAGGCAGTAGCATTTTAAATACTTACAGTTTACACCATAATTATTATGCTTGTGTCGTTTCAAATACTTACAATTGCATTATGGAAAACGTTTACTCGTTAACCATTGTTACATTTAAAATTAGGACAATATTTATTCGTATGAAATTTATGGTTATAGAAATTACACCATGATTATTGACAGAACCGGTTCTGAAGCGTATGATGCCTAGTGCAAAATTTTGAATGATGCCCTTTATTGTAGAAAATTGCTCAAAGATATCGAATAAAATTCATACTTCCAAAACTTATTTTTCCCAATTTGTAAATACAATTCGTGTGAGACAAAATTTATATTTACAGTATAAATCTTACAATTTTCTAAACACATTTAACTGTAACTTTAAGTAGAGTTAAATATAATTTGTTCACTCAAACAACCATTTCCAAAATTAGGTTAGCATTTTTTCAAACTGTAACTTCTCATGTTAATGAATAATGTAACATTGACAATTGAAAAATGGATACACCAACTTTTTTTGTAAATTATTGCAATTGAAATGCTCAAGCATAAGGGTTAGCATTTGATCGGTTTTATCATAATATAAGGTAAAATATGACAAATCTGATTAAAACAAGGAAATACAAAACTTAACTGAACAAACCAAATTAATTTGGGATTAACTAATAATGGACAAAGCTTATAGATTGCAAATCACGTACCTTGTGACCCTAGCAATCGAGATGAAATGAAAAAGACGATCAATTTAATAGGTAATATCGGCTAATTCGTTGGACAATTTACTCTGATGATAATTGGTTTCCCCCATTGAGAATTTTAAAGCAATTTGTTGAACAGAATTGGAAAGGTTTGCCATTTCGAGATTAATGCATTTTGGCTGCATGAATCTTGAATTGGAAGAGATTAGTCTTAATATTTCTGCTATATCGCGAATGATTTCTTTTGCTTTCTTTCGTTACTTTTCCTCTTTCTCTTTTATTTCTTTATTTAAGCGGTGAAAATTTGTTGCCCTTTTCGGTTCTTATGCCCTGTGCCCACGCACAGTCTGCCATGGGCCAAAACCGGCCTTGATTATTGAACAGTAAAAGTTGGAAGATTTAATTATTTATTTTTGTTAGAAACTTTTACTAACATACGTAGTCACATGCAAATTATGAACATGATTTTGAGGAGTTTATAAGCTATTAAGTCTATGCTGTTCTCATTTTGCTTTCATGTGTTTGGCTAAGAATCTTTGATTCAGACATGGAGTACAAATGACAGATCTAATAATCTGATACATGGAATGACACATAATTAAAAAGGGTAATAAATTAAAATGGATGAGAATATAGTACCAGTACCTTCCCCTAGACCAATACAATCTAATTTAGTGTGGATTCAATAATGCTATGTGTATATCACTGAAAAATGAAAGCAAATAAGTTCAAATTGCATTTTTTACAGCAGCAATGTCAGAAACCCCAGAAGCTTCGACCCATTCAGTCGCACATTCGTCATCCTCACAACCCGAGAAAGTTGAGGCAAACGCATATAGTGCTCCAACTTCAGATAATGCTGGAAAAATAGGCAGTAAAATCAGTAAATTGGTACGAATTCATGTGCCGATATCATATGAAAGCTGGGATAAAGTACCCATGAAATGTAAAGATGGCGTTTGGACTGAATTGTGGGTAAGCCTCCTATTACATAGTTTATCATTTACATCACTGCTTTATTGTGAACATCTCCTATTACATAGTCTTTTTTTACTGGTATTGATAGTTTATCATTTACATCACTGCTTTATTGTGAACATCTCCTATTACATAGTCTTTTTTTTACTGGTATTTTCAGGTGCTTATTGTTTTGGTTACATTCATTCTTGTTACATATATATACATATTAAGAATACTTAGTGATACCTTATTTAATTAAACATTGATTACTACAGCAGTAAGCCAGAACTACACTGACTTGATTTGTGTCTGAACTGCACTTGTGCACTTGTGCAACTGAACTGCACTGACTCAATTTGACTATAGGTTAATTTATAGTTAATTAAATTCTAATTAATTCCTAGTTAAACCTTTACTTGTTCTATTCAATCATTCTGTGCCATTTTCAGCAACAATAATCAACTTCCAACATCTCTTAATAAGCGAGAGGTTTTGATTTTTTAATCTTAATACTTTTTTTATTAAGTTTCTTTATTATAATCCTTTATTATTTTTCATGTATAAAAATACAATGATAAGTGCAGTCAATAGAAGCATTACCTGGGGAAAAGGTTGAAATAATATACAAATTAACAATATTGTTGTGAGTCAATTTGACCATTATCAAAAACATTAATGGTATAAAATTATTTTGCTCAGCCCTTTTAAATTCATTAGTCGAATTCCTATTTAACATAAAAAAGAAAAAACAGAAAAAAACAAATACAATGAATAAGAATCGACCGCGAGCTTTTGCGGTAATGAGGCTGATGCGTGAAACAAATTTGTTGTTTGAGTAAACACATGGTTTTGTAATGCGTCGGCTAGAAGAATCATTTAATGAAGCTAACAAGCTGAATCGCAATGCTGATTAGTATAAGATTTAACATTTTTGCAATAAAGAGAGGTATCATTGATTGGACTTTGATTTGTTTTAGAGAGGGACGGAAGTCCAATTCACGACCAAATTCACGAAACAGGCTGGCTGTCCATAGTAGCAGTACGCATCGGCTTACGTAAACGTTGATTTGTATATTTTCTAGTATCAAGGTTTAAGATGCAACCGTTGTGATTTAATGCTCTCGAATTTAATGCACATTGCATTGGCAGCAATGCAAATATGTATCTGCCTGTGAACAGAGGGTTTTTCAGCTAAAATCGTCAACGTGTGAGCATTATTATTACGATAAAAATAGCAATACATGAACACAAAAAATTGATTAGTATTATTATATATGATTGATCCGTATTATTTATATATAAAAGGATCAAAACTCGTTAATATACTGAACATATCAACACACTAGAAAAAATGAAGTACTCCAAGGATGTCATCTGACTATCATATATTTATTCATGGGTCATCATCCTATGCAACCGATAAATCAAACTGGTGACAAAATTTAACAGCAGGCAACAATCTTATAGCTAGTGAAAATTTAACGAAAGCCTTAAGCACATAAAAACTATGGTAATTCATGGAAATATGCATGTGAAATCCGTACGTATACTATCGATGTGCTAAGACTGTAAAGGACTACAAACATGTTTCTATAAACAGGTTTCTAGAAAAATATGATTGTTATACTAGCATATGCAAACAAGTAACAGCAATTAGAATTCTACATAACATTGATCTCATCCAACAATCTATGAAATTCGACTGTAAAAATTACAACAAACAAAAAAAGGCTTAGTCTATGAATATACTCTTTTTGTTTACTAAGACTTATATTAACATTGTTAATTTGTTATCAAACAAAAAACGAGCTTTTGCAGTAGTTGAATTCTTAGAGCAAGCATTCTAGTTAAAATTAATTAACCTATAGTCTATTAAATTCTAGTTAATTTAATTAAAATTAATTATTCTTAGAGCAAGCATTCTTAGAGTAAGCATTCTAGTTAAATTTATTTAACTAGAAATTAACCTAATCAAAATTAATTAGAATTTAATTCACTATTAGAGTAAGCATGTTTAACATTATTTGCTAAACAAACGCCACTGATTATTCTGTAGAGTTTATTCGAGAATACCGTGATGCTTAACATTTATCAACGCATTAAATTATAGCATCTATAATTTTGATTTAAAAAATACTACAGATATTAATTGATTGTACCTTTAATGCAAATGAAGCTTATGTAATTATGAATTATCATAGTGAACGTTATAAGATATTGTCTTTTGTATGTTAATTAGTAATTTATTCACCTATTATCATTTTACAGAGATAGTGAAACAAATAGCATATTTCCAGTTTTGTAATTTATTCACCTATTATGAGAAACTGTTTTTTGTGAATAAGTTTTTTTCGGACTTTAGTTTAGATTAGGCCTTGTTTAACTGTTTCATTAAAACAAATTATAAAATTTTGCTTTAAAATAGTTTAAAGGGGTATTTGACATAAAAAATCAAGTACTACCAGCAAAGTAAAGCAACTTTTTTCTGAAACTGACCCATTGCTAAAACTGATCCACTGATATGTGCAGGATTACTATAAAACTGATCCACTGATATGTGCAGAATTACTATAAAATGCATTTATCTCTAATAAACAATATAAGTACCAACATCATAAATGACAGTCTGAATAACCTTTTAGCTGTGTACATTTTCTAGATCAGAAAAGGGGTCAACTGCAAGTACAACCACTGTAGTAGGAATCCGTTATTTTTTCTGTTAACAGTCAAGAATGCGCAATGGACAAGTCATCTGTTTTATTTTCACTGGCATACGGAAAAGGTATAATGTTTTGAATTACACTAACATATTTTTTTTATCTTCATCATATGCAGACATTTTTTGAGCTAGAGTCAGATGCAAAAAACCTTTATTTAAAAAAAATGTGCGAGTCATTTAGGAGATATAAAAGCGAATTGAGGACAGGGTACTACGATAAATTTGATAATGATGAAGATAGGAGGAAAAAACTGTCCTCCAAAAGTTAGCCTAGAAGATTGGGACGGATTCTTGAAAAACGAAGCAAAACCGGGTGCACGCGAAAGAAGAGAGCTAGGCAAAAAAAACAGATCACTGTACAATTATAGTCATCACAGCGGTCATACAAGTCATGCCATAGTAGAACATAAAATGGTACATTCTTGTTTCTATTTTATATTTGTACAATTATAGTCTCCAATTCGTTGGTCCTAAACCACCTGGAAAATCTTGATATCAAATTGAGAAATAATTTACTAAATTGGATAGTTCCACATCAGTGATAAATAGCGGCATGTTTATTTAGCCTTGCCTTTGAATCGGATAATTTTTAAATTGGCATGGTGTGCTAATATGCATAAATGACATATATGAACTCCTCTTGTTTTTTTAATACTTGTTTGGTTGCAGACAAGTGAAAATCCAGAAAAAGAAATCACACGTCGTCAAGTATGGGAGAAAACTGTTATAAAAATCGCGCCTTTGCGGAAGACCAATAAGCAGGATCTAGATTTGCCAATTGTACATCAATCTAATCTGATAGCAATTATTCTATTACATCAAACAAATAGTAAATAACTATAACAGAGAAACAAAGAGACACAAAATATTTATACTGGTTCCACTATCCTCCAGATAGTGTATGTCCAGTCCAAAAGAGAGAGATTTTATTCCACATGAGAGAATTACAAGAGATCACAAAATAAGAGTTTACATATCCAAACATCAATCAGGTTTAACAAGAAGAGACACCATTGGGGATCACTGGCTCCAAGCCAGGATGGGTTTACAAAGAAGTCTACCCCTCAATATATAGCCAGTGCAAATCTATGTGAGTCATCAATTAAATTACCAACATATGGTAATAATATTATGGAGGCAAATTACCATAACAACAAATGTGCATACATAGAAAGTAAATCAATCTTTTTCTAGCATAGTTGGAAGAAATTAATCCCTTCATTTATTTCTCTACCACCTCATCAAATGCAATCAATGCATTCCCACTATAAAAATATTAACTTTCCATTCTTTGCAAATTTGTTCCAATCAATTTGTGATTTTGTATCACCAAATTTAACACTCCACTATGATGCAAAATCACATATCTGCAACACCCCACCTTGAGTCAAATTCTCTTCACATCATAAAACTCTTCAACAGAATTCCACCTTCAATCAAAATCTCATAATGAGATACACCAAAAAATGAATATTTACCAAATGGGTTCCAGCAAAGCCACCCCCATCACACAATTGTTAACGAGCTCAGACTACGTCCCCGCCCGCCAACAAAATGTTGCAAATATCCAAAATAACAAAGAAGGCAGACACCAAAGTAATCTCAACACCGCCAAGACGAAAATTAATTCTCTCAATTAAAACCAACCTCGATTTCAGGGCAATGAGATACACCCAGTCGATTTGAAAGGACTACGACCACACCTCAATTACAAACACAACCCACAGCCTGCAAAAGATGCATCTACCACCTGAGCTGCACCGTGCATCAACCAACGGTCTAAAAAATGTTTGCAATACCACAAGATCTCCATCGTCTTTGGAGATTTCAAAACTCGACATCCGTCTTCCGTTTGACATGATCTCTTCATCTCCGGGATCCCTCGAGCATCATCAACATCTAGACCCTTGTCGATACCATGATCCTCTACCTTAGGACCATAAGCAGTGACTATATTTACCTCTCCACCTTGCTGTGGACTAGGTTCTTCAACCGTCACCTGCCTTCTTCTTCATCTTCTTCCATCTTCCCTCATCCATATCAGAGGGCTTCTTCACAATAAACTTCATATCACATCAAAGTTCCCAGATTGAAATGCTCTTCACTCTCAACATAATCTCCTCCACCAAAGTCTCCTTTTCTCCAAAATAGTAATAGCATAATCACCACTAAATCTACCAACTTTGGTAGAAATAATTGATGCACAATTTAAAACAAATCGCCTCGCTCTGATACCAATCTGTTATGAAAATCGCGCCTTTGCGGAAGACCAATAAGCAGGATCTAGATTTGCCAATTGTACATCAATCTAATCTGATAGCAATTATTCTATTACATCAAACAAATAGTAAATAACTATAACAGAGAAACAAAGGGACACACAATATTTATACTGGTTCCACTATCCTCCAGATAGTGTACGTCCAGTCCAAAAGAGAGAGATTTTATTCCACATGAGAGAATTACAAGAGATTACAAAATAAGAGTTTACATATCCAAACCTCAATCAGGTTTAACAAGAAGAGACACCATTGGGGATCACTGGCTCCAAGCCAGGATGGGTTTACAAAGAAGTCTACCCCTCAATATATAGCCAGTGCAAATCTATGTGAGTCATCAATTAAATTACCAACATATGGTAATAATATTATGGAGGCAAATTACCATAACAACAAATGTGCATACATAGAGAGTAAATCAATCTTTTTCTAGCATAGACGGAAGAAATTAACCCCTTCATTTATTTCTCTACCACCTCATCAAATACAATCAATGCATTCCCATTATAAAAATATTTACTTTCCACTCTTTGCAAATTTGTTCCAATCAATTTGTGATTTTGTATCACCAAATTTAACAAAAACTCATACAAAAAAGGATGGCACCATATTAGATTCAAATTCATCGTACTTTGTAAGTTAAACAATATATTATTTTAAATGATAAGTTGATAATAATGAATTATTATGACATACATGTTTACATGGTTTATCTACTTGTTTTAGTTTAGTAACTTATCAATGCACGTAATATCTCAAGTATTATCATATTTTAGGGTAAAATTGCAAAAGCGAAGGAAACAATTAATGATGACGACGAAAAAGATTTGACATTGGACGAAGACATCTTGTCACAAGTGTTTGGCAAGGATAAAAAGGGTCGGACTCGGAGTGTTGGAACTATGATATCAAATTCACAAGTTAAAGCTTCTACTGTTCCACGTAAACAACTCAAGAAGATTAAAGGAGGCCCGGATAATATGACAACAAGGATGGAGAAGGTGGATGGGAAATTGGAGAATGTGGAGGGGAAATTGGATTTGATTTTCGGCTTTTTTAAAGGATATGCGAATTGAGAAAGTCAGGTACCGGACATTACTTCCAACGAAGGAGGAAGTGGTGGGACACATCATCAAAGTGATGGAAGAACGTCGAATGACAACGCTCGTGCTAATCCGCTAATTTCGCTTGTTTCGACAAATAAAAAATGCGAAGTGTTGAACTTCAATCTAGAGGTCGTTGCAATAGGTTTAGTATGCAATGATTCGACGACAACCATCATACATGGGAAACTTGTACCCCCAACACATGAGAAGCTGACCATGGACAGCATATTGTTACCGGATGAGGCTACAATGAAGCAAAATCATCCTCTTGCTATGAACTTTGGTCATGTTGGAATCGGTGGTTTTTTGTGTCATCCAAAGAGTTTAATTCGATATCTTTAGATGGAGGAGCAAGTATGAGCTATTACAGTTTTTTAGGTTTATTTTCATATTTTTAAAAAGATCTATTTTGATATATATTTTTTGCAGTTGCAACATAATCTTCTGTTCAACTCTTAAATTTATGTCATCTAGATTACTTAAAAAAATACTGCTTGTTAATAGAAAATATTGCTCAGTATTGCCTCATCTGTTACCACGTATCCATTTGTAAGCACATGAATGCTCTATACGTTTAAGACATTCCCATATTGCATGTACACTTCAGATATATTGATCGAGTCCCAGCCTACAAAACTGTTTTTGGACCTCTATAGTCCATTGTCTGCTTTGAAAGAAATTAAACGTTGGCGGACCACCTAATATACTAGTGCAACTAAGCTGAATTTGCCACAAAATCATGTTTAATGAGAAAAGTACCTATCACTACAGACCATCCAACACACAACACGGACCCCAAATAGGATGACTGACTTGAGGTCGGACTTGATTTAGGACGGTATGTGTTGGGCAAGTTGCGTTGAGCCTATTTGATAATACTTGCCTGTGCCTGACCGATCTTCTAATCAAACATTCGAGACGTTTGAGCAGCAAACCATGAAATCTGCAACCTTTAACGACTATAGTATGTGCTTAGTAGGCTAATAACTCTTTTGGTGCTATTGTTACCTAAAAAATGGCTATAGTTACCTATGTTCTGATGGCTGTTGTTTACCCTATTTCTTGACTCTACAGCTTCCCAAGAATTGCGCATATAACTTGATTTTAACCGAGTCCCATTTCAGCTTATAATATACTTTTTCAGATCATCAAAGGTGACCTTCCACTATCCCTGTTTAATGAGAGGAGACCGAATAGATGAGAAGTGTATTATCTTTGAATTTGTTTTAAATATTTATTTTTGTTGTTGATTCGGGAAAAGTTCCAACTTATTTATTAAATAATACATCATGATTACATATATAAAAAATGAAGTAATTTTGTTTGGTATAATCGAAGAACTATATTATTTGAAAATTTGGTAAACAATGAATCACTCAAATACTCCAGTGTGTTTTTATTTTCTTGCCACCATATTAGTCTAACTTCTATTAAATGGTATAAAATTAAAATAACCAAATGATATGGATGATTCGTTATTACACATGTCGTCATGATCAAGACTTTTCCTAGAATGTTTCAGGATCACATCATCTTATTGTGGAAAAACAATTATGCCTGAAATATACGGTGCCTTATTTAATATTGTCATAACTGATTAAAATGCATTTACAATGGCGAAAATTTCATGTTTAAGAAAACTAACTTTATGGAGGAAAAAAGTCAACTGATGATGGAACCATCACTATTGAGCAGATGCAAAAAGAATTTAAAGAAACCACAGGCTTGACGTCTAAAAGCTCTTATACCACTTATTTAATGTAACATTGCATATGGGATTTATGATATTAATATATACAGATATAGGTGATAGGTATGTATTGTGATGAAGTAAATTATATACAGACATAGGTGATAGGTACATAATATTTTTATATAATAAACAAAATATAAACATATAGTGAAGATATTAATAAAAAAATCATGACAATTTTAAAATCATAGATGGAAGAAACAATTTTAAAATCAACATTGCATCTGGTTTACGAAAATAGAAAAATCACCATGTTAAATTGGTTTCTTTTACCATTTTAAAATCACATAACAATTTTAAACCTTTTCAGTCGTACAAAATTGTTCGATTGCAAATAAACATTCAAAATTGTACAATAGAAACTTTTATTTAGTTTAATGTGGCGCATGGGCTTCAGCACACAGACCCAATAGTGATGAAGTAAAATATATAGCCTGCGATAAATTAAGTCTGCTAATACCCCTAGTTTGTATTTTTGACAAGGTTAATCATTGACTGTATATAAAAGTTGAAATTGTGATAGTGGTGATTATGTAGATTGGCGGTGAGGTGATTGTACTTAGTGACAATGCACAGTTTGGTAGCGCCACATATTTGAGAGGACATATCTGTATATACTAAATATACTGTTAAATATATAGATATGCCATGTATTTAAGAGGACATATATACACACACACATACACACATTTAAAACAAAATAAAACAAAAATAATAATTATTCAGAGCAAAATAGATAAGTACCCTATCCTTTTTTTTTGCGTAGTATCCTCCTTCCCTTGAATAATTTTTTTTTCTATTACAAATGCGTATTTGTGTAACCTGATTGGTACAATTATCTGAAATGATTGCCTAATCGTGCACGTTTAGGCAAATAGAGCCTCATGAGACAGATGATGAAATAACTCTTGTAAAGTTATCAAGGATATATTTTTGTGTGTCCATTGACATGCTCTAAGTGTTTTAATAAGTCCACTTTTCAATACTACTGATAGCATGCATGCCATCACAGTTGAAGCTTCTTTACATAGTTTTTACATAGTCTTTACATATATCTTTGCATATTTACATAGTTTAGAGAGCATATCAGGCAGTTTTCCCAAAAAATTATATTGCTTGTTGACTCTGTATACAATATCTAAATTTCCGAACTCAAATACATTAGACATGAATATAGCTTGTGCTGAACCGGTAAATCACTTAACAATATCTTGCTTGCATGCTAATATATATAATGATACCAGCCCCGATCGTTTTATACAGGTGTAATGACCATGATGTCATTTAAAAGCACTTTAAAATACAAAAGTGCCACTGTGGTTAGCAGAAAACGACTTGAGCTCTTGTAGTTAGGCTTACATGGCTTAGTGGAACTTTATATGCATGCCCTCATCCAAATCCTGTATGTTATGCCACTCTTTTAAGTGTGTTGCTTTTGACTGTTTGCACCGTTATGGCTACTGATCTCAAATTTACTTACCAGTTACTTCTTCCTAATTATGGTATCGCAAATTGTCATAACATCCGTTGTTTATAATATAATATATTTGGTTAAGTTACACAAAAGGGAATAAAACATCTGGTTAATGTGAAAACCAGATGATTAAACGGTTTGTTCAGTTTAGAAAATATGATTTGTAGGGACACAGATTTTTACTGGGGCCGCACTATGTCAGATAGATAGCAATATGGTCGCAAACATGAATTAGATATTTTATTTTATTTCAATTAAAACATAAGGAAGTTGATAAAGAAGCTAGCACTATAATGTTGGAACATTTATTAGTAGAATTGAGATTTTTGGTAAAATACTGGAATCGTAGCTTTCTATTGAATGAAGAAAAACAATTAATTTTACAAGTTAACTGAAAAGGCTAATTGGTCAATAAAACCATGATATTGTAATTGTATTAATTACACCATATCTAAACATATGATTTCAGAGCTTATATGATCTTTGTTGTAGTGATATTAGTTAATTTAATCTCATTCTTTGACCTACATGTTGGTTTTAGACGATCATGATGTAAAATTTATACCTATACAATGACAATAATTTAAGCAGCTACTCAACTTCAAACCATATACAAAATAATGCAAAGCGTATATTTCCATGTTGCATCTTATGCTCTGATTTTGTGAACAATACACGATATGTTTTTTTTTCAAGAATCTAAACCCGAACATAACACTTAATGTTTTGATTTAGAAACTTAGATGACTTGGATGGTTAATATGGCGAAAGTAGTAACTAATGTCTTAAAGGTTAAAGCTATTCAAATTGAAAATTAATTTCCGAACAAGTTTTCATGTCAGAGTTTCGACATTGTCAAATTCTATTTCATTTGAGACACTATGAGCAGGACTCTGTTACTAGTCTTTCTTTCATAAACAAATATGTACTCCTTGGTGAAAACGCATTAGTCGGATCAGCACAAAATGAGGAAAAGAGGGAAAATTTGTGTACTACAGGCTTTCTTTTTAAATCTGTATGGATTTTCTTCGGATATAATAATATTAAGATAGCATCTCACCTCTTAAAATAAGTAAAGCTCTATGGTCGGTATTATTTTCACTTTGAATAGTGGAAGCACACTGTATGCCTAATTTGGTAAGCTTTAGTATTGACTAATGATTTACTAACCAATAATTTCCGTTTCAAGTCAAACTTTACTTCAGTCTTGTTTGTTGTATTGTTTTGTGGACGTTGATTTATATAACATATATTTCAGCTCATCATACATGATATTCTGACTTAGATAGCACATAACGCTTCAGAATTGTATAATTATATTTTTATCCTAGTAGATGAGAAATAAAGTGAGAAAGCTCAATTGGTCACTGCTCTTATGGGACAAAGAGAGTAATAATTGCCACACAAGAAAATGCTTTTTAGTTGAAAGAAAATTAGAATGGGCTAAAGTTGCCGAAATATTATGAAGTTTGATACTTCATTTCCTAGGTAACTTAGAGATATTTTTAGGTTGAATTTACTGTAACTCTTTTTAGAATGATCTAACCAGGTCAACCAACTTAAAACATAGAAGTAAAACTATGATATTCATGCAATGATCCTACTATGATATTTTTTAATCTTTCTTTCTATATGTACATGGTAGTCTCTAAAAAAGTTACTGACACCTTTCTGATGTTAATTTTGATTCATCTAGGTTTGTAATTTTGTTTTTGATATTTTTTTATTAACTAGTTTTATGCTTGATTCCTTTTTATCTCTGTACGTTTTATTTTTTGTCACCTTAAGTTTGTTGTTTGGGAGATGTTTAGGATTGTAGGTTGCAGCGTTTTTTTCTTTTCTTTTTCAAAGGTTGAGAGTTAACAGTACATCATTATCAAATGTGTTAACTTATGCCTATTTATTTTGATATTTCTAATATAATAATTTGTCTTAACTTATGTTCCAGATGTAACATAATTTTATAAGGGTCAAGATCTCTAACATTGCCCTTTTCCTGGATTCATCACAGGGAGTCTATTAGGCATGCATAAGCTTGGAGCTAGTGGACATGCTGATCTTCGATTCAAAAAGCTGGGGAAAAAATATTCTATTTCTAAATAGAGTGGCATTAATTCCACAATTGTACTATTATTTTGGTGAAGTTAAAATGTACGGTAAATTGTTATTTAACCTTGTAAGGTACGGTAAACTGTTATTGAACCTTGTAATATTATTTTGGCTACTGCTATTGAACCTTGTAAGGCACGGAAAACAGTTAGAATTTAAAGTATGTAACGGTATATATTGTTGAGCGTTAAATGTTTATTGTGAAGTTTGATTTTTATGTTTATTGATATTTCTTTCGTGGTATTATGTCAAATCTGTAAACGTTTGTACGGAATATGATGTACTAGATGAGATTTTTTTTGAAACACTATCAATTAGCAACGGCTAAAAGTCATTGCTAAATAAAATAATGCAACGGACACAAGCCGTTGCAAACTGAAAATTTGCAACGGCTTTAAGCCGTTGCAAAATTCATACTTTGCAGCGGCTCAAGGCCGTTGCAAAAAAATTGCAACTCAGGATTTCCCAACGGCTTTAGACGTTGCAAAACCAGTTTGCAACGGCCTTAAGCCGTTGCGAAACAGCAATTTTGGTGTAGTGACAGAAAAGGATGAGTTCTATGACTTTTGAAAATTCAAAAGTTGAAAAGATGGGTAAAGTGGCTATTGGTAATTCAAATTCTAAAGAGGTGGCTATTGGAAATTCAAATCATGAACTGGTGTGTTACATGGCTATTGAAAACTCAAATTCTGGAAAGCAATTGGTGGAAATGAAAAAGGAAAAATGGATATTGGATAGTGGTTGTTCGAGACATATGACTGGAAATCCAGAACTACTCAATAATCTGAAATATGAAGATGGTGGATTGGTAAACTTTGGAGATAATTCTAAAGGATACATCATTGGAATCAGCAATGTCGGTAATTCTGAAACTCCTACTATTTCTGATGTTTTATTAGTTAGGAATTTAAAACACAATTAACTATGTATAAGTCAACTCTGCGATAAAGGATATAAATTAAAATTTGAAAAGAATTAATGTTTCATAGAAGACAAGAATTCAAAAGTTATATTGGAAGGAGATAGAAAGTAAAATATTTATGTATTAAGTATGAGAATTTCCAACGATAATTTATGTCTTATGGCCAATACAAGTGATCCCTGGATTTTACATAAAAGATTCGGTCATATAAATTTCAAATATATTTCTAGAGTTTCTAAATTAGATTCAGTTTGAGGATTACCCATAATGAAATTCAAAGGAAATAACTTATGTGATGCTTGTCAATTCGGAAAATTAAAGAAGAGTACTACTTACAAATCATTAGAGTCAATACACATGGATTTATTTGATCCATCTCCAATTCAATCAATAAATCATAACAGATATGTGTATGTAATAGTTGACATTTTTCTAGATTCACTTGGACTTTGTTTATTAAAAATAAAAGTGATACTTTCGACCAATTTAAAACTTTTTCTAAAAGGATTCAAAATTAATTATCACTAAAAATTAAAATAATACGTAGTGACCATGGTGGAGAATTCGAAAATGAGAATTTTGAAAAATAATGTAATAAAAAGTGAATAACCCACAATTTTTCAATTCCAAGAACTCCTCAACAAAATGGAGTAGTTGAACGTCAAAATAGAACGATACAACAATGTCCAAGAACTATGTTATCCGGTAGTAATTTACCAAGGAATTTTTGGGCTGAGGCAATAGCAAGAGCTTGTTATATTATTAATAGAATTTCAATTAGACCTTTGACTCATAAAACTCCTTATGAACTTTTATATAACAAGAAAACAAAAGAATAATATTTTAAAATATTTGGAAGTAAATGTTTTATACTTAATACAAAAGATAATTTGGACAAATTTGATTCAAAACCAGATAAAGGATTTTTTTATTGGATATTCAGAAAGAAGCAAGGCTTATAGAGTTTTTAATACTCGAACGAACACTATAAAAGAAACTTCAAACGTATCTTTTGATGAAAACTATAAAAGTATAACTCAAAACAATGAAGATGATTGTGAGATGAAATTAATGAAATAAAAAATGAAGATAACAAATCAAATAAAAGAATTAGATTACTTAGAGACCATCCTATAGAAAATATTTTAGGAGATATTGAATCCATTGTTAGAACTCGTAATAATTTAAATAATATGAATAGTACTGCATTTATATCAACTATTGAACCCAAAAATCCAAAGGAAGCTTCTTCCGATGATTCATGGATACTTGCTATGCAAGAAGAATTGAATCAATTTACTAGGAATGAAGTATGGGAACTTGTTCCTAGACCAGAGGATAAAACAATTATAGGAAGCAAATGGGTCTATAAAAATAAAATGAATGAACATGGTGAAGTAGTAAGAAATAAGGCACGACTAGTAGCACAAGGATATACTCAAGAAGAAGGAATAGAGTACGATGAAATTTTTGACCTCGTAGCAAGACTAGAGGCTATTAGAATTTTACTAGCTTTTGCAAATTATAATAATTTCAAATTATATCAAATGGATGTCAAAAGTGCATTTCTAAATGGATTTGTCAAGGAAGACGTATATGTAGAGCAACCACCACTATTTGAAGATGAAAAATTACCAGATCATGTATATATACTGAAGAAGGCGTTATATGGATTAAAACAGGCTCCTAGAGCTTGGTATGATAGATAACGAAATTATTTATTACGATCAAACTTTGAAATAGGAAAATTAGATAATAATTTATTTATCAAGAAAAATAACAAAGATATACAACTAGTACAAATATATGTTGATGACATAATTTTTGGGTCAACAAATGAAAAAATGAACAAAGAATTTTCAGATATTATGACCAAAGAATTTGAAATGAGTCATATGGAAGAATTATCATTCTTTTTAGGTTTACAAATTCGGCAACTAAAGAATGGAATATTTATTAATCAAGAAAAATATGCAAGAGATTTAATTAATAAGTACAATCTAACAACAAAAAATAGTAGACCAACACCCATGTCAACTAATATTGCTTTAAGTAAAGATGATACATCAAAAGATGTTGATCAAAAACTATACAGAGGAATGATAGGATCATTATTGTATATAACCGCGATATCAATCACAACCTAAGGAAACTCATTTAACAGCCGTAAAACGTATTCTGAGTTATGTAAAACATACATCAGATTTTGGATTACTTTATCCTAAGAATGATTCATTCGATCTAGTTTTGTACTGTGATGCTAATTACGTGGGATGTAAATCTGATCGAAAAAGTACTAGTGGAGCATGTCATTTTCTAGGGCATTCCCTTGTATCTTAGTTTAGTAAGAAACAAAATACTGTATCTTTGTCAACAACTAAAGCAGAATATATATCTACTGCTTTGGCGTGCTCACAAGTAATTTATATGCAACAAACCTTAAACGATTTTGGTTTAAGTATAAGTAAATCACTTATATACTGCGATAATACAAGTGCTATAAATATTTCTAAAAATCCTACTCATCATTCGAGAACTAAACATATTGGTGTGCGACATCATTTTCTAAGAGATAATGTAAGTAAAGAAAAGATTTCACTTGAATTTATAGAAATAGATAAACAGATAGCTGATATATTAACCAAACCATTAAATGAAGCAACATTCACTAAATTTAGGAGAGAATTAGGTATATGTTCATTAAGTGAATTAGAATAATTAAAGTAATAATATATATATATATATGAATAAGAAACTAAAATAAAGAAACTTAAAACAATACTATGTCGACATGAATTTTATGATATGTCAGCATATAACTGAATTTTTTTAAAATTAATTCCCACCAAAAGTTAGTTATTTCAACTATATAAATCTTTTAATTCGACTTTTCTTCTTCATTTTCATTCTTCTTCTATGTAAAAACTCTAAATTAAAAATTAAAGTGGCTTCTACTAATCCAAATACTCAAAAACAACTCTGATTCAAACGTTGGACATCCGAGAGTCCATTTCAAAGATCTACGCTTTCTAGAGTGATCAAAATCGAAGAAAAAATGGGGTATTTACTGCAAATGGTGGCTGAGATTCAAGTACTTCAAATTAGACTAAGTCAAGAGCAAAACAGGCAAGGAAAAGTAATGAGAAGTCTCTTGAAGTTTATACTGGATAACAAGACTAATCTGATTATCATCAATGATGATAATCAACCAATGGAAGAAGAGGATGAAGCAGAAGAAGAACCAGAAGAGGAAGAAGAAATGATGGAGGAAGAAGAACAACAAGAGACACAAACAACCATTACGGATGAAGATGATAACGTGAGTGTGTAGGAGAAGTTCTATTTGACGAAAATGGGAATGTGAGTGAAAAGAATGGAGAATTCTGTCGCGATTATCCAAATTGTCCAATTCACAAATCTCCCATTGTCAAATAATTAAGTGTTTAAGGATTTTCTAGATTTCGTTTTATTACGTTCTTATGTTATGTAGAATATATATAAATCGATGTACACGTGATTGTTAATAAAATTGTCATTTATGGTTAATATAGTTATAACCTTCTAAAACGTAAATAAATATCAAATTAAGGGGGAGTATTTTTATTATGGATAGTTAATTATTTTCTATTTAGAGAATTATACAATTTAGAGGGAGTAGTTTTAGGAGTATTACTTTGGTTCTAAAGTTGTATAATTTAGGGGGAAGTATCTTTAGGATTTGTTTTTGATAATGCCAAAGGGGGGTAAATTATTAAATATAGGCATAGTTAGTTTTTAGGATTCTTACAGACACAGGGGGAGTATAGAAGAAACATCATCAAATAGGTAGATACAGGTATGATATTTTATAAACTAAGGTTGTCATCATCAAAAAGGGGGAGGTTCTCGGAGAATGGAGTTTTGATGACAACAACCTTATTTCAATTATCATTGATTATAAAATATATGCTAACACTTTTTGTATAGAATATATATATATATATATATCTGTGTGTGTGTGTATGTGTGCAGGAATTATATACATGAAATATTACTGAAGGCTGTACAGTTATAAAGATGATAGAGATTCAAAGATCAGAGAAATTTCAAGTCTCATGAGTAATCAAGTTTTCAAGAGTTCAAGATCAATATAGTTATAGAGTCTAGATTTTGTAAGACTCTAAATAACACTATATGTTCAAATTCGAATTCTAATTTTCAAATTCTGATTTTCAATTCTATCCTCAATCCTCTCTATTTTATTTTTCTATTTTATTCTCAATCCTCTCTATTTTGTTTTTCTATTTGTTTCTATTTTTATTCTTCTTTGTTTTTCAAACTTAAATTTTTATATACTTTATATTTATACTTTATATAGCTTAAAACCTTATAATTTTATAAATATATTTATATAGTTTGAAAGTATGTTTTCATATGATTTTCTATCATATAGTATTAATTTACAACACTAGAATTTTACTTAAGAATTTACAGAATTAGTTTTATATCAAAACACTTGAAAATGCTTTGAAAATAAAAAATGTACATAGGTATGTCAACATAGCAAAAAGAGCATGTCGACATATAACAGCTATTTTTTCTAATTTTGAAGGGAAGTGTCTTTTCACTTTTTGAAATGCTTCAGAACCATTGCAACCCTTCGTACTCTATAAAAAGAGGTTACAACCAATTTTTGTAATATATCTTCTTATCTAAATTCATACTCTTTCATCCCACCATTATTCTTAATCATTTTTATGGATTTTACACTTATACTCGACAGAATTCGATTCTGTTTTGATAAAACTTCTTCTCTCTACACTCTCTACTCTCTGAATCAAGTGCTATTGAAGAGTTGTAGGGCTGTTTTGTAATTGGTTGGGTTGAATAAACCTTGTTGTGAGTCAAAGAGGAGTCGGTGTGTCCTTGTGGACCGTGAAATCAAGGAAATAGGAGTCGATGTGTTCTTGTGAGTCGTGAAATCAAGAAAGTTGGAATCGGTGTCTCCTTGTGAGCTGTGAAATCAGGGAGGGTGTAATTGACTATTGAAAGAGTAATAAAACTCTGCACAATCTAGCGTTGTGCGGGACTAGATGTAGGAGTAATCCGAACCAGTATAAAATCCGGTGTGTTCTTTCCTTTTCTGTATTTTTATTTCTATTTATCTTATTTGTGTTTGAATCTGTGTCTGTAGTTGTATTTTTGTTGTTTGGATTCATTCCATGATTCTCTTTAGTTTTAAGTTTTGTTTAAATTCTTAAAAACACTATTCACCCCCCTCTAGTGTTTGTTTTGCCTTAACGATCCATTCCGCAGTCCCTAACAGAGTGTCTGCTTGGCCTCTGACAGGCGCCATAACCTCAAGGTATCTACGGAACCAAGCCGGTATCTGAACGCCCTCGGGAAGATTCAGTTCCCCAGCATGCTGAAAAGAAAAGAGAAAGGGCTCAAACAGAGAATCGAAAGATTTTTATATGGCTTTAAGGGATATGTTTTTCAAAAACAGACCTTTCTTTGAAAACATTTTCATTTTTGAAACGATTTTAAAAATCTTTTATCCGATCTTATAATCTACAGCTCTGATAAAAGATGTGACACCCCACGTTCGTTAATGTCACTCTTTATCAGAATGCATAAAGTTTCATGAAGTGTTATATGTAAACAGACACATAATTACACAAGATAGATATAAAATAGAAGCGGAAATATAATACTTTATTTTCCAAAAGAAAATACCGTGGTCCAAAAATCCAGTTACAACATAAGTCTGAAATACTGAAAACCAATTACATCAAATTAAAGTATCTTCCTTATACTAAAACCATTAGAGTACATAAATATAAATCCACAGTCCCCAAAAGCATCCATAATAGGGTAGACAGGTAATCAAAGCGATACATCTTAGCAAAGCAAAGCAAATCCGACTCCAAGTAGAACAAGTGAGAGAGAGAGGGTCCTAATCAAGCCTGAATATTCCCACCCTGAGAACCTAGGGGGATAAGGAAGAGAGAAAAAAAGGAAACAAAATGGGTCATGCATAAAGCCTAGCGAGTCCAGTGACTTTTAACATATAAAGAGATAAAAGTAACGAGACAGTAAATAAACTAAATGAGAGATAACAACAGTATATAACAGGTATAAACAGGACGAACAGGATAAATTATGCTTCTCAAATACTTTCTCTGCACCAATACTAGTATATCGCATTAAGTGTTTTTCAACTACTTAACATAAACAGAATGATCCCAACATAGCATAAATGGTAGACTTAGGTGTACTTCTAGCAACGAGTTTTACCCCAAACAGAATAGCAGGTACCTAAAAAGAATATAACGAGTGTTACCCCCAAACAGAAATAACAGGTACCTAAATAGAAATAGATGTACCCTAATTACTACCCCCGTGATCGGCTCCCTACCACATAAATACCCTGTGCCGTCCCCACAGTAAGGTGTATTACTTCCTAAAGTGGCAACCACCTGAAGGGCAAAGACCTATTTACAGGTGTTATGGCATCTTGTTTTCCCAGACAGACCAGACCCATGCATGCACGTGACCTCGTTGGAACGCGCCATCAGAACACCCCATCCCAAATGAACCTCTTATAATTAGTCTCAGTAAGCGTGCCCCGACCCCTACCTAGGGCGGGGTCCTCTTTTAATACCATAACAGGTTACTGACTAATATGGGTCTCACACAACAAATGACACAAGCACCCCTAGACTTGTGTCCCAAATCAACTTGGCTTTATATAGGTTAAGTTTACACGGGTTAATAGTGTCCCTACAACCACACCAGATTAACAAGTTTACTTAACCCTCCCAATAGATCGAACAGTATACATAGGTGACATACAGTTTCAATTACATGTTCCCTTAATCTTTGTATTAAGCCTACATGTTTCCATATTCATATACCCCATATTTCAGTTATATTGCATAATCTTAGTTATTCCCCAAACTTTAGTCATATTCATAATACAGGTTATGCCCCCAAATTACCGTTCCCAATCATTCCCAATTAAACCCAGTTTTCGTACGCACTTTTCAGCGTTATCGGCCTAGGCTCGAAGGTAGCCTAGCTATAAAAATAAAAATAAAAAGAATGAAGGAGGAAGAAGAACAGAAATAGGCATATAGAAATAACTGAACAAAATAGGTGTATAGAGAATTTCATGTCATTATAGCAGATCTGTTTAAACATTAATTTACATCTTAACAGGCATAAGTTTTAGATCCGGTTTATTAACAAGTCAAGATTACTTGTTAAATATTTATATATAAAAGCAACATGAACTCACAGAGACTGGATTTAAAGAACTGAAAAAGAACGTTGATGTTCAAGCAGAGATTCTTGTATACGTATAAGTCGTTATTGCAGAAGAATAAGCTAATTCAATCCAAGTTGGGGCAACATCTCGTTGTCTCCATTATTTTGGCTTAATAAAACAATAAAAATGTTGTCCTATTTATAGCCTACTGCCAACGAATCTCGTTCAGAAACAAGTCCAGATTCAGGGTACGAACCTGGATGGATCTGGGGTGGGTCGACCCTGGGGTTGACACCCCCTAGTGTGGGTCGACCCTAGGGTCGATCCCCATGGAGCATGGATCGACCTCCAACGGGTCGATTTCACGCATGTCTTCCCGCTCTTCGATTCTGATTTATTTTGGACTGGTTTTGCTTATATATATATATCTTATATGTATACGAACTTCAAACCTTAATATCTTCTTCATACGATGTCCATTTTACGCAAAGTCAAGGGTCTATCTAAAGTAGAATTATGAGACGAACGCAATGGTACAGTTCGTTTCCCTTAATTCCCAATATTTTATTAATCATTCTTTAGTTTATCATTATAATGTCCTTTAAAATTATAGGGTGTTACAATTATTTCTCTAGATTACTTCATCATTGTTTATTTGCTTGATTTTTATTCTTTTGAATATGGCCTGATTAAAAGGTTAGATAACATTTGGCCCCTACTTGTTATAACTAAATCAATTTTGATGGGTCGCTAATGCCGTATCTTTAGCTATTATTGATCCTCAATATGACAAATTGTCTGATTCCCTAGATTTTCCAGTAAACTAGAGGTCATTCAAGACTATAGTAGTGAAGATCATAAGCCCTTATGTAACAACCCGTAATTCTATAACACTAAGATTCACAAAACAAGGCAGAATTAAATTCTAAAATCAAAATCAAGGGAAACGGACTACGCTATTGCGTTCGTCTCGGAATTCTGCATGAAAACGAGTCCGAGTTTGCGTAAATCGGAGTCCGTATGAGGAAGATATGGCCTCCGGAAGATTCAACAAAGTTCAAATTTCAAAACAGTTCAGAAAAACAAGTTCGAAATTCAAAAACAAACCCAGATTGGGCTGGGCGGGAATTTTCCTGCCCAGGGCACCCAGGTCGACTGGGTAGTCGACCTGGGGCACCTAGGTCGACTGGGTAGTCGTCGACCTGGGGGTCGACCCCCCCTGCTTTTTCCAGCTTTCTGCACCTGGTTCGTTCTGATGTATTTAGTCACATTTTCTGCCTAGGTTCGTCCGCCTAACACTATATAAACAGCCCTGGTCTTCTTCTCTATTCACAATTCTTTTCTATCCTTATGCTGCCTCTGAGAAAATATATAAATAAATAATATATATAAAATAAACCAAGACGAGGAAATGCAGCTAAAAGATTTTCAGGAAGAGGTTCAAGTCAAGCTAGGATTCAAGAGGAGGTTCAAACGACTTCAACGACTGATTTTCTACGAATCATAGCAACACCATCTTTCTATTCTAATCTAATCTCTGTAAGTCAGTTATTTCTAGATTTGAACGTTTTCTTTGTTCATGACATGAAATTAAAGGAATAAAAGAGCATGCCAATCCTTTCTATTCGAATCCGTGCCTACTCTTTGGACCTAATTAAGAACTGTTATGATTCGATGACCAATTAGACCTTGCCTATGACTATGAACATCGCCTATGACTATGAACATTGCCTATGACTATGAACATTGCCTATGACTATGGACATTGCATATGACTATGAACATTGCCTATGACTATGGACATTGCCTATGACTATGAACATTGCCTATGACCGTGACTGTGACTATGAGGATTATTTCCTTGACTAAGCCTATGCCTTTGATTAGGAAATTTAAACTATTGCCTATGACATAACGAGAACATCTGTGACTAAACACCTATGATTCATGACTAGGAAAGTGTTGCTTAAGTTTTGTGACTATAAAATTGGGTTTAAACCCGATTATCTATTCTGTCTATTCTTGGTTTTCTTTGGTTTTAGACCTTGGGAATTTACCTATTAAGTTAGGTCTACCCATGTTCTGAACCAACTCTGTCTATTCTTGGTTTTAGATCTTGGGAATTTACCTATTAAGTTAGATCTACCCACGCTATTCAACCTACGTCGTAATGCCTGTGAACTACCATCTTAGGCCAGTTGTTATGTCCGTTCTATCATGGCATTTTGGTTCATTCCCTTTTATCAACGAATCTAGCTTTATTTACACTCTAGATTGAATCACGAACGGTGGGAATACGATTTGGGCAAAATATGAAATTTACCAAAACATAGTTATAAACTTGGAAATTGGCATAAATTGGAAATATGTACTATGGCATGTTCATAGAAATGCAAATTGGATGAATTTGACATGAATTATAGATTGTGTAACCTGAATCTAGTATCGACGTGTAAATCTAGCACTCACATGAATAGTGAACTAGAGTAATAAGTCTAGTTTGACATGAGTTAGAATGTTGAATCGGAATTGGATTAGCTAATTTGGCACGGTAAGTATATTGGCATAAATTTGAAATTGGCCATAATTGGGAGTAATTGGCAGGTTTAGCAAAATCATGGTTAGTGACACTAAATTTGGTATAGTTTACATACCAAAAAGCATAAATACGATTTAGAAGGGGAAATGGGCCATAAGAATGAATGTTGACAATTTACATTAAAAGAGAAATTAGGAAATAAGTAAATTAGGAATAATTTACTTGTAGGATTTGTCCTAAATGAGAAAAGGTAAATTTAGACAAATTAAAGGTTTATTAACGACATCTCTTTTAATGGTACACCAGAAAGTTCTAGGGTGACAGAGAGGATAGTGTCTAGGCTTGGGTTTGGAAAATACAAGTTTCCTGCTCTCCCTGGCTATCCCTAACTGATCCGACGGACGGGATGGTTACTTTCAAAACCTGATTTGAAAATTAGTCAAAACCCTTTGAACTAGAAAACACGAATAGGCCTAACCCGAGGTTAGACTGAGTTGCGATGTAAATCTGCCCGGAACCAACCGGCACATCCGGTAATCGCAACAATATCTGTCTAATGTGAGTGGTCGTGGCTTTAATCTATTTAATTAAAGCTAGAACAAGAACGGTAGGTTTAAGTTCACTAAGACACTTAACCAATTCAACATGATAACCAGACTGGTGGGTGGGGTTAGGGCCATACAGTTAAGCTAGAATGGGAGGGTTAAGTCCATAGGAACACTTAACCAATTTAACACAGTTAAGCTAGGATGGGAGGGCTAAGTACATAGGGAAACTTAACCAGCTTCACATGGTAACAAGACAAGATTTGTAGGGGTTAAGCAACTAAGGAAACACTTAGCCAAATTAAAATGTTAACTAAACTAGAAGGTGGGGTTAAGTAAAGTTAATACACTTAGCCAAATTAACATGTTAACTAGACTAGAAGGTGGGGTTAAGTAAAGTTAATACACTCAGCCAAATTAACATGTTAACTAGACTAGAGGTTGAGGTTAAGTAAATACACTTAGCCAATTTGATATGTTAGCTGGACTAGACCGTAGGGTTAAGTAAACTTGAACACTTAACCGTCAGATTGTGATAAAGGAATAAGGCTAAGTCTAAAACATGAAGGGATAATACTTAACCATTAATAACATGATTAGTTAAAACAGACGGGCAAGGTTAAGAAGGAACACTTAACCAATACAGGATGAATGGGTAGGGTTAAGTAATAAGAAATACTTAACCAATATAACTTGGTTTGTGGTAGGGTTAAGTCAACGTGAATTGCTGATGACACTTAACCAGCTTAACAGGATAAATGAAGAGGGTTAAGTTAGATTGAATTGACTAATGACACTTAACCAATCCAAATTGACGGGAAAGAGAACTAAGTAGTAATCCTTAGTTAAGAAAACAACGATTCTGGAAACTAAGTGGTAAACCTTAGTTGACAAAACTAAGTAGTAATTCTTAGTATAACACGAGGAGGAGCGAACATCTGATTAAAAAGAAGGCTCCAACGAATTGGGTTACGAAGCCCGAGGCTTCGAGGGGACGTGAGGGTACTCTTGGTATCCCTCTGTGAGGCTGCAGATGATCTGCCTGGGCCCACAGAGGTTAAGGTCTGCGTAGAAGAGCCAGGGGTATGCCTTGGTTGCAATACATGGCAACCTAAAGACTAGGATGGACCGGCGTGATTCGGCGAGCAAACGGTAGCCCTGTGATAGCAACTCGTCGTCTACCATCCATCTTGAGTCAGTCGAGATACGTGAATCGGAAAGGCGGAGAACTCCAAAAGACCATATACTTGCTATCTAGTTATGGGTGAGGATGGCCATAGGATAGTGGGGGCACCGGGGGCCGGCGTATAGTTCTCATTTTTCAAGGTGTGCCTTTCATTAGTTGAGGGAGGGGTCAAGTGGGAACATAGCCACTGGAATAAAAACAGACCTTAGCATCTGCATCGGCAGATATCTGAAAGCTCCCGACCGAGTTCTGTATTCCTTGATTTGCCCTGACACAGGACTCGGGCCGCACATTACAGGACATGTGCATCTAGACAAGCGATAGCGATTCGCGATACATGCGTGGGGAAGTGTAGGAACCTATACCACTCTAGGTAGTGTGTCCTAAACTTGGGGGCATCGTTCAACAGGTAGCATAATCCCTAGTTGGACTAGGTGGCATAAACCCTGAATCCGAGAAGCATTCAGCAGATATCGTAAACTCTAATTTAGAAAGCATTTGATAGAAAACCCTAGATTAGATCTAGGTAATAAATAATAAATGTATGCTTGAAGGCAATGGAAAATACAGGGATTGGGATCACGTTATCGTTACTAGTTGGGACACTAGTTAGGTGGTGCAGAGATATAGAAACCAATATAACAAGGAAATAGCGAAGCGGCGAAAGTATTAGAGCATATCCAGTTTATCTTAGCTTAGTATATCTTGTGCTTATCTTGTCTAATCTTGTTGACCCTATCATCATGGTGTTATCTTATGTTCAGTTAATTCATGTCATTTTGTTTTCCATGTTCACATGCTAGAAGTTACTGAACTTACTCAGGCTTTATGTCTGACTCTGTTTTTCTTTCGTCTTCTTTTCTTCCATTCCCCCCCCCCCCCCAAGGTAGTAAAGGAGGGAATAGTATTGCTCAGGTTAAGTTGGACTGCCACTCTTCCCAGCTTGAAGATTTGTCGAAGTTTGCTTGGATTCTCTTTTCAGATGCTATGGCTGGCTCTTGCTAAATAATTGGGGAATATAAATGTTGTTTTATGCTTCTTTATTTTGTAAGACAGATGATACTCTGATATTGTAAAAGAATCATTGTACAAACTATTTTATCAATAAAGAAAAGTTTTATTTTCCGCTGTTTAATTTCTGTCTGTCTTGTAATTTATCTGCAACTTTTACCCTAAATGCTCCACAGAACTTAGTGCATTCCCTTTGTGAGTGGCACTAACGGACGTGGGGTGTTACACCTTATCTAATTATTAGTCATAAACGATCATTTTGTGTTCTCTAGGAATTGTTATCTTGGGTGTTGTATCACGAATCAGAATCATCCAATGTTCAACTGGGAGTTAGCAACCACATGTTGAAATTAATGGCTTGATTCATGCTAAACTATAGTTTTAAGGGTCAATTGGCACTCAAACCCAACTCTGAATTCTGGCTTCTTTGGGTCATGTAATTGACAACCAATCTGGTTCTTGGTCACTATAGATTGTTAGTTGAAATATCGATCCTTTTAGATCATTTGTATAATTTGCTGCCTTTCTGGACTGATAGTCAAATCCACAATCTCTTCGAATCATTATTGAATTTATAGGCATTTCAAGCCGATAATTAAGTCTTGAATTCTTCGGACCATCAATCTGGCCATCGATCCTTCTGGATCATCTGTTTCATGATTGGTCTTTCCGGATTATATCTTTATCTCATCGTCTTGTTTTCCATCCAATATATGATCTAACCTCTTCGAAACCTTACTAAGTCTATTTTTCTTTCCAACAAGGAGACCCAATGTCTAATAGAGTCCAATCCATTTACTCTGTAACAATGGGACTTTCTTCGAACTCTCTGGACCTTTATTGAGCTAGATTCGCTTGCTCTCAGGTAAGAGGGATCACAACCAAGAAAGTTCGATCCATTCATTCTTCGATGAGGGGACTCACTTTTCATATAAGTCTAATCCACTTAGTCTCTAGTAATGGAACCTTCACCTTATGGTTATTGTCATATCTCTCAAGACAAGACTATCATGATTCATATTAATTGTCATATTTAAGTGGATTCCAATAATCAAGTATCTATCTACTAGATCTATATCTGACATTAAAAAATATTAAGTCAAACATCATGATAACCACCTCACTAGGCATTACATCCTAGCATAGCTCAGTGCATATCAATCGAGGTTCCATGTATGAGCAAGTGGTTCGATAATAATATTTCAATTTCTTATCGAAAACGAAGATAAAATGTATGAACCAAACCTGATTATTTACCATCCCAATCAACAGATGACTATCCTTAAACTTGACCCAATGCCACTTTCATTCACTAAGGATCATGATTGCTCTTGTTCCATCACTAAAAATCAATTTTGCATGCATTATTACAATTGAATGTTTCTAACCTATTCTCTGATTAGATCTTGCATTTGCTTGGAATTATTTGTATTATGTCCATCTAGTTTATGTCATAAGAAACATTTCCTAGATCCACTTTTGATCGGTAGGCTCTCTCTTCACTGGCTTTCTACAAGGTACCTGCCTCTTAGTATCAAGATAATCCTTTATGTGTTTCGTCTAGTTCAATGTAATAAGAGAACTTTTATTCCCTTTTGTGCCACTTTGGTCCTTGAAAGCCTTTATTCATCTTTCATTTTCATTTATTATTACCAAATCATGCTTTAGATGGTCCTCCGCCATCTAAAGAATTGACATTTTTCCTTACAATTTTAGCATCCTCATAACGTAGGCATCTCGTATCCTCATGATAGTTATTCATGAGATCCGTTAGTGAATCTCGTTCTAAAGCAGCGTTAAAATATAGGCCATTGGCCACTCTTGAAACTCCACCACTCGAGCTATTGATGGTTCCAACCTAATAACAACTTCCATATCAAAATTTGAGAAAAAAATAATCTCGAGGGTCGCTCCGACCCTAAGCTTCATGCTTGATAGCATCATAACATTCTTGGGTCATTAAAAATGGACCTGAATATGTTTCATGAATATGTCCACCAATTCGGCCTATATTTCATTGGAGTCGTTTCCCACCGGACTAAACCATAATGTCGTCGAATCTGCTATATAGAAAGGGAAATATCATCCTATCACTTCATTAGATGCACCCAACATTTCCATATGATGGATTTACCTCTTCAATGAACAATTAGATTCTCCTTTACATCATACGCCTCCAATGTTAGCAGATTGGAATCACGTAGATTCATAATGTAATAATGTTTGAAGTGAATGAACTTCTATTCACATCCTCCAAGCTTCAATAAGGTAGTCCATACCTCATTGCTCATTTCAATAAGTTTGTCGTTGCCGTCTAAAGGAACTCTTAAATTTACATTTTCATCCTGCTACATGTTCTTATATGGGAATTATAGCACATATTCCACTAGTCATGCGTCACTATTCTAATTCATGATCAAATGCTCAACGTTATTTCCTGGATATGCTCCGTTTCCACTTAAGTTAATATGATCCATGCCCAGAGAATAGTACCAATTTGTGTTTGGGAATCATTATTGTTTCATACTACTCCTTTAGGTATCGCTCAGGTTTTCCCTCTTCTAGTCCTAAGTGCATTTTCTTTGGGTTTCGGCCTTTGGTGTTATTTTAAAGCCATTCAGTCTGTTCTTATTTTTTCATTTTTCTAGCCAAATCCCTCCATTATCTCTTCCTGGTGAGTTATCATCATTTCTTGCATTCTCGTCATATTGTTTCCACTTTGTTTATCTTTATGCAGATGGAAGGGGGCTAGATCCTAATGACGCCTCTTGGTTGCATCCTTGTTAGTTTCCTCTACCTGTAATCTTCCTAGTTGATTATCTCATCATCTTAAATCTTTTTAAGTCTTAAGTCACCGAATTCAAGTAATTTTTTAGTGAAAGCACTGAAAAGTTAATACCAAAGTGATGTGTGGATCACTTTAGGAGGTTATTAGCATGCACATGGTTTTATCTCTTGATTTTGTTTGATATGTGAGTTTGGCACTTACCGCTCTGAATTCTTACTTGCTTTTCTATCAATTCAATTTGTTAAACTAAGGCCTGTTTAAAGAATAGATAATAATAGGCAACACATATTCATGGTTATCATAAAAGTTTTGAAGATCGTAAGCAAGAAGGATGTAATAAGAATTGATTTTCTACTAATTTTTTTCATTTTATGTTGTTTTGAATTTTGCATTTGTTTATAGATAACTACAAATTAGGGATGTGGTTATTCATAATGGTTACGAGTGAACTATTATCAAATTAAATATTATTCTTATTAACAAAAATATAATATGAACTAGCTGCTTTTATTTTAACTAATATGACTTCAAAGCAGTTTGAGAATTAAACTATAATTCGTATTAGTGAGAGAGTTAATTGCATATAAATTCTATATGATACTAATAAATTATTTAATTAATATCAAATTAATTGATTGCTTTTATTTACCATTTTACCATAAAAATCTTAGTAGAAAGCTCAATGACATGAAATATTTGATAAACAAATAAATATAAATTAAAACTATAGTTATTCATTTGGTAATAAGTAATTTTTTTAAATATTAAGGAAGATATAAAACATTATTAGCATGCAATAAACAAAGGGAATTATTATTTTCTACTTCTGACCAATTTGTGTTTAGAATAATTTTAGAATTATATTGCAATTCATTTTGATGAGAGAGCTAATTATTTGTTGAGTCTATTTAGCTTTTTATTTATTTTCCTATATAAGTAATTAGAAACATTTTAGATGTGTAACTCGATAAAAAAACATGAAATAAGAAATGCTTTGAAAATTTTAAAATTGTTTCCAAATATGTGAGAAATTTGTGTATTGAACAAAATTTGTGACATATTAGCTTATTGACAATTTTAAGATATACTTCATTTCCTTTAATAAGATTACCATTAAAAAAACAAATTGAGTATAAAAATAGTTACAAATAATATCTATCAATAGACATTCCAAACAAACGTTATGGTAACACTTATGCATTATTTAAGGACAACACCATAATTTACATATATTTTCTTATTTTTTAAGGCAAAAATAATTTATTCAATATGTTTTAAATGCAAAAAAAATTCTTTTATTAACGTAACATTTATACTGGGTTACAAATATAATATTTTGTTGATGTTGGATGTATAAATAATAATGCTACAGGCATTATACTGACATATAATTACATGATATTTTAATGATTTGTTTTGTTTATTATATTGTTTATATCACTCGATCTTATAGTTAATTTCAATGCGATGTAGCGTAACGTATTTTCATGTGTATCCATAAGTATTTCACATGGTGATAATCAACTTGCTTTGAATTATTCAAAATTTTATAATTTTTTCATTCATTATGTAGTGGAGATTATTTAAAGTAAATCCTAGAATTATTTAGTTGTTCCAATAAATTGTTTTTTAAGTGCAGCTTCTTTTTCATGGCATTAGAGTAAATGAAGAGTAACAGAATCGACTACCCATGACAACATTAAATTGATTTATTAATTGGTAAAAGTGGAAAGAGTCTCTTGTGCACTCACTTGAAAGAATAAATCTATTTGATTTACCTCGATGTTCAAAAATAATATAATACACAATGTTTATTTATTTATATTTCTCATGCTATGATATGTTATATCAATTCGGAATATAACTTCTAAATTTGCTAAATATATTTTAAATTAAATTAGTATTATTTAGTCTTAATAAATGTACTAATATAAATGTTAGAATATGGTTTATTTATGTCAATTTTGAAACACTTACACATAAAATGATTTCTTTATATCATATATGAAACGCTATAATCATACTTAATGTATACATATATTTACCCATATTATATATGAGAAAAATCAATATTGATCTTATGCATGTCTTAATCTACTAAGCATGTTTACTTATATAAGTTAGTAAATTAAGAATAATTTACGTTTAATGTTTATATTTTATGTATACATCCATTATTCTCTAAAAAGTTCTTATATTATGTGCACTTTAAAATTACCTAAGTAGATTTATTAATAAATATTTTCAATCGCGTTAATATTTTTTTTAATAAATTCAATCCATGAACGTACACTTTCATCTTCACATAACTGAAATCTAAAATATATCCCCAAATAAATTATATGATGAACCTCATGTATGCAACACGAATTCACATTATTTATTTTTAAAAATAAGAAATAATATAAAAAAATTGATATAGAAAAATCGGCATAGTGACAAACTTTAAATTAAAAATTAGATTAAAATACAACAAAAAAAATTTAACTGAAAGACAATGCTAATCATAACTAGCATTTTATATAGTCTAAAATTTAACATAATGCTTATTATAACTAGCAATTTGTATAGTGTAAATTTTTAAAACAAAACTTGTCATTCAACATATTTTTTTTATGTTTGTGAATCTTTCTAGTTCTCCCTTTTTGACATCTAGTTCCCATTATATGTAGCGTACCGGGAATTTCGACACTCGAATAAAGAATTTATACATCCCGTGTCCAAACTCAAGTATCGAAACCCAGAAAGCTAGGAGAAAGAAATAAGAGGGTGAGATAAGAAAGAAAGAAATATTAGAATGGAAGAATAAGAAGAAGAACCATGTAATGACCCGCAAATCCATAACATCGGAGTTGACTATATACATCATACGTCCAACCCAAATATCACGAAAATACGAAACATTTTTTTTGGGAAGAAAGAGGTAGAAGAAGAACAGAAATAACAACACAGAATCTCACATCACAGCGGAACAAAATATAATATATCAAAACTTTTGAAATACAAAATTTCAACTGTATAACATACACTTATCAGAGTACAACACTTACAACACAGCGGAACAAAACTCTATATAACTAACGCTGAAGCCTCCTGCTCCAAGCTCCTTTAGATAGATCTGTAAAATCCTGAACTACTTGACTGCCCGTACAAATTTAGGCACCCAAGAGTTTAGGTAGAACAAAACAAAATAAACTCCGGGTTAGTCATGGGACTGGTATGAGTAAACAGTTTATAACAGTTTCAGAAACTAAATGATATCTCATAAGACCACGCCGTATTACACGGAACAGGTTTTTCCCTTATGAGAATCCAAACACTTGATTTAACTTTCAAGAATCCCTTTTGAAAGGAACGATAGCTTTATATCAAAACTCCTTTGATATTATAATAGTGTCTAAATCAAGTAAATACATTCTAGTGGGACGTTTGCATCTCACGTTCCACATATGTAATATACAATCAAAACCGCAAGCACGTATTGGGTAATGGATTTTCAACTATGACAAGGTATGGAGCCACCTTCCGCTGGTATATCTCTAAAGGAGAATACACCGAGTTCAACAAGAACATCTTGCAACTCAGCTACACATGACCGACCACTCATTTGGTTTGAGTGTATCAAATGTATATCACCAACGGTTGGGATCAGCAACCGTTTCCCGAATGGGACAGCATCGACAATAGTTTTTTTTAGAAGTAAATGAAACTCTAGATCAGGTGATTATACACCCTAATAGGTGCGACCTACATAGTCATACTGCCTGCCCGATTTCTGTCATTTACCGGTTGATGAGGCTTGAAGCTACGCTTTATCATCACACCAGATTCACTTCGAATGCCACATTGTCAGATCCATCGAAAATCACTAATTGACATCTACAACAGTACATTATGTATTAGCTAAAGAAGTTTCCTTCTCAGCTTCCACTCTTAGTACAGTTGAAGAAATCAATGTACGTGACCTTTCTGGAAATACTCTGTCAGACATTCATCCATACAAGTCACCCAGGAACAGGATGAATCGAAGGCACAATTTCTATTAATAGAAAAAGTCCTTGCACTCTACTCCGTCTTCGATTATCTTTATTTAATCTGATTCGCAACGCTACTGCCAATACGGAGTGGTTCTTCGGATAATAATCCAACCGGTCTCTCCATATTGACAACGATGGTCAAAAACTTCGATAGTCTGTGATTTAACTATCGAATAAAAACAAGTGTTTCGATAGTCGATGATTTAACTATCGAAGGAAACAAGTGTTCATCCAAACATCCAATTATCAAACAATCACTAAGCCCTTAATTAATATTCCATTAATTAAATCACTTCTCTATTTTTTATCAATATTTGTTAACTAAAGATTTTCAATAACCATATTGGCCTTTTACGTTATTTGGAAAACATTTCTGAATATCGCCTTCCTTTATTTTCTATACTTAGGAAATATTTATTATTCTATTTCCAAGCTTACATTTATTTGGATTAAAACGGATGTTGTGTAAAACATCGTTACAACAACCCAAATACTATATTCAACTAACTCTTATTCAACATTGATCTTCGAGCCTGAAATCTTACTGTTTATTTGTTAATAATGAAATCAATCAAGTTGGGGTATAACTACCTCTCAGACCTCGACTGAATCACATGTATAACGTCAAAACAGATATGACTACTTACTCGAAAAATCAATACCATACAACTACTTCTTCACTTTTAAACACATATACACAATCTCTTTTTATTCTTACGAGGTTTTATTCTTATACTTCCTTTTTGATTATACTATTCTATTTCTAAGTTCGTTTCCTTATCGACTTCTATATATATCGATACGCCATAACCTCCTTTGTACCAGAAGCTTCGGGATTTTTCAAATAGCCTCCCATGGCCCTCACCAATCCAAAAGAAAAGGAAAAAGCCAAGCGGCTAGCCGATACGGCGCATAAAATCTCATATATGAATTAAATACGTACCTTTTCGTTGGGCACTCTATTTATATACCTTCTAACACTTTATTCCAAACCTGTCTCCTGTATGTCTACACCTGTCCAATCTATTTTAACTATACCAATCGTTTTAACTCAATTTGTTAATTAAATCTGTTAATTAACTTCTTAGTCTATTCCACTTCTATTTATCCAAATCTATTATCTTCTATTATTCAAATCCTATAATATAAATCCCATTTGAATTCTCTTTATTCAAATTCTATATTATAAACCCCATTTGAATTCTATATTCAAATTCTATAGTTAAACTCCATTTGAATTCTATTATTCAAATTCTATAGTTAAACTCCATTTGAATTCTATTGTTCAAATTCCGTATTATAAATCCCATTTGAATTCTATGCCTTATTTAAACAACGTTTATAACTTCACTTAAAATCCCACATTTATATATTTATAAACAAAGTTTATAAATTCAATTCAAATCCCATATTTTCATTTATAAACAAAGTTTATAAATTTGATTCAAAAACCTCCTTTTCATTTATAAACAAAGTTTATAAATTCAATTCAAATCCCACCTTTCATTTATAAACAGAGTTTATAAATTCAATACTTGTTCATATATATTCAAAACAAGTTAATAATTTCTATAGTTCATTTAAAATTCAAATTCTATTTATAAAAATAGAATTCCCTTTTTAAATCTCAAATACCTTTTTCGATATTTTTATAAATCAATATTCATCCCCAGGGATATTTTAAACAATCAAATCAACCAATTTTCAATCATTTGATTTTTAACGCATCATATATGAATATATATGAAATCAAACAAACAACAAACAGATAATATATTTTTGAGGAATCCAGTTGGATCCCTCCAACCTGTTTTCCTGCATCCACAGACATTAGCACATAAATAATACCCATTCTGCTTCGTGGCAGGATATCGCAGTATGAAGGTCATCCACTAATCATAGGGTGGGGCGTATAGGGTAATCATCCGCTAATGATACCGCGGGCATCCGCTAATGAGACTGCGGGAATCCAACCAATCATCAACCCAATATATATATACATATATATCCTAAATAACTAATATATATTTTAAAACAATCAGACAGCATTCAAACAAGCACAGACAATTATTTTTAACTATATAAAAATAATTCTGAATAAAAGGTGAGATTTACTCACATTTGTTTTTATTTGTCGCTTTTACGATCTGGTTCCGCTGAACTTCGAACGACATTCGATTCAGATCTTATTGTTACTCCAATCGAAAAGCTTGTGCGGAACACCAAAACTCAACTCCAAATTCATTCATCGATTACTCAGAGTTGGCTTCATCTTCTCCCATCCTTCACGCCTAACCACTTCAACACACTTATCCTACCAATTTATATAGCTTCCAAATATTGATTATTTTAATCCATCACAAAGCTCTCAGCAAATCATTTTTCACTAAAATTCCTACGTACTCAAACTGTTCAGTCAACCCAACAACAAACCAACTACCATACTAAAATCAAAGTTAACCCTAGACTTTCCAGATCTGAACTCAATTCAACATATTTAGTTCTCGTCTTCATCTACTAAGGCCACCATCCATGGTTAATCCACTACTGAATATCATAATTCTCCTCTGAACATGAGCGCTGCTAGCTCAACCACCCTCAGCAACCAACGCTGCTTCCCATCCCCTCGTGACCTCTTTGCCTCATCGCGATCTTCTAAAACTCACGAGATGTGAACGACGTCGACCCCCCTTTACTGTTGCGCATAAAAATCACGAATTCTAGGTTTCGTTTGCAACTGTCGAGCTTCCATTTCAATTTCGATATCTAAAAATCGAAAGCCCTAGATCGATTTCTACTTGAAATCTGTACCTCCAAACTACAGTTCGCACCATCCAAATGCCATCGCAAACCCTACTGTAGAAGTCTCGACTTCAGATGTCGAGACCAAGGAGCAAATCGCGGCCTTCTATTCTTGTATACTCGAAGAACTGCTCGACTTTGAATTGTATTATCCTTTTTTTCACGAGTTGATTTTTATTTTGAACGGGGAAAAAGAATCGAAAGCAAATGGTTTGATTTAAAGGAGTCATGGCCATTTTTTCTTAGACTTTGAAGCTTTCGAATTGAATTCATATAGTGAACGATGGAAAGAATGAGGAGGAACCGGCTTGTTAAATAGAACAAGGGAAATGAAATGTGGTTAAGAAGCTAAGTAAGTGGTGTATCCAGGGCCACAGGAAATTTTTATATTTATTTTTAATTTAAATTTGTTTTTAACCGGATCCGTTAATTTAAATTGTTACGTTGATTTCAAACTCCTTTTTGAACACAACAAGTGGCATTCCTAGGGCTATACCACTATTCTGAACACATTGGGATAGGCCACGAAGTCCAATTCGATCTTCCGGAACAGATATTAATTTAAATTGATATAAATTAAATTTCAAACCAATTAATTTCTTCGATAATAAATTAATATTATTCTTCTAATTCAAACAGGAGTTTGAATTGATTTTCTGAACCGTTTCTAATTCAGTTTCAACTTCTCAAACTGACGTATTACGATAATTTAATATATTCGATATTAAATCGAAATTGATTATTAAATTAATTACTCAAATATAAAATTCCCTTTCTATTATCAACTCAATATTTAAATCCATATTAAATATTTTAAAATTTACCCATAAGAATCCGGGTCATTACAATCTTCCCTACTTAAAATAATTTCGTCCTCGAAATTGCTAAGGTAGGAAAAGTGCTACAAACCCATTTATCTTTTTAAAACTTATTTATGTTGATACTCAACATTTCAAACTTCCTTACGTCTCTCTTTCGAATAAATCCCTATTCGATAACTCCTCCCTTCGAATAACTATATTCGATAATCTCTCTTTCGAATAACTAGATTCGAAAACCTTTCTTCGAATAAAATATATTCGATTTACTCTATTCAATTTACTCTATTGGATTTAACTCTTATCGATTAATCCTATTGGATTAGCTCTTTTCACTTAACTCCTTCCGAATAAGCTATATTCGATAACTCCTTTAACTCTATTCGAATAACTATATTCGATTTAACTCCATTCGCTTGACTCTAGATCGCAGCAATCACAATGGTTACGCCTGATTCCCCCAGGAAACATCTGACTGCCCTAGGCTATCTGCAGCCCTGCGAATTACGCTAGCAGTCGTACGAAATGGCAACTTATCCTGAGTAACTATGGTTGACTAACTCTATCTCAATAACTATATTCAATCAACTTAAATTGAATAACAAACATTCAATTTAAATCCTAATTCGATTAACTATGTTCAATTAACTCTATCGGGTTAACTCTTAATTTGAATAACAAATATTCGATAAATTCTAATTGAATAACTAATATTCAATTAACCCTACGGATTAACCCTAACCGATTAACTCTAACTGGTTAATTCTTTCTCTAATCGATTTATTCTAACTCTAATCGATTATTTCTAACTCTAATCGACTTCTCCTATTCGAATAACTCCTATTGGATAATGTTTATTCATTTATAAAGATTTACTTTTAGTAACAGTTCTTCACTTTATAAATGTTCTCTTTAATAACGTTACTTCACTTATACAGGTGTTGTGTACCCCTTCTATTTAAAACTATCGGTGTTAAAAACCAATATCTCTTCTCTATATAAGTTCATACTTATATATTCCATTTATCGAATGATAAATATTTAATTTAATTTAATTTATAAACTGTTGTTTATAAATTAATCTTTTCTATTTATCTGTTAAAAACAGATTTCCACTTTCTAATCATCTTCTAACTATTCCTTTGATTAAATTCTATTTATTTAACAAATAAATATCTCATTTATAACATTCTATTTATTTTCTATAAATAAATATTTCCATTGAATCTTTTTGTAAATGTTTTTACAAATATTCCCTTTTAAATTCTATTTGTAAATGTTTTTACAAATATTTCTCCTTCTATTTGTTTGCACATAACTTCCTTTGTATTTGTGTTACAAATATATTTCCTTTATATTTGTTTTACAAATATATTTTCTTTTTCACTCTTTTGGTTTTTCCTTTATTCACACCCAATTCATATTTCATTCACATTGACTTTACTCAATTTATTCATTTCGATCCATCTAACTTGCTTAAGTTAAATTTAATTTCAATCGTTCAAATTCCCACTAACTAGTTGCTAATTAACCGTTTTGCCTATTTCACCCTTTTTATTTGAATATAACTTGTTCAAATATATGTCAACTTAATTATAAACTAATCTAATTTCAACTCGAGTTATATATTCGTTATCGAATATAAATTCTCAATCTCTTTCACTTATCCAAAAACCCAATTTCGATTCAAATTTCCTTTAACTAATTATTCTCCAATTTAGTTAGTTCTATTTAACCCTTTAAAATATGATTTTTGTCTTAAAAATCATTTCACTTACTTCACTGGAGTTCATGTTTATTTTATATCTCCAATCTGGATTTTTCTAATGCCAATTCGGATTTTATTTCCTAAAAATCCTTTTATTTATTTGATTAAACCCTTATGGTTTTATAATGGTTCTGGCGCTGCTTTTCTAAAAATTTGATTTTGACAAAACACAAAATCTATACGACGAAATCCATATTTTTCTCTTTCATTAGAAAACTATTGTTCAACCGGTCCTGACGATTCTTGTTTCAAAGAATTCCGACTTCAATTGAGTTCTGTATATTAAATTGAAGTTCGAATCGCTAATTTACGAACTACCGCGCTATAGCAAGCTCGTTTTAATTATATTTATAAATATAAACGTTTTAACTTTGTTTATAATAAATTCAACTCCATTTTGATATATTTTTAATATATATCAAATCCATTTCATAATCTTCCCGATCTATTTCACTTCTAATATTCAAATCCTATATATTTACAATATTCAAATTCCATTTGAATTTCTTTATTCAAACTCTATATTTGAATTTCCCTTATATTTGCAATATTGAAATTCCATTTGAATTCTTTATTCAAACTCATTTGAATTCCTTTGAATTCAAATTCTATTTCACTTCTATTTGAATTATATACATATTCAAATTCCTTTAATTTACTTCTATTTGAATTCTATATTCCAATCCCCATTTCAAAATTCCTTTGAAGTAATATAAATATATACATATATTTATATCTATCTCAAATTCAAAACATTTGAATTTTCAAACAACTTGTTTCTTTCAAACAAATTTCCATCAAAACTTTTCTAAGGCAGTAATTCATCACTTAGAAACTCGAAAATGAACACTGATGATGTTGCGACCATCATCAGAATTATTTCCCAGCTACTGAATGAGTCCAGTGCTATATTACTTGATATTCATTTAGAAAAATATTTTCCAAACTCACAGGATTTTAAATTCTTAATTCTGGTTGGAATTCAAATTCAATTTATCTCATTTGTATATTTGATTTCATATACAAATTCCATTGGTTATATATATAACTATTTCAGTTTTATAATCTCATTTGATTATAATCCTAACAATCAACTCAACCATTTAAAACAATATCGTGTCCAATCTTCTGTTCAAGTGTTTATAAACTCCTATCGACATTGTGGCGTCCCACGATTCGACCAAAATTCATAATTCACTCAACAGACAAGTCTACACAATATAAAACGGTTTTTATATCAAATAACAAATACGCGCTCTCGTATATATATACACTCTACTCATTCTAGGGTACTACTGACCCTATCTCTAATGAGCACAATTCCACAAAGCCTAGGCATTCGCTCAACCTGGCTCTGATACCAACTGTAATGACCCGCAAATCCATAACATCGGAGTTGACTATATACATCATACGTCCAACCCAAATATCACGAAAATACGAAACATTTTTTTGGGAAGAAAGAGGTAGAAGAAGAACAGAAATAACAACACATAATCTCACATCGCAGCGGAACAAAATATAATATATCATAAATTTTGAAATACAAAATTTCAACTGTATAACATACACTTATCAGAGTACAACACTTACAACACAGCGGAACAAAACTCTATATAACTAACGCTGAAGCCTCCTGCTCCAAGCTCCTTTAGATAGATCTGTAAAATCCTGAACTACTTGATTGCCCGTACAAATTTAGGCACCCAAGAGTTTAGGTAGAACAAAACAAAATAAACTCCGGGTCAGTTATGGGACTGGTATGAGTAAACAGTTTATAACAGTTTCAGAAACTAAATGGTATCTCATAAGACCACGCCGTATAACACGGAACGGGTTTTTCCCTTATGAGAATCCAAACACTTGATTTAACTTTCAAAAATCCCTTTTGAAAGGAACGATAGCTTTATATCAAAACTCCTTTGATATTATAATAGTGTCTAAATCAAGTAAATACATTCTAGTGGGATGTTTGCATCTCACGTTCCACATATGTAATATACAATCAAAACCGCAAGCACATATTGGGTAATGGATTTCCAACTATGACAAGGTATGGAACCACCTTCCGCTGGTATATCTCTAGAGGAGAATACACCGAGTTCAACAAGAACATCTTGCAACTTAGCCACACATGACCGACCACTCATTTGGCTTGAGTGTATCGAATGTATATCACCAACGGGGGGGATCAGCAACCGTTTCCCGAATGGGACAGCATCGACAATAGTTTTTTTTAGAAGTAAATGAAACTCTAGATCAGGTGATTATACACCCTAATAGGTGCGACCTACATAGTCATACTGCCTGCCCGATTTCTGTCATTTACCGGTTGATGAGGCTTGAAGCTACGCTTTATCATCACACCAGATTCACTTCGAATGCCACATTGTCAGATCCATCGAAAATCACTAATTGACGTCTACAACAGTACATTATGTGTTAGCTAAAGAAGTTTCCTTCTCCGCTTCCACTCTTGGTACAGTTGAAGAAATCAATGTACGTGACCTTTCTGGAAATACTCTGTTAGACATTCATCCATACAAGTCACCCAGGAACAGGATGAATCGAAGGCACAATTTCTATTAATAGAAAAAGTCCTTGCACTCTACTCCGTCTTCGGTTATCTTTATATAATCTGATTCGCAATGCTACTGCCAATACGGAGTGGTTCTTCGGATAATAATCCAACCGGTCTCTCCATATTGACAACGATGGTCAAAAACTTCGATAGTCTGTGATTTAACTATCGAATAAAAACAAGTGTTTCGATAGTCGATGATTTAACTATCGAAGGAAACGAGTGTTCATCCAAACATCCAATTATCAAACAATCACTAAGCCCTTAATTAATATTCCATTAATTAAATCACTTCTCTATTTCTTTATCAATATTTGTTAACCAAAGATTTTCAATAACCATATTGGCCTTTTACGTTATTTGGAAAACATTTTCGAATATCGCCTTCCTTTATTTTCTATACTTAGGAAATATTTATTATTCTATTTCCAAGCTTACATTTATTTGGATTAAAACGGATGTTGTGTAAAACATCGTTACGACAACCCAAATACTATATCCAACTAACTCTTATTCAACATTGATCTTCGAGCCTGAAATCTTACTGTTTATTTGTTAATAATGAAATCAATCAAGTTGGGGTATAACTACCTCTCAGACCTTGACTGAATAACATGTATAACGTCAAAACAGATATAACTACTTACTCGAAAAATCAATACCATACAACTACTTCTTCACTTTTAAACACATAAACACATTCTCTTTTTATTCTTACGAGGTTTTATTCTTATACTTCCTTTTTGATTATACTATTCTATTTCTAAGTTCGTTTCCTTATCGACTTCTATATATATCGATATGTTGATTTCTGACTACCAAATTATCTTAAAAATATTCTAACTCCTTAAATTCCCGGAAAAATTTTCCATAACCTCCTTTGTACCGGAAGCTTCGGGATATTTCAAATAGCCTCCCATGGCCCTCACCAATCCAAAAGAATAGGAAAAAGCCAAGCGGCTAGCCGATACGGTACATAAAATCTCATATATGAATTAAATATGTACCTTTTTGTTGGGCACTCTATTTATATACCTTCTAACACTTTATTCCAAACCTGTCTCTTATATGTCTATACCTGTCCAATCTATTTTAACTATACCAATCGTTTTAACTCAATTTGTTAATTAAATATGTTAATTAACTTCTTAGTCTATTCCACTTCTATTTATCCAAATCTATTATCTTCTATTATTCAAATCCTGTAATATAAATCCCATTTGAATTCTCTTTATTCAAATTCTATATTATAAACCCCATTTGAATTCTATATTCAAATTCTATAGTTAAACTCCATTTGAATTCTATTATTCCAATTCTATAGTTAAACTCCATTTGAATTCTATTGTTCAAATTCCGTATTATAAATCCCATTTGAATTCTATGCCTTATTTAAACAACGTTTATAACTTCACTTAAAATCCCACATTTATATATTTATTAACAAAGTTTATAAATTCAATTCAAATCCCATATTTTCATTTATAAACAAAGTTTATAAATTCGATTCAAAACCCACCTTTTCATTTATAAACAAAGTTTATAAATTCAATTCAAATCCCACCTTTTCATTTATAAACAGAGTTTATAAATTCAATACTCATTCATATATAATCAAAACAAGTTAATATTTTCTATAGTTCAATTAAAATTCAAATTCTATTTATAAAAATAGAATTCCCTTTTTAAATCTCAAATACCTTTTTCGATATTTTTATAAATCAATATTCAAGCCCCAAAGATATTTTAAACAGTCAAATCAACCAATTTTCAATCATTTGATTTTTAATGCATCATATATGAATATATATGAAATCAAACAAACAACAAACAGATAATATATTTTTGAGGAATCCAGTTGGATCCCTCCGACCTGTTTTCCTGCATCCACAGACGTTAGCCCATAAATAATACCCATTCTGCTTCGTGGTAGGATATCACGGTATGAAGGCCATCCACTAATCATAGCGTGGGGCGTATAGGGTAATCATCCGCTAATGATACCACGGGCATCTGCTAATGAGACTGCGGGAATCCAACCAATCATCAACCCAATATATATATATATATACATATATATCCCAAATAACTAATATATATTTTAAAACAATCAGACAGCATTCAAACAAGCACAGACAATTATTTTTAACTATATAAAAATAATTCTAAATAAAAGGTGAGATTTACTCACATTGGTTTTTATTTGTCGCTTTTACGTTCTGGTTCCGTTGAACTTCGAACGACATTTGATTCAGATCTTATTGTAACTACAATCGAAAAGCTTGTGCAGAACACCAAAACTCAACTCCAAATTCATTCATCGATTACTCCGAGTTGGCTTCATCTTCTCCCATCCTTCACGCCTAACCACTTCAACACACTTATCCTACCAATTCATATAGCTTCCAAATATTGATTATTTTAATCCATCACAAAGCTCTCAGCAAATCATTTTTCACTAAAATTCCTACGTACTCAAACTGTTCAGTCAACCCAACAACAAACCAACTACCATACTCAAATCGAAGTTAACCCTAGACTTTCCAGATCTGAACTCAATTCAACATACTTAGTTCTCGTCTTCATCTACTAAGGCCACCATCCATGGTTAATCCACTACTGAATATTGTAATCCTCCTCTGAACATGAGCGCTGCTAGCTCAACCACCCTCAGCAACCAATGCTGCTTCCCATCCCCTCATGACCTCTTTGCCTCATCGCGATCTTCTAAAACTCACGAGATGTGAACGACGCCGACCCTCCTTTACTGTTGCGCATAAAAATCACGAATTCTAGGTTTCGTTTGCAACTGTCGAGCTTCCATTTCAATTTCGATATCTAAAAATCGAAAGCCCTAGATCGATTTCTACTTGAAATCTATACCTCCAAACTACAGTTCGCACCATCCAAATGCCATCGCAAACCCTACTGTAGACTTTTCGACTTCAGATGTCGAGACCAAGAAGCAAATCGCGACCTTCTATTCTTGTATACTCGAAGAACAGCTCGGCTTTGAATTGTATTATCCTTTTTTTCACGAGTTAATTTTTATTTTGAACGGAGAAAAAGAATCGAAAGCAAATGGTTTGATTTAAAGGAGTCATGGCCATTTTTTTTTAGACTTTGAAGCTTTCGAATTGAATTCATATAGTGAACGATGGAAAGAATGTGGAGGAACCGGCTTGTTAAATAGAACAGGGGAAATGAAATGTGGTTAAGAAGCTAAGTAAGTGGTGTATCCAGGGCCACAAGAAATTTTTATATTTATTTTAAATTTAAATTTGTTTTTAACCGGATCCGTTAATTTAAATTGTTACGTTGATTTCAAACTCCTTTTTGAACACAACAAGTGGCATTCCTAGGGCTATACCACTATTCTGAACACAATGGGATAGGCCACGAAGTCCAATTCGATCATCCGGAACAGATATTAATTTAAATTGATATAAATTAAATTTCAAACCAATTAATTTCTTCAATAATAAATTAATATTATTCTTCTAATTCAAACAGGAGTTTGAATTGATTTTCTGAACCGTTTCTAATTCAGTTTCAACTTCTCGAACTGACGTATTACGATAATTTAATATATTCGATATTAAATCGGAATTGATTATTAAATTGATAACTCAAATATAAAATTCCCTTTCTATTATCAACTCAATATTTAAATCCGTATTAAATATTTTAAAATTTACCCATAAGAATTCGGGTCATTACAAACCAACACAGAATCAGAGTCTCACATCGCAGCGGAACATAATATAATATATACATAGACTTTATTGAGAATTTAAAATAAAAACTTACAACCATTAGTGTACATCAACACGTCTGGATAGTTATAATAACCTGTCCTCATACACAACACAACGCGGAATAATAACTATTTAATATCATACGTCTGAACTCTTCCAGCTCGTTTCTGGACTTCACAACATCCGATAACTTGAACCTGTAAAACCCGGTCTAACTTGAGCATTTACAAACGTCGGATCAGTCTGGTGAATCATCGTGAGGAAAACTCGCTAAGTTTATAATACCATTCAACTTGATTTTAAAGTTAAAACATTTCTTTTCGAAGAAAAGGATAATTGTAAGACCAATCCACACTTAAACACGGACGGTTTTTATCTTGCGATAACCCAAAACTTTTTGAAATCATATCTTATTATGTTATTATAATAGTGTCCAAACACAAATAAATATCAATCTTGCAGAACGTTTGCATCTCACGCTCCACATACATAATATACAATCAAAACCACGGGCAATTATTGGAGATTGGATTCCGACTATGACAAGGTATGGAACCACCTGCCGATAGTGTATCTCCAGAGGGGAATACACTGGGTTCAACAAGAACATCTTGCAACCCAGCCACACATGACCAACCACTCATTTTGCTTGAGTGTATCGAATGTATATCACCAACGGTTGGGCTCAAACCACCGTTTCCTGAAAGGGACAACATCGAATAGAATAAAGAAGGAAATAATTTTCTCTAAATATGTGATTATACACCCTAATGGGAGCGACCCACTTAGCCATGCCGCCTGCCCGATTTTTGTCATCTTCCGGTTGATGAGGCTTGAGGTTATAACTCTTCTTTTAGAACATCTGGCCACTATTCACTTTTGAATCCCACATCGCCCATACAAGTCACCCAGTGTAACACCCTGCATTTTTAATATAATTAGAAATGTATATATGCATGGAAATATAAATAATGGGGATGCGCAATTTAAATTAATGGAATAGACGGAAAAATTAATATGTTAACGATATATGTAACAGAAGAGGTAATAAAATAAAGATACTTAATTTAAATATCAGAAACTAAGTAAAACGGACATCACCATTGCGTTCGTCTTGGAATTCTGCTTGGGATGGAGTCCAAGTTTGTGTAAAACGGATAATGTATGAAGAAGTTATGAGCTTTAGAAGTTTATATACACACAAGGCTCATATATATATACATATAATAGTCAAGCTTATCTAGAACCTAGGGACCCATAAGGGGTCGACCCAGGGGTCGACACCCCTAAGGGGGGGTCGACACCCCTAAGGGGGTTCGACCCCCTCCAGATCCGAGAAAGATACATCGTTTTGTACGTAGCAGCTATTTCTGACCAGGTTCATTGCCTTAGAAGCTATACAAAGGACCCTAACCCTATTGTTTTCTTGACCTAAACTAATGGCGACGCTATGACGCTGCTCCAACCTAAAATAAATTAGATTCTTCTTCTTCCCCAAGCAATTCTTAGATCTAATCTCTTCTCTTCCTCTCCAAATCTGTTCTTAAAATAAAAAGATAGATATAGGATTCCTCTACTCCAAAATAAGAGAAAAGAATTCAGATGCCTGGATCTATGCTGCGCAAAAAGGGAGAAAACCATGGATCGAATCTAGAATTGGGAAAACATAAAAGTGAATGGATTTAAAATACATTTTTTGTATAATAATGGATCTATCGTTCCCCATTCCCCATATACACATGTAATGAATCTATTGAAAGATCTAATCTGGTAAAACCTATGCCAAATATTATTGTCATATGCTTAATTATGATCAGTCATTTTATGCCTACGTTGGGTTTCCTCCTTTTATTCTTCCCTTTTTATTTTTATATAGCTAGGCTATCTTCGAGCCTATGCCTATTGTGAATTTATGCGATTGAACGATGTTGAGAATAAAAGGGAAAAGGTTAATTTGGGTATTATATGTGATTGGGAGGTTTGGGGGCATAACTTATAATGGGATTTTGGGAATAACTTTGATTGGAATCATAAATATAACTATGGGCATATGAATCAAATTGTAATTATGAATGTAAATTGGGATTATAAGTTGAATTGGGATTATGGGCATAACTATACTTGGAATTATGAATAAAACTATGGTGGGATTTATGTATATAAATCAAATTGAGAATATAAGACTGCAATTTGGGGCAAAAACTGATGGTTGGAATTTGGGGCATTATTGCAATAAAATATGAACAATTGGAAAAGTTTGGGAAAATATGTAATAAAATGCAACTTGGCATGAATAATGGAAATTGATTTGGACATAATTGGGCGTAATTGTATACGTAGGATTATTGGTATAAATTGGATTATAATTATAAGCATAAAATTGAATTGGAATTTATGGGTAATTGGGAATCACTATAATCCATTATTTGAGATTATGTATGAACTAAGATAGTAATAATGAACGCCTAAGACATGAGGTTAGATTCGAATTGCGGTATAAGACTGCTCGGAACCGCCCGACACATCCAGCAACCGTAATTTGGTAATCTAATGTGAGAGGTCAAAGGCAGAAATTAGATACGTAATAACGCAAAGACACGAGGTTAGATTCAGATTGCGGTATAAGACTGTCCGGAACTACCCGGCATATCCAGCGACTGCAAAATGGCAATCAAATGTGGGAGGTCTTGCAAGATTATGATTATAATGAATTAATGAACACTTAACCAAGATAAGAATGTGGTAAGACATGGATATAATAAAGGGGTTAAGTGGGTAACATGGGTAGCATGGATAATTTGATAAATTAGAATACTTAACGCAATTAATTCTGTAATGGTGTTACGGACCCGTTGAATTGAGTATGGGTTAAGTAAACGTGTTAAAGAAGTGGGGAGGGTTAAGTTAATCTTAATTAATTCCAAAATGGGGAATGATAATAATAACCTATTATGAATGAATTTAAGAAAGGGAAACGATAATAGGTAGGCTTGTCCAAGGGACAAGTGGGAATTATAACTTATGGAATAAGGTAAGTTATAGCGAACGATGGAGAAAACAGAATAACTTATGGAATAAGGTAATTATAAGGAATGATAAGGGAAGATGAAATAACTTATGTAACAAGGAAATTTGTACTTAATTGAAGATTAAGTAATCTATAAAGGCAAGAATGAATCTACAAATGAAGATAACATAAGTTATATGAATGACATAATAGAAGATTGGTTGAGTTGAGTAATTCTCTGAGTGTCAATCTGATGTTGATTTCGGTCTTCGGGGTTGATACTTAGGGAGTTATTCTCTTAACCAATGTATATGTGAACTAAGATGTAATTAATTATAAATTAAGTAAAACATGTTATTATAACCATAAGAGGGATAATTATTAGATTATGAGAATAACATGTTGTAGGCTTATTAATGAACTAAAATGGATTAAGTTATAAATTGAATTAATAAGCGAGGGTAACTTGGTAAAATTGAAAAAGAAAGTCTATGTGAATGAGAATAACCAAGTTAAATGAGAAAATTGATGAGGTGGCGCAAGCGCGTAATTAATAATTAGACGTACGGTCTAATGGCATATATAACTAAAGCACTTGAAGCAGTCCGTACGTTATAGGATGAATAGCCCAACGAGGTAGATCATCATGGTGTCATAAGGCACGAGGAGAGCGCACGTTCATTATTCTGGCGGCTCCGACGGACTGAAAGGGGAGGCAGGCGGCTTTCTGAGATATTAAAGGTGCTCCTGGTAGTCCTCTGTGGTGGTTTAGCTTCGGGCTAAGATTACAGAGGTTGGGTCTGCGTGGAACTACCAGGTGGGTGGGCCTTAACTGCACAAGTAGGGGGCAGTCAGAATGTTGTACGCGGTGGCATTAAGGGTGGTTCGGCGGTTGCCTCAGGCGGAGATGGAGGGTCAAGACCAAACGATAGGAAGATCGTCAAATGCTTGTCACCAATAGCCTAAGAAATGCAAAAAGACAAGAGCTAACCCCTAGAGATTGCTAACCTTTGATATCAAGGGACGGGTGCGGGGAGACCCCACATGGATGTTTAGATTGTTTTCTTGTTAGGGCTGGTCGCTTAGCTCGTGTGGTCTTTACTAGTTGAGGGATGGGATGAGGTGGGGCCATAGCCATCATAGAAAAACCAGACCCGAGGGATATCTGTACATTGGACACTCTTAGAGGCGGGCCCGTACAGATATAGAAAACCTCCTGACCGAGTTCCGTGTTTCTGGTGTAGCCCTGCCACGGAACTCGAGTGCACAAGTAGAGGTTATGTGTAGTAGAAACATCGAGTACGATTGATGATATGTACGTGGTAAAATTTAGGTACAACCGTGTCTGCTCTGAGCGGTGTATCGTAGACTAGAGGGCATTATTCGATGATGAAACCTAATTCGATCGAATAGTTCGAGGATATCAGTCAGTACGCTTACATAGCACAGCGATAGTGGTTCTATGCAGATGTAGCGTTGTATGTTACTATGACATAGGATGAGGGACTACGCATATTACGGTGGCGATACGGAGGAGACCGTGTGAGTGGGGTACCACGGGGTATACCTCAGTTTGGGGTTGCTACATATACATTATATTAGGTTGATCTACTAGGGGGTTGATGGGTGCGACGTGTGTGTGAAAGCATTGAATGCTAATAACACAGATAACCTAATAAATGAGAAAATGTAATTGAACAGTATATGTTGGATTATTCAAGAGGTGTAGTTTAAATTCAATCACACAGAACTTATGTCCTGACCCCCTCCTCATAACATTCACAGGTTAGGTACATGACAGAGGCTGTATAGCTTTGGATACTGGTTTAGCAGTATTGTTATTAAGGTAAAGCCATGTTTTAATTATATTTTGTTCCTTCCGCTGTGAGATGTTTTCCGAACTCTGACATGTTTTATGTCTCTTTCTTTTCTACAAGATACCAGAGCAAAAAAACACGGGTTTCGATGGATTGGGTTTTTGAAGAAAAAAATCGTTCTGTCGGAACGCAGGTTGTTACGTTTGGTATCAGGGCTTCGGTTTAGGATCCCTATATAGATAATGAGTGAACTTATTTGTATTTTCTAAAATATATATATATATATATATAGTTGAGAGAATTGACCTTGTGAGAAGTGTCTAGGAAAGCCTAGTTGAGTTGGAGACCCACTTTGAGTCTAACCCAATGATTAACTTTAAAAACTTGAAATTATAAAAGTTTTGGCAAAAGAGTTTGTGGTGTTTTCAAGTTTTAATCTTAAATGTATTTTTTTCGATGTTTGAAGAAAATATGTAGAAAGACATATTTGAAAATGTATATTGGGTTTTAAAGTAAAGTGGGCTATATTTTGTAAAATAATGATTTCTTGTTTTAAAAGACTTCTCTCATGAAAAAAAATGTACTTTACAAAGCATGTACAACTCACTAGTTTTAATATTATAATATATGAGAGGATTAAGAAGTAAAGCATACAAAGTGTTGCATTTTGTAAAAGAAGTTTTGAAATCTCTATTCTGTTTTAAAAAGGAATTTTGTTGGGTGGACAAAATAAGTAGTAGAAAGTAAGAATAGAGTAGATAGAAAGCAACCAAAATTAACATTGTAAGTAGAAACAATGTAAACCCATTAGTTGTCCTTGTCTACTCCATTTTTGTGATTTGAAATTTTTCTTTTTGCATTTTTGTGTTGTAACATGTTTTACGGTTTGGCAAAAGTAAGTTTTGGAAAAGAAAATAAAGTTTACCACTTTTAATTTTTGGAAGAAAAATGTTATGAAAAAAAGGAGGCCAAACCATGTTTTGAAAAGAATGGAGTAGGTAAGGATTAGTTTGAGGCTATGAAGTAAATAGCAAGGAGTATCTTGGAATAATAAAAACAACAAATTCAGTAAAGCAACAAACGTGACGGGAAAAGAAAATGAAAATCTTAAGAAAAGATGAATAAAAATGAAAATTTTCCAAGATAAGTTGAAATAGAAAAGAAATTTTCTTATGTAGTTGTGCTTGGATAGGAAAGTAGGAGGTTTTTTTATAGAACAGTTATGTAAAAATCCAAGTGCAATTAGAAAAGGTACATAAAAGAAAAACGGAAAATGTACATTCTTCCGTTTTATACCTTTTTGTAACATAAGAAATCGAATTTAGAAAATTAGTTTTTTCTAAATTTCGAATTTAATGATGGTTGGTAGGGTTTTGGATGCAACAATTGGATGAACTATGCTCTTACTCTGTAAGAGTGTGGGAAAATTTGGGTGAAAAATGTTTTGATTTTTCAAAAATATTGCATTCATATAGTACTGCAAGTATATTTAGGATGCGAGCATCATATTTTGAAAGAATTTTTAAAAGTTGGCATACATATAGGTGGTACCAATTAGGCATACATGTATTACTATGATGTATTTCAATTTGCATCTGCGCACGATGTTTGCAAAAAATGGATGCACACGTGATGGTTTGATGCGAGGGATTATATATTTTACCCCTATCGAATTTCGGGGACGAAATTCTTTAAGGGTGGGAGAATGTAACACCCCGCATTTTTAATATAATTAGAAATGTTTATATGCATGGAAATATAAATAATGGTGATGCACAATTTAAATTAATGGAAGAGACGGAAAAATTAATACATTAACGATATATTTAACAGAAAAGGTAATAAAATAAAGATACTTAATTTAAATATCAGAAATTAAGTAAAACGAACATCACCATTGCGTTCGTCTCGGAATTCTGCTTGGGACAGAGTCCAAGTTTGCATAAAACGGATAACGTATGAAGAAGTTATGAGCTTTAGAAGTTAATATACATACAAGGCTCATATATATATATATATATATATACATATAATAGTCAAGCTTATCCAGAACCCGGGGACCCATAAGAGGTTGACCCAGGGGTCGACACCCCTAAGGGGGGTCGACCCAGGAGTTGACCCCCTCCAGATCCGAGAAAGATACATCGTTTTGTACGTAGCAGCTATTTCTGACCAGGTCCGTTGCCTTAAAAGCTATATAAAGGACCCTAACCCTATTGTTTTCTTGATCTAAACTAATGGCGACGCCATGACGCTGCTCCAACCTAAAATAATTTAGATTCGTCTTCTTTCCCAAGCAATTCTTAGATCTAATCTCTTCTCTTCCTCTCCAAATCTGTTCTTAAAATAAAAAGATAGATCTAGGATTCCTCTACTCCAAAATAAGAGAAAAGAACTCGGATGCCTGGATCTATGCTGCGCAAAAAGGGAGAAAACCATGGATCAGATCTAGAATTGGGAAAGCATACGAGTGAATGGATTTAAAATACATTTTTTTGGTATAATAATGGATCTATCATTCGACATTCCCCATATACACATGTAATGAATCTATTGAAAGATCTAATCTGATAAAACCTATGTGTAACAACCCGGAAAATCTGAACCAATTTAAAAAATTTATTTTGGCGGTTTTAATGAATTTTTGATATATAAAACGATTATTTTAAATAATAATGACAAAAAATTTATTTAAATCGAAGTGAAAACGAATAAATTTATTTTAATTATATAACGAGCCTAAAATGGCGCGGTAGTTCAAAAATTCGATTTCAAATTTCAAATGAATATATATAATTCAATATAAGTCAGAATTGAACGAAACAGGAAATATTTGAATCTGTTTAATCATATCTTTCTAACGAAGCTAAGAGACTGAGATGTCACTTTAAAAGTTGAAAGATATGCCCAGTTTAAAATTCAGAAAAGTCGCTGGGGAATTTATATATATATATATTAATATATATAAAGGCCTTAAAAATAGCCATTTTGCAAACGACCTCTGTTTTCGACGAAACCACTTTTGTTGGATCCGGGATGTCGAATTATTGCTAGGTTCCAAAATTCATAATTTTCTGAATCAATATGTGAGCGTGGCAAAGGAAAATGTGTTTGGTTGATTTCAGTCAAATTGGATCGACCAGAAAATGGTCATTTTTCAAATGATCTCAGAATTCAACGAAATCAGTTTTGTTGGGACCGTATCGTCCCAACATAGCTAGGTTTATTTTTCGGGAATTTTTAGAATTAGTATGTGTGCCTGACAAATTAAAATGTACGTTCAAATCAGAAATTGAATGTTTTATATTTTAATTTGAAGAATAACTAACTGTAACAGTCGAATTGGCTTACGAAACATATCCCATTGTGTTCGGGATGGGGGTATTTAGCTAGGGGCGACACTCGTTGGGTTTGAGTTGGAGTTCGTTTACAAAAACCCTAATTTTCAAATTATATAAATAGCGGGCCAATAGGATTTTTCCTTTATTATTTTTATTTTCTCAAAATCAGAAAAAACCCCTGGCCTCTCTCTCATCGACGACGGAAGTTGTTCTTCCGTTCCCAGCCACTTTCCGTCCAAACCGCTCATCGTTAGCCCCCGCCCCTTTGCAACTTTCGAAGCTCTCCTCCCCCTCTTCAAATCAAGACCGACCTCGTCCTTCATCGTTGCTCCATCGTCAAGCACGAAGTCCGCGACTTCTGTTCGCCGCCGGCCCTGATTCCGACCACCGAACTGGCAGCGACCACCACCCCTTGGCGCGCCTTCCAGTGCTCTTCGACGTGGTGCAAGCTGATTCTCCTATCGTGCAACCGTTTGTTTTAAAAATCGAACCCTAGTTTTGAAGCTTCAAGGCAGGTAACGGCTGTATATAATTTGAACTGATTTTTACACTTTTAAGTGTTGCAAACTTCTAAAAATCGTATCTTTTTGCTACGTTAACGAAATTCGATGAAACAGGAGACATCGGGACCATGACGACGCTCTCCACATTCTAGAAGTGTCCAAGGATTTTTCTGAGCTAGCTACGATTTTTAGCATCGCAAAAACCAATGTGAGAACTCTAAATTCAAAATACGAATGTAAATGTGTTGTATAAGCTATATAAGCGGAGTATAAATTATATACACATTGTATACCTCATGTACATGTGTTGTATAAGTTATATGAGCGATGTATAAATTATACATGCATTGTATAAATCATATATGTGATGGAATGGAAATAAAATATACTTATATATATACTCCCCTCGTCCACAAACCACGGACGATATTTATTGATTGTGATTGGCGTGAAATTTGGTGAATAATGGGAATGGTAAATAATTCGAATGGTTTATAATGCGAATGGTAAATAACTCGAATGGTTTATAATGCGAATGGTAAATAACTCGAATGGTTGGTAATGCGAATGGTTGGTAATGCGAATGGTTTATAATGCGAATGGTTGATATTGCGAATGGTTGGTATTGTGAATTGTTGGATTGTGGTTGAAAAATACCTTTGTGGTTGAAAAATACCCGTTTGTGGTCGAAACAAAATTAGAATAGGTTGTTGAAAAGAAAAGAAAAACATACTCGCCTGCATGCGAACTAGATGTATGAAATCCCCATTGTCAAAAGCTGCGAGGCTTTAAGGTAGAGCGAGGAGCCGTACATCAGGACGATGCCGGTTTTAAATACGCTGCCGTTATGCTGCTGAAATTTGTGAAATCTTCATGTGTTTTTATTCATGTATTGAAATATATTCATGTGTTGATAATTTATTCATGATAGAAATAAATTGCTTAGATAATAAAAATCACATTTTTATTATGCCTTTGAAGTTTATAGAATATTCATGATAGAAATAAATTGATCAAATGATAAATATCATATATATGACTCGCTAAAAATAACCAAGTGTTGAATGAAGTATTTGAACGATAAAAATAACATTTTTATCACATATATGACTCACTAAAAATAACCAAGTGTTGAATAAAATATTTGAATGATAAAAATGACATTTTTATCACATATACGACTCACTAAAAATAACCATGTGTTGAATAAAATATTTGAACGATAAAAATAACATTTTTATCACATATATGACTCACTAAAAATAACCAAGTGTTGAATAAAATATTTGAACAATAAAAATAACATTTTTATCATATATATGACTCGCTAAAAATACACAAGTGCTAAAATAAATATATGTTTGCTATAAATATTATTTTTAACATGTATATGAACTAAATAAAATAGTCATGCGTTGAAATATATTTTTGTTCGCTAAAAATATCCTTTTTATACGAAATATGAAGTGTTAAAAATAACCGCTGGTTCAAATAAATATTTGTGAGTTGAAAATATTATTTTTAACATGTGTAGGAAGTGTTAAAAATAACCATGTATAGAAATAAACCTTTGTTCACTAGAAATATTATTTTAGCTTAGTTCTGCACATATATATACATATGCTGAACAGGAAAATGGATTAGCTGTTGAGTAAAAAAAATATTTGCATGCCCGACAAATAGGTAAGCCTTAATGAGTTGGTTGCGCATTTTATTATTATATAAACTCCTGTGAATGCCATTGGATGCGGAGTGCTGGTTGTTCTGTATGAGATTATAAACGTCGCCATAGGATAGCAACAATTAATTTTGAACTACACTACATGGCATACTGCGTGAAGATATCATACTCTATCACATACCACATAAGCACTTGGAGCTTGTGTGACGAGGTTGAAGATTTACCATACAAGCGAGAGGCTTGTATGGCGATGATTATATTTCAGGTAGAACCGAAGACTGAGATGGACTTTATAAAATATAACGGTAAATTGCCAGATTAATAAAACCCCACATGGGTCTGGAGTTGAAAATAATCATGTCTCTCTAGTTATTAGATATGGCACATGGACCATTTATTTTCTCACACGGGACGAGGTGACGAGATTTATCTCTGGAGCAGCCTTACATACTCCCTCGGGCATAGAATAGGTCACTAAAAATATTGTATGCTTATACTGGATTTAATGGGTACCTAATACGGCCCAATAAATTTTCAAACCCCTTCCCATACAAAGGAGGTTATGGCGAAATTTTCGGAAATATAAAGGCGTTAGCCAAAATTTTGAAGTATAAACGATTTAAAAATCGTCGAACGAATTATATTTATATATATATAAATATAAATTAAAATAAAACAAATAATGCGTGGTAGTTCGCATTTTGAAATCGTAACTTTAAACGATTGTAGTGGGAGATCCGACCGTCGGATTTTCCCAAAACTAGAACCGACGGGTTCGCTTTGGAAATATCTTTCCAACGACACTAGGTTCGTTAAGATCCAACGGTTAGATTTTGAGATATGTGTAAATCAAAATTAATGGAAAACAGCGCCAGGGCCGCGTAGCGACCTGAAACGTCGTTTAATTAAATTAGGCTATTTTTAAATAAATTAAAATGGCGATATATCGTTATAAAATATTATAAGCGATATGGAATGGAAATAAACCGATCTTACTTGATTTGCTTGATATTTTGATGGCTGAATGTGTTTGACATGAAAATTATATAAAGAACTGAAATGTGAATGTCGAATAATTTAACCATGGAAATAATTGATTTAAATTCTAGTATACGTGAATTATTTGAAAAGGCCGAGTTAAATCTCATTTCAAATAATTGATCGACGATTTAAAGTCGAAGATACGAAGACGGTACAAGACCGATGATCTTCACGTCGAATAGATGAGTTGCTATTGTTGCTCATGATTGGAGTAGCTACCTTGAATTGGCCGCAGTGGTAGCCGTCCGGACGTACTTGTTGATGGTAGGGATATACGAGGAATATAGTGCCTCCGGTTTCGTTCAGACCCAGAACGGACTTGTAAATGGATGTGTGTTGGACGTTGTAGATTGACAACGTGGCATGCAAAGATGCTGTGATCAAGGCTTTTGTTGAAAAGCGGAGTCTTGTGGTTGATGATCAAAGCACGGCTTTAATATAGCTAGCTTTGTGTATAGCGTTGATTCGCGGGCCTCACAACCCAGTATGGACCAAAAACGGGAGAAGGATCCAGGGAGGACATGCGTTTTCTTCTAGCTAGAAGTGGTGTCAGTGTTTTTACACGGCCTGGCATTTACTTATGTGGATGATGGATTGCAAGGCACCTTGGTTAGATCGGACGATCCGGGTCCGATGGTTTGGTCGGATATGACCAATTTACGCCCCATAGGGCGGGGAAACGCAGCGTTCAGGAATTTTAATCCACATCGAGTGGACCGACCCTGAGGCTGCTAAGGCTTGCCTGCGCGCTTGCCTGAGACATGGGCTAGATTGTCTCGAAGCGGTGAGGACGATCCCTTGCCTCGATTCATGACGGAAATCCAATCTCCAAATACGACATGTGCGGTTTTGATTGTAAACCTATATTAGCGACATAGTGGCATGGGACGCTCATGTAGTCTATGATTGATATTATGATTAAATTTGTTTTTGAAACATATAAACACTAGTAATAATATCAAAAGACTTTGCTTTATACGTATCCAGCATATTTTGGCCAATATAAGGTAAAACTTTATCCTCCGGTTTGCGTTGCATTGTGTGATGGGACTTGAGTCTTATATTGGCTTCATTTTACTAAAAAGCATTGCGTTGTTTAAATAATTTACTTGTTTTATGCACTGGCGATCAATGGAGTAAACCCGTTCCGCGTTAGTGGCGTGGTCCTATGATTCGCCTTATTATTGTTGTTTAACCAGTTAAGTTGATTTCTCATACCAGTCCCATGACTGACTCGTAGTTTGTTTCACTTTCAAACTCATGTGCCCCTATTTTCTACATGGGCAGCCTTGTATTCAGGTTTTAGCAGACTCATTCTGGATAGCTATGGATCTGGAGATGGACTTTATCATTTCTATTGTACTGTTTCAGGCACTGTTATGTATATTATGTTTGATTCCGCTGCAGACATTTTATATAAGTTGAAATTGTATTTTGTGCTAAGTATGATCCTATTATACTGTGTAACTCTGATGATTATATTTATTCAGTGTATTTTGATGTTCATTATCTGTGTAATGATATTTCTGTTCTGCAGTTATTTGTTTATGTGTTATATTCCAGAGATTACCCTTGCCACCGTGTCATGGGGGTTTGGGGTCATCACACTATGCCTAATATTATTGTCATATGCTTAATTATGATCAGTCATTTTATGCCTACGTTGGGTTTCCTCCTTTTATCCTTCCCTTTTTATTTTTATATAGCTAGGCTATCTTCGAGCCTATGCCTATTGTGGATTTATGCGATTGAATAATATTGAGAATAAAAGGGAAAAAGACTAATTTGGGTATTATAGGTGATTGGGAGGTTTGGGGGCATAACTTATAATGGGATTGTGGGAATAACTTTGATTGGAATCATAAATATAACTATGGGCATATGAATCAAATTGTAATTATGAATGTAAATTGGGATTATAGGCATAACTATACTTGGAATTATGAATAAAACTATGGTGGGATTTATGTATATAAATCAAATTGAGAATATAAGAATGCAATTTGGGGCAAAAAGTGATGGTTGGAATTTGGGGCATTATTGCAATAAAATATGAACAATTGGAAAAGTTTAGGAAAATATGTAATAAAATGCAAGTTAGCATAAATAATGGAAACTGATTTGGGCATAATTAGACGTAACTTGTATACGTAGGATTATAGGTATAAATTGGATTATAATTATAAGCATAAAATTGAATTGGAATTTATGGGTAATTGGGAATCACTATAATCCATAATTTGAGATTATGTATGAACTAAGATAGTAATAATGAACGCCTAAGACATGAGGTTAGATTCGAATTGCGGTATAAGACTGCCTGGAACCGCCCGGCACATCCAGCAACCGCAATTTGGTAATCTAACGTGAGAGGTCAAAGGCAGAAATTAGATATGTAATAATGCAAAGACACGAGGTTAGATTCAGATTGCGGTATAAGACTGCCCGGAACCACCCGGCATATCCAGCGACCGCAAAACGGCAATCTAATGTGGGAGGTCTTGCAAGATTACGATTATAATGAATTAATGAACACTTAACCTAGATAAGACATGTGGTAAGACATGGATAAAATAAAGGGGTTAAGTGGGTAACATGGGTAGCGTGGATAATTTGATAAATTAGAATACTTAACCCAATTAAATCTCTAATGGTGTTACGAACCCGTTGAATTGAGTATGGGTTAAGTAAACGTGTTAAAGAAGTATGGATGGTTAAGTTAATCTTAATTAATGCCAAAATGGGGAATGATAATAATAACCTATTATGAATGAATTTAAGAAAGGGAAACGATAATTGGTAGGCTTGTCCAAGGAACAAGTGGGAATTATAACTTATGGAATAAGGTAAGTTATAGCGAATGATGGAGAAAACAGAATAACTTATGGAATAAGGTAAGTTATAAAGAACGATAAGGGAAGATGAGATAACTTATGTAACAAGGAAAGTTGTACTTTATTGAAGATTAAGTAATCTGTAAAGGCAAGAATGAATCTACAAATGAAGATAACATAAGTTATACGAATGACATAATAAAAGATTGGTTGAGTTGAGTAATTCTCTGAGTGTCAGTCTGATGTTGATTTCGGTCTTCGGGGTTGATACTTAGGGAGTTATTCTCTTAACCAATGTATATGTGAATTAAGATGTACTTAATTATAAATTAAGTAAAACATGTTATTATAACCATAAGAGGGATAATTATTAGATTATGAGAATAACATGTTGTTGGCTTATTAATGAACTTAAATGGATTAAGTTATAAATTGAATTAATAAGTGAGGGTAACTTGGTAAACTTGAAAAAGAAAGTCTATGTGAATGAGAATAACCAAGTTAAATGAGAAAATTGATGAGGTGGCGCAAGCGCGTAATTAATGATTAGACGTAGGGTCTAATGGCATATAAAACTAAGACGCTTGAAGCAGTCCGTACGTTACAGGATGAATAGCCCAATGAGGTAGATTATCACGGTGTCATAAGGCACGAGAGGAGCGCACGTTCATTATTCTGACGGTTTCGACGGACTAAAAGGGGAGGTAGACGGCTTTCTGAGACGATAAAGGTGCTCCTGGTAGTCCTCTGTGGTGATTTAGCTTCGGGCTAGGATTACATAGGTTAGATCTGCGCTGAACTACCAGGTGGGTGGGCCTTGACTGCACAAGTAGGGGGCAGTCAGAATGCTGTACGCAATGGCATTAAGGGTGGTTCAGCGGTTGCTTCAGGCGGAGGTTGAGGGTCAAGACCAAACGATAGCAAGATCGTCGGATGCCCGTCACCAGCAGCCTAAGAAATGCGAAAAGACAAGAGCTAACCCCTAGAGATCGTTAACCTTTGTTATCAAGGGACGAGTGCGGGGAGACTCCACATGGATGTTTAGATTGTTTGCTTGTTACAGGTAGTCGCTTAGCTCGTGTGGCCTTTACTAGTTGAGTGAGGGGCTGTGGTGGGGCCATAGCCACCATAGAAAAACCAGAACCGAGGGATATCTGTACTGTAATGACCCGGGTTTTTGGCGATCTTGGTTATCCGATATACAACACATATCGAACATCCAAGGATCGAAAATACCGGTCATCAATGAAAGAAATTAGAGGGTGATGAAAGATAAGATAGAAACTTAGAATAGAAGAAGAAGAAGAAGAAGAACACAACATCAGAGTAACACGAACCTCACAGCAGAACGAATAACATATAATAGATAACATATCTTTGAAATAAAAGATTTTACTTGAATATACATATCATCATCAAGTACAGCACTTACAACACAGCGGAAATAAACTATAGCTATATGATCCTGTAGCCTCCCGCTCCAGCTCTTCCTGTATATGTAAATCCCGACTACTTGACTGCCCGTACAAAATTGGGCACCCAAGAGTTTAGGGAAGACAAAACAAAATAAACTCCGGGTCAGTCATGGGACTGGTATGAGTAAAATAGTTACAATAGTTCGAAAAAGTAAACGATATCTCATAACACCACACCGTATAACGGAACGGGTTTTTCCCTTATGAGAATCCAAAATATCTTTATATCAAAAACCTTTTGATATTATAATAATGTCTATTAACCACAGTATAATAATCATCTAGCAGAAACGCTTTCATCTCACGTTCTACATATATAGTACAATCAAAACTGCAAGCACGTATTGGGTAATGGATTTCCAACTATGACCAGGTATGGAACCACCTTTAGCTAGTGTACCTCTCGAAAGGAATACACTGGGTTCAACAAAAAACATCTTGCAACCCAGCCACACATGACCGACCACTCATTTCGCTTGAGTGTATCGAATGTATATCACCAACGGTTGGGATCAGCAACCGTTTCCCGAATGGGACAGTATCGACAATAGATTTTTAGAAGTAAATGAAACTCTAGATCAGGTGATTATACACCCTAATAGGTGCGACCTACATAGCCATGCTGCCTGCCCAATTTCTGTCATTTACCGGATGATGAGGCTAGAAGCTACGCTTTATCATCACATCAGATTCACTTCGAATGCCACATTGTCAGATCCATCGAAAATCACTAATTGACGTCTACAACAGTACATTACGTGTTAGCTAAAAGGAGTTTCCTTCTCTGCTTCCACTCTTAGTACGGTTGGAGAAATCAATATACGTGATCGTCTGGAAATACTCTGTTAGACATCCGTACATATAAGTCATCCAGGAACAAGATGAACTGAAGGCACTATTCAATACATCCATCTTAGACACTGTTATCTAAGACTTATACAATAGCCCTTGCACTTTACTCCGTCTTTAATTATCTTTGGCATATATGATTCGCAACGCTTATGCCAATATAGAGTAGTTCTTTGGATAATAATCCAACCGGTCTCTCCATATTAACAACGTTAAAATGGTCAAAACTTTGATATTCGGTGAGTTAACTATCAAATGGAAACACGTGTGCAAACAACGATATTATTTCCACGAGGAAATTATATCGATCAATTATCATTCAACATTTATCTCTTTATTTCATAAATTTACTTATCTCTTGTTTCCCTATATTCAACATTTCTTATTTTCTAAATTTAGAAAATATATGTATTTACCATTGCAAAACATTTCCATTTCTTGTTTTCTATATCAAAAAACATTTCTGGTTCTTAGTTGGAAAACATTTCCAAAACTCCTTCATTGGACTTAGACAGATGTTTAAACAAACCATCGCGATGCCAACTCAAACCATTACGCTTATTAACTAAATTCCTTTAACACACCTTCATTATCGAACCTTAACCATTCCTTAGTTAAAAATGAAGTCAATCAAGTTGGGGTAATACTACCTCTCAGACCTTAACTGAACAACGTTTCTAACCTTGAAATAGACAAAGTTCACCTTTTTAATTCTTTAACAAACTTCCTTACGTAACTCTCTTTCGAATCATCTCTATTCGGTAATTCTTTCCTTCGATAAGGTATATTCGATAACTCTATTCAATTTACTTTATTCGATTAACCCTTATCAATTAACTCTATTGGACTAATGCTATGGGATTAACTATATTTGATTTAACTCTAGTCGATAACTCCTTTAACTCTATTCGAATAAACCAAATTCGATTAACTCCTTTAATTCCATTCGAATAAACTATATTCGATTTATTCCTTTAACTCCATTTAACTCTATTTGAATAACTAATATTCGATAACTCTATTTAACTCTTATTCGAATAACTAATATTCGATAACTCCTTTAATTCCATTTAACTCTATTCGAATAAACAAATATTCGATAAACTCCATTAATTCCATTTAACACTATTCGAATAAACTAATATTCGATAAACTCCATTAAATAACTCTAGTTCGATTTAACTCTATTCAATAAATTCTAGTTCGATTTTAACTCTATCGATTAACTCTAACTGGTTAACTCTATCTAACCAACTCGACTCGACTAACCCTATTTCGAATAACATATTCGATTTACTAACTTTCGAATACCATATTCGATTTAACTCCCTTCGAATAACTATATTCGATTTAACTCCTTTCGAATACCCTATTCGATTTAACTCCTTTATTCGCTTTATAAAGATTTCCTTTTTAACAACGTTTACTCATTTTTAAAGATTTACTTTTAGTAATGGTTCTCCACTTTAAAATGATTTCCTTCTTATAACGTTTTCCCTTTTATAACGTCATATTCCGTTATAAATAAATTTCCCTTTTTAACCCTATTTATTTTCTAAATATTTCCTATCAATTCTATTTGTAAATGATTATACAAATATTTCCTTTTCTATTATTCTATTTGCAAATGGTTTGCAAATATTTCCTTTTCTATTATTATATTTGCAAATGGTTTGCAAATATTTCCTTTTCAAATCTATTCTTTGATTTTATAATTTCCCTTTTCTAAATATCTCCTATTTATAAATATTCCAATTTATAAATATTTCTTATTTATAAATATTCCATTTATAAATATTTTATTTTCAAATATCACTTTGAAAATATCCCCTTATCAACATTTCAGTATGTTATGGTATTCAACATATCAAATCACGATGATTAGTATCGTCCAAACCCATATAATCGACAACAGATTATATATCACATCATATATCACAATATATGAAAAACAGTAAAATAAATGTTGAGGAACCCAGTTGGGTCCCTCCAACCTGTCTCCCTGCATCACAGATGTTAATCAGTATAGATAACATCACTTTCAGTTCCATATGATATATTCTGTTAAACAGAAACAATATAGAAATTCAACTAACTGACTAGCAGTTCAATCAAACAGTCAACACACAGTCAATCAGCCAATATTTAACAGTTCTAAAAATACAATATGAAATTATAAACTGTTCAGAGTTAGTGAGATTTACTCACAATGGCAGTTCATCGTTAAAGAACGATAAACTGTTTGTTTGATTTGAATCAAACAATTTAATTTGCCATAAATTCAAATGAGCTCGAATCCACTCTCAGTCATTTCCATTGGGTAGTGTCCGTCCATATGATCCTAACGCAACTTACGGTTCTCTATTCTGACCTCGTATGGATGAGATATCACATTCACAAGTTATACCATTATTTAAATAAAATAAATTGAATTTCTTTAACACAGATTTCGGGCCCAACCTTTAAAGCCTAACCCGTTTAATCGGTCCTTCGCCCCCAAAATATCTGTTCTCCAAATCATCCCAACCCGACAGTTCCTCAACACCATTCCGCCGATTTCATTCAACTCGTCCTCCGCCGTGACTTCACCGTTCACCAAACCGGCATCACCATCCTACTTCTCCCTCCCTTCTCTTTCTATTCATCCCCACCTCAAAGCAATCGAGCTCCCCGTCCTACTTCCATCGAACATCGTTTATTGCTGTTACAGTGAAAAGCAGCGACCCCTTTTCGAACCAAACTCCACCATATTAGCACCCAAGGTGCGGATTCACCTCCCGGTCCCAAAACAAACCACGAAAGCTTGAATCAATGCTCCCATTCACCACAATACCGAACCCTAGCTTTCACTGTATAAAACCAGTGCCTCGAAAATCGCGTCGAACTGTGTAAAATTGCTATGAAGGGGAAGAGCATCTGGTGTTGAATCTAAATATATATAGGATTTGATTTATAGGAATTTCTTTGAATTCTTCTGAATTTTTTGAAGATGAAGAACATTTTCTGTAGAAAGAAAAACAAACCGATGGCTTGCCATTTGACCAAAGGAATTGTGTAATTAGGTTTAGAAAATTTTATGGCCTATTTATAGGTAAACAAAATATCTAGATATTTTATAAAAGGAATATTCCCAGTATATTCTCATATATATATTCATTTTGCTTTTCTAAAAATTCTCGTGACTACATACGATACCCAAAAATCACGAAACTGGACACGCAACTAGAGTTCGACATTACGGTCCCAACGAAACTGGTTTCGTCGAATTCCGACTCCGTATGCTCACACAGTGTATTTTTAAAGGTCAAAATACTGACTATTTTCCACTCTAAAAATCCGTACGGCCACACAGTGACTCTAAAAATCACGAAACTGGAAATCTAACAACTATTTGACATTGCGGATCCGACAAAATTAGTTTTGTCGAATTCCGACTTCGTTTGCAAAAGTGGCTATTTTTTTAAAGCTCTGGATGACCCATTTAAATATATAAATATATTTAAATATAATTAAATAAAATATTAATAAATTAATATTATCGTATATATTCACAACATAATATCATACAACTCCACTGGGATTTATAACTTGATTCTTCACATCCCGATTAAATCGATATTCGATTTAAAAATGAATTTCCTTTTTAAAATATAAATAATTCCTTTATAAATTATAAAGGAATTCCACAGCGACTTTTCTAAAATTTGATTTGGACGTAAATCAAAATCTAAATGACGAAATCCCGATTTTTCTCTTCACTAGAAAGATATACTCCACCAGCTCCGTACGTTTCTTGTTTCACTGAAATCCGGCTTAAAACGAATCCTGTACATTCAGTTGAAGTTCAGATAGCCAAATCGCGAACTGCCGCGCCTTTTCGAGCTCGATTTTAATTATATTATAACTCTACGTTCAAACTGCCGTTATTTAAATATGTTCGTTATTCAAATTCAATTCCAAGCTGAATTAAATATCACAGATGATCCAGTTTACACCATATCGCCATTTCAGCCAATTCTGATTATTTCAGAATTAAATATATTATTTAATTTATTATTTTAATTAAATATTCAACATTATTTAATTCCACGACCATTTAATTCACTATATCACTATTTATATAATTAAATTAATTAATTATAATACCTCTGCAAATGCGGGTCATTACAATCTTCCCCACTTAAAATAATTTCGTCCTCGAAATTGCTAAGGTAGAGAACGACCCTATCGATTGGTTAGGACATATTTGTTCACTTTTTAACTCCAGTTTTCAACTGGACCAATTTAAATTCCATTAAATTATTAATTAATTCTTATCAACGAAAATTTTCAAAAATCCTGAAAATTTTCTAACGCCTTAACTCTTCGAAAAATTTCGCCAGCACCTCCTTTGTACTGGTCAATCGGTCAAACTCTAACTTGCCTCTCTGGGCCATCTCCAACCCAAAAGAAAATCAAACAGCCAAGCGGCTTGCCAATTTGGCTCATCAAAATCTCATACCATATGAAATATAAACTTGTACCTTTTGTCGGCATATCATTATATCACTTTCATATGCTATCAACTTAGCATATACCAATGTTATCCCAATCAAAATCCAATCTTCTTTTATCCACAACACAACCATTCGCTTATATCCAGGCCAAATATCATTTCAACTCGAGTTTCTTCTTGATTCCCAACTCTTAACTTGATTATCACATTACACTTCAAATTTGAATCTCACAATCCAATTTGTCTTGATATCATTCTAATTCAATCTCAGTTACCAATTTACTGGCTTTATTTTTAATTCCAATTTGCTTTCACAAATTTCTGTTAAATTTGTTTTTAATTCAAACAGTCTTTCCCTGGGAGTTTTCAAACAGTTTACTCTTTTCAAAATAAAATTTTCCTTTTGAACATGTCACTGAGCCCTTTATTAATATTCCATTAGTTAAATCACTTCTCTATTTCTTTATCAATATTTGTTAACCAAATATTTTCAATAACCATATTGGCCTTTTATGTTATTTGGAAAACATTTCCGAATATCGCCTTCCTTTATTTTCTAAACTTTAGAAAATATATGCTATTTATAATTGGAAAATATTCCAATTACTTATATCTTTTCCGATCTCATTTATTTCTATACTTAGGAAATATTCTTTATTATATTTCCAAGCTTACACTTATTTGGGTTAAAACAGATGTTGTGTAAAACATCGTTACGACAACCCAAATACTATATTCAACTAACTCTTATTCAACATTGATCTTCGAGCCTGAAATCTTACTATTTATTTGTTAACAATGAAATCAATCAAGTTGGGGTATAACTACCTCTTAGACCTTGACTGAACAACATTTATAACGTCAAAACAAATATGACTACTTACTCAAAAAATCAATACCATACAACTACTTATTCAATTTTAAACACGTATACGCTTCCTCTTTCTATTCTGACTAGATTTTATTCTTAATCTTCCTTTTTGATTTTACTATTCTATTTCTAAGTTCGTTTCCTTATCGACTTCTATATATATCGATACGTTGATTTCTAACTATCAAATTATCTTAAAAATATTCTAACTCCTTAAATTCCAAGAAAAAATCGCCATAACCTCCTTTGTACCAGGAGCATCGAGATATTTCAAATAGCCTCCCAGGGCCCCTACCAATCCAAAAGAAAAAGCCAAGCGGCTAGCCGATACGGCGCATAAAATCTCATATATAAATTAAATACATACATTTACATCGAGCATTCTATTTATATACCTTCATACCTTATCCATACCTATCTCATGTATATTTATACCTGCCCAATCTATTTTAACTATACCTGATCGTTTTAACTCAATTCGTTAATTAATTTGTTAATTAACTCTTTAGTCTATTTCACTTTTATATTTGAACATGACATGTTCAAATATATTTTAGCTTGCTTATTAACTAATTTGAATCCAAATTTCAAATTTAAGTTCTATATTCGATTTCGAATATCCATTTACAAATCCAATTCACCTTTCAAAGTTCAACTTCAAATTCAAAACTCGATTAACTAATTACTCTTCGACTTAGTTAATTCTATTCAATTTCTATTCAAATTTTATATTATAAATCCCACTTTGAAATTCAACACAACTTGTCTTTCCCAAAACAAATTCAAAACAGTATCTCTGGTAGTAATTCGTCACTTACAACTCGAAAATGAATACTGATGATGCAGCGGTCATCATCAGAATCTATTTTCCAGCGATCGAAGTGAGTTCAATACTATAAAACCATTTCTAAACATTTCCACTTTGAAATTCATTTCAAAATATAATTCACACTGCTTGTAAAACCATTTAAAATCTCCCAGGATCTTAAATTTTCCTTATTTTTAATCCAAATCCATTTACAAACACGTATCCAATTTTCCGGATTTTAATTCAATTCCTGGTTTAAATTTTAGATTCAACTCATCTGATTTCACGTATTTCACTTATATGAATTCTGATTGGTTATTTACATAACCATTTAATTTATAATCTTACTCGATTATAATAACAACCAATATATCCAATATGTATCAAAATATACTTTGGGTAAAATTATTTTCATTTACCCTCTTTTCAAAACATATCGTGCCGACCCATCGTACTTGAGTGTTTATAAACTCCTACCGATACAGTGGATCAAACTGATCGACTAGAACTCATAAACTACTCAACAAATAAATCTCCACAATATAAAACCACTTTATATCAAATTACAAATACGCACTCGTATATGTACACTCAAACTCAATCTAGGGTATTGCTAACCCTATCTCTATTGAGTCACGCCACAGAGCCAAGGTAATTCACTTAACTTAAGCTCTGATACCAACTGTAATGACCCGGGTTTTTGGCGATCTTGGTTATCCGATATACAACACATATCGAACATCCAAGGATCGAAAATACCGGTCATTAATGAAAGAAATTAGAGGGTGAGGAAAGATAAGATAGAAACTTAGAATAGAAGAAGAAGAAGAACACAACATCAGAGTAACACGAACCTCACAGCGGAACGAATAACATATAATAGATAACATATCTTTGAAATAAAAGATTTTACTTGAATATACATATCATCATCAAGTACAGCACTTACGACACAGCGGAAATAAACTATAGCTATATGATCCTGAAGCCTCCTGCTCCAGCTCTTCCTGTATCTGTAAATCCCGACTACTTGACTGCCCGTACAAAATTGGGCACCCAAGAGTTTAGGGAATACAAAACAAAATAAACTCCGGGTCAGTCATGGGACTGGTATGAGTAAAACAGTTACAACAGTTCGAACAAGTAAACGATATCTCATAAGACCACGCCGTATAACGGAACGGGTTTTTCCCTTATGAGAATCCAAAATATCTTTATATCCAAAACCTTTTGATATTATAATAATTTCAATCAACCACAGTATAATAATCACCTAGCAGAAACGCTTTCATCTCACGTTCTACATATATAGTACAATCAAAACCGCAAGCACGTATTGGGTAATGGATTTCCAACTATGACAAGGTATGGAACCACCTTTCGCTAGTGTACCTCTAGAAAGAAATACACTGGGTTCAACAAGAACTTCTTGCAACCCGGCCACACATGACCGACCACTCATTTCGCTTGAGTGTATCGAATGTATATCACCAACGGTTGGGATCAGCAACCGTTTCCCGAATGGGACACATCGACAATAGATTTTTAGAAGTAAATAAAACTCTAGATCGGGTGATTATACACCCTAATAGGTGCGACCTACATAGCCATGTTGTCTGCCCGATTTCTTTCATTTACCGGATGATGAGGCTAGAAGCTACGCTTTATCATCACATCAGATTCACTTTGAATGTCACATTGTCAGATCCATCGGAAATCACTAATTGACGTCTACAACAGTACATTACGTGTTAGCTAAAAAAAGTTTCCTTCTCCGCTTACACTCTTGGTACGGTTGGAGAAATCAATATACGTGATCGTCTGGAAATACTCTGTCAGACATCCGTCCATACAAGTCATCTAGGAACAGGATGAACCGAAGGCACTATTCAATACATCCATCTTAGACACTATTATCTAAGACTTATACAATAGCCCTTGCACTTTACTCCGTCTTCAATTATCTTTGGCATATATGATTCGCAACGCTTATGCCAATACAAAGTGGTTCTTTGGATAATAATCCAATCGGTCTCTCCATATTAACAACGTTAAAATGGTCAATACTTTGATAGTCGGTGAGTTAACTATCAAATGGAAACACGTGTGCAAACAACGATATTATCTCCACGAGGAAATTATATCGATCAATCATCATTCAACATTTATCTCTTTATTTCATAAATTTACTTATCTCTTGTTTCCCTATATTCAACATTTCTTATTTTCTAAATTTAGAAAATATATGTATTTACCATTGGAAAACATTTCCATTTCTTGTTTCCTATATCAGAAAACATTTCTGGTTCTTAGTTGGAAAACATTTCCAAAACTCCTTCATTGGACTTAGACAGATGTTTAAACAAACCATCGTGATGCCAACTCAAACCATTACGCTTATTAACTAAATTCCTTTAACCCACCTTCACTATCGAACCTTAACCATTCCTTAGTTAAAAATGAAGTCCATCAAGTTGGGGTAATACTACCTCTCAGACCTTAACTGAACAACGTTTCCAACCTTGAAATTGACAAAGTTCACCTTTTTAATTCTTTAACAAACTTCCTTACGTAACTCTCTTTCGAATCATCTCTATTCGATAATTCTTTCCTTCGATAAGGTATATTCGATAACTCTACTCTATTTACTTTATTCGATTAACCCTTATCAATTAACTCTATTGGACTAACACTATGGGATTAACTCTATTTGATTTAACTCTAGTCGATAACTCCTTTAACTCTATTCGAATAAACCAAATTCGATTAACTCCTTTAATTCCATTCGAATAAACTATATTCGATTTATTCCTTTAACTTCATTTAACTCTATTCGAATAACTAATATTCGATAACTCTATTTAACTCTTATTCGAATAACTAATATTCGATAACTCCTTTAATTCCATTTAACTCTATTCGAATAAACTAATATTCGATAAACTCCATTAATTCCATTTAACTCTATTCGAATAAACTAATATTCGATAAACTCCATTAAATAACTCTAGTTCGATTTAACTCTATTCAATAAATTCTAGTTCGATTTTAACTCTATCGATTAACTCTAACTGGTTAACTCTATCTAACCAACTCGACTCGACTAACCCCTTTTCGAATACCATATTCGATTTAACTCCCTTCGAATAACTATATTCAATTTAACTCCTTTCGAATACCCTATTCGATTTAACTCCTTTATTCGCTTTATAAAGATTTCCTTTTTAACAACGTTTACTCATTTTTAAATATTTACTTTTAGTAATGGTTCTCCACTTTAAAATGATTTCGTTCTTATAACGTTTTCCCTTTTATAACGTCCTATTCCGTTATAAATAAATTTCCATTTTTAACCCTATTTATTTTCTAAATATTTCCTACCAATTCTATTTGTAAAAGATTATACTAATATTTCCTTTTCTATTATTCTATTTGCAAATGGTTTGCAAATATTTTCTTTTCTATTATTCTATTTGCAAATGGTTTGCAAATATTTCCTTTTCAAATCTATTCTTTGATTTTATAATTTCCCTTTTCTAAATATCTCCTATTTATAAATATTCCAATTTATAAATATTTCTTATTTATAAATATTCCATTTATAAATATTTTATTTTCAAATATCACTTTGAAAATATCCCCTTATCAACATTTCGGTATGTTATGGTATTCAACATATCAAATCACGATGATCAGTATCGTCCAAACACATATAATCGACAATAGATTATATATCACATCATATATCACAATATATGAAAAACAGTAAAATAAATGTTGAGGAACCCAGTTGGGTCCCTCCAACCTGTCTCCCTGCATCACAGATGTTAATCAGTATAGATAACATCACTTTCAGTTCCATATGATATATTCTGTTAAACAGAAACAATATAGAAATTCAACTAACTGACTAGCAGTTCAATCAAACAGTCAACACACAGTCAATCAGCCAATATTTAACAGTTCTAAAAATACAATATGAAAATATAAACTGTTCAGAGTTAGTGAGATTTACTCACATTGGCAGTTCATCGTTAAAGAACGATAAATTGTTTGTTTGATTTGAATCAAACAATTTAATTCGCCATAAATTCAAACGAGCTCGAATCCACTCTCAGACAATTCCATTGGGTAGTGTCCGTCCATATGATCCTAATGCAACTTACGGTTCTCGATTCTGACCTCGTATGGATGAGATATCACATTCACAAGTTATACCATTATTTAAATAAAATAAACTGAATTTCTTTAACAAAGATTTCGGGCCCAACCTTTAAAGCCCAACCCATTTAATCGGTCCTTCTCCCCAAAATATATGTTCTCCAAATCATCCCAACCCGACAGTTCCTCAACACCATTCCGCCGATTTCATTCAACTCGTCCTCCGCCGTGACTTCACCGTTCACCAAACCGGCATCACCATCCTACTTCTCCCTCCCTTCTCTTTCTATTCATCCCCACCTCGAAGCACTCGAGCTCCCCGTCCTACTTCTGTCGAATAGCGTTTATTGCTGTTACAGTGAAAAGCAGCGACCCCTTTTCGAAATTAGCACCCAAGGTGCGGATTCACCTCCCGATCCCAAAACAAACCACGAAAGCTTGAATCAATGCTCCCATTCACCACAATACCGAACCCTAGCTTTCACTGAATAAAACCAGTGCCTCAAAAATCGCGTCGAAGTGTGTAAAATTGCTATGAGGGGGAAGAGCATCTGGTGCGGAATCTAAATATATATCGGATTTGATTTGTAGGAATTTCTTTGAATTCTTCTGAATTTTTTGAAGATGAAGAACATTTTCTGTAGAAAGAAAAACAAACCGACGGCTTGCCATTTGACCAAAGGAATTGTGTAATTAGGTTTAGAAAATTTTAAGGCCTATTTATAGGTAAACAAAATATCTAGATATTTTATAAAAGGAATATTCCCGGTATATTCTCATATTTATATTCATTTTGCTTTTCTAAAAATTCTCGTGACTACATACGATACCCAAAAATCACGAAACTGGACAAGCAACTAGAGTTCGACATTACAGTCCCAACGAAACTGGTTTCGTTGAATTCCAACTCTGTATACTCACATAGTGTATTTTTAAAGGTCAAAATACTGACTGTTTTTCACTCTAAAAATCCGTACGGCCACACAGTGACTCTAAAAATCACGAAACTGTAAATCTAACAACTATTTGACATTGCGGATCCAACAAAATTAGTTTCGTCGAATTCCGACTTCGTTTGCAAAAGTGGATATATTTTTAAAGCTCTGGATGACCCATTTAAATATATAAATATAATTAAATAAAATATTAATAAATTAATATTATCGTATATATTCACAACATAATATCATACAACTCCACTAGGATTTATAACTTGATTCTTCACATCCCGTTTAAATCGATATTCGATTTAAAAATGAATTTCCTTTTTAAAATATAAATAATTCCTTTATAAATTATAAAGGAATTCCACAGTGACTTTTCTAAAATTTGATTTGGACGTAAATCAAAATCTAAATGACGAAATCCCGATTTTTCTCTTCACTAGAAAGATATACTCCACCAGCTCCGTACGTTTCTTGTTTCACTGAAATACGGCTTAAAACGAATCATGTACATTCAGTTGAAGTTCAGATAGCCAAATCGCGAACTGCCGCGCCTTTTCGAGCTCGATTTTAATTATATTATAACTCTACGTTCAAACTGCCGTTATTTAAATATGTTCGTTATTCAAATTCAATTCCAAGCTGAATTAAATATCACAGATGATCCAGTTCACACCATATCGCCATTTCAGCCAATTCTGATTATTTCAGAATTAAATATATTATTTTAATTAAATATTCAACATTATTTAATTCCACGACCATTTAATTCACTATATCACTATTTATATAATTAAATAAATTAATTATTATACCTCTGCAAATGCGGGTCATTACATGTACATTGGACACTCTTAGAGGCGGGCCTGTACAGATATAGAAAAGCTTCCGACCGAGTTCCGTGTTTCTGGTATAGCCCTGCTACGGAACTCGGGTGCACAAGTAGAGGTTATGTGCAATAGAAACATCGAGTACGATTGATGATACGTACGTGGGAAAGTCTAGGTACAACCATGTTTGCTCTGGGTGGTGTATCGTAGACTAGAGGGCATTATTCGATGATGGAACCTAATTCGATCGAATAGTTCGAGGATAGAAGTCAGTACGCTTATGTAGCACAGCGATAGTGGTTCTATGCGGATGTAGCGTTGTATGTTACTATGGCATAGGATGAGGGATTGCGCATATTACTGTGGCGATACGGAGGATACCGTGCGAGTGGGGTACCACGGGGTGTACCTCAGTTTGGGGGTAACTACATATACATTATATTAGGTTGATCTACTAGGAGGTAGATGGGTGCGACATGTGTGTGAAAGCATTGAGTGCTAATAACAAATATAACCTAATAAATGAGAAAATCTAATTGAAAGGTTTATGTAGGATTATTCAAGAGGAGTAGTTTAAATTCATTCACACAGAACTTATGTTCTAACCCCCTCCTCATAACATTCGCAGGTTAGGTTCATGACAGAGACTGTATAGCTTTGGATACTGGTTTAGCAGTATTGTTATTAAGGTAAATCTATGTTTTAATTATATTTTGTTCCTTCCGCTGTGAGATGTTTTCCGAACTCTAACATGTTTTATGTCTCTGTCTTTCCTGCAGGATACCAGATCAATACAACATGAGTTTCGATGGATTGGGATTTTGAAAAAAAAACGGTCCATTGGAACGCGGGTTGTTACATCCAGGAACAGGATGAATCGAAGGCACTCCCCTACCACATCCTAGGAGTCACCCTACAGATCGGTAGCGAGTAGTCCTTGCAATCCGTAGATTTCAACCACGTTAGAATCACAATATGTCTCTAGGAATCAGTTATAGATTTTAAGTAATTCTCTAGTTTTATGAAGATCACGGTCTTCAATTGCTCCATCTCGATTACCATTTTCTACGTTTACGTATTTGCTGGTTTGGAATGGTTTTCGAATATAAATTCGATCTCGGTCTTTCCGTACCAACAAGCGTTAGGTCAGATTTTGATAGTCGGTTATTTAACTATCAAAATAAACAAATCATAAAAATAAAATGAATCCATTGGTTTATTATACAGCATCACTTGGCCATTTAAAATAATATATCAGTTGTAATACCAAAAATAATATATCAAATACATTAATATTCTTTAATCATTTTGCCACGACATTTCTTAAAACCATATCCAATTTTCCCTATAGCTATAATTTCTAACTATTTGCCACGACATTTCTTATTATCAAATATTTGGGAAATCGATTCAACTTATCATTTTAAACAATCGTTACGACATCTCCTTCGTTTCATTATTTAAACACCATAATCGTCACTTTTCTTTTTAGAATAAACCCATTTTAAATCTCATCTCCTACTTTGAAAATATTGTTATATTTTCGCAAATCTCCTTTTATTTCTTTTATTTTGGAAATATCATTTCATATTCTCAAGCCCTTTTTAATTACTTTTAATCTGAAATCCCAACATATATATATTTCCAAAATTTTCAAATAGTGTTACATTATTATTTCTCAAGAGAAATCACTTCTAACATCTCTACCATTACAACCAATATCATCCTTCGATAATCCTGAAGTTGTTCAAGTTGGGGTATTTTAATTACCTCTCGAACCTTGATCAACAACGTTCTTATCTTAAGATAGACATTAGTGGTAATACCAAAAACTGATAATTATTCCCAATACAAAACAAATCCCATTTTAATTCTATCTTGATGAAACATCATCTCTTATTTAAAATAGCGGATCTATATCACATATTTATAACTCCACTCGTTTAAATATTCTAATTCAAACTTAGGTTTTCATTTGATTTCCCTTTTCATATTTCCATTAGTTCCTAATCGTAAATCAGTCAGAAAATAATTCCTTAAATATTAACCCGAAGGCCGAAATCAACATCAGATCAATACTCAGAAAATCATTTATCTCAACCAATCTCCAGTTAGGTTCTAATTCCCTAATTTCATATCCTAACTTTTATTTCCATTCAAAAATCCATTTTTAACAACTCGTTCCAAGAATATTCAATAAAAACTCGGGTTTTATAACTACGTCAAAATTCTGGATTTTATAAAATCCAAATAATTATAATTCAATAAGACCTAAATTAAAACTTTGATTTACACACAACTTATATTACTATAACTCTTAAGTTGGTTAAATATTCATTAAACTATAATATGCCTTTTAAACTTTGTAAACTTCCATTACTAAGTTTTACATCTCCAGATTATCACTTCGCTTATTATTAGATAACTAAGAATCAAGTTTCAACATTCATTCAAAATAAAACCTGGTTTAACTCACCATTAACAACCTCCATTAGTTTATAAACTAAATAAACAATCTCAGTTAACTCAGCCTCTAAACATGATTTATTCATTAATAAATTCCACTTAGCCCTTTCCATTAATTAATAATATAATTCAGTAAAATATTTCCATTTACTTGGATTATTATTAAATAAATAATAATCAATCCCAATACAATCCCATTTATAATTGTTTCTTAAAAACAATATATCTCAGTTATTAATTGTTACGTTAATTCCCGCTCACTTGCCTATCAATCTTATTAATATAAGAATCAGTTTTATAAAATCATTTAATAATCACTTATAAACTTAAATAAATAAATTATAAATATTTAATTCCTTTTATAAACTCTATTTAAACTAATATTTTTTTAAAAATTGATTTTCAATTATAAAATAATTTTTATAACTTCATCTCTATCGATTTATCTGACGATAAATCAAAATTTATAAAACAGTATATATTTGGGTCATCTGCTATTAATTCCTCAACCAATATCACCCATTGGTTAATATCAAAACAACGTTGAATTTGAATTCAATAATCGGTAACCAAATCAATAATCTAATCATATTGGTTAAACAATTCATATGAAAATAAACAATAAATTTTGAGGAATCCAGTTGGATCCCTCCAACTTGTTTTCCCTGTATCCAAATAGATTACTTCAAATAAAACAATCAATTCAATTCGACCATATATTATAAACATGAATGATTAGTTCAGCTAATAACGGTCAATTAATACGTTTATATTATGATAAACGTAACCAACAAGGTAAATTACCTCTACCAGAAATAATTGGTAAAAATAACGATGTCATTTCACTTAAATTAAACAACGTTTAAATTAAATAATCGATATAAAAATATTTACCAACATCCAAACAATCATCAAATAAACCAACAATTAGCAAACATAGCATACAAATAATAAACCCGACTTATAATAATTACAAGTGAAGAACTGAGTGAGTTTAACTCATCTTGATTTATTGCTGAAGCGGTTCAGTTTCAGTCAAATTAAACTAGTGTTTAATTTAACTAGAAATTTCACTTGCTTCCAAACTCGTCCATACTGGTTCAAGAATGAAATGCTCATCGCCATGAATTCGGCAATCTTGTTTTTGTCGGATTCTGGTTGCGTAACAAAAAATTATTAATATTTAAGTAACATGTTTTTGATTAATTTAACTACGTTGGTTAACGCAATACTGTTTCCTGATATACTACCCGTATTATATATATTAACTCAGTAATATCCTAACAGTCTAAACTAAGATTCTTTTCCGAACTTATATATATATAGTAACTTATAATATTAGTTAAGCTAATTTCCTTTATTAAATTATTATTATGGCCTTGCTTACCTTTTCAAATCGGCCAAATGCCCAAACCCTCACACCATGACTTCACGTCCATGTCCTTTCCTTTCTTTCCCAAATTCTCAAACACTCCAGCAAGCCTTCTTTCCATGCGCGAAAGCACCCCACGCATCATCGGTCCAAAAACAAATAGGCCAATGTTTTTTCTTTCTGTTTCCATTATGCTGCGCATCGTTACCTTCCTACTCTTCTATTTCATTTACTATATGTTTTTTTTCTTTTCCTTAAGGCCTAACCGCTTTAGCCCAAACCTTCCTACACAGTCTCCTTCCCCAAACATTGCTTACATTCTCCCATTTTCTTTTAATTATTTTGCTCAGCCCCCGTTTAAACCTTTTTCTTCTTTTTATTTTCGAAAAACCCAAATGGGCCAAACGTATCTACGTCGCCCATATTCTTGCTTCCCCATTTAGGTATGTTCTTCTTTCCCAACTCCTCACTCTTTCACGTTAACTCCTCCATACAGAAAACGTAATGACCACCGCACCATCTTTGTGCCATCTGCCACCAAGCAGCTTCGCCCAGGCCCCCCTCTTGACCCAAAGCCTAACAATCTCGGTTGAAGTGATTTTTTTTAAGTTGCGGTGGAATGTTTAATGGTGGTGCTATACTGTTTCAGGGAAAGAAAATGAAGGATATGCCGGGTATATATACACGCGAGAGAAGCTGATAACCATCATGTATTGTCCTATTTCCCCGTAGCCATCTGTGTAGATCGAATAGAGTTGCAGTGTGGTGTCCATCCCCGCTGCTGTGACTTGATATGGCATGTGCGTTTATTTATACATCATGGGTAGTTTTTCTTTCTTAAGGGTTAAGTCTTGGCCAAATTTAAGATTTGCATGGTTTCAAGAAAATAGGCTGTGTACGTTTTCAACTGATAGGGTAGGTACGAATTGTGTTTTATTTTCTTCTAGGATCTGCATTGTGTTTTCTTTCTTTAAATATAGGGTAATCTTTACCTTTTTAGGTAACCTGAGCACTATAAAAAGTATAATGTACCATCGTTTCAAGCTGAATTTAGTTTGCAGCTGTCGTCTCTCTGCACTTGTTAAACAAACCATTTTGGTTTATCTTGTTACAATGGTAAAGCCTAAAAATTAATTTGCTTTGAAACTTTTGAAACTGGATTTTGGAATATAAAAACACAACAGAACATAGTATATAAGTTGTCACAGTTTTTTTTTTATTAAACTATATAAGTCGTCACAGTTTTTTATTTTAAACTATATATTATTACAAAAAAAGATATAATACTTTTTAAAACTTAGTATAGTTTAAAACACAGTCAGTCATATATATGAAAACTATTTTCCTGTGCATGGCTTCAGAAGATAGGGTAGGCGTGTTACTGAGTGTTCTAATGGCATGTTGATTTGAAAAGACGAAGGGAAAAAATTGGGTTAGCATGTGTTTTCTGTCTGTGCGATTTGATATAGTAGGATAGCAGGCAGGTCTCCATGTGTATAGCTGTATCTAATGTATGATTTTACATTTCATTTATACTTGGGGCTTAAGTATTAAGGTAGGGTGAAATATATATATATATATATATATATATATATATATATATATATATCGAGTAGAATTTGTGTACTGATTTGTCTTGGGCATGAAGTCTCTCTTATAATAATTTTCCTTTTATTTTCTTGCTTAAGGTAGAAGTTCAATTATTTACGGTTAACTTAATTTATACCGTTATTTAACGCGTTACATATACGCAACGTCATACATCAATTCCAACACGACGAAACTAGACGCACTGCTATGTCTTAATATTTCGGATCCAATGAAATTAATTTCGTTGAATCCCGACTCCGTTTGCACAAACAATATATTTTAATTCCAGTTTATTTATCGGTTTGCCTTCAAATTTCACACACCGATAAAAAAACTCTGATTCAAACTGGAAATCTAGCAATAACTAACTATACGCATCCCAATAAAATTCATTTCGTTAAAAACTGAGGTTGTTTGAAAAATAGCTATTTCAATATTATGAATTACAAAACAACTAAACATAATAATAATGAATTATTATCGTCATGTATATATATATATATATATATATATATATATATATACACACACACACGTATATCCATATAAAATAACATATATAAACCAATAAGGATATACATTAATATTTTCGAGTTAGATGATATCCAAATTATATTAAAATTCCTTTTATATTATTAAATATACGATATAATTTATAAACGATTTCCATAACGACTATTTTAAAATTTGATTTGGACATATCTCATAATACATAAGCTGAAATCTCGATTTTTCTCTTTCATTAGTAAAATTATAATCAATTTGATTCTAACGTTTCTTGTTTCACAGAATTCCGACGACTTAAGATGGATTCTGTATATTCAATTGAAGTTCAAAATTCAATATTACGAACTACTGCGACGTTACGAGTTCGTTTTATATTAAATATAAATATAAACGTTCAATCGTCGTTTTGTAAATGAATTCAATATTAAATCTATTAATATTTCTAATATAATATTAAAATATATTTAAATATTCGAATACAAATGATCGAAAAATCTGGCTCGTTACATCATACAAACTTGAAAAAGTTGCACCAATACAACAAAATGTATCATAGTTTTCTAAAGGAACCAGATATAAATTCTTAGGTTTGATATGTATTTATTAGGTATTCAAAAAGTCTCCAACAAGATTTAAAGCTGGATGGGAAAAACAAATAAGGATTTTAAAGTGAGCAAAGCATGTCTTATTAACAAAATGTTAAATGTATTCCTAGAAATATTTATGTTTTACTTTTAAAGTCAAGTTAGTGTTAGCATTTAATGTTAGGATTTTGTTGTGCAACTTAAAAAAGGATAAAGATGTTGCTGAAGCCTATCCTAGAATCTTATATCCGAAAGCCACAAAGTGAATTAAAATAATATTTCAAGATAGATAATGATAAGGATAGTTCTGAAATATAAAGAAATCAGGCGAATCAACGCCCAAGGTTCCGTCGAATGATCACTTATATTAATTTTAAAAGATAACTGTTTATAATTAATCAATAAAAAAAACAAAATAGAATCAACCTAATGGAGAACCTAGTCATGATGTCTACAACAATGGCTTCTCAGTATTTGGAGAAGAAGAATAAAGGTAGAACAAGAGAGAAACACCAAATACTTTTCCACCTTTTTCACTCTCTCTTCTAGGCTATATTGATAATAGTGAAATACTTAACACCCAAGTAAATATAATATGACAACAAATAAACTAATCAGCAAATTGGAGAGAAATAAACATAGCCAAAACAGACTATTAATTAGTACAGACTAAACTTTCTCTTTTTTCTTTTGCATATTTGTTTCTTTTTAAATGTGCTTTTGTATCAACAAAATGTAATACTCCACCTTAATGCAAAATCACACATCTCAAACACATCATCATCTCCACCTTTAGCCAAAACGACTCTTAAAAGCGAAAAATAAATACGTGGCCCATCAAATAAAGCACGAAAGCCAATAATCTTCAAATAAATTACCACTCCCTCTTCTTAATCACGTCAAATCATAAACCGCTATTGTAGTCTACGAGTGATGCAAACCTTAACATAAGATACACCGCACCATTTGGCCTCAAAAACTTTGTAGTACCACAAAACTTCAATAGAATCTTTGTAGATTTTCCAACTCGACACCTATCTACCACTTGACTTAAGTTATCCATACAATCACTATTGATACCTTACAAGATGAAGGCCCATGTCGGAAATATGATTAATAGGATCATCAAAAGCTGTGATAATATTCATCTCACCACCTATGGACTAGGCTCTTCAAATATCACTTGCTTTTAATTATCAACCACAAGACTAGCAAGTTTGTAAAGATTTCCATAATTTGTTACTCCTTTCATCACAATATGACCATCATTTATACTCTGAAAACTTCACCTCGAATCTCATGAGTGCAACTACGATGGTCCGACTAACCAAGAAAAATGAGATTATGCGAACTAACATGTATATATCTTACATCTCAGACTGATCTTACATCAGCATCATGCATACAAAATTGAATAGATCCAATATCACAAACTGGTAGCTCTACTCACTTGGCGGTCCTAGTCATGTCTACGATCCTATTATATGAATAAGAATACCTCATGTCACCGTGTATGTGGAAACTAGCACCTGAATCCACCTGCCAAGGCTTATTATCACTAGTACGAACATCATAAGAAGTATCATTGTGTCTACCTTCAGCTGTGTCAGCCCACATCTCGTTATCATTGTCTCTGTGTATGACCTTATTTTGACCCCTCTTATATATGCTTTACACTTGTTGGGAATATAACCTTTTTAATGATAATAATAACAAAAAATACTTTTCAATACTATTAACGACCCTTTCCTTTGGTTTGTATCCCACTTCAAGTTTTTTGCTACCATAGCCTCATCTTGAATTAAATTCAAAATTGATCATTTATGTTTTAGTTTTTCATTCAAGAGACTATTTCGGACATTATCCAATGAGACATTTTTATTAGCATTGGAATTGGTTATTGATATAACCTATGTTTCTGAAATCTTTGAAAGGTGAACTCATCAACAAAAGAGCTTGTAATTCATCATCAAATTTGACATGCATTCCTTACAACTAATTCATTACATTTTGAAATACGTTTGATTGTTCTGTTACAGACTTCTCTTCATCCATTTTCAACTCAACCAATTTTCGAATAGGAAAAGCCTTACTGTTAGCATTTTTGACTCATACAAAAATGTCAACTTTTCCAGAAAGCCTTCACGTATTTACAACTAGCAGCATAGTGGAAATCTGTTGAGATATTTTTGAGATATTTTGTTGACATGAGTTTAGGATGTATATAAGAATGAGTTAATAAGTTTCCTGGTTTACAGTATTTAGGATAGGAATGAGTTAATGATTTTCCTGGTTTACAGTATTTAAGATAAGAATGAGTTAATGAGTTTCCTGGTTTACAGTAATTACCAATTGCTGGTTCCTTTGTATCATGTATATATATATATATATATGACAGAAATATATCAATAAAAGGTAAGCAAGCCATTCTTTATTTCTTCATGGTATCAGAGTCAGGCGGCTAAGATACAGATCCAACAATGGGTGACGGTAAGACTATAGCCACTATATTTGGTAATACTCAATCCTCTACCAATCGATTGCTTGGTGAGTTTTCTAAATTTTCTTGGATTATTGATACCGGTGCTTCTAATCATGTAACGGGGGACAAGTCATATTTGTTTGATGTTCATGATATTGCTGCATGTCCTGTTGGACTTCCTGATGGTCAGAAAATTGTTGCTACCAAAGAAAGGAAGTGTGAGGCTCTTGGACGATAGTATCTTAAAAATATTCTTTATGTTCCTAAATTGCACTGCAACTTAATTTCGGTTACACAACTCATTGATGACATGCAGTGTTTTGTACAATTTGTTTCTAGTATGTGTGTTATATAGGACCGTCATACGAGGAAGCTGATTGGAACGGGTGAACGGAGAGATGGACTTTACTACCTCCAGCAACTATCTACGGTGCAATCTTACATCTACAGTGCAAGCTATATCAGTGGATGCTTCTTCATCTATGTTGGAACTTTGGCATCAACGTCTTGGACATCCTTCATAGAACGTAGTAAGGTCATTACCTTTCTTATGTAATTCTAGTGATAGATTGAATAAGGTGTGTGATGTGTGCCTTCCTGCCAAACAAACTCATGATTCTTTTTCTCCTAGTGATCATAAGGCCTCCCGAATTTTTAAATTGGTTCATTGTGATTTATTGGGTCACTACAATACAGTTTCTTCTTGTGGAGCTCGTTATTTTTTAACTATTGTGGATGATTTTTCTCGAGTAGTATGGGTTTATTTATTGATTGATAAATTAGAGGTATTTAAAATGTTTATGTCATTTTTGGCTATGGTTGATCGACAATTTGGACAAAAAATTAAGATTGTTCGGAGTGATAATGGAACAGAATTTAATTGTTTGAAAGACTATTTTCTTTCAAGTGGGATTTTATTTCAAACCTCTTGTGTGGGGACTCCACATCAGAATGGTAGAGTTGAACGTAAGCACCGTCATATTTTAACAGTGGCACGGGCCTTGCGTTTTCAAAGTCATCTTGCACTTTATTTTTGGGGTGAATGTGTCTTGACAACTTCTCATTTGATCAATCTAACAGCTTCGCGTGTTCTTCACAATAAAACACCTTATGAAATTTTATTCAATGCTTTGCCAAATTTTGATAATCTACGAGTATTTTGTTCTCTATGTTATGCCTATAATCAACGAGCTAAGAGTGATATATTTGCAAGTCGAAGTCGAAAATGCAACTTTGTTGGATATCCTTTTGGTAAGAAAGGGTGGAGACTTTTTAATCTAGAAAATAAAAGTTTTTTTGTTTTTAGAGATGTTAAGTTTTTTGAAAATCAATTTCCATTTGCTGAACATGCTCCTACTACTGTTTGCTCTAAATATAATATTGGAAGTATGAATTTGAGTGATGATGATTTTGATATTCTTGGAGAGCCTACAAATGAACTTGAACCTACAAATAAATCTACCCCACTACATATCACAACCCAAAGCTCCCCAACTGCCACTTTAGAACCTGCAAATGAGCTTGAGCCTGCAACTAAATCTTCCCCAATTCATATCACCATCTAAAATCCAACAAGTACCATCTTAGAGCATGTTCCCACTATTTCTTCGGCAGCCAATGAATTGCAGTTTGACCCGAATATTGAACAAATTCCTGTTACATCACCGTCTTCATACCATCATTCTTCTACAGATGGGAATGTAGAGGTTGCTACAGATGCTACTAATGAACCTCGCATGGGACGTGGATTCCGTGAAAAAGTTCCGTCCCTTCGACTTCGTGACTATGTTACTAACACTATCCTCACAAAAAGTCCATCTACTCTTTCTCCAAATTCACCCGCGACATCTGCTTCCTCAGGTACGCTCTTTCCTATAACACATTATATTAATTGTGCAAAATTTTATGTTAGTCGTCGGCAATTTCTAGCCGTTGTTACAGCAGGTCGTGAACCGAAATCATTTAAAGAATCTGCGAGAGATGTAGGATGGCGTCGTGCTATGCAAACATAAATTCATGCTTTACGGACAATGGTACTTGTACTATGGAAAAACTACCATCTGGTAAACGTGCTCTTGGTAGTAAATCGGTCTACAAAATCAAATATAACTCCGATGGCAGCATTGAGCGGCTTAAAGCTCGTTTAGTTGTTTGTGGCAATCACCAAACTACTGAGATTGATTGTAATGAGACTTTTGCACCCGTTGCGAAGATGGTTACAGTTAGTTGTTTCTTAGCCATTGTAGCATCTAAAAATTGGGAGCTACATCAGATGGACGTGCATAATGCTTTTTTGCATGGGGATCTCAATGAAGAAGTTTATATGAAGCTTCCTCCTGGTTTTGGGTCTTCTCAACCTGATATGGTTTGTCGTCTTCGAAAGTCATTATATGGCTTGAAACAAGCACCGAGATGTTGGTTGGCCAAACTTGTTACTGCCATTAAAGAATATGGCTTTGTCCAATCATATTCTGATTATTCTCTTTTTACTTACAAAAGGGTGCTACTCAAATTAATGTCTTGGTGTATGTTGATGATTTAATTATTTCTGGAAATATTTCTGCTGCTTCGAGAGTCTTTAAGAAGTATTTAAGCACATGTTTTCATATGAAGGATCTTGGGGTTCTTAATTATTTCCTTGGGATTGAGGTGGCACGAAATTCTGATGGCATATTTCTTTGTCAACAAAAGTATTCACTTGATATTATTTCTGAGACTGGTCTTCTAGGTGCTAAGCCAGCATGTTTTCCCATTGAGCAAAACCATCGGCTTGCACATGCTTCAGGGGAGCCTCTGTCTAATCCGGAATCGTATCGTCGTTTGGTCGGACGTTTGATTTACTTAATATTCACGCTCTTGGTTGAAAGGTCTTCTCCTTAGCTTGGGAATTCAACATACTGCAGCCATTGAGGTTCACTGTGACAACCAATCGGCTTTACATATTGCACAAAATCCGGTCTTCCATGAACGCACAAAGCACATTGAAGTTGACTGTCAATTTTGTTCGTCATGCAATCCAAGATGGAACCATTCTTCCTCCATACGTTCCTACCACGATTCAGCTTGCAGACATCTTTACTAAGCCTTTGGAGACACGTCAATTTCAGTTTTTGCTTTCCAAGATGGACATTTATGATCCGCATGCTCCATCTTGAGGGGGGGGGGGGTGTTGAGATATTATTGAGATATTTTGTTGACATGAGTTTAGGATGTATATAAGAATGAGTTAATGAGTTTCCTGCTTTATAGTATTTAGGATAGGAATGAGTTTCCTGGTTTACAGTATTTAAGATAAGAATGAGTTAATAAGTTTCCTGGTTTACAGTAATTACCAATTGCTAGTTCCTTTGTATCATGTATATATATATGACAGAAATATATCAATAAAAGGTAAGCAAGCCATTCTTTATTTCTTCAAAATCTAAATCATCAAGGTACTGACGAATCAAACCAATCGTCTTCTTATCCATTTTAACGTCTATTCCGATCTTCTTCAATTGGCTCATAAAGACAGTTCAGATATAAAACATCCACCATCTTAGGTTTTCAAATACCTTAATTTTTTCCATTTAGAAGAGTAAACTTTCAAGAAAGAAATTAAATCTAAAATCTAACCAATTATATAAATCCAAAATTATCCTTTGAATTTGCGTGATCTAGCTTTAAAATCAATTTGTTAAGATTTTTGTTGCGGAAAACCTAATAAAGAATAATAAAGTTGTATATGCCTACCCTAGAATCTTATATCATCCGAGCCACAAAATAATATTATCGGATGAAAGTAATAATATTTGAAGATAAATTATGAGGAAGATAGCTCTAAAACACAAGGAAATAAAAAGAATCGACACAATTCCATACAACATCCATTTATATTGATTTTCAAAAATAATTGTTTATAACTGATCCACTAATAAATGTTTTAAAAAATTAGAATCAATAATTTAATTGAGAACAAAGTCTTGATCCCTATGACTGGTTTTTAGTGTTTGATGAAGAAAAAGAAGGATGAAAGAAGTGAGAAACACTTCATATCTTTTTCATGCTTTCTCACTCTTTTTCAGATTATATTTGTAACAATCAATTAATTAATGTCCTAGTTAATATTATATGACTGCAAATAAATTGATCAGCAAATTAGAAAGAGAAATAAACATTAAAAAAAAAAAAAACATTCCAAATATGACTACTAATTACAAAAAACAAAAATTTCTTTTACATATCTATTTCTTTTTTAAATGTGATCTAATGTCACCAAAATTTAAGCTTTAACATCCCATAAAATAAATCTCACATATGGCTTCATCAATTATTATTTTTTACTTTGATATGTCCTAAAAGACCTTACAACTATGCCCTGTTTGGTTTTAATTTGAGTTGCATTTCCCATTTTCAATGCAAATCACGAAACCAAGAAGAAAAATTGAAACTCAAAGTCTTTAAAAGATGGAGAAAACCGATTATTTTATTTGTTATTTCGCAAAACACATAAAACAAAATAGTCAACTTTGTTTTTTCCCATTAGTCACTTATAGATATACGCGTGTTGCACAAACTTCTATCGGTAATCCTAGACCGCGGATTGCTTCGATCTAAAATTCAATCAAATCTTAATCTTGTAGAAATGCAAGGCAAGTGTTCGAACCAATGGTTCGACCCACCTATTTAACCACGATGAATCTTGGCTCTCTTTTCTTACTTTTCAGCAGAGCCATTTTTTCTTTCATTCTGGTCCTATGTTTTCTTTTTCTTTTTTCTGAATAAAAATAAAAAAATAAAAATCTAATTTCAAAAAAGAACCGCTTTAAACTGTAGACAACAAACTCCACCATTTTGTTTTTCCTCGCCACAAATTTCTCCAATGCACTGCAGGTTTCATCAGATTCATTGTCATTAAACTTCTATCTTTAAATGCTGCTATTGTATACACAACTACAGTTGTGTTGACGTCATTATGTATTGCTGCAATATACAACTTCCATTACAGATATAAATCGCCTCATTCAGCAGGTATCAAAGGATTTTTGTCTGAGCAATCACCCCTTTACAGATATAATCATATAAATTTTACAAGACGATAATTTCTCAAACTACGGGAAATTAAAATAAAATAAAATGAATATTTCACATCTTAGACCCTAAATGTTCATTAATTCTTCTTGTTTCCATCCCTATATCAATCTTCATCCACAGATGATGTCCAAAAAAAGCAAAACGGAGGAATTAATATCATGAAAATTATAATGCTAAAATTGAGAAAGAAAGATTTTCACAAGCTTCATATCATGTTAATTTCCAGCCTTCTCCTGCGTATTTTGCTTGGCTACCGAGTTCTTCCTCGATTCTGAGTAACTGCAGTTAAAGAAGAGAATGACAAATTGTTATTGTAACATTAACTTATCTCCGTAGCACTAAAGAGAGATTTTATTTTGGAAGGACAAACTTCATCATTCTTTCAAATCCAAGGACAACACATCAAAAATTTATTCTCAAAGACCATACACACTATAAAACTGATACTTAAAAACTAATAGCTAAGTTCCGATATCATGCCCACTGTAAAACTGATACTTGAAAACTAGTAGTTAAATTCTAATACCATGCACACTGCAAAACTAATATCTAAAATATGATGTTTTGTCCTTTAGAATAAAATTTAGCAGACCGTCCTTACGGCTAAAAAGCCCTTAACTTTGTCCTTAACACTATTTCTGTTTATAAAATATCACGGCCAAAAGATTTTGAAAATATCTTCTTCTACTACTACATTGTTTTATTTTTTATTCGATCTAAACGTAACTTACAGATAAATCCAGAAAAATAAAAAGGAACGAAACCAAATGAAGTATAAAGAGAAACTAGCTCGAAATTAAAATCAGACAAAAAATATAAACAATACAAAAAATTTGTTTGTTTTGAAATATTTTAAAAAATAATGCATAATTTTGCAAATGTATTCAAAATGAATAAAAAAAATGAACAATAATATTTTATAAATATTTGTAAACCCTTTCGCAAATATTTAGAAAATGTTTCTGAACAATTTTTGAAAACACCTTCCTTGAACAATTTCCTTCTTTCTTATTTTAAATCGTTCAGGCAAATATTTACAATCAGGTCTGCGATTTTGAAAACAATTTTTTAAATATTGCAATATGAATGCATAATTCAACAAAATCTACAAAATGAACGGATACCTTAAAAATCAGATAAAATTGAAAAATCATAGTTAAAAGAAGAATAAGCCACTAGAAGACTAAAACATCATCAACAACAAAAGGAATAAAACTGAACGATTCGATGACCCATTCAAATTTAGGGATCAAGTTTGAAAAGGGCAAATCGGAAAATTATTTTTTGAAAGTATTTACAAAGGACTTCTTTGAAAATTGAAACGCTTAATTGGGGTGGGCTGTTGAAAGATGGAATCTGAAAATAAAGGTATCACCCTGATTTCCACTAGGCTAATTCTATTAGCACCCAAACTTTGCCTTTCCCGCCCCATCTTTGAAAACAAATAATAACCCCTACATTTTCCTTTTTCCAGCCCATTATATTCCACCCCATTATATTCCACAAATACCCTTATTTTTTCTCGATTAATTAGAAATCTATCAACTTTCAGTAAGAACGATAATACATTTACCTCATGTCCCAAGCAAAGTTATGTAAAATTAAGCAATAAGAAATGGAAAAAAGAAAAATAGTTTCCAATCATTACAAAATAGATGTCGAGAAGAGGAAATACACGAGAATTAAAGAATCAACGCTACCTCCTTCAAAATTAGTGAAAACCTCTCTACTATTTTCATTCAAGTGCTATGTTTTCAAAATAAGAAAGAAGGAAATTAAATGAACGATTTAAGATTATGTGTATTCAACAACGATAAAATAGAATAGTAATTTTATTCTTTTTATTTGTCTGAAGGATGGGAAAGACAAAATCTGCGGTGGAAACAATTCCACTATTCCATATACAATGATGAATGCTTTTGAGGGCAAATCGCAGACCTGATTGTATTTATTTTGACGTTCCCCTCTACAAGGAGCACCAGCTTTAATTTGACCAGTAGCAAGACCAACTGCTAGGTCAGCAATAAATGTATCTTCAGTTTCCCCGGATCTATGAGAAGTAATCACACCCCATTTAGCATCTTTTGCCTGCTTTACAACTTCTATTGCTTCCGTTACTGTTCCAATTTGATTTATCTGAAATTATATTTTGTTTGTTACTATCATCATGAACGTAGACATGTTGTAGGCAATTAATTATATGTTATCAAATTTCCAGATGTCCATCATTCAATGGCATATGCTAAAAAATATCAATTTCAAATTATAGCAAATCCGTTCTTTGATAAACATTACAAGCATGCATTTATAATGTATCGGTTGATTTAACAAACATTTAAAACATGGTGCTTGAACTTCTAACTTAACCGAATCAATGGTTTGATGTATATCATCCGTATAATCTAGTAACTACAATGAATAATTTATTGTATGATGTGTGTGTATCATACCTTAAGCAAAAGAGCATTGCATGTGGACTCATTTACCGCCCGTTCTACTCGTTGTGGGCTTGACATCAACAGATCATCTCCTACAACCTATAGAACAGTTGTTCAGTAAACATGAAAATCTAATCCAGCATCGAGACTTTAAGAGCAGAATAAACCTGACAAATTCCAAGGTCTGTTAATAACTTTGTATGTTCCCAGTCATCCTTATCAAATGGTTGCTCAATGGACACGATTGGATATGCTAGTAACGTTTAAAAAAAAAAAAAAAAAAAAAAAAAAAAAAAAACTATGGATTAGATATGATTTTATCATGACTGATGCAAAAGGTAAGAAGTTACAGATGGGTACCTGCACAAAGTTGTTTGTACATCTCAATCAGTTCTTCTCCAGTTTTGCAGTTTTGCTCAGATTTATTGGAAGTTTTGTAGTTCAAATCATACTTTTTTCCTATTCCAAACGTAAAAGGTGAGTAAACCCAAAAAGCATATCCGACACATGTCATAAGTCTATCAAAAATTAAATAAATGATTATGTGCATCAAGTACAACAAATTTCATAAAAGAAGGATAAACATGAATATGTGATCAAATAAAACTGAAAATCTAGTGTAAGTTGCTGTTAAAGAAAGAAATACTGCCAAGTTATGTCGATATTCTACACAAAAATCTTCGCAAGGCGGCAATAGTTTACCCATGCAAAATTCAGTTGCAGCAACATCTATTGCCAATTTGATTTTTCCATTATATCCTGCTCTGTCAACTGCCTCTTTAACAAGATCCAAACCCTCTGAGAAACTGATAATTACAAAATATGCAAACTTTCAAAAGTTGATCAAATGTTAATGGAAATAAAAATAGAAATTAGGGACACACCCTTATTTTCGAACTTATTTCACTTCCGCTCCATCCCAGAAACAACTTTCAAGAAACACTTTTATAATTATTTTCAGTGATAATTTACGGTTTTTGTCCATATTTGCAAAACAGATATTTGAAGAAAAAAATGCAAATATTTATAAAATAAATATTTATACTAAAAATGCAAATGTTTGCAGCTTTTGGTTCAAAAATCCGCACAAACACATATCTGCAACAGTGCAGATTTTTGCAGTTCGATTTGCAAATATTTACAGTTTTTATTGCATATATAAACAGAAAAACTGCAAAATTTCCAGAAAATAGTTTCAGGGTGTTTCATGATATATTTATTTATTTTGGAACTGGAAGAAAATGCATTCTGAAACATATAGAAGAGTACCTGACAGAACTTTCCTAAACAAAAAAGTTAATTAAATAGTTGGTAAGGTATCTAACAAACAAATTAAAAACATTAACCTAATAATGCACGAACCTTGTAAACAACTGTAGCAAATGAAGCATTAAATGCCCAAACAACTGAATTTCTAGTTAAACCCTATACAAGAGCATTAGGTACCATTTGCAAACGAAACAGGGAAGTTGACATTTGCGTTTGCATCCGACGCGACGGACACGTCGAGTGTAGGTCCCACACTTTTGCCCAGTTCGAATGGAACGTTGGAAAGTAGCCGTTTACTTTAGATGCATCCGACGTTGTCTGACCAAAACAGCTACTTACCCAATGGCTGTTTTTCCCCAACTCTATATAATCCAACCCCTTCCTCCCCCAAACATCATCACCAATTTCCTTCCAACCATCCACCTCGTCAAATTTTCAAAAATCCGTTAAACAAATGGCTGAAACAAGTGGTGCTAATGCTACATTCCGTCGATCTCCGAAGGTTTGGTTTGAGTTTGCAGCGTCGGAATTTCTACGAATAGTTGTCGAGTCATATCAAGTGGCTGGAAAAAATAAAAAAGGAATTCACAAGAAGATTACGGGGGAATTGAAACGAAGCTTTAGCTGCTAATCTGAACGAGATACCGGTTACTGTCGAACAAGTTATTGCCGAATACGACGCGTTGAAGAAAAAATAGGCTGTTTGGCGTGGATTAAAAGAGAAAACAGATGTTGGATGGGACCCTATTAAGGGAACTGTTAGTGGAAGCAAGCTTTGGTGGATTGATCGAACGGCGGTAAATCTCGCTTTGTAACTTGTATGTTTTTTCCAGTTTCCAATTCTAATTTATGTTGAATTTTTATTTTTAGGAGTATGATAACGTAGTGCTGAAATAAATGAGGCAATCAATCACTCATTTACATGAACTTGAACAAATTTTTAGTAACAACATTGCAACTGGGTCTGCCACTTACACGCCCGGCTCTGTAGATCCACACTCGAAACAACAACCACAGTCTCCTCCTCCAGAAGTTGTATGTCATACAGTTTTCGATGATTATCAATCTGAAGTCCCTCTTGAAGACATAAGCACTCAACGGTCGGTTCAACAACCTACTTCTCAACCACGTGGTGTAAGTTCTTCTACCAATCGCCGTGCTAACAGAAGAGGAAGAATTGAAAATGATGAGAAGATGGATGAAATTGTTGATATCATACATGCTAGGCAAAAGAACAAGAAATCTCATTCTGAGTCCAAACTCGGTTCCATCCACTAATGACAGTAACTCCTTGTAGTGGGAGTCAGGTACCGCCTTTACAACCAGAGGTGAAGGAAGGCCCTAGGTCTTGAATAGCGAGCGAAATGAGAGTTCGAGTAGTTCTCTCATCTTTCACTTGCTTGTGTTAAGCATAGCATCTCTCTTGTTTTCTTTTCAAGTCAACTTTGCTAAAACCTGTGTTTTTTGTTACGAACATAGCGATTTTCAAGCATTTGTCAAGAAGAAATCACGTAACCCTAATCTCGTAATACATGGGGAAATTCATGAAAATCAGTCTCAATTTCACATGAAAATAGCGATTTCATCCAGCATAGCCTAGCATTTTAGAGATTTCCCATATGAGTTGTCGAATCAGGCCAATGTTTATACTGGGCGATAGGTTGTGTTAACTTCTTATTTGTCTAACTCCAGTATACTGGATCGGTAAGTAGAGAGGTTGAGCCTCTAAATGGGGTATTTCCTTAGTAATTCTTTCGGGACCTTGACCTGTCACATGAGTCTGAATTTCATATTTCCGTACTTGAAAAGAAGTATAAATATCTTCAGACACTAGTCGTTCGCTAATTAGTACTGCATCTTCAAAATTGTAACCTTCCCATGGCATATAAGTGACTAATACGTGTTTTCCTAAAGCGAGTTCCCCACCAACTGTAGCCGCCCCATCTGCTAAAATTTGCCTCTTTTTTATACATTTACCCTGCTGAACCTGAGGTTTTTGATGCATACAAGTATTTTTGTTGGAACATTGAAACATAACTAATGAAATGCTTATAGTGTCCCCATTACTTGATAAATGATCTTGTGAGTATCAGTATAAATGATCTTTCCTTCGCGTTCGGCTATAACAGACACTCCCGAATCTAGAGCCGTTTGGCATTCCAACCCAATTCCAACAATCCACTTCTCGGATCGAGAAAGAGGAACTGCTTGGCGCTGCATATTAGAACTCATTAAAGCCCGGTTCACATCATTATGCTTAATAAACGGAATGAGGGAAGCTCCAATAGAAAATGTTCAAGTCAAATCAGCTTTTGCAGAAGCAATAGACCGTGGTAGAACATTAGAAGATATTGACCTAACCCACGCAATATCACTTCCCAAAATTAAGGATAATCTAGAGACGTTCATGCTTCTTCCAGATGTTGAAGCAGCGTTTTGAAATCGAGGTTCGCAAGCAATCACTCAGATACCAAACATTTATGATGAATCCTCCACCTGCGTATCCACCTACATATACACCGAGTATCCACCTTCATACCCACCAAATTATCCACCTCTGTACCCACCGCCACAGCAGACCGTATTCTAGATTATGCATTATATTTTGTATTCCACATTTTAAATTCTGCAATTTGTATTCTGATATTTAATTTCTGCAATTTGTATTATGTATTATAGTAATCGGTTAACAAATAAACACAAATAAAATAAATTAATAACTCTGCCCTCTCTAATTTGCCCTTTCTATCAAAAAAAAAACATTTTTCGTTCACGAAAATGCCCCTTCCCCAGCCCCTTTCAAACCCCTTCCAAATGCCCCTTTCGGTTCGTTTGCAAACGCACCCTTACACTCAAGGTTTTAAATCTCGGATTTCGGTCACGTTTCGTTGATTTTTGGGATCCAATCTCGTATCATGTGAGATCTCAGACGAGATAAATGTATATCAGTGTTCATCTCGGAATTATGTCTCGGATCATAAAGTACATCTCGAAATGATCTCGGACTACTTAATATTTTCAACATTAGTTTACATTCAAGTATGCAACTAATTTATAAATGCTAATTACAAAAAAAATGTTTAACTTACTTGATTTTCACCTAGAGTACACCAGTAGTTAATGATTTGCAGCTTGAAAAACCATCTAGACTATACAAGGGTAATAAATAATTATAATTTTTGGACACAATGTATAACATCACAATCAGATATGAGATGTATAATAAATTTATATAGTTAAGAAATATATACAATCTGCAATCATTTGGAAACAAGTATATTTTTTTTTTTTTTTGAATGAGTTTGCAATCATTTAGAAATATATACAACCAAACAAGTTAAAATAGAATTGCATAGTTAAGAAATTACTAATTAATTTCTTGTTTTATATAATAAACAGTGTCAATGAGTCGGTAACTAAACATTTTCTTGTTTGTACAAGTGTAAGACAACATTTGGAATGCGCAAATGTGATATCTTGTTTATACAAATGCATGACAACATGTTCTAGTTGTACATGCATATTCTTATTGTATATGTGCAGGACATCATGATTAGAAATGAAATAGGAAGCTTTTAGTTTGTTATTTAAATAACAAAATAAATATAGGCTTAGAAATAAAGAAAATGTTATAGACCCGGCCCATTATAAAATTAAAATTCAAAATACAACAGTTTCGGCCAAGATCTCGACCGAGATTTTCGAATCTCGGCCCAGATCTCGACCGAGATTTTCGAATCTCGGTCGAGATTCAGTTCAAAGATATATGACCGATATTTGTTGTTTCGAATCTCCCGATCTCGAAAACGAGATCTCGGCCGAGATTTCCGAGATTTGAAAGCTTGCTTAGACTATTAAGTATATCATAAATAAATTAAATTTAAGGGGAAGAAATGTTGAGCCAATAGTGCAGGAATTATTTTTTGTTAATAAAGTGCTGACACTGCCATCCTTTTCAGTTAATGCTCATTTGGAAAATCATATTGTGTCTCATCTTTGCTTTATTACCTACTCAACATACATTTGATCTGAAGCGCAATCGCAATCATTAATTAAACCAGCATTATTTGCATACAAACTTAATTTTATCATCTAAGTGTTTTCATTAAACACTGTCCATAGATTAAAACACCAGCCTAAAAAAATATTCTATGCAGCCAACTTTATTGGTGATTAGGCTTAAACCCACGCCAGCATTGTTTCATAGAATAAAATTTGAATGATTCAAATATTTTGAAAAGAAGAAAGGAAAATAACTAGTTGATTCACCTGATTAATTCATTAGGCTACGCACCTAAAGAAACAAAACAAGAAGTTGAAAGAGGATACTTGGTTGAAAGGGAACAAAATAATTAGTCTATCAATTAGTTATATAGATTTATAAAGAAACAAAGCCTGTTTATGAATTCACTGATTTTTAAATACAAAAAAATCAAAGGATTAACCATGAAGAATCAAATCTAGCAAAGGAATTTTATGAAAGCCAGGATTACCTTATCTGTTTGAATTGAAATCAAGTCATGAAATTGGGAGGATTGTTAAGTAATTAGGAAATTAATTTTGTTAGTCTCCAATTTACGCCTTCGTCTTAAACCTATATAAATGATGAAGGCAGTTCATCTTCATGTCGTGTGAGAGAATCTACCATTTCCTCTTTCTCGGTAAATCATAATTTCCACGGTCAAATCAAATAAGGGTTTTGAGTGTAAAAACAAGTCTTTGGAGTCAATTATTACTTAGTTTGTAGTTATGAATTAATCTCCACTTTTATATCTATAACTTTGGATCTCACTCTCTTGTATTCTATTTCTTATATATATATATATATATACATACATACATACATATATATATATAAGCATTTCGTTGCACCCCTAAATGTCTTCTATTTTCAACCACAAGTTTTGTTTCTCTCTTCATCCACTCATTCGCTCTCCCCCTCAATCCATTATTTAAATAGAAACTTGTGGTTGTGGTTAGAGTGCTTTTGGGGTGTTGCAAAATAGGGGTTGTGGAGCATTGATATTGATATATATACATATACATATATATAAGCAGGTTCAATGACACCTCAAACAGTGGAACACCCCTTTGGCCTCCCTGTTTTCGACCACACAATTAGTTTCTCTCTCTCTCTCCACTAACTCTCTCTTCCTCCACTACCTTTTTTAATATAAACGAGAGATGAATATCAGGGGGCTAAAGGAGTGTAGGAATTTTGGGGTGTCATTGAACGCTTGCCACACACACACACACACACACACACACACATATATATATATATATATATATATATATATATATATATATAGAGAGAGAGAGAGAGAGATATGATCCGTGGACATGCAATTTGATCATATCACATTAAACCTTTGTCTCATATATTTTTCAATTGTTGGTTATTGCTCATTCAATTGGCTTTTGAATCAATCGACAAATTAGCTTATTTAGTATCCCATGCATAAGCCTAACATATTTCATTAGCAATATGACATTAATGCTAGCTAGTTTGTTCTAAATTAGTTATCAATGGCTTTATTCTAGAAGTGGTATGAACAATCACGGTACCACCAAATTTGTTGAAAAAAGAGTCATTAAATTATAATGTGGAAGATGAAGACCGATTAGTACTTAAACGACAATTTGACTCATTTAGAATACGTGCATGAGCAAGAAGAACCTTGAAGGTAGGAAAGATATACATAGGCTCACACATCATATATCGTACAAAGCTAGAAAGCAAGGATACGGGTGCGGGTGTGTAGTACGGGGATACGTAGATTCGACAAATATGAAAATATGAGAATTCGGTTGCAGGGGGATACGACATGTGTAAAAATATTATATATATATATATATATAATAAAATCTATTACGAAAATTTTGCTATTATGCTTTATATGTCATCTTGTATTATGCTTATGCTCTTACCTATGAAAATATGATAAGCATATGTCATCCTGAATTATGCTATTATACAAATTATGCTATTATGCTGTTACATCCTTTTTATCACTTTTTTGTCATGTATCACTTAATAGTACATATATACATTGTTATCACGTCGACGACTAGTCGTCGACAAGTCGTCGACTAGTCGACCTGTCGCTCGATCAGTTTCGACGATGATCGACTTATTCAGTTCGACGATAATGGGCTTGACCCGGCCCAGGAACCCTAATTTTTGGAACGACAGCGGTAAAACGAGATCGATATTTTACCTGGACGAGAAACCCTAATTTCTCGGATCGACAACTGCTGCTCCTCGCGAAGTCGAAGGCATATGCGAAGTCGGAAAAGGCGTATGCGAAGTCGAAGGCGCATGCGAAGTCGAATACGATGAAGTTTCTTCTTCTTCTTTTTTTTCTTCCTTTTTGAAACAATCTGCGTGTTTTGCGATTTAACTGGAAGCTCTAATTTCTGTGTGGCCAATGGGAGAAAGTAACAGCTGTATGCCACTGTATGCCCTAATTTCTGGTTGGGCTAGCCTTTATTTGGGCCTTTAAACCTTTGTGGCGTTATTTTTTTGGTTTTATGCCCACCAGAGAACAAGTATGTCACTGTATTAAACAAATGTGAATTTGAACTTATTATAAATTTATAATTATATCCAATTTTATTGTATATTTAGATCTAATAAATATATATATGTATATAAAAGACTTGTCGACTAGTCTTCTAGACGGTAGTGGCTCGACTTGGCTCGACTTGGCGTCGTGATAACCTTGCATATATATATATATATATATTTGTCTTCAGTTTTCATATGCTTATAGCATAATAGTATATATATTTGTCTTAAATTTGTTTCAGATGCTAAAATATATATACTATTATATATTTGTCGTAATAGCATAATTTGTTTAAGTTTTCATATGAAAATATCATAATCATATTATCCTGTATTCAACGTAAGCATAGGTAAGACCATTCCAATCTGAATTTTACCTTTCATGCCACCGACGCACCCTAAATCCGCACCCCCCAGCCCAAATACGGGGACACACCACATGGCGCACCCCGTACACACCGCCGCACCCCAGCCGCACCCCTGCTTCCTAGGTACAAGGGGTGTGAGTTATTATTTCATAAAAAATGAGCATTTCATAAGGAAATGTACACCCCTAAGTTATGAAAAACGTGATGTGACACATGTCATGACACAAGGAGCGGCGTGACATGACATTTACGCCCTTCTTCTATATGGCGAGATGCACATGAAAAGATGCGAAGTATGACGCAAATGGCACACGATGCAAAAATATCCCATCTTTTTTCAGTTTTTTTTATTGTTTTTTACTTCATTTTATTTATCTTTTATTTTGACAATCAGAACGACTCTCCAACAACGGTTGACTTTTTTTTTTTACAATGATACGATTGCACTTGGAAACTACTCTCCAACAAACTTTGCACTATTTATTTGTATTATTACCGTACCACACTAAACTATAAAGAACAATTGAAACCAAGATCCGCAAATACGAACGAAACCAATCCGATCTCGACTTGAGCTCGATGAGTCCTGGATTGAGTTTAGTTGATGAAAATAACATAATGAACCAATCCAACCAGAAAGATATAAATTAAACCCAAAAAATATATGCATTTTTATGTTATGACTCAATTGGACATGAAAACCCAACCCCATTTGAATTGAAGCTCAGGTCAGATCAAAATTTTAAAATATATAAATTAAACTCAATAAAAAAAAGCAACTTGACTAGAAACGAAACCCATCGGGTCATGCCCAGATCTGGTCCAACAAGTCTAATTACCATCATCTCATAATCCTGAATGATTGTATTCTTCAAATTATTCTTAAATAAACTTTAAGTATTGGTCCCAATTACTACTGCATCAAACAAATAATCTCTAATGATTTTTTTCCTCAAATTAATTTCGAACATAATCGGATGTTTGTTCCTATCACGGTCGCATTGAATAAATTGTCAATAGTTTATACTGTTTTAGCTTATGAAACAGATGCAAATGTTAATTTGGAAAAATATGGTTGTTGGACCAAATTAGGATTTTTAGTTTGTCAATACTAGGTACCAAGGTTATCACAACGCCAAATCGAGCCAAGTCGAGCCACTACCGTCTAGAAGACTAGTCGACAAGTCGCATGACTAGTCGTGGCTAGTCGACAAGTCTTTTATATACATATATTTATTAGACTTAAATATATAATATAATTAGATATAATTATAAATTTATAATAAGTTAAATTCAACAAAGATAACATAAATAGGTTCAAATCCAACCGGGATCATTTGATTTAGCTTTCCTCTTAGGATCTTTAGTCATTTCATGCCAAGTATTTTCTGTGTTACTCTCCATTTCAACTGCTGCATATATAATTAAATCAGTTAATTATTGTTTTTTTTAAATATATCAGTCAATTATTAATTAGGTTATAAACTTATAATATAATTAAAAACAAATCATGTTATCTCTCAGGCGTCGTATTTGAATTATTTCTTCTGAATTAATTTTTACCATGCCAAAAAAAAAACAAATCAGGTACTGAGGCTGGCAGCGACGAGCTGGGCGGAGGAGCAGCGGTGAGCCAACACGAGAAGCAATTAGGTTTTTTTGTCGATGTTCGATTTCTGTTATGACGAGTATCGATGTCGATTTAGCTCAATTTAGGGTTTTTTGAGTTCGATTTAGGATTTATGGGCTCGATTTAGGGTTTTCTGCCCCAGTATCGTCGAAATGGAAAAGTCGACCATCGTCGAATCTCCTCGAGCGACTGGTCGACTAGTCGTCGACGTGATAACAATGCTAGGTACTATTATTGGTTTTGACTTCAAAGGATGATTGTTATTGCAATTTTATGCTTATGACATTATATTGATATATTTTTGCAGTATGAGTAAAGAATCTTTGTTACATATCTGTTTTAGTAAAAACATATAAATTATACTAAATCTTTTAAATTAATTATTACCAATATTAAATTTATAAAAAAAATCCAAATGCACAATAAATTAAAATGGCACACGTCATTTACCGTGTTGTGCGCCAATGCAATTCTATGCTTATGACATTATGTTGATATAATTTTTGCAGTATATGTAAAGAATCTTTATTACATATGTGTTTTAGTAAAAAAAAATATAAATTATACTAAATATTTTAAATTAATTATCATATTATATTAAATTTATAAAAAATTCAAAATGCACAATAAATTAAAATCACGCACGTCATTTACCGTGTTGTGCACCAAGACTTTAAGAAGGCTTTGCTCCATTTTGCACTATAGTCATTAATGACTATGTTCAAACTCCAAGAAAAAGGAAAAAAAATAAGGAAAAAGCATTTTCGGCAGCAGTTAGGCCGAATGCAGATAGTAGTGATAGTAATACATTTTTATGTCCACCCAGTATTTCATCTTTAAAGAGTACAAATTGTGTGATTGATTTTGATGTATCCCTACTATGTAACACCAAATCGAAGTTGTTCTATCGGATAATGGAAGATTGATTGCAAAGCAGTTCATTTGAGGAATGACACATCATGAGTGGTAGAAGTATGAGGTTTAGAACGTTTGATATAGGACTACCACGGATGTTAGACATGTTCTGATGTTGTGTAGTAGTTTATTGTTAGTTAAAGCTTCGATTAAACTTGGTATGGGAATAATAGTAACGGAGAGATTTAGAATAAAAGGTTCCTTGGTATTGGTGGTGATAAAGGGGTGTGCGTTGATATTTTTCCGCATAGAGATAGAAAGGGAGAGTCCTCGAAGAGTCGACAGTTTATATTGTTTTAGCTTTCCAAACTCTAATCAGTATGTCATATTTTTAGGTCGTACCGATAAAGAGAGTCTTGATATATAAAATATGGTATTGATCAATCAAAACCTAGCGCTTGTGGAAATTGTTTTTTTAAAAGAAGCATATCACATTTGATGTTAGGAGATCTAGAGCTACAATTTCTAGATTATGTTCATTCTTATATGTTTGGACTAACTTCAATTGCAACTTTAACCGGAGCCAGTTACTTTGTCATATATGTGGATTATTTTTCGCGTATGGACTGGGTCCATTTTTTAAGCCAAAAACAAAATATTTACTCAGTTTTGTAAGTGGAAAACCTTGATGAGAAAAACAGTCGGGGAAGCGTTTGAAATTTTTCAAAGTTGAAAATACTATGGAATCCGCCTCACAATATTTTGCTAACTACTGTTGGTCTGAGCATATAGTCGGATATTTTCCTACTTTATTAAATTACATTTTAATAGAATGGTGAGAGCATGTGTGTGATGGTGTAGGAGAGAGAGCTAGAGCATGAGACTGACCGCTGGTTTAGAAGAAGGATTTTGGACAAAAGCGATATTGATAGGAGTATTTCTCATCCACACACCTATTGTCATACGATTGAAGATCCCTAGGAGATTTGAAAGACATGTGAATAATTCATTTCTTAAAGAGTTTATTTGTTCAGTTTATTCAGAGAATGAAAGACATGGTAAGTTGAAGCCCAAGAAAGGTTTAGACTATGGTGAATGAATAAAGAAGTATATGTTGTAGTGTAAAACAATTAGGAAAATTGTGATCTGTAGACATGTGATATTTGATGTCTTTATTGAAGGCGGAGCCTCTATCAAGTGATGACACTAAAATGATGGAAAATTATCAAACACATCTGTAGCCATCAGATTATTCCATATTTGAAGAGATATTGGTATTTATTATGATATCATGGCCAATGAGAAGACTGCAAAGGCTCAGGCTTTACATGTAGCGAAGTTGCAAGGCAACCTTTTGGTCCAGTTTTTTTTATAACAAGAATGATACTGTATTCAATTAAAGCACTCATTATGATGTATTAGGAGTTCAAATTTATGACATCTAGAACTTTTGTCTAAATTGTCACATTTATAACCATTAAAGCTAAATGTTCGTGACCACCTTTAGATTTAGCTGGTCTTTATCTGTGAACAAATCTGTATTGATGATTCTTCATCTCATACTTTGAATGATGTAGGGCTTGTTTGTGTGTTGGTGTTAAACTATCAAAATTTAGCAAAATTTCAGAGAATGAGATTGAAGTAGATAATATGCAGTATGTCTTCACTCAATGTGGAATCGAGAAAGTGAAATGCACTATCAAATCTTTATTGTTCTACCAAAGTTCAGTATCTACAGTTTCATATATTTGATATATTGACTTTCTTGTGCTTATATGCATTTTAGTTTTTTATGTGCATTTTATCTTTGCTTGGGAAAGATTTGGAAGCATCATTTGGACATTGTCCAAATTAGTTTATACCAAGCTTTGCGCCGTATGGTACAGATTCAACAAGTTGCTGAGAAATGAGGTTGTAGAGGGATTATTATAATTGAATCAATGTGCAGTGTTAAAATTGTATGATCCAAACATTTTGTAAAAAAGAAAGCAAAGTATTTAACTAACTCACTCGATTAATCAATTAGGTTATACGCGGGAAGAAAGAAAACGAAAAGTAAAAAAAGAAGATTTTGTTTGGAAGAAAACTATGGATTAGTCAAACGATTAATTAGTCAATGGATTTACGAGGAAAAAACGCATTTATGAGTTAATTATTTTATATGAAGAATGAAAATTATGTATCAAGAATCAAATCAAGAAAAGGAATTTCATAAACCAAGATTATCATTATCTATTTGCACTGAAATCAAATCATGGAATTTGAAAAAACTGTAAAGTAATCAGGAAATTAATTTTCTTTGTCACCAAGCTATGCCTTCATCTTATAAGTCTATATTATTAAGGCGGTTCACCCACATGGTGTGTGAGAGAAAATCCACCATTATTCTTTTATTAGAAGAAACCTATTTTCAGCAATTAAATCAAGCGTGGTGCTAAGGGCACATATTTTCTGCTGTGAGCTACCATGTTCGGCGACTAACTGCCGAACGGAAGAAAAGAATTTACTGTGGTCATGAACAATCGCTAACAGTAGCTGGGTGCAGTCTCCACTAGCATTCAGCCCGGTGCCCTTAGCGCTACACTATATCGAAATGGAGGTTTTGAGAGTAATCAAGTGTGGAATCATCTCCTTCAATAAAATAGAAAATAGTTGTTGGATCCGTGAACGTGGACAATTTAATCGAACCACGTTAAATATTTGTGCTTTCTGTTTTTTTATTCTTTTCGCTTGGTGATTATTGTCCAATGATGAGTTTAGCTTTGAGTGTTCCACACGTAAGCCAGTATTTCACAACAGTTTAGTATTAGAGCAACTAAATATTTTGCACAACAGATTGGTATCTGTGCAATAGATTTTGCATAATAGGGTATCCCACTAAAAATGATTTTCATTTCCTCGAACACTGAAGTGAATAAACCGAACCTTAATTGTTGTGTAGAAGATTAGATACGGACTAAAAAACAAGGTTACAACAAACATTAAGCTTTTTAAGTAATTTTATTTTATACCCCTCCAGATCAAGGTTCGAAAACTCGGTTTCGATTTCGGTTATTTGAAAATTTACTAGTTTCGGACGGTTTCGGCGGTTTCGGTTTTTGTTTCGGTTTCGGTCTAAAAATCAAACATTTAGATATTTTATGAAAAAGTTAATGATAACTGAGCACATAAAATAACTTGGTACATAAAATAACTGAGCACATAAAATAACTTGATACATAAAATAAAATAATAAGCACATAAACAAGTTCCTGCAGGAAACATAAAGTATTTTCGGGCTGGGCACATAAAAAATAAAGCAATGGGCACGTTAAAAATAAAGTAGGGAAACATGAAGTGGGCTGGGCACATTAAAAACACAGCCGGACTTTGTCCTAATTCTACTCAGCAAACGTTCATTTCACGAAAGCTACAGACTGGGAAAAAAGAAAAGAAAAGAAGCGCTCAGTGAAAATTGAAAACGAAGATGAATACCACCTGCAATCTCGATCGTTATCACCTGAAAGTCTCGATTGCAACTCTCGATCGTTGATTATCCTCGATTGCAACTCAAATTCGACTCTGCTAAGCCCAGGATCTTCTGAATCAGGAATAATTTCGAATCTCGATTTAGGGTTTTCTTTTTCCGTTGTTTAGTGAGTCGCGCGAATCTCGATTTAGGGTTTTCTTTTTCCAGTCGCGATTTAGGGCTTTTTTTTTTTTTTTGTTTACCAACCGAAACGAGAATTTTCAGTGTTTCCGTCTCGGTGACTTCCGAAACCGAGACGAGAACGACGAGATCTCGTCGTATCGGACGAAATTTCAAACTATGCTCCAGATATAATAGAAGTGACAACTTAAACTAGTGGGGCCCATTTATGTTAAAAAATAAAAAATAAAACCGGGTTGGAGATTAATTTAGGGGAAAATGTTATATCAGCAAACACTGATTATTCTGTCTGAAAATGATTACTTAAACAGAAAGGACCAAACAAGAGATAAAAGCTTTTGAAGATGGTAATTACCTTGATATGTTTGGAGCATAACCACCAACATCACCAACATTGCACCCAACTGAACCATATTTCTCAGAAATAATTGGCTGTTTAAGAGAAAGAAAAGAGGTCACAGCTTATAATATTGCCAAACATATACGCGTACTTATTCACTGGAGTATATACAGGTTCAACGTTCACAGGATAAAAGCTACAATGACTTCAATGCTAATATTACCAAGCAAATCACTATTATAATATAACAGAACAATAACCATGATGAGCAATGCTCAACATCAGATGCGTGTGTATGGTTGCACATCACATTAGAAATGTTTTATAATATTATGTTGCAGAAATATTTACTTGTAATTACCTTCAGGTGATGATAGACCTCAGAACCCATTTGTAGAGCTTCCTCAAAGGTATCTGCGCCGGTGGGAAGTATCATGATTTCCTAGAGAATACCATTGACATTCTTTTGTTAATAGTACCATAATATGATAAGTTTAACCCCAATATATATATATATATATATATATATATATATATATATATATATATATATATACATATAGAACAACTTATATATATATAGGAGCGTTCTAGGGCACCCCTGTTAGCACCCTTATCCGTCCGTGAGCTACGACGATCCAAATCGAACGAGAATTTGTAGATGTTCAATCCACATATATTTAAGGACCTATCCAAAATTTGAGCTCGTTCCGACATCCGTAACATATTCAAAATCTTAGCTCAATTATTCACCGTTCAGACATTTATTCAAACCGTTAAATTTAAACAGCAAATATGTTATTGTATGAATGTCAGAACAAACTCAAATTTTGGATAGGTCCTTAAATATATGTTGATTGAACATCTACAAATTTTCATTCGATTTGGATCGCCGTAACTCACAGACGGATAGGAGTGCTAACAGGGGTGCTGCAAACAGAGGTGCCCTAGAACGCTCCTCATATATATATATATATATATATATATATATATATATATATAACTTTAGCCAACGGGATCATATAATCAGGTACATCAATATTAAAAAAACAGACAAAAACAAGCTCTGAACAAAATAGTATACTGCTATCAACTAGCTTTAAAGAAACCTAAGAGATTACATATGCACTGGAAACAATAGAAACTTCCTTAGTGACCATGTCAAGCCATTACCATAGTACCATGATTACGTTTAGCATTTCTGTTTCAGTAGTACTATTTCAAAAAAGTTTTACATTTACCAATCCTGTCACTAAAGCACAGTGCTAAGTGTTGGAGTTCTAACAAAACAAGGTGTCAAGGTGAGACAAAGCATTAGGAGATACCGTTAAAAACTACGCCTAAGCCAAAAATAGAGTTTAGACAGAGTACATGCACAAGTACAAGTACCCATTTAAATGGTTTTGCATCAGTTTTAGTATCTTACATGTGTGTTTATACAAAATACATGATTTTTTTTGTACAGATTAGGTTGTGATTGGCTAATTGCTAAGCTAGCTTTATATATATATATATATATATATATATATATATATATATATATATAAAATCTGGTTACTCCAACAAAATAGCAATGCACAAATGTATAAATAATCTGGTTACTCCAACAAAATATCAATGCACAAATGTTTCATTGTTTAGGCTGCTTGCGTTAGAATTTCATTGCCTAGACTTGCATGGGAGTAAGAGAGTTACGTGTACATTTACAAAAAATGATGTCTATTGACCGTTTGCAAATTGCAATACCACAGTTGAGAGAACCAACAACTAACCAGTAAGCATGTTGCTAATTATTCCAATAAGTGACAGCACACAAAATTCATTGCTTGAGTAATTAGTAAGACCCGCTTATCCATTGAGCAAAATTCAAGAGCGATATTAATAATTGACACTCAAAACAGTCTGGGCAATTGACCAGCGACTGTAATCTAATATAACGACCGGGGCTCACAAACTTGATGCATGGCGATTATTCGGAGTCTCAGACAAACTTGGGGGTGGCAATTAGGCCCGACCCGATAGACCGGACCCGACACGTCGGGTCTCGGGTCTAGTCGGGTTTTGTCGGGTCTAAACTATACATTTCCAAAATTTGGACCCGACCCGACCCGAGCTTCGGTTCGGGTTCTATTGAAAAACAACACTAAAAGTACATATATTTCAATGTTTTTTGACTGGGTCTTTCGGATAGGGTCAATCCGGGTCGGGTTTTATCGGGTCTTTATTGTATTTTCCATCACTTAGACCCGACCCTAGACCCGTCGGGTTTGGTTCGGGTCTTTTCGGGCGGGTCGGGTTGGTTTTTCGGTTCATGGTTCTAATTGCCAGCCCTAGTTAAACTAGACTTGTAGAGTCACAAACTAAATATCAGCCATCTGGACCGATATCTCAATATGAAACACCAGTAAGACAAAACATAAATTTTTTGTTGGAAACTCTTTTTTCATGTATCGAATGAGATACTGATATCTTGGCCGATATTTCGACCAAGGTCAAATTTTGGTACCTCAGCCAATATGTATCCTCAGTGTACCAACCGGAATTTGACAAAAAGTTAAATTTGTACGAACAATAGTAAAATAAAAATCTGTATCAGCACAAGATCATTGTTTTAAAAAAAACCGCCTCGATACTCGCCTCAAGGCTCGCCTCGAAGAAATACGAGATAAAACGCCTTGAGGCTTATTCCAAAAGACTTTTTTACCTCTAAAGCTTACGCCTCAAAATTTTGAGGCATACAAAGCGCGTAAAGCTTACGATTCGCACGCCTTAAGAAATTGAGGCATATGACTTAACCTGTTTATCTTTAGTTGCAGATATTGACACGGATAAATGTCATTAAACTTTAATTATTTAATGGAATTAAAAAAAAATTGTATAATATGTGTAGACAAACATTTTGAATTAATGTAGGCTTACCCAAAAAGCCATTATTTAGTCGGTTCTTAATTTTTATTGTTGGCTAGGTTAATTTAAAATGAGCAAACGCAATGTTGCATGAAAGTGGTTAAAAATTAAGTACATGTATTGCGCTTTTTTCACCCGAAACGCTTATGCCTCAACGCTTCGAGGCTTACGCCTTGCCTCACGGACCTGAAAACGCCTCTCGTACGCCTTTTGCGTTTTAAAACATTGCACAAGATCAATCAAAATGTGGGGATATTGAGGCAAACCGGAAGCAGATTTGACATCAGATGCATAAAGCTTGAGATATGATAGTTGCATGGATATGGAGGCAAACGATTTTGGGGATTGTGCACAAACTTATTGAGCAGGGCGGAAGTGTAGGAGTCTTTAGGAAAAACAAAAGAGGATACCACATTTCATTTTGGGAGAAAAAGAAAAACTAATTTCAGAGCCAAATTGTGTGTGGTTGTAAATACCACAATCCTTCTATTTACCTTGTTTTGCATTCAAAAGAAAAGAGAAAATTTATATAATGAGGAAAAAAATTCACAATTCAGATCTAATAATTGGTTAACAAAAATCGGCAATTAAATCTCTCACTCGATCTCTTTCATCTATGACTGGTTTTATTAATTCCCCTTTTGCTAATTTACTTTGTTTTTATATTGAAATTTAACTGACCCAAATTTACATTATTTTGAAAATAGTTTTTAAGATAGCATTTATGAATATCTTTGTGTAAGCAAATCGATTTTAGACATAACATACACTCTTAGATAGAATCGATATATTTGGAACCCGATATGTAAATATGATGGATGTTTGGAATTGCACTCATCTGGTCCAAGATATCTCTGATAAAAGATTGGATCTCTAAAAGCTCCAAGACGAGACATGATCAAAATCCAAGGGTTAAAACCTTGGGTAGTGTCAATTGTCAAATGGACTATTAAAACTGGATTGACTATTAAAACTGGATAGGCAATTAAATGACTAATTCATAAATAGGCAACTGAGATAGGCAAATGAGTTTCAACATCAAAGCCAGGTTTGAAGGAATGCACTATAGCAGCTACAAAACACTAAAATTAATCAAAGTATATGCAAATTTACAAATATACGCTTCTTCTTCTTTTTGGAAATGCTAGTAGCTGAGGCAGTTACATGCAACGCAGAACAACAAATAATTGTTTCCCCACATTTGATTATTGCTGAGAAAGGCTCACAGGGCTAAAATATTGGGGTATTTACATCTTTAGATGACAACGCAACAAGCGCAATTGTCTGCTGGTTTTATAAAGTGGTTTAGCAATTATCATACCTTCAGGGCCAGATTATTTCCAGCATGTTTTCCTCCACTGATTACCGTGATGGCAGGTACAGGAAGGACTGGGTCGTATTTACCAGATAGATCTGAAATATGTTTATACAATTGGACCTGCAAGTATTGGATATTACACATCATTGGTTGCATGCAAGCTAGAAATCGGGTAACTTGACAAAGATATAATAGCATTTACCTCTTTTTCAGCAGCACCAGCTTTGCAGGCAGCAATTGACACAGCCAACATAGCATTTGCTCCAAGATCTCCCTGTAAGACACCACACGGACATGAGCTACCAACAATAAGTCAATGTCGTTAATTTAATATTATGAATGTTATTTTCTGTATAAAGAGTACATCAAACTTTATATAAGACCTTAAACTTCTTTTCAGATATTGGTTTATCTTTACATAATGCAGAAATAAAATATTATTTACTTTGAACATGTGATCAACAGTATTACTGTTTGACAGTTTAACAGACAATATTACTCTTTGATAGTTTAACAGATGGCTGCCCTCCAACAAGAAAAGGTTAAAATATGTAATCAGAGAATTGTTATGGTATACTGTCCTCTGAAATGACTTGATCAGAAGACAGTGGAAGAAAAAAACACAGACACGGGAGATAGAAAATGTGGGATAAGATATTAACATAGATAAAAAAAATTAACAGTAAGCCTGAAGGATATAATGCAAAGGATAAGTGTCCATCCATCAAAGACTTTTAAACTGACTTCTGTGTGTGGATCTCGGTTTAAACTCGTATTTTGGTCGTGCCTCATCTTAAAATTTTTACACACAATATCTCGTATCTGATAAGATGTGAAGTGAGATGAACGTATCTCGAGTGTACATCTCGGATTATAAAATCCATCTCGGGGTAACTAAAGCTTCTAAAATTGACTTAAAGAGTTACATACGTTATCTAAACAGAAACATTTAACATACATAATTACATAAAATGATAGTATCAATTGAGTTGAAGGTTACCAAAGCAACCCAGGGGAGATCGCTTTTGAAAATGGAATCAATCAACCGGCTTATTTAAAGGCAGCTAACAATTTTTTTTTCCGGGGGGTTTGGGGGGGGGGGGGGGGGGGCTAACCAGCCTAAAAGTAGCCTGATGAGGCTTTTTTTAATTCTCAACCCGCTTAAAATAAGGCAGCTAAGCTGGTTCCTGTTTTTCTCCGTAGAGGGTCAACCAAGTTTGATTTGACCCCCAACAATCCCAGGGGATGCCCTAAATATTACAAAAAATAAGCAAATAAAAAGTACTTTATTATTTCTAACTCATGAAACGTACAAAGCAAAATTAGATGACTAGTAAAGTCATTAGAGTGAAATTTCTAGCTCGTTTCGCTAAATATCGTCCCGCTCAAGTTCGAAAATGAGATTCCGAGCGAGATATCTGATTAGATAAACAAGATTTGAAACAGTGGTATGGATTAGTCAAGGTATTAGAATGCTTGCCATAGGACATTACATTTATAGCGATCTTACTGTCATCTAGAAAAACCTTACAGTGATAAATTTGCATTTCGATTCAGTGTTACTTCACAAATAAACATAATAGGTCAGTAATAAGAAAATCCCAAACCTATTGCAGTCACTTGATTTCCCATGAAGTAACAACCCATAATTGCATAAAAGAAAGAAAAAATAACAGGACAAGCAATATGACCTTGTTTTCTGTTTTATCAAGATCCATCGTTGCTTGGTCAACCTGAGATTGAAGCGTAGGATCCATGCCTATTAGTGCCTCGGATATCTTTTCATTTATGTTTTTAACGGCTTTGGATACACCTTTTCCTAAGTATTTTCCCTTCTCACCATCACGTAATTCACAAGCTTCATACCTGTACCAACCAGGAAAAATAACGAGTAACCAACTAATCACAAAAAGTGGTTCCAATGAGTTACCAATATAATATAGATGTGTGATTTGGAGCATAAGTTGTAACATATTTTTGATGCTATAGGCAGAGAGAGATATTGGTTGTGAAAAAGTTGATAATGTGAGGAAGCGTTTAAATCAGGATCAAGTATTGCCTCTTTGAATACCAGTGCAACTTGAAAATCAATTGTGACATCACAAAGAACAAACAAATTTTATTTCATCACTTTGAGAGAGAGTATAATAAAACAAGTGCACGCTATTATTAGGTGTGGCTTGCACTGTACTAGAATGCCTGCCGTAGATTGAATATGCAAGATACCTTAAAAAAGATGAATATATATATATATATATATATATATATATATATAATATATATATATATATGAAATTGGTGGCATGTAACAACAAGAGATTTTTTTTCTATTACAATTAAATATTGTCATGAACATATTTGTGCTCTAGGGGATGTAGAGACATCCAATCATGACGCTGACACCAGTAGAGCATTGTCCAGCGGTCTTGTCTCAATCATACAAACGAGAACTATTCATAAGAAACAGCTTGGTCAAACTGCTTAGAGTTAATAGCGACCTAATATGAACTGCTAAAGGTGTTAAGGATCTAATATGAATTGAGAAAATGCTAGCCAATATGGAGATTTTTTAGGTGTGACGCCAATTGTATTAGAATGGGTGCATAAATTGAATTTGCAGTTAGTCTCACATCGCAAGATGTCTTTAAAAATATGAGTATATGTATGAGATCGATGACATATAACAATAAGGAATTCTTTTTGCCACGATTAATTGTTGTCATAAACATGTGTGCTCTAGAAGATGTATGAATATCCAATATGATGTTGGCATCAAAAAGACTTGGTTCAGTGACTTTGCTTCTTCTACATTGAATGGAGTGTGGGCACAGTGAATATGCGAGAGGGTGCAAAAAAAAATCCACATGGTATCTGATCCTATGGTTCGAGGGGATAAATATGATGCAGCGCTGACCTAAGTTTACTTCAATATGTAGTTTGAGCTTCGGATTCTCATTGAGATAGAGTAATATGTTAGATAGCGACCTAATAAGAACTGTCAGAGGTGTTAGCGACTTTATCCAAGTGTTTGAAGACTTTTTATAATTTCAAGTTGAACTGATAAAATTTTCGCCAAGATGGAGATTTGTTAGGTGTGACATGCATTGTATTAGAATGAATGTATAGATTGATTTTGCAATTAGTTACACATCGTAAGATATCTTAAAGAAGAGAGTGTGTGTGTGTGTGTGTGTATGTATATGTATATATGTATGTATGTATTGGTGGCATGCAACAACAAGGAATTTCTTTTGTTACAATTATGTTATCATGAACGTGTGCCCTACGAGATTTAGAGATATCCAATCGCATGTTGGGACCAGAAGAGCTTTGTTCAACGGTCTTGTCTCAACTATGCTAAATAAAGTTCGTGTATGGTGGAGATGCGAGAGGATGCCAAAAAAATTCAACATGGTATCGAAGTCAACAGTACGAGGGACCATTAGATGATGCTAGAGTGACCGAAGCAATGACTCTTTGAGGCTTAAAGATATGTAAACAATCTGGTCCCACTGCTTGATACGCAGCATGTCCCATTGCATTGAGAACTGATGCTCCAAGATGGCTAGAGTAGAAAAATACTCGCCTTAAGGTGAAGATTTGGTAATATAGTATTGCCAATTGCATAAAGAAATGACGAAAATGCAACCTGACCACACTGCAGAACTTCTTCAGTATGCTCCAAATGAAGATTAAAAGAAATGCTCGTCAAGATAGAAAATTATTAGGTGTGGCTCGCATTGTCAGTGCATGAGTCGAATGATAAGTCCCACATTGCAAGAAATACAGTGCATAATGTGGCATATATGTGAGATTGGTGGCACATAACATTGGGAATTCCTTTTGTTAAAAGCAAGTCTTGTCATGACCATATATGCATCTGTACCAGAAGGTGATGCAATGGATGTTCAATCGAGACGCACACATCGGAAATTTCATTAGGTGGCACCATTACACACAATGAAGCAAGCGTATATGAGGACGCGATGTAATGTCGAAAAATTTCACCGTTAGTTATGTAAGAATACATGGTTATTCATATAGTCAGATTTTATTTTGGTCCAGCAACAAAATTGCAAAGCTCTATGTTTAGCCACACAAATGCATGTACGTACGTACATGTACATTCATATAAAAAGAATTCTTCCCCGCTTTGTTCTTGAGCATATTGTTACCCAGAACATACCATTGGAAGAATACACTACTAGAAGAGAAATGCATACTAGAGCAATTTGGAAAAGAGATGTGAGTAATATTGGCAGAAGAATAGCACGGCCAGATTTTAGTTACAGCGAGGGGTACAATCAAATGTCATTAAATTTAAAAAAAAAAAAAATCAAAATCAAAACAAAGCACAAGAGCATCTTGAAGACTAACATAACGATGATGGAATGAACGGGCCAAAAAATCATGTAAAGTTCACCATACAGTATTAAGGGCATTACTGTATAGTTAATCAAAACATTGATTTGAATAAATAAATGGTCCAAATAATGGTGTAAAGTTCACCATATGATATTTAAGTACTCAAATTCAATCAAGTGATCTTGCCTCCACCGGTGGGTGGAAACATCACAATTTCAATAAATAAATAAATGTCGTGACTGGCCATTACCGATGACATCAAATCAAATGGAGTTAGGATTAACGAAGACCAAGAGAAGCATAATGGTATAGATAAGAATCAACTCTCAATAATTAATAGAACAAGGGTAGGAAATTAAGCTGGCACATACACTTCTGGAAGTATGACTGTATCTTATATGGCTCACGGTGCTTGATAAAAATGCATGGCATACACATACATCCGGATGAACGTAACAATATGTATAGTAATGTGAACACAAATGGTTGGACTTCTTTGATGAGCGGAATTACAATTCTAGAATGCACATGTCTAATATGATCTAGGTTCGATACAAGTACCTATTATGTCCACACCGTAATGTGCATTTTTAAATTACCGCGCAAGTATGACAAAATATATTAATCATACATCGCAACTAATAAACAGGAAAAATACAATTACTAAAAGACATCTAACAAAAAGTTAATTATCGTATCGAAAATGTATCATTAAAACAGAATATTACAAGCATAAGATTTCAGATACAAAAGTTATTCTAAAAGCAAAAACTTAAACAATATAACTGATTGAATCATCCATTAGATTCTCAAAATCAATATGTGCATCACCACATTAATATGCTTCAACACCTCATGTCTCTTTTTAATTTGTCTATCTTCATTAAGATGTAAAGAACTGGTAAATAAAGTTATACGATGAATGCTAAATTTTATGTTCTTTTGAAAGAATAAATAATAAAAACGTGAAAAATAATTGTTAAAATAAAAAGTGTACTTGTATCGAGCGGCATGTGCATGCTGTATGCAATGTGGTACTCATGTGTGTCGCATTAACATCAGTACTGTAAGAGGTGCAATCATCACATCGTGCCACTCTGCACCACGCCATGCGACACGATGCTGATCGCGGCATGCCTTTCATAACGCTTACTGAAAATTTGTTCAAACAATATCATGGCTGCCACAAATGTAGTACTAATTATTATAATCAACGGTAAGTACCACAACATGCGGTATGCAATATGCCTTTCATAACATCACTTCTAAATACCTGTTAAAACATCTTTAATGGCTATCATAAGTATGGCAGTAATAACTATGATCAATGGCCAGTGTAGTAGTATGTAGTACAACAACAACAACAACCAGTGTTATTAACGGCACACGGCGCAAAAAGGCGCAAACCCTCTCTGAAGCCTTAGCGCACGACACGGCAAATGGCACGCGCCTTTTTAATTTACTGCGCATGTTTATTTTTTTTAATAAATTTAATATTTTAACCAAAAAAAAAAACATAAAGCATAAAATTTCAAGCACAATGGTTTTCAAATCTAAAATAATAATACACATTACTGATAACTAGAAATCTAAATCTAATCCAGCAATTATGTTTTCCAAATCAATGCCTGTATCATTAGATTAATAAGCTTCAGCATCTTCCTCATCCATATCATTTAGATTTTTTTTTTCTTTGCGAATGTATAAAGGAGCTGAAGCAGGTGCTGAAAAACCTCTCGAAGTGAATGTTCATCTACTTGGATACCTAGCTTTTGATCTTTTATACATTACATTGTATACTTCTGTCAATATTAAAATAAATCTAAACTATGTTGAATAATAAAACATATATCAGTTCTAAATGCCGGCATGGTCAGCCAATTACATAATTGTAAGGCTATTAACTCGCTAATGATAATTGAATAGAAAATAATAATGATGTAATTATGTTTTCATATAACTGGAAAAAAAATTATTAACAAAGTTATTCACATTTCATGTCGTTATGATAATAATAGTAGTGATGTTGGTTGTACGGATTGTAAGAATATTTGTAGTTATTGCAGTTTGAAATGGGGAAAAAAAATAAAAAAACAATAAAATAAAGAAAAGACACGTCATTTTGCGCCGTGCGCCATTTGGCGCGCCTTTTCATATGCACCGCGCCGCAGGCAAAAATGACACAAACGTTGCGCCGCGCTGTGCGCCATGGCGCACCTTTCACAACTATGACAACAAATAAGCCATAAATCCCAAACAAGTTGGAGTTGGCTAGACATGGAACTGTAGTAGTATGTAGTCTGTCTCCAAAATAAATGAAGTTGACTTTTCTATTCGTACGTTGCAAATACAAGCACATCAATGGCAAGCTTATACATGGATTTATGAAATAACTTAAATTTGCATTTAAGTTGAAAATGGGTTCTATTGGATGGTTGAATTAATCATTTGCTTATTAGTAACACATTATATATTACCCACCAGGCATCCGGTTGAATTAAATGTATTATATCTAATATAACATATACAGAAACAAATGAAAATTGTCATACATGGAAGGTAGGTATGGTAATGTAATGAGTAGGCAATTACTTATAATACATTTATGATTTGTTCTCGAACACAGGATTCAGTGAATGTGTGCTTCCATAAACTTCCATTTCTCTAAAGTTAAGATGAGATGTCAGGTTATTTATTTAACTAACTTGAATAATAATAATTTATTATCTTGGAAAAAAATTGTAATTATTTTTAGTTTAACAATTATTTGACATAATAATTAATTTAAATTTACCATCAATTGTACAATAATTTAATAAATTTAAACTGATAATACAATAAGTAACAGCTATTCAACCGAACCAGATCGACAACAAAAATTACCATGTTTGATACATGAATACAGTGTGCCATAACAGGACACCCCATTTAAATACCAATAGATCTACGAAACTAACTAAATAAATTGGAAGAATGTCCAGTGGCAGACACAAGAAAATGAAATTTATGTCCTAATTTGTGTCATCCAACGTGATAGCGTTGTTAATTCCAAAAACCCCCTTGATACTTAACACTAAATCATCTCCATCAAAAATGTTCAAATAAAAAATCTTTCTTTTAAGTTTATCATCTTCGTAAACCTACTTGGCTAAAATATAACTAAAATGATAACATAGTGCACTTTCCAAATGATTACATCATCAAAGAGCTTCACTGTGTGCGAGGAAAAACCGCATAACGATGTTTCCATTGTACTGGCATCCAATTGAACATCCTCACATTGCCTCCTAACGGACATGTAATTGGCCCCGAGTTGACACTTGAGTGTGACAAAAGGAATTCACAATGTTATGTGTCAGCAATCTCATACATATGCCATGTTTGTCTCAAATTTCAATGGGAGTTTGTTCACACTTTTTTAAGGTAAGTGAACATAACACTCAACCCTTATTGGTGGAAATCAAGGAGACCCATATGGGCCCCCCTGATTTCCACCAATAGAAGCCGAGTGTTATGGTGACTTACCTTAAAAAGTGTGAACAAACTTGCACTCCTCAAATTTGGGACTTTATCTTGTCCAATCCATGCATCCATAATGTGAGCCACGTCCAACGATAAGATTTTAAACAGTTTGAGAATTTCCCAAAACAAGAAATTGATCTAAGGGGACTCTCACAGTCGCCATAGAATTTGAAGATACATAAACTAGAATGATAACAATTAAAGGTTTTTTTCCACGAATTTCAAAATATGTTGAATTTGCTCAAAATACAAAATGCAATAGTATTACATCTGATAAACAACTGTTTCTACCATTGTCACCTAAATATTTAAAATAATGTTTATCCAATGGAGGATGAGGAAATGTTTCATCTTCTGTTAAATTTAGGTGGTGGATACCCAGTGCTAAAGGCTCTCATACTCAAGCGCAAGAGGACTTCCCAGGTCAGTCTCCCGTCCTGGTAATGCGATATCATCGATTGAAGTAGATTTTGAAGATATTTAAAGCCAAAATGAAATTTGACTCAAACATATGTTAAAGAATATTAACTGCCTCTTTAATTGCATTAAAGAAAAGGCAAGGAATTATATGTGTGTGACTAAGGATTGTGATTGGTGGTTACTGTTTTATTCTGCCTAGCCATCAACGTGATTCTAATTCTACTTTCTGCTACATATGGGATGTCAATCTTAATTTTTCCAACATCTTCTTGAATAGTGAGAGTTAACAGTCTACTATCATGAACTAGTTTTTTATTTTTATAAAACTAAACATCAGATGTTCTTTGTGGTATACCATTTTCAACCTATAAAAGTTGGCGCTTGTTCTTCTCTAAATGTGACATGAACGTGTATCGAATTAATTCGAAGGTCGATAAAAGTGGAGTTGAAAATTAAATCATGATTACTAAATAATGTGGCGGAGGTGTTTGAATTACTGACACTTCATTCGAAACAATTCTTGATACATGTTTTCATGGTCTTTTGAAAATGATATTCATTCACATCCAACTTGCATAATAAGACGCGCAATGCAAAGTATAATTTTTGCTCTAGTAGGATTAAACTTACTTCAATGAAAGCTTCATTTGTCGTCATATATTTTAGAAAAATGTTTGATAACTTTTTCATAAGCATTTTCACGATTTGTCATCAGAATCCAAATCACAATCATTATTATTCAAATCATAATTGTTTCTATAATTGAACATTTCTAGTGGTATTAAGAATGAAGTGGTGATGTAAAATTGAAATAAGATGAAAATCTATCAATTAAATCAAACTTAAAGCCTTTTTGTCTAAACTTGAGTCAGAATTATCATGGCTTACATCAGACATAGATCTTACATCACAAATGAAATCTTTCTTTTCTCAATATATGAGCATTCCCCTTCTCGGCTCAAACATAAGGGTCTACCATATGAAACTGTGAGCTTTCCACGTTCCAAGAACTTGGATTAAAGTCAAAATTTCTCATACTTGAATTTCTAAGATGTGTGATGTAAGTGACAGTTATATCCAAAATAAAATCCCATCTTCGATAAACTTCATCCATCATGGATCATGAGTAAGTACGATATTGTAACAGTCATTCGATATAATTATTTCCTAAAATAACCATATATACATTATCCACTAATAGTTACTAGGATGTCACATGGTATGTCAAGTCACATTTTTCACAATTTATAAGTGGTTAACAGGTAATTAGAACCACAAAGCAATTTACACACACATATACATATACATAGTGACATATTACAAGCACAATGCATGCACCCATGCGATATAAAAATGCGGTAGAATATTTAAATTCAAACGGTATTTTTGTTGGTGACATTTAATACAACTAACCGTTGAGTGATATCATGTCGTTTCACATCACTGATTTGTGTGTATGTATATTTACATATATATACACACTAACTCCTTGAATTAAAGAGGATGCCATTGTAGGCATCGCAACTCTAGTACATGTGATCGTTCATGTAAGAGATACCAATTAACTAAGAATTAGGAATTGATCGCACTTCAACTGGTCTTGGTAGCTTCCAAGTTTGTCAAAAATTCACAGTAATTATGTGTTTTTATTAGCCTCGCTAATATATACGATGACGCCATTTTACATAAATCATTCCATCAAAGAGAATTAACAAAATTACGTCTCTAAAAAAGTAATTGGTTAATTCGAACTAACTTAAGGTAACCCAACTTCTAGAATGTGATTAGCATCGTTGGCAAGACCAAATGGTAAATAGATGATACAATCTTCTGGTAGTATTATACATTTCATGTTTTCTTTTGTTAAAAAAAAAATTGTTGTGGACATCAAGGATCGCTCGTTGAAGTAGCAAGTGAGGATGACACTCTATACAAATTTTTTGGAGGTTATTGTTTTGAACCCCTAAGATATTAAGACATTAAAACGAGTATTTTGTTTGAATAAAGTCCACTCTTGTTATATATAAGAAGTTTCGGACAAATTAGAAAGCAATGTGAGTTTGCATATTTTGCACAATGTTAATTACGGTAGTAAAAGTTTCAGTTACAAGAACACTTCTTTGTGGTTTATCCTCGAAATAACAGGAAATGTTTTTGCAATATTTTGGGATAGGAGCATATGGAAATACATGAAGAAAATGAATTAATGGTAAATTCAATTATGATAAATAAAAAACAGAAATGTGACTTATTACCAAGGTAGAGTTATTGCACATTTAATTGGGAATATACGAATTAATTAGGAAAGGAGTTCTGGTAAGTATGTATATTGCAGAAAATAGAAAGCAATGCGAGTCTGCATGTCTTGCACAATGATAAAATTATGATAACAAAAGTTTCAATTAAAAGGAATGCTTCTTTATGGTTAATCCTTGAAATATAAGATTTTTTTTGTTTGACATATTTTAGGATGGTTGCCATGGACTTACGTAAAGACAAGAAATTAGTGATTAGTTCCATTATAATGAATAAGATAAGAAATAGAGAGGTGGCTTATTGCATCAAACTAGGGTTATAGCACATTTAGTTGAAAACATTGTTTTAAAAGTTGGAAGTGTAAGCTACGCGTTTTCGGTTCCGTGAGACAAGGCGTAAATCTCAAAACATTGAGGCATAAACTTTACGGTTAAAAACACAACGCAAAACATATAACAAAATAACATTAAATGTCAAATATTAAATAAGAAACATAAATCAATCAAAGCAATTCAAAAGGATACAATCATCCATAAGCATTTAAAGTTAAATCAACATAAACTGCAAAAGATCAAATGATGTTTTCCTTCTCATCCATAAAACTATTAGCATCACTGACATGCCAAGGTCTTGTGTGTGTAGTTAAAAAATGATGATAAACTTTTTTTAATTAAAAATGTGGATTTTCGTTTGCAAATCGAAGTCGCATTCGATTACTTGAATCTAGTTTCTATAATTGCATTCTTGTTATAAAAAAAACTACAACGTTCTCCTATGTTGGTCGTTGTTGCGTTAGTTTTTGGTGCAATGATGGAATGAGATAAGAGTTAGAATTTTTGGTGAAATAAATAACAATTAAAAGAATATATATCTTTCCCCCAAATGCATAAGCCTCAGCATAATGAAGCATTGAGGCTAATGTTTTTTGCGTTTTTTACGCCTCAATTATCTAAGGTCTACACCTCACAGATAAAACGCCATTTGAAATCCATCATGATGCTTTTTTACCTACGCCTCGCCTTGAGGCTCACCTCGTGCGCGTTTTTTAAACATTGGTTGAGAATATATAAAATAATAAGGAAACGAGTTTTGATGATTAGGTATGGACAAATTCAAATGTTGGATTTTATCTAAAACCTACATCGGAGTGAATGATGTTTCATTCTCCTATTGTTCATTAGACGCCAATTATTTCAGTGTTAATCATAAGAAGATATACAACTACAATTCACAAATTCATTACACTTATCTGCAAATGAAAAACAGATTAATTAATTGGGGAACACAAGTGGATCTGTATATGTATATAACGTAAAGATGACGTTGAGGACTGAGCTTTTTTTTTAAACTGTGTTTTCTCTAATTATATATTTGGTGCCTTATCCGCATTAAATTGGGTAAGGTATTAAATATGAATCATAATCTAATTTGTAAAATGAGACCCATCTTTATGCAATTCTGTTAGGTAAAAGAAAGAAATTAGAAATATCACATGAGCTAGTTTTGTTACATGCGATTTCCACATGGAAAGAGATGAACAAAATGAATTTTGTTTCCCTCAAGGAATTGAGAGTACCAAGTTTGAAGTACGTAAGTTCATTCAAGAAAATATGGAAGAAAAAAAATGTTTGAATCAAAGAAAACAATGAGATCTGATGAAAATATCATAATTTTAAAGTATTAGAACCTTGATGTATGGGAATGATTAGATGGCTTTCCCATGTATTATAGCACTTCGGCATGTTATTGTACAAGTTTTATGCTTAATTGCTTGTACTTATTATATCATTTAATGCCAGGTATTATAATGGTTAATTGCCATATTTATCAATTAGGAATAAAAATTCACCCATTACCCCCCCCCCCCCCCCCCCCCAAAAAAAGTTATATGTTATAGATGAAAAAAACTGCAGATATGGTTGTAACCTTGATAGCTATAGTAACTCCGTTATGGCCCATTTTACTCAAATAGACAATAACTCCGTTATGACCCGTGTTTCTCGAATAAAATGTAGAACATAACCTGATTTAAATTTACATTAAAACTATAGTATTGCTTATAGTTTTGAACTTCAACTCAATAGATCGAACATATGTTCTAAGCATATTTATCATTCAGCTTCGAAGTTATATATCCAGCATTGGTTCACAGCATTGGTTCACAGTTCCAATACGTAAATAAGTAAACTTTATGCAATGCTATAAGCGGCAAAAAAATGTCAACGATCGGGTACATTTAGATGTTAGCAGTTGTCAAATAATAGCAGATTCAAACTGAACTATTGCAATGACTGCAGGCAGCAGAAATCAGCCAGTTATCAAATAAAAATATGGGTTTTAGGTGTTCTAATCTACATGATAATGTTCTGAAATTTTGATACAACCTCCAGCAAGCTTACTCAAGCGCCAGCGCATTACAACCTCTTAAGCTTCGTGCTTAATTTCTAGTGCTATACCATTGGAAATAGTCACATTCCATTACTGACAAGAAAAACAGTTGTCAAATATTGCAAAAACATACTTACATTCCAGTCAAAGCCCCACTAGGAGCTGAAGCTCGATACATCCCTTTATTTGTATGCAAATCAACCTCAACAGTAGGAATCCCTCGACTATCCAGTATCTGCCTCGCTTTAATCTTTGTTATCGCCGATGGTACTGCCTTTTTCATATGATTCGACTGCCAAATTTCGATCGAACTCATCAAAAAATGCGAAACATTGATGAAACTATAAAATAAATTACAAAACGCTTACTATAAATAGAACGGGATCGGAAGATTTAGCTCTGACTGCAGCATTAACCGCGTCTTCGATCTTTCTAGAAAGCATGTGCTTGTCTAAATACTCTTGCACGGACATCTTTAAACTTAAAGAACTGACAATCTAGATTTGGAGATCAATATTTGTACTAAAGATATTGGCAGATAAATACGACACAGCTGCGAATAAGGGAGGAGGCGGTCGGCAAGCGGTCTAGACTTAACTCTGGAGTGGAAGAAAGAGAGCGTCGTTCTATAACCCTTGAGTTTGTTATTTGTGAGGAGGTGAGTTCCTCTATTTAGATGGAACTTGCCTTAGTTACCTCAAATTTTTGCTTTCAACGATAGAAATTTTACGGTTAAGTAAAACTAACAAATATCACATGGAATCATCATTTTTACATGTTCAAATTAGGGGTGAATAATATTACACAATTACAACAATGTTTTCCACAACGTATGAACATGCTTACATTAATATTTATCCGAGCGGAATTCAACATAACAAATCTTACACTCTTATTTCGTCACCGCTTTACTTGTTCATCTCAAAAGCATCATGACTAAACTCATAAACTCTACATATTCAAATGACCACTCACAAGTTTATGAGCTCTTAAATAAAAGAAATAAAAAAAAAAAAAAACGAATCAAGTACAAATTATAGTATAAGCAATATATTGCTTTAAACATCATACATGGTGAGGCCACGCCAAAACACGGAGTGGATCTTTCCCAATCTCTAAGCACGCTTCATTCATGTACCATAGAGGCCTTAACTCTTTTTCTACTAACAAAGATATATTTTAACTTTCGGTTGTCGCTAAAGCTTTATGCTTACACTGCTTCCTTAACCTTAACAGATTTCAACGTTAATGTAACGTCCCATTATTTTTGACATCTACAGTTAATGTCGCTGTCTTAAACTAATGTTTGCCTATTAATGTCAGGTCTTAAAAGTGACCAGTTATTAGGCAAATGAACAAAAAAATACAAAATTGGTAAAAACCTAAAAGCCGAAATATATTAATTAATGTTTATAAATGCAACATGTTGACTAATACCACAAATGGATCATTTGTTGTTCATTCATATCAATGATTCAACATTACATCAAAAATCATTTAACATGTTAAACAACCATGACAGCATCATTAAAATATACTAAACTCACTGAAAAGGATAATTAGCAAACTTTATATTTTCTTCTACTTGTCTTTACCAAACTTTCAAATCTTTGATTTCTGATGGAACATTGGGTTGACATCTCGATCTACATCTCGATTAAGACTAAGTTTCTAGTAAGATTGAGCGCCAAATAACTTTTAGAAAAAATCATCTTTTTAATCTCCTCTCATCTAAGTGTTAAAAATAGATATCGGAAAAGATGAAGGAGATTCAGACTCTAATATTTACTTGTAAAACCGATAACAATAGTACGACAGAAAAAATAAAATGTTATCAACTGTTCGTACAGTGCCAAACTTTATGCATTCCAGCCCAGCCAAAAAAAATTATTGCTATTACGTAGAAAAGTTTCCATATGTACACTTTTTAGATTAAGCCCACGTAATATTGTTCAATACAATAGCCATTCATTAACATGCACTTCTTGTATAGAAACAACTGCTAACATAAAATAAAATTTACTATTAATGCGTCAATATAATATTTTAGGCATGTCTATAATCTCACTCACAATAAAATAATACAGAAATAGAGGATAATATATTTAATACATATTGTTGACCCGCCTTTTGGCAAGGCCGTCACCCTATTAGCTACCACGAACAGGGCTAATCAGGGCTCGAGCATGAGCCTGGACAAGATTGGACACCACTAGCCCAACCCCCAGATTCGATAACCTTTGGCCTCGTCTAAGCTCAACAACATCAAGTGCATAACGGGGTCGAAGAAGAGGGTACATAAATTCTCGAATCGAAGGAGATCCTTCCTACTTACCTCAGCTTGAATGAAGCTCCAGCCCAGATCGAATACAACACTACAGGAAAAACAGAGCTTGGGTCAGGCCTCTGGGGTCGAATACCTCGGTTCGAGCATCTGGGATTGAATAGCTCGGGTCGAGCCTCTGGGGTCAAAAAGAAAAGGGGATATCAGATCAATGACCTTTGGGTCGAACAGAGAACAGGAAGACTGGGTCGACAGCCTTCGGGTCGAACGGATTCGACCTGACCCGACCTCAATTTCGGAATTGCACAGAGCCGCTCCTCATAAACTCTTTAATCCATGGGGGCTTTGCCACATGGCCACGACCCAGACTCACTTCTTGCACGAACAGTTGCCACTAAATGACTACCAACCCGGAGTTGTTGCCACCATGCATAACCGTTCCCACCAAAGTAACTCGACCCATCCCTATAAAAAGCCAACTTGGAGATAGAAGAAAGGACTTTTGCCACTCAGAAATACTGAAGCTCTCTACTGTTCCTCCATTACCATTCGACCCTCAAGCAGTTGAATGAAATTCGAGTGAAACCCGACATTTCTATGAGGAAATTGTTGTATCTTGAGTGTTGTGAGATTCTAAGTGTTGTAATTGTAATTCTTTGCTGAATATAAGAATTATAAAGTGGACGTAGGCTCATTAACACCGAACCACTATAAATTTCGTGTGTTTGCTTGTTATTTCTCATTTTCAGCTTATATTTCTTCATTGATCTCTTCAATTTATGATCTATTGGGTGTTAGTGCCATTTTTGGTCTAACACATATTCATAAACAAATTCATAGAATGTTTATTCCTAAATATATCAATACAAAGTATTGAATTGAGATTAACGCTCAATATAAAAATGAGTGCATAATCTTACTACACTAGTCATGTGTTGAAGAATAATATTAAATTTTAGTGACCACCAACAAACATCAACATTTCCATATCATATAAGTATCATCTTCAGTTACAAGAGTAACATATAATCTTATTAGTGATATAATCTTACCAGTAGTTTATGACAATTACCATGTAATTATTGCCTCCAGTTGTAAATATAAGTTATACCAATCATCGCACTGGTAATCATGCCATACAAAAAATATTGACAAACACATGCATCACTTAGACTCGTATTAGGTACCCGTCAACCAATTATCCTTAACCATATTCAGTAAATAACACATAAATTTTACCAATTGGTAATTCCCCTTTCTCGAACAATTTCATTGGTGAATGGCCAATCATCCACTTTGGAAGCTACACTGATTATAGCCACTTTGATTGTTTTAGGAGATTGAATATATGGCCCTCGAATACAATTCAGCAATCATCGTTACTAAGTGTCAAAAGCCTATCTTAGTCCTCTAAAAACTTCCATTTTACATTGCAGATTTTATTTGGTAATTTCATACATTTATTTATTTACTCACGTTAGAGTTATTTTCTTAGTGGAGCCTACTTAGGCATCTCAAGTCTTGGCACCATCCACATACTCACCGAATTTGTTGGAATTCGACCAATAATCAGTGGAAATTATGAGTGAATTGAAAATTTTCTCTTAATGGATATATATTGGGCCTATGGAGTCTAATTTATTTGGGACATTTTTTGTAACATCCCGTATTTTTACGGTATAATAATTAATTAATTTAATTATTTAAATAGTGATTTAGATATTTAAATCATTGTTTAATTAAATATTTAGATTTTATTTAATTACTATAAATAATAGAATAATATATTTATTTCCGAAATAGTCGGAAATAGTGGAATTCGCAATATTGTGTGAATTGGATTATTTATAAGAATTAATTCAGTTTAGAATTGAATTATAATAACGAATTTATTATTTAAACTTAGTTTGAACGTATAATTATAATATAATTTAAATCGAGCTCGTAATGGCGCGACAGTTCGTAATATGGAGTTTTGAACTTCAATTGAATATACAAAATCCCTTTTAAGTCGGATTTTTGTGAAACAAAAAACGTTTGAATCTGTTGAACGATATTTTTCTAATAGAAGAGAAAAATCGAGATTTGATCGTATAGATTGGGAGTTATGTCCAAATCAAATTTTCAAAAAGTCGCTATGGAATTCCTTTATAATTTATATCGATTTATTTATATTATAAAAGGAATTTAATATAAATCGAATATCGATATAACTGGGAACTTTGAAATATCGAGTTATAAATTCCGATATATTTATTTTGGAGCTGTATGATATTCTAATGTGAATATATACGATAATATTAATTTATTAATATTTAATTAAATTGTTTTTAAATATATTAATATTTAAATGGGCTTATTTAGAGCCTTAGAAAATAGTCATTTTTGCAAATGACCTCCATTTTCGTTGAAACTAATTTTGTTGGATCTGAAATATTAAATTATTGCTAGATTTCAATTTTTGTGATTTTTGGAGTCAGTATGTGGCCATACGGGATTCTAGTGTGAAAAACAGACAATTATTTGACTTTAAAAATACGTTGTGTGAGCAAACGGATTCGGAATTCAACGAAACAAGTTTTATTGGGTACGTAATGTCGAAATGTAGCTGTATGTTTATTTTCGTCGAATTTGGATATGTTATGTGATCATAGGAATTTTTAAACGATAGAGACAAATAACAATACAATATAAATTAATAAAATAAATAAACGTGAAGCTTCTAAAACAAGCTACCCTATCTTATAAGTACCATACCATCCTCCTAACCCTAGGATTTCCATTTTCTCTAGTCAAATAAATTTTGGTTGCTAGTTTTAATTTATTTCTATGGCAAATCCTCTTTGAAAAATCTAATTAATTCAAGGAAATTCCCATAAATCATTACTGAAGTATATTAGTGATCTTTGGGTGTTTATCTTCATTCCTCTATACATATCTTTGGGTTCGACATCTATAAGCTGCGCTGGTTTGAAATGAACGTGAGGCTTGGGAATTATGGGTTTTGGAGCTTTAATTCATTTTTTAGTTGGCGGTTTTGTGATCATGAGGTAGAAGAGTATCGTTTTGCGAAGTTTTGAAATTTACGGTGTAAAAAGATGTCAATCATTTTTTGAGCAGTGTGGGTTGTCGCGACAATCATCTTGTGTGCGAGCTGAGTTTCGAGGCAACAGGATTGTGCGGTTTAAGGTGAGGGAGATAACGGCGCAGACATAATGGGGAATGATGGTCTGTCAAAAGGGAGAAGTGGAGGTAACATAATCGGCTATGGTGAGATGAACTGGAAAGTGACGTGAATGACAAGTGAGGTGCGAGCAGCTTGTTCAGGAGGTAGGAAGATGGAGTTGCCGATGAGATGATTTTTGGTGGGTTTTATTTGAAATTTTGTGGGGTGTTAAGGTAGACGGATAAGATGAAGGGAACGTAATGGTTAGGGAAACCTGCGAGAGGAATAGCAGAGTGAAGAAGAGAGATTAGCGGGAAAGGATTAAGATTAATCAAGGTTAAACTTGTAATTAATTAAATAATGAAGTTATTGATTTATTTCCAATTAATTCAATTTGTAAAAATCATATCTTTGGCACACATTATCATAACCTGACGAAACAAGATCCGTTGGGATCGTATGAACGAGAGCAACACAATGGAACTAATTCGAAGTGAATTGGAGCTCTTTACAATTTATAGCGAAATAAATTGCCTGATCTGAATCAACGACAGTTATCGTTATTTAACGATAATCGTCCATTGTGAGTAAATCTCACTAACTCTACACAGTTATATTTTTATAACGTATTTTTAGAATTGATAAATGATGGTTGATTGCTGTGTGTTGTTTGTTTGGATGAACAGCTAATTGATTGGTTGAAATTATAGATAACGATATATATATCGTTAATCAAATATTGATTCTGTTTAGTAGAATATTTCGTATTGAAATGAAGTTGATGTTAATTATATTGTTTAATATCTGTGGATGCAGGGAAACAGGTTGGGGGGATCCAACTGGATTCCTCAATATTTATAATACTGTTCTTTTCATGTATTGTGATATATGATGTGATATATAATCTGTGATTGATTATGATGACACTGATCTTGTTATTTGGTATTTTAAATACCATAAGAAATACGGGAATGTAAAAAGGGAAATTTCAAAGTGTATTTTGAAAATAAAATATTTATATAAAATCAATGAATTTTATATAAAAGGACATATTTTTAAAATAAATAGAATTATAAAAAGGAATTATTGGGAAAATAAATAGAATTATAGAAAGGGATATTTATTTAGAAAATAAATAGGATTATAAAAGGAAATAGCAAAATATAAAAGAATTATGAGAAGATTGTTTAAAGTGGATTTTAAATAGAATCTGTTTTAACAGATAAATTGAGACGATCAATTTATAAATATTATTTTGTAAAATAAAATATTCATCATTTGATAAATGGAATATATAAGTCTAAAGTTTTATAGAAAAGTAAAATTGGTTCAACACCGATATTTGAAATCGAATGTGAACATAGGAGTGTAAAGGGAGTTATAAATAAGATTTTTACGAATAGTCTATAAATAGAAGTGTAAATAGAATTTGGAAATTGGATATTGTTTTTAAATGAAAAGTCAAACTGATTAGAAACATTATTCACATTCGATGTGAATAATGGCTTAAAATAAATATTTTATCAATTAAAATACTTGTAAGGAAAATGGGGGTTTGAAATATGAATTCAAATGGGAATTTGAATGAGATAGGAAATAGAGTTAATTGAATATTAGTTATTCGAATAAAGAGTATCGAATATTAGTTACTCGAATAGAGTTGATCGAATAAGAGTTAATCGAATAAAGTAATTCGAATAAGAGTTAATCGAATAGAGTTATTTGAATAAGAGTTAATCGAATAAGAGTTAATCGAAGAGAGTTAATCGAGTAGAGTTATTCGAATAGAGTTAATCGAATAAGAGTTAATCGAATAGAGTTAATCGAATAAGAGTTATCGAATATAGTTATTCAAATAGAGTTAATCAAATATAGTTTATTTGAAAGAGAGATTATCGAATATAGTTTATTCGAAAGAGAGATTGTCGAATATATTTTATTCGAAGAGAATTATCAAATAGAGATTTTTTGAGAGAGAAGTATACATTGGGATTTGACTATATCGTATGTAGGAAAGTACTATTTACTTTCCGATTTTTAAATCAAGATTTATTTATTTAATAATCGTTTATTTATTTATTTATTTAAATTAAGGTATGAAAGTTGTATTTAATGTTAAATATTTCGAAAGTAGGGATTATAATGTTATCGTATAACAAATGTTTTTCATAAGAGAATTGGATTCGTGAACCGAATCCAAGAGTTGTGTAAGCAATGATTTGATAAAAAGATAAGAAACGGAGTTAAGGAATTTAGAAACTGACTGGAGATTTGTTATGTTGAAAAGCTTTCTGGGTATCGATCTGATGTTGGTTTCGGCCTTCTGGGTTGATATTCAGGGAATTGTTCTCTTACTGGTTTACATTTAAGGACTGATGAATGGGGAAGGATAATGATGCGTTAATAAGAAATGGAAACGTTTTCTAATGTTAATAACGTATATTTTCTAAACACAGAAAATAAGAATTCACGAATATATGGAAGTGGGGAAATGAATAAAATTAATGATAAATTAATTTAAAAAAAGGAAAAATGTTGATTGATGATTGATCGATAAAATTTCTATCTGGAAATAAGATCATTGTATGTATGAATGTTTTCCTTTGATAGTTAAATAACCGACTATCAAAATTTTGATAGTTTTTCCGTCGTCAATACGGAGAGACCGGGATCAGATTCATTATCTGAAAACCACTCTGTATGGCGTTTGCGTTGTGAATCAAATATGATGAAGATAATTGAAGATGGAGTTATGCAAGGGCTATTCTGGAAAATCCTAGGTAGAAATTGTCTAAGATGGGTTTACAGAATAGTGCCCTTCGGATTGTCCAGTCCCAGGACAACCTGTATGGAAGAATGTCTGACAGAGTATATTCAATAGATCGCATAAGTTGATCTCTTCAAACATATTTACGTTTGGTGGCGGAGGAATTCGTTTCACTTAGTTATATACCCATGGTATTTTTGGGGAAATCAAATTTGTGATTTGGCGGGTATGACAATGTGACATTCAAAGTAAATAAAGGTGTGATCTATACGTTATGGCCTCTAGCCTCACAAATAGGAAATGGTATAGGTCGCATGGCTAAGTGGTTAGCTGCCAATTAAGGTGTATTGTCACCTGATCTAGAGAAATTTCATTTACTTTTAACCTATTTCGATGCTGTCCCTTTCGGGAAACGGTTTCTGATCCCGACCGTTGGTGATAATACATTCGGTACACTCAAGCGAAATGAGTGACCGGTCATGTTTAGCCTGCGTTACAAGATGTTCGTGTTGAACCCGGTGTATTCCTCTCTAGAGATACACTGTCGGAAGGTGGTCCCATACCTTGCCAGTTGGAATTCATTACCCAATAAGCGCCCATGGTTTTTGATTATATATTATGTATGTGGAACGTGAGATGAAAGCGTTTTGCTAATGATTATTTAGTTGTGGTTGATAGACACTGTTATAATATCAAAAGAGTTTTGATATAAAGATTATCGTCTCTTTCAAAAGGCTTTTGAAAGTTAAACAAGTGTTTTGGATTCTCATAAGGGCAAAACCCGTTCCGTGTTATACGGTAGGGTCTTATGAGATATTGTTTATTTTCTCAAACTGTTTAAATTATTTACTCATACCAATCCCATGATTGACCCAGAGTTTATTTTGTTTTGTTTTCCCTAAACTCTTGGGTGCCCAAATTTGTACGGGCAGTCAAGTAGTCGGGATTTTACAGATATACTGAGAGCTTAGAGCAGGGGGCTTTAGGATTTTGTAGCAATTGTTTATTTCCGCTGTGTTGTAAGTGTTGTACTTTGATAATGATATGTATATTCAAGTATAGATTTGTATCTCAAAGTTATGTTATATATTATATTTTATTTGTTCTGTCGGGAGGTCCGTGCTACTCTGATGTTGTATTTGTGTTCTACTTCTTCTTCTATTCTAACTTTCTTTCTTTCTTATCTCACCCCGTGACTTCTTTCTATTAATGTTCCGGTATTTCTGATCCTTGAATAGTCGACATTGAGTTTATGTCGATTACCAACCTCGCAAATTCCCCGGGACGTTATAGTGGTATCAGAGAGAGGTTAAGTGATTACCATGGCTTTGTGGCGTGACTCGGTGGAGATGGGGTTTGCAATACCCTAGATTGAGTTTGAGTGTATATATACGAAAGAACGCATTTGTAGATTTAATTAAAAAAATGTTTTATATTGTGGAGATTTATTGGTTGAGTTGTTTATGAATTCTGGTCAATCAGTTTGACCCACTGTATCGGTACGAGTTTCTAAACACTTGAATACGATGAATCGACACGGTATCTTTTGAAAAGGGTAAATGAAATAATTTTACCCAAAGCATATTTTTATATAGTGGAAATATTTATATTGGAATAATTATTATAATTGATGTGTTGGTCATTTTATAATCAAATAAGATTATAATTGAAATGATTATAAATAAAAAAATCTGAAATCGTACAAGTGTTATGAAATGAATTAAATCTGAAATTTAAATCAGAATTGAAAATTCAAAACCCTTGAAACCTGAAAAGGTATTAACAAATGGATTTGGATTAAATATATAAGGAAATTTTAAAATCTTGGGAGATTTTAAATTGTTTTACAAGCATTGTGAATGGTATTTTGAAATGTATTTCAAAATGGAAGTGTTTAGTAATGGTTATGAAAGTGATATAGTATAGAACTCACTTCGGTCGCTGGAAAATTATCCCGATGATGACTGTGCAACATCATCGGTATTCATTTTCGAGTTTCTAAGTGACGGATTACTACCAAAGAGATTGTTTTCGAATTTATTTTGGGGAAAAGAGTTGTTTTGATATTCCGAAATGAATATTTGATTTTTTTGAAAAGCAAAGCTGTCTAAAATTCCCAAGGAGAGACTGTTTGAATTAAAAACAAATTTAAATAGAAATTTGTGACAGAAAATTAGAATTGAAGCTAGTTAAGTGGAAATGGAACTGAAATAGAACGATATCAATTAAAATTGGATTATTGAAATAATTAGACTCGGGTGAGTAAATTTATTGATGTCTAGAATAAAAATCAGATTTGAGTATGAGATAAAGATAACTGATTAGAGAAATTAACCAGTTAATGAAGTATATGGACGGAACTTAACTTGGTTAAGTATATTAGATTGGTAAGTTAACAGTTTGGAATCAAGAATAGAACTTGAGTTCCAAATAGATTTGGTTTGGGGTATAAGCGGATGATTTGGTTTGAGAATGAATTTATTTGAGATCAAGTCGAAAATGTATCGGTTAATGCTGAGTTGGTAGCAAGTGAAAGTGATATATTTGAAAGCCCGATAAAAAGGTACAAGTTTATTTTTATATGAGTTTAGTGATTTTATGAGCCTATTTGGCAAGCCGCTTGGCTGTTTGATTTTCTTTTGGATTGGAGAAGGCCTAGAGAAGTGAGTTGTAGTTGTACCGATTGAGCCGTACAAAGGAGACGCTGGCGAATTTTTTTTGAAAATTTAAGGTGTTAGAAAATTTTCAGAATTTTTGAAAAATTTAGTTATTCGGAATGAATTAATTTTTAATTGAAATAAATTGGTTCAGTTGAAACTGAAGTTAAGAAGTAAACAAATAATTTTTAACCTAGTTATAGGGTTCTGTAACGACCCGGAAAATCTGAACCAATTTAAAAATTTTAAATTGGCTAAAATAATGGATTTTAAATATTTAAAATAAATATTTTAAATAATAGCAATGAAAAGTGAGTTTGAATTGACGTTCGAAAACAAATATAATTAATTCTAATTATAAACAAGGCCTGAAATGGCGCTGCAGTTTCAAAAATTGAATTCAAACTTTGTCGGACTGTACCGGGTGCAAAACAAAACGGATTTGAGTGAAACCAAAAATATTTAAATCTGTTAGTGAATACCTGTCTAACGAATCTGAAAAATCGAAGTTTCATAGCGGAAAGCAAAAGTTATGGCCAAATGAATTTTCAGAAAGGTCGCTATGGAATTTATATAGCCCGTGAAATTGGTCATTTTGCAAACGACCTCGGAATTCGTCGAAACTACTTATGCTGGATCCGGGATGTGAAGTTATTGCTAGGTTTCAAATTTCATAATTTTTGAAGCTAGTATGTAAGCGTGGCAAAGGAAAACGTGTTTTGGTCAATTACAGTTAAATTGGATCGACCAGAAATGGGCCTTTTTGCAAACAGTCTCAGAATTCTACGAAACTAGTTTTGTTCGGACCGTATCGTCAAAACATAGCCAGATTTAATTTTTTGGAATTTTTCAAATCAGTTTGTGGCCCTGGCAAATTGAAATGTACGTTCAAATTAAATATTGAATGTTATACATTTTAAATTGAATGGAAACTGACTGAAACAGTCGAATGGGCCTTCGAAACATATCCCATTGTGTTTGGATTGGGGGTAAAACACTAGGGACGACAGTCGTTGGGTTTGGATTGGCGGTCGCGTCAGAAAACCCCTTTTAAAAACCTCCCGGCCAATCAGATTTTTTTTTTATAAAAAAATCTGATTGGCCAGGAGGTTTTTAAAAGGGGTTTTCTGACGCGACCACCAATCCAAACCCAGTTTTGAACGAAACAGCTGAGGTACGACTATATTTATTTTCAACAGTTTTAACACCTTTAAACCGTTGCAAACTTTGAAAAATCATATCTTTTTCGTGTATTGACGAAATTCAGTGAAACAAGAGACAGTGGACTCGTGTGGACATCTTCTACATTCTAGAAGAGACCGCATATTTTTCTGAGCCTTCTGCTATTTTTGGTGGAGTGGAACCCAATGTGAGATTTCTAATTTATAAACGATATGGAAAACGACGATGTATAAATTATATGATCGATGTATGAGTTATATAAGCATTGTACACCTCTTGTATAAGCATTGTATAAGTTGTATGTTCGATGCATAAGTTGTATATGCGTTGTAAAAATTATATATGTGTTGAAATAGAAGTGAAATGCTATATATATATATACGCCCCTCGTCCACAAACCATAGACGATATTTATTGGTTGTGATTGGTGTGAAAAATTGATTGATAGCGAATGGTTGATTGGAATTGTTTGTGGTTGAAATTGATTGATTGTGGTTGAAAAATACCCGTTTGTGGTTGAGAAATATTTGGTTGAAACCACATAGGATTAGTTTGTGGAAATGAAATAAATATACATGTCGTCTGCGTGCGAACTAGATGCATGATTCCCCATTATCAAAAAAACGCGAGGTTTTAAGGTAGAGCGAGGAGCCGTACTAGGGACGGTCCCGGTTTTAACCACCCTGCCGTTATGCTGCCGAAATTTTGAATAATATTCATGTGTTTGAATTATTTTCATTTGTTGAAACTATATTTATTCGTTGAGTAGAAAACCTTCATGTGTTGAATCGATATTCATTCGTTGAATTGAAATTCATGTATTGAATGGTATTCGTGTTTTAAATATTAAAATCACCTTTTTATCGATATATACAAACTATAGAAAACCTTCATGTGTTGAATCGATATTCATTCGTTGAATTGAAATTCATGTGTTGAATGGTATTCGTGTTTTAAATATAAAAATCACATTTTTATCTATATATAAAAACTATAGAAAACCTTCATGTGTTGAATCGATATTCATTCGTTGAATTGAAATTCATGTGTTGAATGGTATTCATATTTTGAAATAAAATGTTTTATAATAAAAATCACATTTTTATCATCTATATGAACTATATAAAATAATCTTGTTTTGAAAGAAATTGTTTTATAATAAAAATCACATTTTTATTACCTATATGAACTATATAAAATAATAGTGTTTTGAAATGAATTGTTTTACAACAAAAAAAATCACATTTTTATTATATACATGAATTGTTAAATATAGTGAAGTGTTGAAGTAGAAGAAAGTTAGATAAAAATATCATTTTTATCAAATGCATGAAAAGAATATAGCTTTGAAATCGAAGAATCGATATATATATATATATATAAATAGAATTAAAATATATCGAATAATGAAGCTGCAGTTCGTATTTTGAAACCGTGATTTCAAACGATTATACAGGGAGATCCGACCATTGGATTTTCCTGAAATCACAACCGTTGGGTTCGCTTTGGAAATATCTTTCCAACGGCACCAACTTTGTAAAAATCCAACGGTTGGATTGTCTGGAATGTTTAATTCAAATCTGAAGAAAAACAGCGCCAGAAACGATTATATATATATATATATACATAATTATATTTAATCGAATAACGACGCTGCAGTTCGTATTTTGAAATCGAAACTTCAAACGATTATACCGGGAGATCCGACCGTCGGATTTTCCCAAAACTGGAACCGTTGGATTCGTTTTGAAAAGATCTTTCTAATGATGTAAATTTTGTGAAAATCCAACAGTTAGATTTTCAGATATATGTAAATCAAATCTGAAGAAAAACAGCGCCACCGCCGCGTTATGGCCCGAAGCGTCGTTTTGAATAAATTGGCAATTTTAAAATAAATAAAAATAGCGATAAATCGTTATAAAATATTATAAACGATATGGATGAGAAATTTAGAAACTAACTGAAGGTTGGCTAAGTCGAATGGTTGCTTGGGTATTGATCTGATGTTGGTTTCGGCCTTCAGGGTTAATTTTTTGGAAATCGTTCTCTTACTGATTGACGGTTAGTGACTAATGAATTGAAACGATGCGTATGTATGTTAGTGTTTCACTTGTTTATTATATACGCGAGTTGCTCAGAAAGACCGGGTTTATCCCATTCTGAATAACTGAATCGACGATAAGAAATCGAAGATGAAGACGGTGGTCGAAGACCGGAGATCTTCACTTCGTTTGGATGGTAACCGAGGTCCTGATTGGGAGGCTTCCCGAAATATGGATATTGAGTGGTGATCGTCCAGACGTACGTGGTGATCAATGGATATGCGAGGTATTTAGTGCCTCCGGTTTCGTTCAGACCCAGAACGGACTTGCAAATGGGCTGTGTGTCTGACATTGGATTTTATTCTATGTTGATTGATCCCTATTAAATAAACATCTGTTTGGCGGCGGAGAATTTATTCTTTTGCTTAACGCCCTTCTTTGAAACGCACGAGCTCAGAGGTTGTATATCGATGGACATCAGTCGCATGGCATGAATTGCTAGTGTGGCATGCCTAAGTGGCAAATGATCAGGGCTTCTGTTGAAAAGCAAAGTCTTGTGGTGATGATCAAAGCACCGCCTGTGTGGCGTAGCTTTGTGTATAACGTGAATTCGCGAGCCTCACACCCCGGTATGAGCCAGAAACGGGAGAAGGACCTCAGGGAGGGCATACGTTTCCTTCTAGCTAGGAGTAGTGTCGGTGTTTTTACACGGCCTGACATTTTACTTATGTGGATGATGGATAGCGAGGCGCCTCGGATATATCGGTCGATCCGGGACCGATGGAGCCATTCGTTGGCTCATTGACGCCCCATAGGGCGGGGAAACGTATTGTTCAGGCATAATAATCCACATCGGTGGACCGACCCTGACGATCCAAGGGGTAGTTACGGCTGTTCCTGAGACACGGGCTAGAGCGTCTCGAAGTCGGTAAGGACTATCTTTTGCCTTGGTTCATGACGGAAATCCAATTTCCAAATACGTGACTGTGCAGTTTTGATTGTATACCTATATATGGCGACATAGTGGCATGGGACGCTCATGTCGTCTATGATTGATAGTTATGATTCGAAATTGTTTTTGAAACATATAAACACTAGTAGTAATATCAAATGCTTTTTTTTATTCGTATCAAGCATATCTTGGCCATTATAAGGTAAAAACTCTATCCTCCGGTTTGCGTTGCATTGTGTGATGGGAACTGAGTCTTATAATGGCTTCATTTTTATAAAAAGCATTGCGATGTTTAAAAGAATGATTTGTTTAAAAGCACTGGCAATCCGATGGAGTAAACCCGTTCCACGAAAGTGGCGTGGTCCTGTGATTAGCCATATTTGAAATGTGTTAAGTAGATTTCTCATACCAGTCCCATGACTGACTCGTATTTTGTTTCACTTTCAAACTCGGGTGCCCCTTTTTCTACACGGGCAGCCTTGTATTCAGGTTTAGCTGGCTCTTTCTGGATAGCTGGAGCTGAAGATGGATTCTATCATTTATCTCTTTTTATGTTGTTCGGCTCCTATTGTACATTATGTTTGTTTTCCGCTGTTGACATATATGTATAGCTGAACTGTATTTGTACTAAGTATGATCATGTATACTGTGTAACTCTGATGATTATGTTTATCCAGTGTAATCTATTGTTCATTATCTGGTGTATTTATTTATTTTTGTTCTGCTATTATCTGTTTCTGTGTTATATTCCAAAGATTACCCTTGTCTCCGTCTGTAGGGTGTTTGAGTGTAGTCTATCATTTGTCAATATTCCACTTAAGAAGAATGAGAAGTTTATTATAGGCATGGTTGATTATCTTGGAGAAAAACTACCAAAACACACTGGTGAGTCATTTAAGAGGACTGAAGATATAAATCTGTATCCTAAGCCAAAATCTTTAGTTTCTTCCAAGGATGAACCAACACTGCAAGTTAGTGGGGGTGGTGGGGAAAAAATAAGTGGTACAACAACAACAATACCAGAAAGTTATTATAGATCAAAGCGGGCAAAAAGGGAAAGCGGGAGACTACTTGCAATAATTATAAGGAGAAGAGACCTTGTCAAAGATTATAGGGCGAAAGGTAGGAAATGATACAACTTCAACAAGCCATGGCATATTAGGAAGGATTTTCCACAATAGCAAAAGAATAAGAAAATTTTGTTTGCTTACGATTTAAACATAGCTCCAACTTCCTTGAATGCACCATCATGTAAGGAGAAGTGAAATAGCATTAGTATACATGGCATGCTTTCTATTTCTCGTATACATATACATGGTTTATTCAATATCGAGCATCACATTCCTTCATATATAGTGATTTTGTAGATAAATGGTGTTCAAACTAGAGATAGTCGACAACGTTTGTTACAGACCTTATTGGAAGATCGATTATCTTTTGCATGGTTTATCAAGATCTAGCCCTATTGAGTCATAGATGCTCATTTGTAATTTCTTTTCTTTAGAAATTGTAAGGTTTGGTATTATTCTAGGGATGGACTGGCTGTAGAAGAATATAGTGGTAGTGAATTGTGGTATGCTATTAGTGATGATAATGATGGTTGATCGATATATGTTGGAAATTGGCTACGTATAGATTCCTATACTCGGTCAAGTATAGCATGATAGGTTTTTATTGGTGCTTATAGCGAGGGAGTATCCTATACTTGAGGAGTTAGTCGTATAACACCATAAAAGGAGATAGAATTTTGTACTAATTTGGTGAAGAATGCTAGACCAACAGTTATACATTAAAGAATATGGTTCCAAAAGAGTAGAAATAAATAAAGGTGCAAGTGAATGACTTATGAGAACAAGGGTACACTTGAAACATATATCTACATATGCATTGTTTCCAACTAAGGTAGACATCTGTTGAAGATTTTGTGTACATTACCGTGGACTGAATAAGGTGAATAGGTAGAACAAATATCCCCTCTTTTGTATTGATGAAGTATTCAATCAACTTCATGGTACTTGGGGTACTTTATAACTTGTATCTTGCGGTAATGTTTCATTAATTGTGATGTGAAGTGGAATTTATCGATTATATGGATTCTATGAGTGCTTCATTAAGCCATTCAGGCTATGGGTGAGCAAAAAACCGAAATAAAACCAAAATCGATAAAAACTGAACAGAAAAAAATTAAAACCGAAAAAACCGAAAATTAGAAAACCGAAACGTACTAATATATTGATTTCGGTTTTAGTTCCAAACCGAACCCAAAAAAACCGAACCAAACCGAATTATAAAATGTTGCACATCTGCATGTTGTTTCGTATTATATAGTATATACACACTACCCACTGCTTCACTCATTTGATTTAGCTGAATACAGGATTAAGGGTAGACTAATATAATGTTCATTTCTTGTTTTTGTAGATTCTTAGATGTTTTGAATTGAAGATGAAAGTTGAGGTACCAGTAGACTATTTCTAGAATTCCAAGTTGTTGCTGGTCTGCTGTAGTGTGGTTCACTGGAGTGCTCCTGCTCATTTCCTTTTTTTTTTCTTGTCTTCGGCTTAGAGCTAGCTAGGTTAGTTTTGCACTACTTTGGACAACTTCTAGTCTATTTGTCTGTACTCTATACCATGTGTCTCAATACACTCGGTTGAAACAATTTATTTTAATTTCTTTTATGGTTGTTTAAATTTGTAATATTTTCTGTTTAAATCGGTTTTAAAACTGAAACCGAACCGATAAAAACTGAAACTGAGATTTTGAAACCGAAACAAAAAACGATGCTTCTGATACGGTTACGGTTATCAATTTTTAAAACCGAGGTCTTTCCGTTTCGGTTTCACCCCAAAACCAAACCAAACCGGGGTTTGCTCACCCCAAATTCAGGCTAACCAATGCACTAACATACTTTATTAATCTTCTAAACTTTTTTTTAGAGAAAATGTAACAACCCGCAAATTCTGAACCAATTTAAAAATTTTATTTTAGAAAATTTTTGTAACGACCCGGATTTTTCAACCGTTGAATTCTGAATGTTTAAATTCATTTTTAATATTTTATTTGAATTATATATAGGAATTTATCTAATAAAACGATATTTAAACGTATAATTTATAATAAAATTTGAAACGAGTTTAAAATGGCGCGGTAGTTTGAAAATTCAATTTCAAATTTCAAATGAATGTACAATATTCAAAATAAATCGGATTTTAGCGAAAAAAGAAATATTTGAATTTGTTTGAAAATACCTTTCCAACGAATGTGAAAAATCCAGATTTCATAGCGGGAATAAAAAGTTATGTTCAAATCAAATTTAGAAGTAGTCGCTATAGAATCGTATATAAGCCATAACGGGTTATCCAATATAACTGGAGATTGGTTACGAATTTGGACAAGGTTCTTTTGAGGCGTAGTTATAATTTAATTTTTAGAATTTTACTGTAATTTTTAATTAATTAAATATGTAACTTTTTATTTGGAGTATTTTGCACCATATATCAATATTTTGGGGTTTCACAATATAAGTTAAACTACCGATATTATTATATTTCTGGGATCCCGGTACCTCGCTGGACACGACCATACTTTTATTTCTGGCTGTAGCTGCTTACACGCGAACAGAGTTTTACATAACGATGTATTGTTAAAAACTTCATTAAACGTGTAATTTAAAGGGCGTGTTACTCAAGTTCACCTAGCTCATTAATTCTGTTAAGTGGTCATTTCTAATATAACAAATAATGTTGTGAATGTCGGGCGTTACGGTTCGTGATTACGAATTAAGGGGCACGAGATATTCTTGTTTTAATTAAAAACAAAATTTAAATAAAATATATACATTTCTCATCAAGCCAACTTTTTGCCACCCTTAAACATTTATCATGCAAAACATGTTTCTTGAGCTGTTAAATATGTCTTCCATTCTCGTATCAAGCAAGAAAAAAATTAATGGAGCACGTACAATCTGTCCCCCTTCTTTGTTTATAAATAACGAGACTCCCTCACTTTCACTTCAACTTTCATTTTTGCTTCTCAGTTTATTCTTTTTCCTACATCATTCTATCCACCTTCTTTCGGTCATTCGCAGTGAAAAGGCCGATTCTTTCCTCCTCATAGCCAGCACCTTCGAGTATTTCACCATTCTTCACAAACCAGTTCAATTCATTCGTTCTTTTTCCTCTTAATTCATGAGTTGATTCCTGCGATAATAATAAAAAAATGGTGAAAAGAGAATTGCGATTTAGAATATATCGAGAGCTCCTGAAGCTCGAACTGAATGGAGGCGCACAATTAGGGTTAGGGGCTTCGACCTGGTAGAGTAGCGTGAGGGGTGCGACGTGATTTGGGGGTGCGGTATTGGGTTCAAGCAGCGAAGTCGGAGCCTGTAGGAGGTCGCGATTGGTGATTCAATTGGAGGCGAGGACCGAAACTCGTGAATTTTGTGGTGGACATACTCGCGATTTAGGTAAATGGAAGGCATTTGGGAACATTAGAAGTTGTTGTTGAGTGCGAATTTGATCTGTTGAATGGAGGATGGTGCAATATACTGTGATGGATGGAGTTCGATTAACTGCAGATGGAACGGGTGAGTTTTGGGAAGCATACTTGAGGGCGAAAAGGTGCCAGAGGCGGCCGAAGCTGGTGATGGTGGCGGGTGAAGTGATGATATGATGGAGTTGCGGTTTTCATTGGGTTTGGTCTCCAGAACTGTCGCATGAATTTTGGTAGGGAAAGTGAAGGGTATTTGAGAAGCAGGGTTAACATTTGTAGTGGTTTGGTGTTTATTGTGGAGTGAATTCGTACAGGTGGATTTACTGGGTGGTTTATCAACTAGAGCAGTTTCATGTTGATGTCGCAACGATGAAAGGGGGGGTCCAATTCAAAGGTGATGGTTGTGGGAGATGGAGATTTTGACGTAGGAAAGGGTGGTGCTGATTTTGTAGTTGTCAGCGATTAAAGAAAATAGAAGGTGGCTGTTTTGAGCTGGATAACGATAACGATGAGTAGGATTGTCGGAATCAAACAAAGAAGTTTGCTTATCTTATCAAGTTGAGATTTGCTTAGAGTTCTAATGGTGGCAAATCATCATATTCAGTTTAATCCTCCAGATCAGACGACTCATCCAAATCATTATCGATAGTAAAATCATCACTGTACTGCTCATCAGGCAATTTCAAAGGAACTCTTGAATGAAGTAGAGTAGACAAAAGATCTGGTAATGGAGGAGATGACCGTCTATAACTGGCAAATGCGTGATTTAATGACGGAATGTGGCAAAAATAAGAAGCGTTGGATCATAACGACAAAATCTACGCTATGGAGCTAATGTGACCGAGAATGCTACTACTGAAATTTCGTGATAAGATTAGAGGCCTGTTTGGTTTTATTCAAAACGGAAGCAGAATCATCGACTGCAAAACAAGGTGAGTAAACTCACTAATTCTGCTTCGTTTATATTTTTATAAACGAAATTTTAAATTTATTTTATACCGTGAAATGGTTGCTTGGTTAAAATGGTTGATAAAATTGGTTGATATGATTACATCGTTGATCGATTATTAGTTTTGATATCTCATATTGACGTGAAATGATATTATTGATGTTATTAACATCTGTGGATGCAGGGAAATAGGTTGGAGGAACCCAACTGGGTTCCTCAATATTTATATTACTGTTTTCCTTGATTTGATGTGTAGTGTGATATATATAGTCAGTGATTGACTTTGTTGTGTTTGAGCTATCCAGGCCCTCGAATTTTAGTATTTAAACACCGTAAAATATTCTCGAATAGAAAATGAATTTGAGGGTTAAAAAGAAATTATATTTTTCCAACAAACTAAAGTGTTATTTCGAATATAGTTAAAAGGTAGCAAACTTGTTTATTAGAACAAGAAGTTGATTTTAAATGAGCATATAAAGTAAGTAAATTAGTTATCGTTGGATACATTGAAATAAAAATCCAAATATAAATTTATATGGGAAAGTGTAAATCAGTTTTGAGACCAATATTTGAAAATAGATTTGAACTTAATAGAGTGATAGTTTTAAATAATACATTTACTTAATAATTTAGTTAAGTAATGTATTTGGTATCGAAGGAAGATGTTCGAAATTTATAAAGGAAAGGGCTTAATGGACTTTGTTGGTGGTATTGAACCTAAGTTACGTTCAAGGTTTTAAATCTCAGATATCAGTCACGTTTCGTCTCAGTGATTTTATAGACTCGGTCTCGTATCGGGGGAGATCTCGGACGAGATGAGTCTAACTCGGGAGTTCGTCTCGGATTTTCATCTCGGGTCTGAAAGTTTATATCGGAACATTCTCGGGGTACATGATAGGTTAAAAATGATATTTTAACAAAATGATTTTTATGAATGCTATCAAAAACATAGTAAATTAAACTTAAAATGCAAAATAACTTTATTATTCTTTACTTTGTGAAAGATCATTCATACACTAAATCGTAATATGCTTAAAACAGGAATAGGAAACAATAAAAGCATCCAAAACATTAAAAAAATCAACATAAATAAACCATAAAATACATAATTTCACAAGCAACATGTACGTAAAAAGACGAAGATGAAAATCATAACCATTGTAAAACATATACGAACATACAATATAGTCACTTAACATGCAAAATGGAAAATAACAAAAGACTGATATGGCTAGATTTGAGTTTTTTAATTATAGTTCTAGTTAAGGCACAAATTTAAATTTTAACCAAAAAAACTAAGATCTCAGACGATATTCCAGTATTTCGTCTCGGTCGATATATCGTTCGACATTGTAATATCTCGGGCGATATATTCGAAATGAGATTTAGAGTGATATTTGCTGTTTCATTTCGGAAGGAGCCCAAAACGAGATCTCGGAGGAGATCTCGGGCGATATTTGCGAGATTTGAAACAGTGGTTACGTTATACCAAATAAATCTAAGTCTGAGATGGGATAAATGGATTTGTTATGATAAAAATCCAACTTCATATATGAATGATATGGAAAGAAGTAAAAACCAAGGGTTTTGTTTTAAATAAAAGTTACTTAAGAAAAGAAAGATTAAGTGAAGGTGAATATCAATGAAAGGAGTTTTGTTTATCCAAAAGATTCGAGAATTTGATAATGTTTTCAAAGAAATGGAAACGTGAGAGGTTAGTCGAGGAAAGAATATAGAACTGATTTTTAGAATCAATGGAGTGATCTAAATGAACTAATTATAATAAATGTTTTGAAAAATCCAAACAGCGATTATAACGCTGCCGTTATGATAAGGTATTGTAAATCTAAACAACGATTTTAACGCTGTTGTTATAATAAAAGTTTTGGGAAATCTAGATAGCAATTTTTAACGCTGTCGTTATAATAAATGGTTTGTAAATTTATACAGTGATTATAATGCTGCTATAGTAAATGTTTAGAATTCTAAACAGCGATTTTTAACGCTGCCGTGATAATAAGTGTTTTGTAAATCTAACAGCGATCTTAAATGCTATTGTTATAATGAAATGTTCTATAATTCTAGACAGCGGTTGTAACGCTGTTGTTAAAAGCAATGTTTTATGACTCAAATATTTGGAGACAGCGATTATAACGCTACCGTTATAATCAAAATATTTTATGTAAAGGAGGTGTGTTCTTGGATCGAATCCGAGAGTCGCGCAGGCGATGGGTTGTTTAAAATTGTGAGCTTTGACTATTTCAAAGTTGAGAATGTAGTTCAATTAAGGTCTGAGAGGTAATTATACCCCAACTTGATTGACTTCATGATCGATGGGGAAATGGTTAAGGTTCGATGGTGGAATTTGGTTAAGCAATATGGTTAGCTAATAAATGATTAGTGGGTGAGTTATAATAACGATGGTTTATATCACCGCGTTAGTTTGAAATGTTTTCCCAAATAAAATGAGAGATATTTTCTACACATAGAAAATGAAATGAATTGTTAATGTGGAATTTAGAAAAGAGAATTGGAAATAATAATTAAATAAGAAATTAAATTATCAGGGGCCCAGTGTTGTTTGATGTTTGATCGGTAGAAATTTCCAATTGGAAATAGGACCGTTGATTTGTATGGATGTTTCTTTGATAGTTAAAGCACCGACTATCAAGGTTTTGATTTATTTTATACCTCCATTGTCAGTATGGAGAGACCGGGATTAGATTTAATATCTGAAAACCACTCCGTACTGGTATAAGCGTTATGAATTGACTTATGCTGAAGATAATTGAAGACGGAGTAAAGTGCAAGGGCTATTGTATAAGTCTTAGATAACAGTGCCTAAGATGGATGTACGGAATAGTGCCTTCGGTTTGTCCAGACCTAGGACAACTTGTATGGACGAGTGTCTGACAGAGTATTTCCAAAGGGATTACGTACGTTGATTCCTTGAAACGTACGAAGTTGGTGGCATAGAAGGGAAATTTCTTTAGCCTAACAATCTGAGTATTTTTGTGGGAACCAATTAGTGATTTCCGATGGATCTGACGATGTGGCATTCAAAGTGAATGGTGGCCAGATGTTCTGAAAGATAATTAAAACCTCAAGCTTCACAACCCGGAATTTGACAAAAAATCGGGCAGGCAGCATGGCTATGTGGGTCGCGCCCATTAGGATGTATAATCACCTATCTAGAGAAATTCCATTTGTTCTTTAATCTATCGATGCTGTCCCTTTCGGGAGACGGTTGCTGATCCCAACCGTTGGTGATATACATTCGATACACTCAAGCGAAATGAGTGGTCGGTCATGTGAGGGTCGGGTTGCAAGACGTTCGTGTTGAACCCAGTGTGTTCGTCTCTAGAGATACACTATCGGCAGGTGGTCCCATACCTTGTCAAGTTGGAAATCCAATCTCCAATAAGCGCCATGCGGTTTTTGGTTTTATATTATATATGGAGCGTGAGATGCAAGCGTTCCGCTAAATTTCTATTTATTTGATGTAGACATTATTATAATATCACTGGATTTGATATCAAAAATATTTTTGGTTATCGTAAGGTAAAAACCATCCGTGTTTATGTGTGGATCAGTCTTACGATTATCATTTCTTTTGAAAGAAATTTGAAAGTTAAACAAATGGTTGGAGTTTACTCACAGCAGTCCCATGACTGACCCAGAGTTTATTTTGTTGTTTCCCTAAACTCTTGGGTGCCCAAATTTGTACGGGCAGTCAAGTAGTCGGGATTTTTCAGATTCACTTGGAGGAGCTCGAAGCAGGAGGCTTCACCAGTTAGCTATAGACTATTATATTTTCCACTGTGTGCTATGTTGTATTTGGAAATAGGAATTTATAACTGTTCCAGAAATAGCCGTGTGCTCTGATGATGGTATGTATATACAAATACTGATTTGTGCTTCAAAGTTTATGTTATCTAATATATTTTATTCGTTCCACTGTGAGTTGGTGTTCTTCGTTTTTCTTCTATTCTAATATTTCTTTCTTTCTATTTCTCATCCTCTAACTTCTTTCTAATAATGATTCGTATTTCTGTGCAATTTGGGTTGGACGTGTGGTGTTATTAGTTGACTCAAAGTGTACGGAAGTTCGGGTCGTTTCAGTTGGTATCAGAGCTGAAGGTTAAGTAATTACCTTGGCTCTGTGGCGTAATTCAATAGAGATGGGGTTAGTAATACCCTAGATTGAATTTGAGTGTATATTTATGAGCGCGTATTTGTAGATTTTGATATAAAAATTGTTTTATATTGTGTTGACTGGTTTGTTGAGTGGTTTATGAATTCTGGTCGATACAGGATGTACAACTGTATCGATAGGTGTTTCTAAACTCTCGAACGAAGCAATTCGATACAATATTGTTTTAAAAGAGGGTAAATTAAATAATTTTGCCCAAAGACTATTTTAATATAAAGAAATAATTTTCTAAAATTATTGGTTGTTATTGTTATAATAATCAAATAAGTTTATAATGTTTAGATAAGCGTATATATAATCAAATGAGATTTGTATAAGAATGGAATATACAAATAAACTGAATTACAATTGGATTCGGTTCAGAATTGGAATTTAAATCCCGGATATTTATAAATATGTTCTAAACTATTTTCAAATGTAATATAGCATTATTTTGAAGGGATTTTGGAAATAGAATCGATCTAAATGATTTTTGAAAGGGATTAAGCACTGAAATCACTTCAGTGGCGAGAAAATAATGCTGATAATGGGTCGCGACATTATCGGTATTAATTTTCAAGTTTTTGAGTGACGGATTGCTACCATAGTAATTTGAGAATGAAAATTTTTGTTTGAAAAGGAAATGATGATTTAGAAATTCAAATGTTTTGAATTGATTTGATTATAAATATATGTGTTTAAATATATATATGATTTCAAACTAATTTGAAATAAAACCCGAGAATTTGAATTCTGAAATTTGTTTAACTTGTAAAAGTTGAATAGATTGAAATGGGTCAAAATGTATCAAGGGAATTGAAATTTAACTTAAGTTAAATGAAATCAAATTGGATTAGGGATAATCCAAATTGAAATTTAACAAAGAGAAATGTTAAGATTCGAATTATTAATACGAATTCGACTTATGAAGAAGCAAGTGAATATTTTGGATGTTGTTGATTGGAACTGAATTGGATTCAAGCATAATAGGTGGATTGACTTAAATAGAAATCAGATTTGTATTGATCGAATGGAAGGGAACTAATCAGAAGTTGATTAGAGTGTTAAAAACTAGAAGTTGGATTGATTTGAAACCAACTGGAAATGGATATATGTATGTTGAGCAGGTATTGAATGGAAGCAAATGCAAGAGATAGAATTATGCCCAACAAAAAGGTACACGTTTACAATATTACTTGGGTTTGACGATTTTATGAGCCTAAGGGGCAAGCCACTTAGCTTTCTGATTTCCTTTTGGATTGGAGAAGGCCTAAAAAGGCGAGGTGTAGTTGTACCGATTGAGCCGTGCAGAGGAGATGCTGCCGAATTTTTTCAAAATTTAAAGTGTTAGAAAATTTGGAGAATTTTTGAAAATTCTCATTAGTAAGAATAAATTAATATTTTAATTGAAATAAATTGGTCCAGTTAAACTGAAAGTTAAGAAGTGAACAAAAAGGAATTTTGAACCCAGTTCATAGGGTATATAGTATCTTTTCCTACCATAGCAATTTCGAGGACGAAATTATTTTAAGGGGGAAGGAATGTAACGACCCGGATTTTTCAACCGTTGAATTCTGAATGTTTAAATTCATTTTAAATATTTTATTTGAATTATATATAGGAATTTATCTAATAAAACGATATTTAAACGTATAATTTATAATATATTTTGAAACGAGTTTAAAATGGCGCGGTAGTTTGAAAATTCAATTTCAAATTTCAAATGAATGTACAATATTCAAAATAAATCGGATTTTAGCGAAACAAGAAATATTTGAATTTGTTTGAAAATACCTTTCCAACGAATGTGAAAAATCCAGATTTCATAGCGGGAGTAAAAAATTATGTTCAAATCAAATTTAGAAGTAGTTGCTATAGAATCGTATATAAGCCATAACGGGTTATCCAATATAACTGGAGATTGGTTACGAATTTGGACAAGGTTCTTTTGAGGCGTAGTTATAATTTAATTTTTAGAATTTTACTGTAATTTTTAATTAATTAAATATGCAACTTTTTATTTGGAGTATTTTGCACCATATATCAATATTTTGGGGTTTCACAATATAAGTTAAACTACCGATATTATTATATTTCTGGGATCCTGGTACCTCGCTGGACACGACCATACTTTTATTTCTGTCTGTAGCTGCTTACACGCGAACAGAGTTTTACATAACGACGTATTGTTAAAAACTTCATTAAAAGTGTAATTTAAAAGGCGTGTTACTCAAGTTCACCTAGCTCATTAATTCTGTTAAGTGGTCATTTCTAATATAACAAATAATGTTGTGAATGTCGGGCGTTACAGTTCATGATTACGAATTAAGGGGCACGAGATATTCTTGTTTTAATTAAAAACAAAATTTAAATAAAATATATACATTTCTCATCAAGCCGACTTTTTGCCACCCTTAAACATTTATCATGCAAAACATGTTTCTTGAGCTGTTAAATATGTCTTCCATTCTCGTATCAAGCAAGCAAAAAATTAATGGAGCACGTACAATCTGTCCCCCTTCTTTGTTTATAAATAACGAGACTCCCTCACTTTCACTTCAACTTTCATTTTTGCTTCTCAGTTTATTCTTTTTCCTACATCGTTCTATCCACCTTCTTTCGGTCATTCGTAGTGAAAAGGCCGATCCTTTCCTCCTCATAGCCAACACCTTCGAGTATTTCACCATTCTTCACAAACCAGTTCAATTCATTCGTTCTTTTTCCTCTTAATTCATGAATTGATTCCTCCAATAATAATAAAAAAATGGTGAAAAGAGAATTGCGATTTAGAATATATCGAGAGCTCCTGAAGCTCGAACTGAATGGAGGCGCACGATTAGGGTTAGGGGCTTCGACCTGGTAGAGTAGCGTGAGGGGTGCGACGTGATTTGGGGGTGCGGTATTGGGTTCAAGCAGCGAAGTCGGAGCCTGTAGGAGGTCGCGATTAGTGATTCAATTGGAGGCGAGGACCGAAACTCGTGAATTTTGTGGTGGACATACTCGCGATTTAGGTAAATGGAAGGCATTTGGGAACATTAGAAGTTGTTGTTGAGTGCGAATTTGATCTGTTGAATGGAGGATGGTGCAATATACTGTGATGGATGGAGTTCGATTTACTGCAGATGGAACGGGTGAGTTTTGGGAAGCATACTTGAGGGTGAAAAGGTGCCAGAGGCGGCCGAAGATGGTGATGGTGGCGGGTGAAGTGATGATATGATGGAGTTGCGGTTTTCATTGGGTTTGGTCTCCAGAACCGTCGCATGAATTTTGGTAGGGAAAGTGAAGGGTATTTGAGAAGCAGGGTTAACATTTGTAGTGGTTTGGTGTTTATTGTGGAGTGAATTCGTACAGGTGGATTTACTGGGTGGTTTATCAACTAGAGCAGTTTCATGTTGATGTCGCAACGATGAAAGGGGGGTCCAATTCAAAGGTGATGGTTGTGGGAGATGGAGATTTTGACGTAGGAAAGGGTGGTGCTGATTTTGTAGTTGTCAGCGGTTAAAGAAAATAGAAGGTGGCTGTTTTGAGCTGGATAACGATAACGATGAGTAGGATTGTCAGAATCAAACAAAGAAGTTTTCTTAACTTATCAAGTTGAGATTTGCTTAGAGTTCTAATGGTGGCAAATCATCATATTCAGTTTTATCCTCCAGATCAGACGACTCATCCAAATCATTATCGATAGTAAAATCATCACTGTACTGCTCATCAGGCAATTTCAAAGGAACTCTTGAATGAAGTAGGGTAGACAAAAGATATGGTAATGGAGGAGATGACCGTCTATAACTGGCAAATGCGTGATTTAATGACGGAATGTGGCAAAAATAAGAAGCGTTGGATCGTAACGACAAAATCTACGCTATGGAGCTAATGTGACCGAGAATGCTACTACTGAAATTTCATGATAAGATTAGAGGCCTGTTTGGTTTTATTCAAAACGGAAGCAGAATCGTCGACTGCAAAACAAGGTGAGTAAACTCACTAACTCTGCTTCGATTATATTTTTATAAACGAAATTTTAAATTTATTTTATACCGTGAAATGGTTGCTTGGTTAAAATGGTTGATAAAATTGGTTGATATGATTACATCGTTGATCGATTATTAGTTCTGATATCTCATATTGACGTGAAATGATATTATTGATGTTATTAATGTCTGTGGATGCAGGGAAACAGGTTGGAGGAACCCAACTGGGTTCCTCAATATTTATATTACTGTTTTCCCTTGATTTGATGTGTAGTGTGATATATATAGTCAGTGATTGACTTTGTTGTGTTTGAGCTATCCTGGCCCTAGAATTTTAGTATTTAAATACCGTAAAATATTCTCGAATAGAAAATGAATTTGAGGGTTAAAAAGAAATTATATTTTTCCAAAAAACTAAAGTGTTATTTCGAATATAGTTAAAAGGCAGCAAACTTGTTTATTAGAACAAGAACTTGATTTTAAACGAGCATATAAAGTAAGTAAATTAGTTATCGTTGGATACATTGAAATATAAATCCAAATATAAATTTATATGGGAAAGTGAAAATCAGTTCTGAGACCAATATTTGAAAATAGATTTGAACTTAATAGAGTGATAGTTTTAAATAATACATTTACTTAATAATTTAGTTAAGTAATGTATTTGGTATCGAAGGAAGATGTTCGAAATTTATAAAGGAAAGGGCTTAATGGACTTTGTTGGTGGTATTGAACCTAGGTTACGTTATACCAAATAAATCTAAGTTTGAGATGGGATAAATGGATTTGTTATGATAAAAATCCAACTTCGTATATGAATGATATGGAAAGAAGTAAAAACCAAGGGTTTTGTTTTAAATAAAAGTTACTTAAGAAAAGAAAGATTAAGTGAAGGTAATATCAATGAAAGGGGTTTTGTTTATCCAAAAGATTCGAGAATTTGATAATGTTTTCAAAGAAATGGAAACGTGAGAGGTTAGTCGAGGAAAGAATATAGAACTGATTTTTAGAATCAAAAGAGTGATCTAAATGAAATGATTATAATAAATGTTTTGAAAAATCCAAACAGCGATTATAACGCTGCCGTTATGATAAGGTATTGTAAATCTAAACAACGATTTTGACGCTGTTGTTATAATAAAAGTTTTGGGAAATCTAGATAGCGATTTTTAACGCTGCTGTTATAATAAATGGTTTGTAAATTTATACAGTGATTATAATGCCGCTATAGCAAATGTTTGGAATTCTAAACAGCGATTTTTAATGCTGCCGTGATAATAAGTGTTTTGTAAATCTAACAGCGATCTTAAATGCTATTGTTATAATGAAATGTTCTATAATTCTAGACAGCGGTTGTAACGCTGTTGTTCAAAGCAATGTTTTATAAATCAAGTATTTGGAGACAGCGATTATAACGCTACCGTTATAATCAAAATATTTTATGTAAAGGAGGTGTATTCTTGGATCGAATCCGAGAGTCGCGCAGGCGATGGGTTGTTTAAAATTGTGAGCTTTGACTATTTCAAAGTTGAGAATGCAGTTCAATTAAGGTCTGAGAGGTAATTATACCCCAACTTGATTGACTTCATGATCGATGGGGAAATGGTTAAGGTTCGATGGTGGAATTTGGTTAAGCAATATGGTTAGCTAATAAATGATTAGTGGGTTGAGTTATAATAACGATGGTTTATATCACCGCGTTAGTTTGAAATGTTTTCCCATATAAAAGGAGAGATATTTTCTACACATAGAAAATGAAATGAATTGTTAATAAGGAATTTAGAAAAGGGAATTGGAAATAATAATTAAATAAGAAATTAAATTATCAGGGGCCCAGTGTTGTTTGATGTTTGATTAGTAGAAATTTCCAATTGGAAATAGGACCGTTGATTTGTATGGATGTTTCTTTGATAGTTAAATTACCGACTATCAAGGTTTTGATTTATTTTATACCTCCGTTGTCAGTATGGAGAGACCGGGATCAGATTTAATATCTGAAAACCACTCCGTACTGGTATAAGCGTTATGAATTGACTTATGCTGAAGATAATTGAAGACGGAGTAAAGTGCAAGGGCTATTGTATAAGTCTTAGATAACAATGCCTAAGATGGATGTACGGAATAGTGCCTTCGGTTTGTCCAGACCTAGGACAACTTGTATGGACGAGTGTCTGACAGAGTATTTCCAAAGGGATTACGTACGTTGATTCCTTCAAACGTACGAAGTTGGTGGCATAGAAGGGAAATTTCTTTAGCCTAACAATCTGAGTATTTTTGTGGGAACCAATTAGTGATTTCCGATGGATCTGACGATGTGGCATTCAAAGTGAATGGTGGCCAGATGTTCTGAAAGATAATTAAAACCTCAAGCTTCACAACCCGGAATTTGACAAAAAATCGGGCAGGCAGCATGGCTATGTGGGTCGCACCCATTAGGATGTATAATCACCTATCTAGAGAAATTCCATTTGTTCTTTAATCTATCGATGTTGTCCCTTTCGGGAGACGGTTGCTGATCCCAACCGTTGGTGATATACATTCGATACACTCAAGCGAAATGAGTGGTCGGTCATGTGAGGGCCGGGTTGCAAGACGTTCTTGTTGAACCCAGTGTGTTCGTCTCTAGAGATACACTATCGGCAGGTGGTCCCATACCTTGTCAAGTTGGAAATCCAATCTCCAATAAGCGCCATGCGGTTTTTGATTTTATATTATATATGGAGCGTGAGATGCAAGCGTTCCGCTAGATTTCTATTTATTTGATGTAGACATTATTATAATATCACTGGATTTGATATCAAAAATATTTTTGGTTATCGTAAGGTAAAAACCATCCATGTTTATGTGTGGATCGGTCTTACGATTATCATTTCTTTCGAAAGAAATTTGAAAGTTAAACAAATGGTTGGAGTTTACTCACACCAGTCCCATGACTGACCCGGAGTTTATTTTGTTGTTCCCCTAAACTCTTGGGTGCCCAAATTTGTACGGGCAGTCAAGTAGTCGGGATTTTTCAGATTCACTTGGAGGAGCTCGAAGCAGGAGGCTTCACCAGTTAGCTATAAACTATTATATTTTCCACTGTGTGCTATGTTGTATTTGGAAACAGGAATTTATTACTGTTCCAGAAATAGCTGTGTGCTCTGATGATGGTATGTATATACAAATACTGATTTGTTCTTCAAAGTTTATGTTATCTAATATATTTTATTCGTTCCGCTGTGAGTTTGGTGTTCTTCGTTTTTCTTCTATTCTAATATTTCTTTCTTTCTATTTCTCATCCTCTAACTTCTTTCTAATAATGATTCGTATTTCTGTGCAATTTGGGTTGGACGTGTGGTGTTATTAGTCGACTCAAAGTGTACGGAAGTTCAGGTCGTTTCAATTTTAATGAATTTTTAGGATATGATATAATTTATATAAATAATAGTGGCTAGAATTTATATTAATCGAAGTTAAAATGAATAAATTTAATCTAAATATAAATGGAATTAGAAATGGTGCGGTAGTTTTAAAGTTTTAATTTTGAACTTTAATTGGATGTATAGGATTCAAAATAAATCAGAATTCAGTGAAATCAAAAATATTTAAATCTGTTTAATCATATCTTTCTAACGAATCTGAAAAATTGAAATTTCATAGCGGGAATCAAAAGTTATGGCCAATTCAATTTTTAGAAAGGTCGCTGTAGAATTTATATATATATTATATACGGCCCAAAGGGCTACTTTTCACATATGAAGGAATTTCAACTTGAAACCACTTCCATTGAGTCTGGAATGATGTTTCTGCATTTAAAAAGTATAAACTCTTATATTTTTTGAGTTTCAGAATTTATTTGTTTAAAAATGTATTTTTTAATATTAAATATATTGGCCTTGAAAATAGTCATTTTTCAAACGACCTCCGTTTTCGACGAAACCACTTTTGTTGGAACCAGAATGTCAAATTATAGCTAAGTTTCAATTTTCAGAATTTTTCGAATTAAAATGTGAGTGTGGCTAAAGAAAATGTGTTTTGACGATTTCAGTTAAATTTAAACGCCTTGAAAATAGCCATTTTTCAAACAGTCTCAGAATTCGACGAAATTGGTCTTGTTAGAACCGTATCGTCATAAGAAAGCTAAAAATATTTTTTTTTAGAATTTTCTGAGGTCATATGTGGCCCCGACATATTTAAATGTACGGTCAATATTTAATTAATTAATTTTTAATGTAATTTTAAATAAAATTTCTACAGAATTCGGAATTGGACCCCAAGACCCATCCCATTGCGTTCAGAAGGCCTCAAAACGTTAAGATCGACAGTAAGCAAGCCCAATTCGGAGACAGCCCGCATTTTCACCTTTATAACACATTTCTAATAATTAAATAATAAAAAAATCCGAAAATAAAACCCTAACCCTAATTTTTTTTCAGCCGCCACCTATTAAAACAATGGCCAGAAACATCCCAACTTCAAACATCAATTTCTCACAATCCGTTCAGTGAAAATCTACAAACTACATATCAAATCGAAGAGGACGGAGAGCTCTACAAATCCATACGGTTAAGATTTGGTTTTGGTGCACGGGTTTCGCGAATTTTGGCGAGGAAGTGGGCGCGTTCGGGGGCGGATTTCGAGAGGAGGAGGAGGCTGAGTTCGGAGCTATAGGGGGCGGTGGTGGCTCGCAGGCGGGGCTTCGGAGTGGTGGTCTCTGATTGGTCGACGGTGGGCCAAAGGGGGGCGCGCGCAGAAGGTTGAACGGTGGTATATGGGTTCGGCGTGTTTCTTGAGTAACAGCGTAAGGAAGAAGAAGTATTAATTTAATATTATTTTATTTATTTAATATTTAATTTATCCGATCTTTAAAATCAATATCTCTTTCATACGGGGTCCGACTGACGAACCGTAAGTTGCGTTGGACTCGTCTTTCCGATATCTTCACGCTGGAGCAGACCGGAGCTGAATCCGAGACAGTCGAATTTTCAGCCATATCGATGTGAGAACTCTAATTTTTATTATTTAAATTATTTTTAATTATTTTTCTCGTGGTAATAATTATTGTATTGTGATGTTAAATCGAATCTGAAATGTTCTGTGTTGTACATATTGTTGATAGTTGCTTGTGTTATGTTTGTTTGTTCATGATAGGCTAGATCTGCATTGAATTTAATATATCGTTGAAATTATTTGTGGTTAAAGAATTAGATCTAAAATTAGATCTAAATCATATTTATTTCAAATTTAAATCATAATCTAGTTGCTCTAATTTATTTTAAATTATTATATTATTTTTATTTTTCTGAAATGAACAACGAAATTTGAACGACAAATAAAGCGTACCTCTATTTGTTGATACTACAATAGAATTGGAATGACGAATGAAAACTTTTTTTTATTTGTTGATTTTACTATAGAAATTGAACGACAAATAAAATATTATTTTTATTTGTGTTTGTTTATTTACAATAGAACATGAACAACAAATAGAACATATTTTCATTTGTTCCATTTCGACAGAAATTGGTTAACAAATAAAATCTTACTTTTATTTGTTTACATTAAGAACAAATTTGTGAATTACAGTAAAAAAATTCTTTTTACTGTCACTTTAAACATAGGATATTATAGAATTAGAATCGTTATAAAATATTAAAATTTATTGTTGATATTAAAAACATGTTTATAAAACAAAACTTTATTTACATTGTATTTGTAAATTAAAAGTAATATTTGAAAAAAACACATAAGTGTTTACATTTTTTTTTTTTTAGAAAAAGGAAGCCATTCTTTTATTTGTGTTTTTCGTCATAAATAATAACATAGAAAAGGAACCATTCTTTTATTCGTGTTTTTCAACATAAATATATATACATAGAAATGAATTATTATTTTTATCTGTGTTTTTCAACGCAAATATAAGTCAGCAAAAGAATTATCTTTTTATTTGTGTTTTCCAACACTAATAAAACTTAGAATATGAATTATCTATTTATTTGCATTTTACAATGCAAATATTACATAGAAAATAAGAACACAAATGAATTATCTTTATATTTGTGTTCTTAACATAAACATAGAACATGAATCATCTTTTCGTTTGTATTCTTAACACAAGCATGAACATAAGAAAATAAATGTCTTTATATTTGTGTTCTTAACACAAATACACATAGAATAATGAATGTCTTTTTAATTTTTGTCCCTTAACACAAAAATTAACATTGAAATTGAATTGCTCTTTTTATTTGTATTTTTCAATACAAATATAACATAGAAATAAAGTTCATCTTTTTATTTGTATTTTTCAATACAAATATAACATAGAAATAAAGTTCATCTTTTTATTTGTATTTTTCAATACAAATATAACATAGAAATTGAGTTCATCTTTTTATTTGTATTTTTTTTCCATACAAATATGACATAGGAACAAAGTCCATCTTTTTATATACATGCTACAACACAAATATGTACTTAGAATCTGTTGCACAAATAAAATCCACTTTTATTTATCACTTGAAACTTAGAATTTGTTGCACAAATAAAATTCACTTTTTATTTGTCATTTGAAACTCAGAATTTGTTAATCTACTTTTTATTTGTCATTTAAAAATTAGGATTTATTATACAAATAAAATTCACTTTTATTTGACATTAGAATACATAGAAAAATGTTTACATATAAAATATTCTTTTATATGTTATTAGAATGTATAGAAAAGTATAAACAAATAAAAGGATTCTTTTATTTGTTATTAGAACACATAGAAAAGTGTAAAACAATGAAATACCCTTTTATGTTATCCTAGAACTGAAATTTTGAGTTCAATCTTTTATTTGCATTCACTAATGCAAACGTACATTGAAATAAAATTTACCCTTTTATTTGCATCCATCAATACAAATATATGTTGAAACTAAAATTTATTCTTTTATTTACATTCACAAATGCAAGTATATTCTGAAAATAAAATTTGTTCTTTTATTTGCACTCTTCAATGCAAATATACATTGGAAATAAAATTATTTCTTTCATTTGCATCCACAAATGTAAATGTATATTGAAAATAAAATTTGCTCTTTTTACATTCACAAATGTAAATATACTTTGAAAATCAAGTTTGTTCTTTTAATTGCATTCCACAATGCAATATAACATCAAAAATAAAAGTTACATTTTTATTTGCAAACATAAAAATGAAATAAACATCTTTGTCAAACTTGATTTAGTTAAAATGAAATAAACATTTTTGTCAAACTTGATTAGTTAAAATAAAATAATTACTTTTGTCAATTTATACTAGTTGAAATAAAATAATCACTTTTATCAATATATACTAGTGGAAACAAAATATGCATTTTTGTCAATTTATGATTAGGTGAGATGAAAATAACATTTTTGTCAATTATATTAGTTGATAAAAAAATGTACATCTTGTCAACTTTAGATGGTTGAAAACAAGAAGGACATTTTTGTTAAATAAAAGAATTAAGCACAAATAACATTTTAATAATTTATATGCAAATTTAATAATTGTTTTTATTTGCATAACATGTAGAGGAAATTATAAGCAAATTTAAAAATCATTTCTTTTATTTACAAATTTACATTAGCAACTATATTTAAATATAAAAATCATATTATTGGTCAACACATACATTAGGATGTGTAGGTGAGTTAAAGTAACATCCTTTGCATACACTAGAATTTGCGTGCAATCTAAATTAAACATTTTATGTGCTAGGATATACCTTGAAAACATTTGCCAATAAGGCTATTTCACTTATGTGTAAACGTTAAGAATATGTACAAATAAATAAAAGAAAATAGAAAATTATCTTTTATTTGTCATCCACTGCAATGCCACATAAATAAATTATAGTTTATTTGACCTTAGAAATGTATAGGGGAATTATACGAATAAAAATACATTTTTATTCGGTATTAGAAATATTATAACATGTTAGTTCATTATCATCAACATGTTAGTAGAATTAAATTGGTTGAATTCTTTAACCAATCATTTATTTTTATGAACTGTTATTAGCTGAAAACCCCCACATGGGTGTTGGAATGAAAATTTACATACACTAATCCCAATATTTAGTTGTATGTTGATCGTTAGATCGACAGGCTGCGATGAGCGTTATTGTTTCATTTTAACGCTTACACAGTGGAAATTACACTTTGGATGTTGATGGATGATTATACTGTTATTATCATATATATGATGTGTGTGTGAAATCCATATAATCCAAATTATATGGTAAATGATTGAGTCGCATTTCGATTTAGGTGTTCTTTTAAATAAGAATATTTTTACATTAGAAATCCTTTTTATATAAAGTATATATTTTCATAAAAATATTGTTAATCTACTGTATGTTAAAACAAAGAATATTTGTAAAAGATAAGAATTTGTAATATAAAGAAAACTTCCCATTGGAATCTTTTATATAAAGAATATTCTTTTTTATGATTATCTAAAAATATGTTTTGAAAGATTATTAGGATTTGCAATTATATTTTGTGATATGAAATAAATTGAGATGTGAAGTGGAATTATCGTGGACGATGTTTTTAAACGACATTTGTCCTTTAATCCAATTTATATTGAAATTATTATTTGGAATTTATAAATCTATTTTATAGATTTGAAATAAATGACCTTGTAATAATGATTTTTGATATCAAATCAAACTGGAGTTTTAATAATTCTTCTAAGGAAGATTTAAGATTTTATTTTCAGAGTTTATCTTTGATAAAATTAATGAGAATCTTCTAATATGAATATCTTATTAAAAGAATACTCTGAGTCGGAATGTGGCGAAATGTGTGATTTTCCAATATTTGCTTTCTAATCACAAAATACGCGAGTTATTCAGAAAGACCGGGTTTAACCCATTCTGAATAATCATCACGACGATCAAGAGTCGAAGATGAAGACGGTGATTGAAGACCGAAGATTTTCACATCGTTGGGATGATGATGACTGGTATCTTGAATTGGGATTGGCCTTCCAAGGCAAGGTATTTAGTAATGATCATCCAAACGCATTTGGAGATCGACGGACACGTTGTTTCGCTCAGACCCAGAGCGGACTTGTAAATGGATTGTGTGTCTGACATTGTATTCCTTCCTGCTGTATTTGTTGAACGCTACTGATTTTATATTTCTATTTGGTGGTGAAGAAATTATTCTTCACTTATCACCCTTCTCTAAGACGTATGAGCTTAGAGGTTATATATATATTGGTAGATGATCAATAATATGGTAGGGTCTGACAATGTGACATGCTAAGATGCAAAAGATCAAGGCTTTGTTGAAAAGCAGGCCTTGTGGTTGATGATCAAAGCACAGTCTCTTTAGGCATAGCTTTGTGTATATCGTGACTTCGCGAGCCTCACACACCGGTTGAGTCTAAAACGGGAGAAGGGAACGCAGGGAGTGCACACGTTTCTTTCTAGCTAGAAGTGGTGTTGGGCTTTAACACGGCCCGACATTTGCTTATGTGGTTGATGGAATTTTTGCGAGGCCTCGGTTTATTCTTATCGGTCGCCCTCGGCTGATTTGTAGGTCCAATTGGATCGGAAAGCGTGTGTTCAGGCATAACTAATCCACTAAAGTATTTGTGGACCGGCCCTGCTGTATCCAAGGGTTCGCCAGCGTCCGAATCCTGAGACATTGCTAGAGTGTCTTGAATCGGTCAGGAGCTTCTCCCTAGCCTTGACTCATGATGGAAACCCAATTTCCAATACGCCCTTGCGGTTTTGATTGTATAACTAGTATGGCGACATAGTAGATGGTAGCTATGCCGTCTAGGATTGATATTATATTTGAAATATTATATATATATATATACACACTAATAATAATATCGTATTTTGCGTATTTATCATATTTTGACCATTATAAGGTAAAACTCTATCCTCCGGTTTGCGTTGCATTGTGTGATGGGACCTGGGTCTTATAATGGTTTCATTTTTCTAAAAAATCATTGCGTTATTTGACGATTTACTTTATTTATGCACTGGCAATCCAATGGAGTAAACCCGTTCCGCGTTAGCGGCGTGGTCCTGTGATTAGCCTACTTATTAGATAAGTTAAGTATAGAATTCCCACACCAGTCCCACGACTGACCTGTAGTTTGTTTCACTTTGCAAACTCGGGTGCCCTCTTTTCACACGGGCAGTCGAGTAGCTTTTTGCAGATACAGTTAAGCAGGATCCTGGATTGAAGCCTGAAGCTGGGTCCAGAATATTGATGGCCTTCCGCTGAGATTAGTTCCGCTGCAATGTATTGATCTATTGTAATTTATCTTCCACTGTAATTTTATTCCGATGTACTCTGATATATTATGTACTCTGATGTAACATTTATTATTGATGTTATAAAAGTCTGTGTTGTTGTTCTGATGTGTTGTATGCCCAAAGTTAACGTACGCGGGTCTTTAACGGTCTTGGTCGATCTTGCGATCGGTTGGGGTCGGGTGAAATCCGGGTCGTTACAGCTGGTATCAGAGCCAGGTTAGCTCAAATCTTTGGGGTACAACTCATTAGAACTGAACAGAAGACTCATCAGAGGTTGGATTAGTAATATCCAATAAGAATACTCATTAGAGATAGGATCAGCAGTATCCTAGAATGAGAATACTCATTAGAGATGGGGTTAGCAATGCCCTAGAATGAGTCAGAGTGGAAAATTTATAATTAACTTACTTGTAATTATATATCTAATTCGATTTTAGAAAATATGATTTTGAATATATAAATGTTATATATTTTTGAAAGTTTAATCAACTAATTGATTGATGATTGTGTTGTGTGAATATGAGTTCAACTAATAAAATGATTAAACAATTAAAGAATGAAAATTAAATTAGTTAAATCAACAATTTTAGCTTCATTTCCTTTTCGAGGACGAAAAGATTTTAAGTGGGGGAAATTGTAACAACCCGCAAATTCTGAACCAATTTAAAAATTTTATTTTAGAAAATTTTAATGAATTTTGAGGATATGATATAATTTATATAAATAATAATGGCTAGAATTTATTTTAATCGAAGTTAAAACGAATAAATTTAATCTAAATATAAATGGAATTAGAAATGGCGCGGTAGTTTTAAAGTTTTAATTTTGAACTTTAATTGGATGTATAGGATTCAAAATAAATCAGAATTGAGTGAAATCAGAAATATTTAAATCTGATTAATCATATCTTTCTAACGAATCTGAAAAATTGAAATTTCATAGTGGGAATCAAAAGTTATGGCCAATTCAATTTTTAGAAAGGTCGCTGTAGAATTTATATATATTATATATGGCCCAAAGGGCTACTTTTCACATATGAAGGAATTTCGACTCGAAGCCACTTCCATTGAGTCTGGAATGATGTTTCTGCATTTAAAAAGTATAAACTCTTATATATTTTGAGTTTCAGAATTTATTTGTTTAAAAATGTATTTTTTATAATTAAATATATTGGCCTTGAAAATAGTCATTTTTCAAACGACCTCCGTTTTCGATGAAACCACTTTTGTTGGAACCGGAATGTCAAATTATAGCTAAGTTTCAATTTTCAGAATTTTTCGAATTAAAATGTGAGCGTGGCAAAAGAAAATGTGTTTTGACTATTTCAGTAAAATTTAAACGTCTTGAAAATAGCCATTTTTCAAACAGTCTTAGAATTCGACGAAATTGGTCTTGTTAGAACCGTATCATCATAAGAAAGCTAAATATATTTTTTTTTTAGAATTTTCTGAGGTCATATGTGGCCCCGACATATTTAAATGTACGGTCAATATTTAATTAATTAATTTTTAATGTAATTTTAAATAAAATTTCTACAGATTTCGGAATTGGACCCCGCGACCCATCCCATTGCGTTCAGAAGGCCTCAAAACGTTAAGATCGACAGTAAGCAAGCCCAATTCGGAGACAGCCGCATTTTCACCTTTATAACACATTTCTAATAATTAAATAATAAAAAAATCCGAAAATAAAACCCTAACCCTAATTTTTTTCAGCCGCCACCTATTAAAACAATGGCCAGAAACATCCCAACTTCAAACATCAATTTCTCTCAATCCGTTCAGTGAAAATCTACAAACTACATATCAAATCGAAGAGGACGGAGAGCTCTACAAATCCATATGGTTAAGATTGGGTTTTGGTGCACGGATTTCGCGAATTCTGGCGAGGAAGTGGGCGCGTTCGGGGGCGGATTTCGAGAGGAGGAGGAGGAGGCTGAGTTCGGAGCTATTGGGGGCGGTGGTGGCTCGCAGGCGGGGCTTCGGAGTGGTGGTCTCTGATTGGTCGACGGTGGGCCAAAGGGGGGCGCGCGCAGAAGGTTGAACGGTGGTATATGGGTTCGGCGTGTTTCTTGAGTAAAGACGTAAGGAAGAAGAAGTATTAATTTAATATTATTTTATTTATTTAATATTTAATTATCCGATCTTTAAAAATCAATATCTCTTTCATACGAGGTCTGATTGATGAACCGTAAGTTGCGTTGGACTCGTCTTTCCGAGATCTTCGCGATGGAGCGGACCAGAGCTGAATCCGAGACAGTCGAATTTTCAGCCATATCGATGTGAGAACTCTAATATTTATTATTTAAATTATTTTTAATTATTTTTCTCGTGTTAATAATAATTGTATTGTGATGTTAAATCGAATCTAAAATGTTCTGTGTTGTACATATTGTTGATTGTTGCTTGTGTTATGTTTGTTTGTTCATGATAGACTAGATCTGCATTGAATTTAATATATCGTTGAAATTATTTGTTGTTAAAAAATTAGATCTAAAATTAGATCTAAATCATATTTATTTCAGATCTAAATTGTAATCTAGTTGCTCTAATTTATTTTAAATTATTATATTATATTTATTTTTCTGAAATGAACAACGAATTTTGAACAACAAATAAAGCGTACCTCTATTTATTGATACTACAATAGAATTGGAATGACGAATGAAAACTTTTTTTTATTAGTTGATTTTACTATAGAAATTGAACGACAAATAAAATATTATTTTTGTTTATTTACAATAGAACATGAACAACAAATAGAACATATTTTCATTTGTTCCATTTCGACAGAAATTGGTTAACAAATAAAATCTTACTTTTTTTTGTTTACATTAAGAACAAATTTGTGAATTACAGTAAAAAAAATCTTTTTACTGTCACTTTAAACATAGGATATTATAGAATTAGAATCGTTATAAAATATTAAAATTTATTGTTGATATTAAAAACATGTTTATAAAACATAACTTTATTTACATTGTATTTGTAAATTAAAAGTAATATTTGAAAAAAAAACATAAGTGTTTACATTTTTTTTTTTGAGAAAAAGGAAGCCATTCTTTTATTTGTGTTTTTCGTCACAAATAATAACATAGAAAAAGAACCATTCTTTTATTCGTGTTTTTCAACATAAATATATATACATATAAATGAATTATTATTTTTATCTGTGTTTTTCAACGCAAATATAAGTCAGCAAAAGAATTATCTTTTTATTTGTGTTTTCCAACACTAATAAAACTTAGAATATGAATTATCTATTTATTTGCATTTTACAATGCAAATATTACATAGAAAATAAGATCACAAATGAATTATCTTTATATTTGTGTTCTTAACATAAACATAGAACATGAATCATCTTTTCGTTTGTATTCTTAACACAAGCATGAACATAAGAAAATAAATGTCTTTATATTTGTGTTCTTAACACAAATACACATAGAATAATGAATGTATTTTTAATTTTTGTCCCTTAACACAAAAATTAACATTGAAATTGAATTGCTCTTTTTATTTGTATTTTTCAATACAAATATAACATAGAAATAAAGTTCATCTTTTTATTTGTATTTTTCAATACAAATATAACATAGAAATAAAGTTCATCTTTTTATTTGTATTTTTCAATACAAATATAACATAGAAATTGAGTTCATCTTTTTATTTGTATTTTTTTTCCATACAAATATGACATAGGAACAAAGTCCATCTTTTTATATACATGCTACAACACAAATATGTACTTAGAATCTGTTGCACAAATAAAATCCACTTTTATTTGTCACTTGAAACTTAGAATTTGTTGCACAAATAAAATTCACTTTTTATTTGTCATTTGAAACTCAGAGTTTGTTAGTCTACTTTTTATTTGTCATTTAAAAATTAGGATTTATTATACAAATAAAATTCACTTTTATTTGACATTAGAATACATAGAAAAATGTTTACATATAAAATATTCTTTTATATGTTATTAGAATGTATAGAAAAGTATAAACAAATAAAAGGATTCTTTTATTTGTTATTAGAACACATAGAAAAGTGTAAAACAATGAAATACCCTTTTATGTTATCCTAGAACTGAAATTTTGAGTTCAATCTTTTATTTGCATTCACTAATGCAAACATACATTGAAATAAAATTTACCCTTTTATTTGCATCCATCAATACAAATATATATCGAAACTAAAATTTATTCTTCTATTTACATTCACAAATGCAAATATATTCTGAAAATAAAATTTGTTCTTTTATTTGCATTCTTCAATGCAAATATACATTGGAAATAAAATTATTTCTTTTATTTGCATCCACAAATGTAAATGTATATTGAAAATAAAATTTGCTCCTTTTACATTCACAAATGTAAATATACTTTGAAAATCAAGTTTGTTCTTTTATTTGCATTCCACAATGCAATATAACATCAAAAATAAAAGTTACATTTTTATTTGCAAACATAAAAATGAAATAAACATCTTTGTCAAACTTGATTTAGTTAAAATGAAATAAACATTTTTGTCAAATTTGATTAGTTAAAATAAAATAATTACTTTTGTCAATTTATACTAGTTGAAATAAAATAATCACTTTTATCAATTTATACTAGTGGAAACAAAATATGCATTTTTGTCAATTTATGATTAGGTGAGATGAAAATAACATTTTTGTCAATTATATTAGTTGAGAAAAAATGAACATCTTGTCAACTTTAGATGGTTGAAAACAAGAAGAACATTTTTGTTAAATAAAAGAATTAAGCACAAATAACATTTTTATAATTTATATGCAAATTTATAATTGTTTTTATTTGCATAACATGTAGAGGAAATTATAAGCAAATATAAAAATCATTTCTTTTATTTACAAATTTACATTAGCAACTATATTTAAATATAAAAATCATATTATTGGTCAACACATACATTAGGATGTGTAGGTGAGTTAAAGTAACATCCTTTGCATACACTAGAATTTGTGTGCAATCTAAATCAAACATTTTATGTGCTAGGATATACCTTAAAAACATTTACCAATAAGGCTATTTCACTTATGTGTAAACGTTAAGAATATGTACAAATAAATAAAAGAAATTAGAAAATTATCTTTTATTTGTCATCCACTGCAATGCCACATAAATAAATTATAGTTTATTTGACCTTAGAAATGTATAGGGGAATTATAAGAATAAAAATACATTTTTATTCGGTATTAGAAATATTATAACATGTTAGTTCATTACCATCAACATGTTAGTAGAATTAAATTGGTTGAATTCTTTAACCAATCATTTATTTTTATGAACTGTTATTGGCTGAAAACCCCACACGGGTGTTGGGATGAAAATTTACATACACTAATCCCAATATTTAGTTGTATGTTGATCGTTAGATCGACAGGCTGCGATGAGCGTTATTGTTTCATTTTAACGCTTACACAGTGGAAATTACACTTTGGACGTAGATGGACGATTATACTGTTATTATCATATATATGATGTGTGTGTGAAATCCATATAATCCAAATTATATGGTAAATGATTGAGTCGCATTTCGATTCAGGTGTTCTTTTAAATAAGAATATTTTTACATTAGAAATCCTTTTTATATAAAGTATATATTTTCATAAAAATATTGTTAATCTACTATATGTTAATATAAAGAATATTTGTAAAAGATAAGAATTTGTAATATAAAGAAAACTTCCCATTAGAATCTTTTATATAAAGAATATTCTTTTTTATGATTATCTAAAAATATGTTTTGAAAGATTATTAGGATTTGCAATTATATTTTGTGATATGAAATAAATAGAGATGTGAAGTGGATTTGTCGTGGACGATGTTTTTAAACGACATTTGTCCTTTAATCCAATTTACATTGAAATTATTATTTGGAATTTATAAATCTATTTTATAGATTTGAAATAAATGACCTTGTAATAATGATTTTTGATATCAAATCAAACTGGAGTTTTAATAAATCTTCTAAGGAAGATTTAAGATTTTATTTTCAGAGTTTATCTTTGATAAAATTAATGAGAATCTTCTAATATGAATATCTTATTAAAAGAATACTCTGAGTCGGAATGTGGCGAAATGTGTGATTTTCCAATATTTGCTTTCTAATCACAAAATACGCGAGTTATTCAGAAAGACCGGGTTTAACCCATTCTGAATAATCATCACGACGATCAAGAGTCGAAGATGAAGACGGTGATTGAAGACCGAAGGTTTTCACATCGTTGGGATGATGATGACTGGTATCTTGAATTGGGATTGGCCTTCCAAGGCAAGGTATTTAGTAGTAATCATCCAAACGCATTTGGAGATCGACGGACACGTTGTTTCGCTCAGACCCAGAGCGGACTTGTAAATGGATTGTGTGTCTGACATTGTATTCCTTCCTGCTGTATTTGTTGAACGCTACTGATTTTATATTTCTATTTGGTGGTGAAGAAATTATTCTTCACTTATCACCCTTCTCTAAGACGTATGAGCTTAGAGGTTATATATATATTGGTAGATGATCAATAATATGGTAGGGTCTGACAATGTGACATGCTAAGATGCAAAAGATCAAGGCTTTGTTGAAAAGAAGGCCTTGTGGTTGATGATCAAAGCACAGTCTCTTTAGGCATAGCTTTGTGTATATCGTGACTTCGCAAGCCTCACACACCGGTTGAGTCTAAAACGGGAGAAGGGAACGCAGGGAGTGCACACGTTTCTTTCTAGCTAGAAGTGGTGTTGGGCTTTAACACGGCCCGACATTTGCTTATGTGGTTGATGGAATTTTTGCGAGGCCTCGGTTTATTCTTATCGGTCGCCCTCGGCTGATTTGTAGGTCCAATTGGATCGGAGAGCGTGTGTTCAGGCATAACTAATCCACTAAAGTATTTGTGGACCGGCCCTGCTGTATCCAAGGGTTCGCCAGCGTCCGAATCCTGAGACATTGCTAGAGTGTCTTGAATCGGTCAGGAGCTTCTCCCTAGCCTTGACTCATGATGGAAACCCAATTTCCAATACGCCCTTGCGGTTTTGATTGTATAACTAGTATGGAGACATAGTAGATGGTAGCTATGCCGTCTAGGATTGATATTATATTTGAAATATTATATATATATATATATATATACACACTAATAATAATATCGTATTTTGCGTATTTATCATATTTTGACCATTATAAGGTAAAACTCTATCCTCCGGTTTGCGTTGCATTGTGTGATGGGACCTGGGTCTTATAATGGTTTCATTTTTCTAAAAAAACATTGCGTTATTTGACGATTTACTTTATTTATGCACTGGCAATCCAATGGAGTATACCCGTTCCGCGTTAGCGGCGTGGTCTTGTGATTAGCCTACTTATTAGATAAGTTAAGTATAGAATTCCCACACCAGTCCCACGACTGACCTGTAGTTTGTTTCACTTTGCAAACTCGGGTGCCCTCTTTTCACATGGACAGTCTAGCTTTTTGCAGATATAGTTAAGCAGGATCCTGGATTGAAGCCTGAAGCTGGGTCCAGAATATTGATGGCCTTCCGCTGAGATTAGTTCCACTGCAATGTATTAATCTATTGTAATTTATCTTCCGCTGTAATTTTATTCCGATGTACTCTGATATATTCTATACTCTGATGTAACATTTATTATTGATGTTATAAAAGTCTGTGTTGTTGTTCTGATGTGTTGTATGCCCTTAGTTACCGTACGCGGGTCTTGAACAGTCTTGATCGATCTTGCGATCGGTTGGGGTCAGGCGAAATCCGGGTCATTACAGATAAGCTAAGTACATGTCTCTTCGTATGTTATTATCTTATATTTAAGGATGAAGGAAGAACGCAAGGATCACTTGAAGATGGTGCTCGATTGTTGAGAAAGCACTGATTTAAGGTAAAGTTTTTTAAGTGTCGCTTACTAAGGAGAGAAGTGTTATTCTTGGGTCAGGTTTTTTTAAGCAGGGTGTTTTATAAATCTACCAAAGGTGCAATAGTAAAGAATTGGGATTAATCCAAGGCCACTATAGACATGATAAATCTCCTTGCATTAGTGAAACACTATAGGAGTTATATCAAAGACTTCTAAATAGAAGCGGCGCCGTAAAAGAACTTGATGGAGAGGAATTAATTCGATGTGAGATGCAAGCATGCATTCATGAGTTTGAAGGAGAGACAGACAAGTACAATAGTATTAGTCATTCCATGCGGGGATGAGGAATATGCCATATACATAGAAGCCTGTGGTACTAGAAAATGTCTGGTGTTAATGCTAAGAGACTAGATAATCACCTATGATAGTTGACAAATCAAATTACGCTTGAATAAGTATCCAATTCACAAATTAGACTTAGTGAGGATGGTATCTCTTTGAATATATGAAAGCATTGTTTTCTTAGGAGAGGTTTGAGCTATATATAGACCATAACCTTCACCAGAAGTGATGGTCATGATTTATGACCTCTTGCGACTTTGATATTTCTTGTATGCTCAGTAAGGGAAATGCGATTGCAGATTCCTCAAGTAAGAGATACACTAGCTTAGAAGTAGTGTTCCTATGATGGAAACAGCCGTAATTTAACACTGACTTTAATTTTAGACCTATATGGAAGCTAGAGCTTAAAGTGTTGGCTAACCTGATGATTAGACCTAATTTGATTGGCTGGATCAGCGTTAGTCAAAGATATGACAATAATTAGCAGAGATCATGGTAAATAAGATGAAGGAGTAGATCCTGAGATAAAGTAGTATGAGATCGATCATGATGGTTAACTTTAAATGGAAGAGAGATTATTTGTTTATAACATTAATAGGTTGAGGTATGAGGTGTTACGAGAGTTTCATCTTTTAAGATTGACAATACATCTCAATGGTAATAAAATATATCATGATATGAGATGGATTTATTAAGAAGGGATGAAGAAGGACATTGGGCATTTATCTTGAAGCGCATGAACTGTCAACTAGTATATATATATATATATATATATATATATATAAGCCAAGCTATTTGTTGTAATAACTAGAGACTCCCTAATAGAAAAAATAACACATTCAAATGGACATCATGATAACCGAGGACGGAAGAAGGTATAATAGCATTTAGGTCACTATCGATAGACTGATATAGAGTGATCAATTTCGTACTTATTAGTCCTAGGTGAATTAATTTCAAATTGGTCGAGTTGCATGTAAAGTTGGTTGTGAGATTCCATAGTGTGATGAAGAGATTTATAAGTGGATGAGACCTTTTGTCCACTAGTAGAGTTTGGAAGAGCCTACTAGAGGAGCTAGGGATGGAACAACATCTCGATATAGCCTATCACCCGCAATTCGTTGGACCAAATCAGGATGGCAAATTGTATGTTAAGGATACCTTTTAAAGTTGTGTTCTTGATTTTGTTGGCTCATAGGACTCTGTATCATTTTCACTAAGTAGAGTTTCCATACAATAACAGTTGTCATTCCATCATTAGTGTTGCATCATATGGGCATTATATGATCGACCGTGCAAAACTCCTTTATGTTAAAGGAAAATGGATGAAAATTTGATGTTTAGGCCAAATATAATTAAAGATACTGATATGCACGAAAATGTACATATTTATACTCACATATTTAGTCTACTTTTATTATAGTAAATGAATATGTTATGGTATACATGATTAAACCAAGATTTAATTGTTCTCAAATCATCACTCATTTGAAGGGTAAAATGGTCATTTGTGCATGTGCTAATTTTTGCTAAAATTGTGCATTTTAATTGTTTTTGTGATAGGAATTAAGGAGAAAACTTGAAGAGGCTTTCATAAAATGCACACACGAATATATGCATGTACATTTACAATGAGAAAGGGAAATGCTTCATCTTATGGATAATAGAGGACCCCACGTACACACCTAACCCATTTTCGTTAAGGCTACAAATTAGAGGCTAATTAACCGGTTAAAGAGACAAAAGAGCCTCATGCAATTTGAACGAAAGATTAAAAGCTAATAACAAGACATGAAGATGGCATTTTGGGTAGTTTCCAAAAAGAAGATTAGAGTTTTGATTATATTCATATACCCTTATGTTTCACGTAGATTTTTTATCTTTTTTTATCTATTATCTATATGCAAGTGTAACATAAAAGATCAAAAGAAATAAAAATGGCTTCCTAAGCCTCTCTTTTCTCTTTACATGATTTCTTTTCTTTTATCTTTATGTTATATGCTATGTTTTTATTGTTAGTAGACTAGATTTACTTTCATGCAACTAGTGTAGCTTTCTTTTTATGCAACTTGCTTAGTAGTTAATCTCTTTTCTTTCTTGTCTTAGTCACCATTTTTGTTGTTTTCAATGTTGAAATCTCTTTGTGTTGAAGTGATAACACAAATAAGGAGCTAAATCCCTTCAATTTATGGGTAATGAATCTTCTCTTATTAACGAAGATTCAACATAATTTTGTATGAATGATCTCTTTTGTGTTTAGAATAGATACGTATGTTTATTTGTGTTTCATGTGTGTTTAATACCCTATTTTGTTTATAATAAATAAGATATGCTTATCTCATGAATGACAAATTGACACTTCATCTAAAATATGATCATGGCAATGAAATGAAGTTTTAATTAAAATTGATGATTTATGTTACTAATTAATAGTATTTTTTTTTGAATTTGTTCAAGAGGGAAACCGACCGGAGTTGTAAGACCCTCCTTATTGCATCTAGCTTGATCCGCGAGCACCACATAAGTGGCTGGTCTTAGCGTATGCCTATGGTAAGCTCTTAACATGTCATTTTGGGTTTCGAACCCGCGCCACTGTTACCATAGCGCAAAATTCTTAACCATAATTAATAGCAAATAAATCATATGTAAACTAGTTTTTTTTATTTATTTCTATGCCATGTTTCGTAAATGTGAAAAGGTAAGATTAGTTGTGCATTATAGCTTGATGATTTTGTGTTAACTTATAAAGCAAATAGGTCATCTTTATGGTAATTACATTACTATTCCTACTTAGATTAAAAAGAGATCATCATTTTATTTGTGTTGATCTATGTTAAGAAAGAGGAAAGTGAAGTTACATCTAAATTGGATTTAATCTCATAGTTTTAATCTCAATTTAGTTTACTTTTTGTTTCTAATTTTTTAATTACAATTCAAATTTGGTTTAATTTGATTGAGTTAAATTTTATTGTTATTTCTTTCTCCACGGTTCGACCGGAATTCGCTGCATACTACAAGTGTACGCCGTGTGCGCTTGCGGTTTATTTCAAACTTCTTAAAAAAATTTGTGTATGTTTGTGTTTTGATCAGTTGATTTGTTTAATTGTGTATTGTTGCGTTTGCTTGTTCTCTTTTCTGTTTTGGTTTTGTAGGATAGTTCGCCTTTGTTGGATTTGTGTTTTTAGTTTATTTTTAACTTCCTTTTTCTTAAAAAAAAAGGCACAAACTATTCACTGCTGTTTAAATAGTGCAGTTTTTTTATTAGTTCTTTGTTTCATATTTAGTATTTACCAAAAAAAGGTTCTCTTTTGTTCATAAGATTCTGCGTTTTCTTCCACTTATTTTTGTTTCTGCACTTTGATTTAATTTAGGCATTTATTCATTTTCTAACTCAGTGATATATCTTTGAAAACAAAAAAACAAAAATTTCAGCTTAATACCGACTTTGGGTTTAGTACTATTGCTTTTTCTTAAAAAGAAAAAAAGAAGAATTTTACAACATATATATACAAAAAAGCATTTCAATTGCATTTGAATTTTTTTACAAGTTGCTTTGTCTGGTTACAAACTCGATTTTACATTCTCTCTTACAACATTTTCACATTCCCTTTTACAAATTATATTTCTACTCCATATCTACGCTTTCTACACTTCCTAGCTTCATAGCCATACCTCTCCTTCAACATCCATCATTAGTGCACAACATCAGTGATACACTCCTATACATCATGAATCACACAAAACACATATACCGTCCTCCAACTCCACTTCACAACCAAGGCCAGAGCAGTAGCATCCACGTCCTTAAAACTCCACAACCCAAAAGCTCCCCCTCCAACAACCAAACCAAAACTGTCATCAGCCTTCCCTTAACAGCAACAAACAATTCCGCATTTACCAAAAAACACCCCAACGGCCCAACCGACTACATCAAGCCACTTCTTTCCAACCAAGACATACGAGCACATACATCACATCAACCTACAACTCCCCCATCATACAACTTCATCACCACAACCATCAACCCGATACAAATTCCCTACAACCAAACCAACAATCACATATTAGCAACCCAGTACAAACCCCCTGCATTTCTCTTCGACCATACAAGTAACCCCTGCCTTCACAACAATCGAGCATCACTGCCATCACAAAAAAACTACCTCAACAAACACACTTCCTTCAATCACCTACCATTTACAACCTTCCACCACAACGACCTTGTAACGACCCAGAAAATCTGAACCAATTTAAAATTTTTAAATTGGCTAAAATAATGGATTTTAAATATTTATAATAAATATTTTAAATAATAGCGATGAAAACTGAGTTTGAATCGACAATTGAAAACGAATATAATTAATTATAATTATAAACAAGGCTTGAAAAGGCGCTGTAGTTTCAAAAATTGAATTCAAACTTTGTCGGACTGTACCGGGTGCAAAACAAAACGGATTTGAGTGAAACCAAAAATATTTAAATCTGTTAGTGAATACCTTTCTAACGAATCTGAAAAATCAAATTTTCATAATGGAAAGCAAAAGTTATGGCCAAATGAATTTTCAGAAAGGTCGCTATGGAATTTATATAGCCCGTAAAATTGGCCATTTTGCATACGACCTCGGAATTCGACGAAACCACTTTTGTTGGATCCGGGATGTGAAGTTATTGCTAGGTTTCAAATTTCATAATTTTTGAAGCTGGTATGTGAGCGTGGCTAAGGAAAACGTGTTTTGGTCAATTACAGTTAAATTGGATCGACCAGAAATGGGCCTTTTTGCAAACGGTCTCAGAATTCGACGAAACTAGTTTTTTTAGGACCGTATCGTCAAAACATAGCTAGATTTATTTTTCTGGAATTTTTCGAATCAGTTTGTGGCCTTGGAAAATTGAAATGTACGTTCAAATTAAATATTAAATGTTTTATATTTTAATTTGAAGGAAAACTGACTGAAACATTCGAATGGGCCTTCGAAACATATTCCATTGTGTTCGGAATGGGGGTAAAACGCTGGGGACGACAGTCATTGGTTTTGGATCGGTGGTCGTGTCATAAAACCCCTTATAAAATCTACCGACCAATCAGAATTTAAATAAATAAAAAAAGAGAAAAATCCCTCGTTTTCTCTCTCCCCGTAACACGATCGTCGGCGGAAACGGGTTCAAAGCTTCCCGATCAGATTCCGACGATTCCTCTCACTAATCCCCCTTGCTCCTTTGGAAGTTTTTGTAGAGTTTTCTCCCCTCTTCAAATCCATACCCTTCACGCCTCGTCAGGGGGCGTCAGCATCAAGAACGGAGCTCGGGAAGTCGCGCCGTTCGCAGGTCGATTCCGCCTCCCCCAGACCTCCGAGTTCGTCGCGGTCACCACCCCAGGCGCGGATTTCGGAGCTGCTTCACGTGGTGTGCTTCGATCGTCACCTAGCGCAACGGATTGAGCGCAAATCGTAAACCTAGTTTTGAAGGTTCAAACGAGGTAACGGCTTATATATTCTGAACTAATTTTAACACCTTTAAACCATTGCAAACCTTGTAAAAATCATATCTTTTTGCTATGTGGTCGAAATTCAGTGAAACAAGAGGCAGTGGACTCGTGTGGACGTCTTCTACATTTTAGAAGAGACCGCGTATTTTTCTGAGCCTTCTGCAATTTTTGGTGGAGTGGAACCCAATATGAGATTTCTAATTTATAATCGATATGGAAAACGACGATGTATAAATTATATAGTCGATGTATGAGTTATATGAGCGTTGTACACCTCATGTATAAGCGTTGTATAAGTTGTACGTTCGATGTATAAGTTATATATGCGTTGTAAAAATTATATATGTGTTGAAATAGAAGTGAAGTGCTATATATATATATATATATATATATATATATATATATATATATATACGCCCCTCGTCCACAAACCATGGACGATATTTATTGGTTGTGATTGGTGTGAAAATTGATTGATAGCGAATGGTTGATTGGAATTGTTTGTGGTTGATATTGATTGATTGTGGTTGAAAAATACCCATTTGTGGTTGAGAAATATTTGGTTGAAACCACATAGGATTAGTTTGTGGAAATGAAATAAATATATACATGCCGCCTACGTGCGAACTAGATGCATGATCCCCATTGTCAAAAACCGCGAGGTTTTAAGGTAGAGCGAGGAGCCGTACTAGGGACGGTCCCGGTTTTAACTACCCTGCCTTTATGCTGCCGAAATTTTGAATAATATTCATGTGTTTGAATTATTTTCATTTGCTGAAACTATATTTATCCGTTGAATAGAAAACCTTCATGTGTTGAGTCGATATTCATTCGTTGGATAGAAATTCATGTGTTGAATGGTATTTGTGTTTTAAATATAAAAATCACATTTTTATCTATATATATAAACTATAGAAAACCTTCATGTGTTGAATCGATATTCATTCGTTGGATAGAAATTCATGTGTTGAATGGTATTCGTGTTTTGCATATAAAATCACCTTTTTATCGATTTATATAAACTATAGAAAATCTTCATGTGTTGAATCGATATTCATTCGTTGATTAGAAATTCATGTGTTGAATGGTATTCATATTTTGAAATAAATTGTTCTATAATAAAAATCACCTTTTTATCATCTATATAAACTATGTAAAATAATCTCATTTTGAAAGAAATTGTTTTATAATAAAAAAAATCCTATTTTTATTACCTATATAAACTATATAAAATAATAGTGTTTTGAAATAAATTGTTTTACAATAAAAATCACATTTTTATTATATACATGAATTGCTAAATATAGCGAAGTGTTGAAATAGAAGACAGTTAGATAAAAATATCATTTTTATCAAATGTATGAAAAGAATGTAGCTTTGAAATCGAAGAATCGATATATATATATATATAAATAGAATTAAAATATATCGAATAACGACGCTGCAGTTCGTATTTTGAAACCGTGAATTCAAACGATTATACCGGGAGATCCGACCGTCGGATTTTCCTGAAATCGCAACCGTTGGGTTCGCCTTGGAAATATCTTTCCAACGGCACCAACTTTGTAAAAATCCAACGGTTGGATTGTCTGGAATGTTTAATTCAAATCTTAAGAAAAATAGCGCCAGAAACGATTATATTTATATATATATATATAAATATAATTATATTTAATCGAAGAATCGATATATATATATAAATAGAATTTAAATATATCGAATAACGACGCTGCAGTTCGTATTTTGAAACCGTGAATTCAAACGATTATACCGGGAGATCCGACCATCGGATTTTCCTGAAATCGCAACCGTTGGGTTTTCCTTGGAAATATCTTTCCAACGGCACCAACTTTGTAAAAATCCAACAGTTGGATTGTTTGGAATGTTTAATTCAAATCTGAAGAAAAACAGCGCCAGAAACGATTATATTTATATATATATAATTATATTTAATCGAATAACGACGCTGTAGTTCGTATTTTGAAATCGAAACTTCAAACGATTGTACCGGGAGATCCGACCGTCGGATTTTCCCGAAACTGGAACCGTTGGATTCGTTTTGAAAAGATCTTTCTAATGATGTAAATTTTGTGAAGATCCATTGGTTAGATTTTCAGATATGTGTAAATCAAATCTGAAGAAATACAGCGCCACGGTCGCGTTATGACCCGAAGCGTCGTTTTGAATAAAATGGCTATTTTAAAATAAATAAAAATAGCGATAAATCGTTAGAAAATATTATAAACGATATGGATGTGATTTAGAAATTAACTGAAGGTTGGCTAAGTCGAATGGTTTCCTGGGTGTTGATCTGATGTTTGTTTCGGCCTTCGGGGTTAATATTTGGGAAATCGTTCTCTTACTGATTGACGGTTAGTGACTAATGAATTGAAATGACGCGTGTATATGTTAGTGTTGCACTTATTTATTATATACGCAAGTTGCTCAGAAAGACCGGGTTTATCCCATTCTTAATAACTGAATCGACGATAAGAAATCGAAGATAAAGACGGTGGTCGAAGACCAGAGATCTTCACCTCGTTTGGATGGTAACCGAGGTCCTGATTGGGAGGCATCCCAAAATATGGATAATGAGTGGTGATCGTCCAGACGTACGTGGTGATCGATGGGTTTGCGAGGTATATAGGGCCACCGGTTTCGTTCAGACCCAGAACGGACTTGTAAATGGACTGTGTGTCTGACACTGGATTTTATTCTGTGTTGATTGATCTCTATTAAATATACATCTGTTTGGCGGCGGAGAATTTATTCTTTTGCTTAACGCCCTTCTCTGAAACGCACGAGCTCAGAGGTTGTATATCGATGGACATCAGTCGTGTGGCATGAATTGCTAGTGTGGAATGCCTAAGTGGCAAATGATCAGGGCTTCTGTTGAAAAGCAAAGTCTTGTGGTGATGATCAAAGCACCGCCTGTGTGGCGTAGCTTTGTGTATATCGTGAAATCGCGAGCCTCACACCCGGTATAAACCAGAAACGGGAGGAAGGACCTCAGAGAGGACATGCGTTTCTTTCTAGTTAGAAGTGGCATCAGTGTTCCACGCCCTGACGAGTTTGACTTATGTGGTTGTTGCTGTTGCGAGGCGCCTCGGTTATATCGGACGATACGGGTCCGATGGAGTCATTCATTGGCTCATTTACGCCCCATAGGGCGGGGAAACGCATTGTTCAGGAATTTTAATCCACATCGGTGGACCGGCCCTGACGATCCAAGGGCCCACCTGAGTCTGGGTCCTGTGGCTCGGGCTAGAGAGTCACGAATTCGGTAAGGACTATCTTTTGCCTTGGTTCATGACGGAAATCCAGTTTCCCAATACGTGACTGTGCGGTTTTGATTGTATACCTATATATGACCACATAGTGGTATGGGGCATTAATGCCGTCTATGATTGATAGTTATGATTTGAAATTGTTTTCAAAACATATAAACACTAGCAATAATATCAAATGCCTTTGTTTTATTCGTATCAAGCATATTTTGGCCGTTATAAGGTAAAAACTCTATCCTCCGGTTTGCGTTGCATTGTGTGATGGGAACTGAGTCTTATAATGGCCTCATTTTTGTAAAAAGCATAGCGTTGTTTCAAAGAATGATTTGTTTTAAAGCACTGGTGATCCGATGGAGTAAACCCGTTCCACGAAAGTAGCGTGGTCCTGTGATTAGCCATATATTAAATGTGTTGAGTAGATTTCTCATACCAGTCCCATGACTGACTCGTAGTTTGTTTCACTTTCAAACTCGAGTGCCCCCTTTTTCTACATGGGAAGCCTTGTATTCAGGTTTAGCTGGCTTTCTCTGGATAGCTGGAGCTGAAGATGGATTCTATCATTTATCTCTTTTTATGCTGTTCAGCTCCTATTGTACATATTTTGTTTATTTCCGCTGTAGACATTTATGTATAGCTGAACTGTAATTGTACTAAGTAAGATCCTGTATACTGTGTAACTCTGATGATTACTTTTATCCAGTATATTCTATGGTTCATTATCTGGTGTATTTATTTATTTCTGTTCTGCTATTATCTGTTTCTGTGTTATATTCCACGGATTACCCTTGCCGCCGTCAGTACGGGGTTTGGGGTCGTCTCAGACCTCTTCCATACTTTTATCCACACCCAACCATAAAACCTTCACATCAAATACCCAAGAGCTCGACCATCATAACTCAACTCCGCAAACCACCTGACCCTAAATCATCTAACACCCTGCAAACCACTAGCATTACTCATCTCCAATCCCATCCACTACAATACCCAAGAGCTCTATTGTGATCATCACCTACGCTACCAATAGCCTCTGCATTCTTTAGTTTAACACACCACGATATTCCAAACACCATCATCAAAACGCAAGTTGCACCCTCAAACTATAATTCCTCTCACGATCAACTACAAAGACTTCTTTCACGTTAAATCACCCTATCGCAATTCCTTCTACAAAGACAACAACCTCCTTTCACGTTCAACAACACCATATATAACTCACCCAATTCCTCTCTGCCAATCCGACAACCCCTTAGTTCGAACCCAAACCGAACTTCGCTAAAACTCCTTCGAATCCCTCATTGAAATCGGAACAATTCCACAACCAAATCGCGTCCCCCTCCAATCCGAAATAAACCAGAAACCGCGAACTCCTCCCCAATTCGAACATCACCTCACCGCTTTGACCAAATGTACCCAACCCATGACCTGCCAGAACCTCAACCAAAATCGCTGCCTTCATTTAGTTTAAGGAACTTGCAAATTTGCTTGGTTTTGCTTTAAGGAATTGGCGATTTTTTTTCTTAAAATCTATTGGTGTTTACATTTGGTCAGAGCAAAAGCAATGCAATCATCTTACTACTTGTTTTATAATCTGATATTTGAATTGGACTTTGGGCTTTGTAGGGTTGCGTTTTGGTTGATTCGTTAGGTGTTGTATTAAGTTTTGTTAAAGTTGGTCTGTTGATATTTGTTTGTTGAGTATTCGTTTGCTTCATTGCCTCTTCTTTTGGAAAAAACCTTTGTTTTGTCTTATCCTTCGAGAAAAGCCAAAAAACAGAAAAAATTAGTTGTTTTGTTATTTTAATTTACATTTGATTTCCTTTTCCCATAAAAATAATTTTATTTTGTTTTCACTTGAGTTTATTTGGAAAAAATAGAGAAGAAGTCCACTCTTTTTTAGGTTGAAAATACAAGAAAAATCAGTAGGAAGAGGATTGCTTGTTAAGGGATTGCTTTGTTTTACGCTGCTTATTTTGCTTGCTTAAAAAAAGATCATCGCTAAAAAAATAAATTGCTAACAATTCTACATGCTCGAGTATCATATTTTAACTCCTTTTATTTTAATCATATTTTTGGTTGCTTGCATTTGCATTAAAAAAAATCAAAAGTAAAATAAAAATTCATTTGTACTTGCGTTGTTAATACACGTTTAATTTCTATTTTATATTCGTTTTATATTAATTTATATCCTTAGGGGCACACCCAAATTCACATAAGGTGGGGAGTTCATAACCCTTTCTTGGGCCAGAAAAATGTATTTCACCGTAGAAATTGACTAAGGATAGTTGTTTGACGTTGGACTTAAGGGCGTCGCGGGCTTATATAGTAGTTATATTTTGACAATTGGTTTATTTTGAACGAATTAATACTTTATTCTAGGCTACAACCGAGAAGTAACCATTTATAAATATTATGGTGATTCATAAATATTATAGCCGTTGTTCCTTTGAAGGTACTTAAACCTTTCGGTTGCATTGCTTGGGTGATTCCTGTTGCACCGATAACTCATATCCGTTCCCTATTTGAGAAATATTTTGTTTAAATTAATCAAAATTGCCACTATATAATTTTGGGTTAGGAGCCACTAAAAACCAAAAAATTAAAGTTAAAATTTTGCATTCTTTTTGTTGCATTTGGTTCATGCATATGTAAGAAAACAAAAAAATTAGGAGATTCAAAAATCCAAAAAAAAATCATCATTTATAGGATAAATCCACTTCTCATGCTATTATCATCGGAGAGCCAGTATCTTTGTTGTAGCTTTGATGATCTTAATTTCCACCCTCTCTCATGTTATTCTTCAGTCTATGGCTGCTTGTCATTTCCCTTCTCCCTGGTTTTTCGGGTACAGCAGTGTACTTTTTTGAGAAGGTATGGTTGTAAGATGGAGCTCTGTTAATGCATGGCTCAAGATGCAAGGACTCTTTGGGTCCTGGAATATGCTGCTTATCCTGACCCACTTGCTTTTGTGTGTGGCTCAGATAGCTCTGATGTGATGCTGATCCTTCAGCACTAGCTTACTTTTTGTTAAGCATGCAATTTGTTGTTTTTCAGTATGTAATTAACCTCCTGCATGGAGTATTATAGTAGTCTAGTACACTGGCTAGCTCCTGATCTGTAATCTAGGTTAGATACTTTAGATGGCCCACAATAAATACTGTAGGTGGTGGACGGTCCACCTTAAAAACTGAATTGTTTATTGTCAACTAACAATCACCTACTCTTAACTGATTTTTTATTACTATTTATAATAAAAGGTGTTTGCGGTCACCTTAAAAACCGGTCGCCTATGCCGAAAAAAGATAAATCCACTTCCCTTTTCTCTTATAAAAAACAAAAAAATCATTTATCTTTTTTTTTTTTGGAAATTTGAACTTCCTTTTATTTTATGTAAAAAAAAGAGTTTTTGAACCTTTTCTTCTTTTCATATATTAAAAATCAAAAATATTTTCCTTCAGTAAAAATCTAAATTTATTTTCCCTTAAAAAAAAGAAAAATTCATAACTCAAAAACAAATCAAAAATTTAAAAACAATTCTCATTTTGTGAAAAAAAATCGCTTAAACTCTCATCCAAACCTTACCATTCACTCGTTATTTTTTCCTCCTTTATTCTCGCGCTAGTGTATGAGTACATGGACTCACAACACTTTTACGAATCATTAGACTCGTGACCCTTTACGAATCGTTTAGTTCGAACAAACGTTCCTTCAACCATGACTGACAAAAATCCCCCTTGGACTCTTATGCATTTGTAGATGGTGTTGCAGCATGAAATAGGCATAAAATCAGCGACACTAGTAGCATTTTTCAGTTTGGGGATAAGAGCAATGTTGGTGGTATTGAAAGAATGAAACATACTAGCCTTCTTAAAAAAAATGCTTCACACATTGCACACCTCTGTTTGAATAAATGGCCATCAACAGAAGTAAAAGTACGCATTAAATCCATCAGGCCTACCAATTAAATTTCTATTACGAGAGAACATTGCTTGCTTCACCTCATCAAAAGTCACTTCTATACACAACATATTGAAATCATTGTTAGAGAGTTTAGGCAAGATATAAGGGTTAATCAAGTCAACTTGAGGGATAAAATTAGTTCTATTACCAAAGAGATCTGAGATGTGAATAATAAAAAAAATCTACCTCTAGTTGTATTTTAGCAGTGTTACCATTTTTGTCCACCACATTCACCAAATTCTATCTGCATTTTTTTATCCTTGAGAGTAGCATGAAAGAAAGCCCTGTTTTTATCTCCATCAACCTTCAACTTCAATCTTACCTTTTGTTTGATCATTTCGCCTTCGGTGTTTCGGGCATCTTCATACTGCTTAGAAATGTAACTCTCCATGTTAGAATGGATTCGGTTTGAAGGGTCTTCCATCATGCTTGTTTGAATTTCTTGCAACTTATTTCTCTAGTACACACTCTGTTTATTTCCACTATGATACTTCTCTTTAGCCCACTCTTTAAGAGACTTCTTTGTACCTTTAAGTTTAGCCTGTAAAATAAATGTAGGGTTTCCAAAAGTGGGTTTCTCCCAAACTCCTCTAACAAAGTCAAGGAAATCAGGTTCATCAATCCAGTTATTATAAAATTTAAAACTTGATTTACATTTCATGCCTAGCTCACAAAGTTGTCGGACTATAGGGGACTTGTAACAACCCGGAAAATCAGAACCAATTTAAATTTTTTATTTTGGCAATTTTAATGAATTTTTAATATTTAAAATGATTTATTTTAAATAATAACGACTAGAAATTTATTTTGACTAGAATTAGAATGTATAAATTTATTTAAATCGAAATTAGAATATAAATATTTATTTTAATTATAAAAGGAATTGGAAATGGCGCGGTAGTTTGAAAATTCGATTTCAAGTTTCAAATGAATGTACAGGATTCAAAATAAACCGGATTTCAGTGAACCTTGAAATACTTGAATCTGTTTGAAAATATCTTTCAATGAATCTGAAAAATCCAAATTTCATAGTGGGAATAAAAAGTTATGTCCAGTTGAAAATTCAGAATAGTCGTTATGGAAATATAGCCCTTAAAAATAGCGATTTTGCAAACGACCTCCGTTTTCGACGAAATCACTTTGGGTGGATTCGAAATGTCAAATTATTGCTTGATTCCAATTTTCATAATTTTTGGAATCAATATGTGAGCGTGGTGAATTTAAACGTGTTTGGTCATTTCAATTTGAATTTAAACGATTGGAAAATGACCGTTTTTCAAATGGTCTCCGAATTCGACGAAATTAGTTTTGTTAGGACCGTATCATCAAAACATACCTAGATTTATTTTTCGGGAACTTTTGGATTCCGTATGTGGCCCCAATAAATTAAAATGTATGTTTAAATTAAATATATATTAATTTATATTGTAATTTAAATGAAACTGATCGAAACAGCCGAAGTGGCTTACGATACATATCCCATTGTGCTCGGAATGGGGGTAATTAGCTAGGGGCGATAGTCATTGGGTTTGAATTGGAGATCAAATGAAAAAGCAACTTTTTGGAGGTTAAATTAATTAAAAATATAATATTATATATATCTCTCTAAGACTCGGTCAACCCTCCCATTCCACCCCGTTGTTCAAATCGAATTAGGGAACAAAAAAGGAAAAGACAAAGAGGGCTACGGAGCCCTAGTCGCCGCCGTTGGGCGTCGCGCCTCCCCACTAGCGTCGCGCCTTCCTCCTCCGGCCACCCTCCCCCTCCAGCGCGCCTCTCTCTCTCTCTCTTTCCCCCTTCTAATAACCGTGGCCCCTAAAACCAGTACCACACCGCGAAGCCGCCACCGTGGATCGTCTTAGCCCCGCCACCAGACCCCGCGCCCTCCCCGACCACCTCCGCCAGTTGTGGATCCCCCGCTTCACTGTAAGTTTTTATTTTAATATATTTAAAATATTTTGTTTAGTTTAATCAATTTAAAAATCTGTTTTTTTATGAATAAAAGATATACATTGTTTTGCAAATATAAAAAAAAAATGATTTTTATATATAAAAAGATTCGATTTTTAAATATAAAAAGATAAAAAATTTATTATATGTACAACCATATAAAAATAGGATTTTTATTATATGTACAACCATATAAAGATAGGATTTTTATTATATGAATGGGCATGAAAAAAAGATTTGACATTTATATGTATGTAGAGTAAGTAAAAATGTGATTTTTAATTATACATGGCAATGTTAAAGATGAGATTTTTAATATAAACTGTGTGAAACAAATTTCGTTGAAAACACGATGAAGGTCACAACGTGCAGGAAACAAATCCAAATTCAAACCGTTCAGAAATAAAGAATGGCGGAGTGGATCCCAAGGGTCAGAACTTCTCACTTTAATTTTATATTCTAGTTAAAATATATACCAGGATGCAGACGGTGCTTAGCAGCACCCGACACCCGTCGTCCACAGACCATGGACGACTTGTTTGATTTAATTGTGTTGTGAAAATTGATTGTGATGTGGAATGGAATAAATAAGATATTCATATGTTGAAATAAATAGTTTATCGTTAAAAATATAATTTTTAACGTGTATATGAATTAAATAATATTCATTAACAAATCAGACGATTTGTTTATGTACACACATTTGACTGATATTGATTGGGACGACATATTTTACACATCGTCCAACTGCATAAATAATAAACAGTGTTTGTTGTTTGAAAACCCCACACGAGTATTGGGATGATATTGGACATACACTAATCCCAATATTTAGTTGTATGTCAATCGATAGGTTGACATACTGTTGTAAGCGTCAATTATTTATATTTAACGCTTATGCGGTTGTGTAATGCACTCTGGATGATGATTGACTGTGTGTGATTATTTTGTGTACATGTGTGTATAAAATCCATATAAATAAAATTATATGGTAATTGGCTGTCTGATTCTAATTCGGAAAGAACGAATATTTTAAATTAACGAATGTTTTAAAATGGCGAATAATAAATATTTAAAAATAACTAATATTTTAAAATAATATTCAGTAATGGATCAAAATATGATTTTGATGTCCGATTTGGGATGGACACGAAAATATTGAAAATTATGAAGCCGTGTTGATTAGATTAACACCATTTTGACGTGAACGATATTTATATCAATTTTATTCATTTTAATAATGGATATCGAAAAGGAAGTGATTTCAAAATCTAATGTTTTGAAAATATTATCATTTATATATTAATGATATGGAGTATTCAATTTTGATTTAAAATTGAATATGAAGTTGAAATCGTTTTCAAAACGAATTTAAAATGATTTATAAAATATGTTTTAAATGAAAATCGACAATATATATATATATATATATATATATATATATAATGGCCTGAATAGAACGCACTGCGCCGCGGCAGTTCGCGAATTTCAACCATTGATTTTGAATGGACATTACGGGAGATCCGACCGTCGGATTCTCTAAAACCAGAACCGTTGGATTCATATCAAAAAGTGCTTTCCAACGGATACAAGAGATTTGAAATCTAACGGTTGGATTTGGAAATATGTCCAAATCAAATTTGGAAAAGGTCGCTGTAAGTGTAGTTCGATGACCGTTTATGGAAATCGACTGTACGGGCCTTGATAAAATTATTAAAAATATCAATTATTTGTGTAAAATCATAATAAATGATTTGGAAATAATTAGGATGAAAAATTCCATATTTGAAAAGAGTAAAAAATATTTTTATCGAAATGAACTAGTTATGAACTAGAATTATAATCCAATATTTTTAAATAAATAAATTGGATTTGAAATGGTTTTAAAAATTAACCAGAATTTCCAATATATGAATTGGAATGGATTTGAATCGGAATTATCATCGGAATATTTCGATATTGGATTCCTTGATTATATGGATATCGTGGAGGAATTTGGAACATATATATATTGTTATTCCCAATACGATATTTGTTAATTTCAGAATTTGATATTGAATATAAGCCGATATAATTTCTATTCAGAGCCTTGTATTTAATATTGAATTGGATTATGGGTTTGTCGTGGATCGTGTTTTAAATGACACTGTTCTTAAACCCAGCGTGAAAAGAATAAATCTTTTATTCAAAATTTAAAGAAGAATTACCAATTAATTAACATTTAATTGGAATGGAAAAATGAATGTGAATTGGGTTTATTGTGAACTGTGTTTTTAACGACATTAGTTCTTTAACCCGATTTACAGTGAAATGTGATTTGGAATTTATAAACCTTTTATTAAGATTTAATGGAAATTTTCCAAAGTAAAGTTTTCCAATTTAATATATTAAATTGGAATTGGATGGAATTCAATTTGATAATAATCGAAATGAGCTTCTATGGAGGAAGACTGTTAATACATATGGAATTTAAAAGGCATTGTCGTTATTCCATTTATATTATTGGTCGGATACGGAAACTGGTATCGATTATGTATTGATTTTTTTTCCATGAAGATTCCATTATTAATGGAATGTAGTTTAGGTTTATCGTGAACTGTGTTTTAAAAGACATTAGTTCTTTAACCCAGTTAAAGACAGGATTACATGTCTAACATTGTATTTCGAACCGTATGGTTGATCTCTGCCTAATTATATATCTGTTTGGAGGCGGAGAATTTATTCTCTTGCTTAACACCCTTCTCTAAGACGTACGAGCTTAGAGGTTATATATCGGCAGAAATCAATAGTACGGTATAGATTGTCGATGCGATATGTTTGTGTTTCCAAGATTAAATAATCATTAGTATTGATTTTTGGGAAGATTAAAACTAAGTGGAGTTTTAATGAATCTTTAATTAGATTGAAATGGGAATTGATAATTTAAATTATCAAATTTGGGAAATGATCGAGAATGGAGTATCACCAGTTTTGCTCCTAGCGATAGTTAAATCTTTAATTAGATTTGAACGTGAAATGGTAATTAAATTTACCAATAACACCGTGGTGTTAGATATGGAGTACAACCAGTTTTGCTCCATGGGATGAATAGGTTGGGATTGGGAAATAAAATAAATGATTACTTCGGTAAGGATCGCTAATCCCGACTAGTTTGGAAAACTTTAGTATGGTTTGAATGATATCTAAAGGAAGATTAAAGAATAAATTTTAAAGAATTTATCTTTGATAAAATTAATGGGAACCTTTCCCAAAGGATATGAATATTTAAATAAAAGAATATTCAGAATTGGAATGAGGCGTATGTTGTGTTTTTATTGAATTTGTTTATTATATACACGAGTTATTCGGAAAGGCCGAGTTTATACCCATTCTGGATAACTGATTCAACGATATGTCAACGATGAAGACGGTGGTTAAAGACCGGAGGTCTTCACATCGTTTGGATGATTACCGACGTCTTGATTAGGTTGTACACCCAAGACAAGGTAATAAGTGGTGATCGTCCAGACGTACTTGGAGATCGACCGGATATGCGAGGACCTCTCTCCTGTATTGGGCACGGGATGAGGAATAAGGTGCCTTCGGTTTCGTTCAGACCCATTACGAACTTGTAAATGGATGTGTGTTTGACATTGGATTTTATTCTGTGTTGATTGATCTCTATTAAATATATATCTGTTTGGCGGCTGAGATTTATTCTCTTGCTTATCGCCCTTCTCTGAGACGTATGAGTTCATAGGTTATATATCGATAGACAAATACGGTTCCGAACCTGTGCGAACGGGGCCTACGCACAGGGCAGCAAAACCTGGGGAGCATCATACAAATGACAGGGAAAAGGAAAAAGCAGTACGTGATTTAGTAAAATATTAACAACAACAGGTAAGGACCGACTTTAAGAAAATGGTGACCTCTCGAGAATACGTCTGGAAAACTAATTCCAAGCCCTTACCCACATTTCATCTCCCATTACCTACTCCTATGACTCTGCTGCCGCCTTCTCCACTGCCTTTAGAGCCTCCCGACCACAGCAGAGATCAAACGCACCCACATCCTTCATCGATTACTACTTTCGACGTTTCCAATCCAATCCCTAGTCTGTCTTCTTCTTTTCTTCCAGGTTCCCCACTTCCTTCAAATCAACCGACGGCGGACAACCAACGTACAGCAGGTCTTGGCTACAACAATTCGTCCGAATTCTCTAAGATTGTTGGCATGGTTTCCTCCGTTTCAGATCTACCAAACACTTCGGCGCAAGTGGCGTTGACTGACACTCAGACGGTTTTCAATTGGTGGTATCCAAGCGACCTTTAAAAGCGAAAGCCTCCACCTCAGTTAATCGAAATATGCCTTTGATGCTTCGAAGCCTCAACACAGACATGAAAGAGAATGGAATGTTAATTCCAAGTTCAACCAAGAAGACTATCTGTCCCTGTGTGATGCAAACAGACAGCGGGTTTCAGAGACTAGAAGGAAATCCAAATTGCAGAATTTCCCATCGGAAAAACATTAAAGCCTTTTCTCCCTCTTCCTGGAACTATTGATTCAAGTATGAAATCATATTCCTAAAATTATTCGCTTTTGCGCTGATGATGTCAAGTAAGAAGAGGAAGGGAAACAAATCTACTAGAAATATGGAGAAGAAAATGAATTTAGCAATAAAAAATTATAATTATTTGTATATGTTAATTATGTTAGAGAAAATCGGTGTTCATTTATAAACTATATGATTTCATCGACTATTGTTAAATTTGGAACAAAAATGGTATGGCAGTATTGAAGAGACCAAATCTTGTCTTGTATAACAGCAGTCGGACCAAGTAATAAAAACTGGAATGTTGATATTAGATGTCTATGAACTCATATTTATTTATCATTTCTTCTAATTATTTAGCAATGCAATATCCTTTAAATTCAAGTCACGGTTCTTTCTTAAAACTTAAGGCACAATCCTAATATTTTCTTTCACACTTTTCACCTTCTATAAAAGAAAATATTTTGCTATCGTTATATCATAATTTTGTTCAACATTGTTGCGACAAGGGGCATCATTTTATAAATAGCACTGGGCATCCCAAATCCCAGGACAGGCTCTGTCGATAGACATTAGCCGCATGGCGTAAATTGCCTGTGTGGCATGCTGAGATGCAAATGATCAAGACTTATGTCGAAAAGCATAGTCTTGTGGTTGATGATCAAAGCATAGCCTTAAAGGGCATAACTTGGTGTATAGCGTTAATTCGCGAGCCTCACACCTCGGTATGAGTTAAATACGGGATCGGACCGTTGGGAGAATATGACGTTTCTTTCTAGCTAAGGGTGGTGTCAGGGTTTTGCAAGCCCTGACATTTTTATATTTTTACCTATGTGGCTGTTGGATTACGAGGTGCCTCGGATATATCAGTCTCTACGGAGCCGATGTATATAGCTCTGATAGGACCGGGAAACATGTGTTCAGGAGTAACTAATCCTCAAACATAAGGGAGGACCGGCCCAACCGATCCAAGGGTTCTCTGCGGGGAGTCCTAAGACATTGGCTAGAGTGTGTCGAAGCTGTGAGGAGCCATCCCTGGCCTCGACTCATAGATGGAAATCCAATTTCCAATATGTGACATTTCAGTTTTATTTGTAGAGCCTAGTATGGCGACATAGTGGGATGGGGCACTATGCCGTCTATGATTGATACATTTATATTTGAAGTTGTTTTCATACACTTTACACTATAATAGTATCAAAATGATTTGTTTTAAACGTACCAAGCATGTTTAGCTATTATAAGGTAAAACTCTATCCTCCGGCTTGCGTTGCATTGTGTGATGGGGCCTGAGTCTTATAATAGCTTTACTTTTCCAAAAAGCATTGCGCTGTTTGTTTTATGCACTGGTAGGAGGAAACCCGTTCCGTGTTATACGGCGTGGTCCCTTGATTTACTTTATTTTTAAAGTAGAGATTTAATAACTGTTTTAGTTCTTACACCAATCTCCTGACTAACCTGGAGTTTATTGTTTTAACCTAAACTCTGGGTGCCCCTATTTTCCACACGGGCAGCTAGTAGTTTTGGTTTTGCAGATTTATATTCACAGGATCCTGGTTTACAGCTGGAGCTATATTCGGAACGCTCTGTATCCGTGTATTTATTTCAGTTGTGTTTTGTATTATTTTCCGCTGCTATGTAATGTATTTTAATCTATGATATTTTCCTGATGTATATTATTTATTCATACTCTGTATATTCTTGTACTCTGATGTAAATTGTTGTAATAAGCAATGAAATGTTCTTTTGTTTGTGCTCTGATTTGTCGTGTTCTTAGACAATCCATTCTTTCTCTTCTCTTCGGAGACCGGGGAAGTTCGGGTCGTCACAGGACTGATCATTGAGGAGGGGGGTTGATTGCAAAATAAGGTAGGCTATTTGATAAAGGAGGTAGAGTTACAAAAGGCATGGTCAATAAGTGAAATGTTCTTGGGTCATGTCTTTCCTTATTGTTCCAAGAGAAGAGCATACTAAAACATTTAATATTGATGTGATCAGCAAATTCGATAGTGTTCCTTAGAGGAAGTATCTCAAGTGACAAAGGATTACCTCCAGTTCTACAAGCGACATCAAAGCAATTATTAAAATATCCAAGAATATACCAGCGATGTGAAGTTTGCCTTAGGTAAGTAATGGTGATAAACAAGGTTATTCTAGCACATGTGGAGTTGGTAGCATAAACAAAGGTGATGTAGTAAGAAGTTCATTAATATTAATAGCATGGCAATGTATCATCTAAGTATAAGAGAGAATAAAGTTTAAGTGGATTTCATAGGGGTTAAAGAGAACCAAGAATCTATGGTAAGGTGCTTCACACAAATTATGTAGATAGCTCCAACTAGGGTTTACATACTTGGATGATGTGACGGCTCGCCCCGCACCAGCCGACATTTCCCCTGAAATGCGCTGTGCCGATGTCCAGCCAGCACGGGACGATCATCAAAGGAAAAGAAAGAAGACGATGAATCACCAAAGAACCTGTAGTATATCTCACAGTGCATGGAATAAAATATAATAATAACATAACTTGACATAAAACAGGCGAGATAGTGCGTAAGCTGAAAACTAAACCATCATAGCAGCGGAAAATTCAAAATATAGCTTATGATACAAACCATCTTTATTACAACTTTAAAAACTGTCTCTAAAGCAAAATAGAAAGGTACACTACTAATGCCCAAAGTAGTGACCAGCAACAACACAGGGAGAATGTATGAGAGTAATACGTGTAAGCCTCTTGCTCGTCTCCGGATAGCTACTCGTGCATAACCAGCCAACTTGTCTCTAGTCTTCTCATTTAGGAGCACCCAAAGTAATAAGAAGAGACATAAAACTCTAGGTCAGACAAAAATCTGGTATAAGCGATAAGCAGCAAAACAAAACAATAACAGGTATAATCTAATCATATCTGAACCTGGACCTGCACCCAAAGAGTTAGCACAACAAGATGTACAGTACTCTAAGGTAACACTAACATAAAGTGTAAATGGGGGTGTGGGTCATGATGATAGCAAACATCAAACATAGTAATCATCCTCACATCTCTCACTCAGTGCATAAAGCATACGATATCCACCACTCGATCACCCAATCCTTTGCTACGATCAGTTTGCTCCATGGAGTCACAATGACCCCATTGCACCGATCCATAGCTACTAATCCGTCTCTCAGTGGTGAAGCAAAGTTATGGATATCGATAACCCCTTTGCACACGTCCCACATCAAAGTCCAATCACGAAGTTAACTCGTTGGTTCCCATCTGGATCCTGAGTTCTACTTCCCATTTGGAATACCTTTGCATCTCGGGTTTTGATCATCGTCCTCCGGTTCGATCTCCATTCGGTTCGTGATCATCATATAGGCTCGGGTCCTCCATCGGTTCGTGAGTAGCTACGGTTCGTGGCCACCAAGCGGTTCGGGTCATGGTGCCTCACTGGGTTCGGGTCGGCTAGTGGAACCGGTTGTATTCGTGGTCACCGATCTGGTTTGGATCGGGTTGCATCCTTCCACCAGTTCGTGGCTCCTCCAAGCATCGGGTCGGTTCGTGCTTCTTCCACCGGGTCGGGGTGCTTCGGTTCGGTCGTGAGCTTCTGGTTCGTGGTGCTCTCTAGGTGAGCGAGTCGTGATGCCTCCTCTAAAGCATCGGGTTGGTTCGTGGCCACTAGCCACGAGCAGGCATGATTGGGTCGGTTCGGAGGTGGTGCTTCACGAGCGGGTTCGGGGCCCGATCCGATCCCATTTTCCTGCACTGTTTTCTTGCAACTTTTCCAGCGAGCTATTTACGCCATATGATGACTTTTTCGACCATTCTAACTTCACTAAGCAATCACAAAACATTCCACACAGTAATAGCAGCATGTATAGTTAACCATAAACCCCAAAACAACAATTTAACATGCAAATATGGATCAAACATACCCAAAACTATGATTTTCCCCTTAATCATGATTTAACCATACAATTAGCAAAACATGTCCCAACTAACCCAAATTTCTAATAGAGGCATAAAATAATATTTTAGAATTTTACAAATTTTTCCAGATTTTTATAACGCAAAATTTCGTTAATTCACACTAGTCACCCCTAATTAGCCGTAATTAGTGAAAAACAAGGCAAATCACTCACCTTAGCCACAAATAAAACTTTAGATCTGAAACTCTACTTTTTTGGGGGGTTTTCCAATGGAACACAGCAGCTCCAACTCTGATTTGACGCTAATCTTCCTTGATTTGGTGTAAATCAAGCTAATAACTGATTAAAAAGTGATTTGGGAGTGATTTAGAAGGTAGAGGTCATTGCTAGGTTTTCAAGGATGTAAATGGCGGCTGGAAAAATGAATAAAACCGAATTCCCTAACCCTATCAGCCCTCTAATAACCCTAATCCCGAAATGGGTTATGGGCCTAGATGCTAATCACCTTAATTAGGCCCGATTAAGTTGTTTTTCACCTTTCAAACCTTATTTCAGCCATATCTCCCAAACGGTAAGCCCGTTTGGCTAATGTGACCACTCTACATAAAGGCAAACCATCATCTGAATCCAATGGAAGTGGTTTCAGATCAAAAATCCTTACCAATCAAAAATTATAGGCAAAACAAGATTCGCCAGGGGTAAAAAGGTCATTTAAAAAATCGGCAAAAATCGTGAACATGGAAAATAACCCCAATAGTCGTTCCCCAAAGTTATATGACCTTACGACCACATACGAAAATAAAATAAATATTCTACGATCCTTCGATGCGGTACATTCTCCCCTCCCCTCCCCTCCCCCCCCCCCCCAAAGAAATTTCGCCCCCGAAATTGCTTAATCAAAACATACAATGAGTCCTACATGCCTAACAACCATTTACAAACAATCAAACACACATAACAACACAACAAGTCTATCCTAGTATGCGGTTTACTAACAAGGGAGTAACTATCACTATTAAAACCTTACTGGGCAAAGAGTTCTGGATGCGACTTCCTTATGCTCTCCTCTGTTTCCCAAGTATAATCATTCTCATTCTCGCCCCACTGAACCTTGACCAGTTTCACCGCCTTCCTTCGAAGTTGCTTCGTATCGCTCTCGACAATACAGATCGGCTTGCGGTTCCCAACCGCCTAGGGTTCTACTTCAATGTCATCCAACTGATCCGGTGAAATAGTCATATCGGGGTCGTGCACGAACTTCCTTAACTGGGAAACATGAAATACATCGTGAACTCCTGCCATCTTGTCAGGTAACTCAACTTTATATGTCAAATTCCCAACTTGCTCGGGAACTGGGAATGGACCAACAAATCTTGGTGCTAACTTGCCTCTCCTACCAAATCGAATCACGCTCTTTAACGGAGAGATCGTGACAAATACCAAGTCGCCAACAAAGAATCTTAAATCTCTTCGCCTCTTATCAGCATAACTCTTCTGCCTATCTTGGGAAGCCTTCATTCGCTGTTGGATAACCTTGATCTTGCCTGAAGTTTCTCTTATTACATCTGGCCCAAGCATGAATTTCTCACCAGTTTCTAGCCACCAAGATGGTGAGTTGCACGGTCTTCCGTAAAAAGCTTCAAATGGAGCCATACCAATACTGGATTGATAACTTTTATTATAAGCGAACTCCACTAGATGCAAATGCTCATCCCATGACCCTCCAAAATCCAATATACAAGCTCTCAAGAGATCCTCCAATATACGATTCATCCTCTCTGACTGACCGTCGGTTTGAGGATGTTACGCAGTACTGAGATGTAATTCTGATCCTAAAGCCTCTTGTAAGCTCTTCCAAAACCCACTAGTAAACAATGAATCTCGGTCACCCACAATGTTTTTGGGTATTCCATGAAATCTCACTACCCACTGCATATAGAGTTTCGCTAACTTAGTTGTCGTTATTTTCGACTTGACCGATATGAACCTTGCACTCTTGGTCAATCGATCTACAATCACCCAAATACTATCATGACCCAATCTAGTCCTCGACAACCCATCAGTGAAATCCATTGAGACATGTTCCCATTTCCATTCAGGAATTTCTAATGTTACAACAAACCACTAGGCTTCTTTTGCTTGGCTTTAACTAGTTGGCAATTCATGCACTTGGATATAAACTTTCCAACGTCACTCTTCATCCCTTACAGGTATTAGCTCTGCTTCATGTCTCGATACATTTTGTTACCACTGGGATGTATAGTCAGTCTTAAGCAATGACATTCTCTAAGAACTTCATCTCTCCATCCATTGACATTGGGTATAACCAGCCTATCATCCTTTCGAATCCATCTTTCTCTATCAAGTCTATACTTGTTCATTTTCTCACCATCGATATTCATCTCTTCCTTGGAGATGATTTCTATTAGGTTAGGATCGTCTCTCTGACTGGAACCAATCCGCTCAATCAAAGTCGGTCTGATCGTCAAACTTTCCAAAATTTCTGGATCCAATCCTTAGTTAGGTATGAAATCATATCCCGCGATATACTCCAGTTGGTTACATTCAAGAAACATAACATCTAAACTGGCATGTCTCCTACTAAATGCATCAGTACAGCACCTAGTCTGGTACACATGCATCCATGTATACCGTCATCTCTTTATCCTTTATTACCAGAATCTTACAGGTGATACTCTACTCAAGGGAATTAAAATAGTAACAAACATAACAACCATAGCATCCATCAAACGTGTCCTATCTATCACTTGCTAAAGCCATAAATACGTCGATATCTACCTGACTGGTCCAACCAATCCCAAGGGCTAATGGAAGCCCCGACCCCAAATAAACTACCACACATCCAATGCACGTTTATCCTCCAAGGATAACTAGATCATGTCCAATGGATCCAAGGTAACGGGCGTCCCCAGATACCCCTGCTTCGAGTCCGCCTAGAACACTCCAACTATCGATGATTTCTTGGTACTCTCATCAGAAGAGCTACTCACATACTCAGACCCAGTTTTGAGTTTCCATTACCCACAAACTCGAGCACAAACTCAAGTCCAATATGAGTCGTCTCCCTATTCGTTGCATCTCCAAGATCAACGAACAACCATTTTTCCTTTACGAGTTCAAGTCCAACTTGAATCGTTCTAACCTTCATTGCATCTCCACGATCAATGAACACATCTTATCCTTTCAAAGTTCCACCATTCTTGAACCAAAGAGAACATCAACATAGGGTCCTAAACAATCCATTACTTTGCAGCTTTCTCGAGCCCCACTCGAGTCATCTCTTAGCCCTATATAATCCAACTCGGGGCAGTCCATACCATTGAACAGTCTTATCATGTCACGGTTGTACATCACTCCTTTGGTAAGCCGAGATATCATTCAATGGAAATCACAACAACTATTTATATCTCACGCAAACCATCCTAGTCGAACTCGACATTCCCCAAGCACAAGCCCCAAAGGCCTAAACCAATATCAAACAAGCACTCAAGGAACATCTCCTCTGAATTCAGATAATCTACGTGAGATGATACTAGCAAAACAACTAAGCAATCACAAGCAAACATACGTCCATGACTCGATAAGACCACATTACCACAAATCATCCAAAGGCTAGTCGAACCACCGATCGGGTTCGTCACAACTAAATGTCTATCGACAATCTCAAGTCCCAATTCCAACCTATCTACCAGGTTACTAGGTATGAAGGAATGGGGTGTCTCGGTATGAAATAAAACTCGAACAGAAATATCATAAATAGAAAGCATACCTTGAATAATGAAACCTTTTCCCTTCTGCGCCACAGCTGGGGCATTCGACGGAGAAGGAACAACGTTGATAGCATATGCTTTCACGATCTGCTTCTTTTTAGGTGGTTGTGGACATTCATTCTTATGATGTCCCGCTTGGCCGCAATTGAAGCACTTCCTTTCCCCAGGCTTTTCCCGATAATCTCTGGCATAGTGGCCCTTCTTACCACAGCTAAAGCACTCGCCATCTTTCTTATTCTTCTTTTCCTGACCATCCTTGGTTTGGTCTTGTTTCCTCTTATTCTAGGAATTATTCTTGCCTCCACCGCTTGCCTGCGGCTTTGGCTCCTCTGCAGATGTAATAGCATCCTCGGCCTTCGACTTAGGGTAAAGGCTCTCAGATCTCAATGCCTTTCCCATAATAGATTCCAAAGTCTCATCGATATGGTTTATGAGTTTCTCTCCCATGTACTATTCTAGGCCAATTTTGAACTTCTCCTTCTTCTTCTCGACCGTATCGATAAGGGAAAATCCATACTTCGATAAGGTATCAAATTCAGCAATATACTCCGAGACTGTAACACCCCGTATTTTTAAGATAATAAAATAAGAATAAATTAATTAAATAATAAGAATTAAGTAAAACGGATTGTTCCATTGCGTCCATCTCGGAATTCTGGTCAAGATAGACACATGGTTTGCGTAAATTGGACATCATATGAAGAAGTTATTAAGCCTAGAAGTTTATATACGCACAAGAGATATATATATATATATATATATACATACAAACAAAATAAAATGTAAAATAAAGAACAAAATAAGGATTGCATGTAATAAATACATGCACTGCAAAAAATGTAATGCATGCATTGAAAGAAAGAAAGGATTGGTTGCATGCAATGTAAATATGTTGCATGCACTGATTTGCAAACATAATGCATTAACATTAAAAGAAAAAGATTCATGCAATGGTTTAATTTAAGTATTGTAACTAACATGAAAAAGAAAAGTAAAGAGAGAACAATAATTATCATTGTTCTAAGACTTATTAACAAAAGACTTCATAACTCAGTTGGTTAAGGCATTGGATTTGTAACATAGAGGTCGGGAGTTTGAACCCCGGTGGTGACATAATTTTTATCTTTGTTTTAGAGAGGGCCAACTGAACATGCAAATATATGTACGTATACAAATTCAAAATTTGAAAGGATAAGAACATACATATAAGGAAATAAAGAAAATATATGTATATATACGAGAATATATACATATATAAATATATACACATAAATATATGTATACAAAATATAAAATTCAAGATAAGGCTACAGTCAATGAAATATGGTAAGAATCAAATAAAAGTGCAACATCATTTGAATTTTGAAAATAAAACGAAAATTGTGCGTATATATAAATATATATGCATAAAATGGTCGGTAGAGGAATTGTATACACATAAGAATATTTCATGTGAATAAAACAGATAAATAAATTCCAGAAATTCAAAAGTTCAAAAATCAAATTTCTGCGCCAAAGCAATTCAAACATTCGAAATTCAAATTTCTGCGCCAAAACAGCTTGCGGGACCCAATGCTGACTCAACATTGCGTGTACGATAAGATTTGGCTAGATTCATTTGCGAACATGGACTATTTTCTTAACTAGGTTTAATGCTGACTTAGCGCTGCGTGTACGATAAGGACTTGAGCACCTATAAATAAGACCCTAGACCTAACCTTAACATCATAATTCGGGGGCTGCGCTGAAGCTCTGCCATGGCTCCCTCTCTCTCTCTCTCTCTCTCTCTCTTCTCAAATCTATTCTGAAATTAAATGTTAGCCTAGGAGGATTATGAATTCAGATCTGGAAGGGGAATCAACGTTAATAAAAAGATTATTGAATCATGAAAGCAAGGTAAAACCTCTAAGAACCAATCTATTTAAATTATTTCTCTTTCCCTTCTCTTTTCATGAAATAATAAATCCATGATCTTTAGGTCATGAATCAAATTAAAGGGAAAAGGAAAACCATGGATGATATAATGGATCAGATCCAAAATTTGGGGAAAGCTTAAAGGTGAGTGGGTTTATGCTATAGCCTTTAGATAATGTTATGTCTATCGTTTAGCATTCCCCTTTTTAATAAATTTTGAAATGGCCAGTTTAATTATAAATTGCTATTGTAATGAATTGAAATGTTGATATGAATATGTCAGGAAATTCCTATGTTGAATTGGTTAAGTTATTGACTGTTTACATGTTGGAGAAAATAAACTTGTTAGGATATGAATAGCCAATTCAGTGATTGTAATTACGTGCTTTACTTGGGACATATTATTGATTGAACGACATGTTAAAATAATTACCCAATTGAATGTTTACATGTCCTTGTAGAATTAAACATATGTTGAAAATGACGTGCGACAAAATATAGGCAAAAATTGGACGACATGTAAATTAGATTACTGTAAACTATATTACAGTAAAAGGATAATATGTCTAAAATTTTCATGTAATGAACATAACATATATTATGTTTTGATATTTTAATTTGGAAGCGCAATTTGATATGAACATAAGTGATTGAATGAAAATGAATATGCCTAGGATTACAATTAGAAATTATAAATACACTTATGGCACGAGGTTAGGTTGCATTAGTGGCGGAAGTCTACCCGGACCCGACCGGCATATCCAACAGCCACTAATGTTGAACCTAATGTGAGAGGCCTAAGTGCAAGAATTAACAACATGTGCTAAGACACGAGGTTAAGCCAGCTTGTGGTAGAAGTCTGCCCGGACCCGCCCAACAAATCCAGCGTCCACAAGTATAGGCTTAATGTGAGAGGTCTAGTGCTTATATATAAAAATAAATATATGTATATAACAAGATATGAATAAATGGCAAGAATGGTAATTAAATGTCTAACTCAGAAAATAAGAAAGGAGGGGATGTAATGAACTGAGTTAGTGTGATAAGAGGGAAAAGTGATGTATTTCCCTAAATGACTTATTTTTGAAAACGTTGTTGCAAGTAAGCCACAATAAATATAGAAAAGTAAAGAAATTACTTGCTACCACGGATTTAGATGGGAAAACGTTATGAAAATAAATCATTGATTCCTTCTATCAAACTGATAAGGTGCATGAAGTGTTTTCCTTAATATAATAAGGAACATATATTACAGAGAATGAAGAATAATGGTTTACAACAGTAAATGGTTTAAAAGGGGAATGATAATAACCTATTATAAATAAACAACATTAATAAAAATGTTGTATAATAGATAGACATGTCCTAGGGACAAGTGAATATTATAACTTAGGTTATAATAAACTAGTAAGGGAATTAAGTTAAGTGACACTTAATTGTAAATTAAGTAATCAGAAAAGGGGAAAACCTAAAACCAGTTAAGAAAATGGGGGAAAATATATTGTACTTAATTATAAATTAAGTAGTCTAGGAGTCTGAAACCCGTTGGTAAGAATAACATATTTAGACTTGTCCTAGGGACAAATTATAACATAGGTTATAATAAATGGGTAGAGAAACTTATTAATGGGCCTTAGTTAATAGAACTAAGTTAATAAGTAAACAACGATAAGTCGTATTGACGACGTAAGGTGGAATTATGATTAAATGAGAGAGGATGAGGAAAACTAATGAAATGAAATAAGTTATATATAATCATAAATGGTAAGTGACATGTTAATTGGAAACATGTGAATTAGATATACTTAATTACATATTAAGTAAAACATGTTATTGAAATCAAACAAGAATATAAAAGGGATTGTGGATCACAGACCTTGGGCCACAATCTAGAGAATAACATGTTGTAAGCTCATTAATAAACTTAAATGAATTAAGTTGTATGACTGAAATTAATAAGCAAGAGAAACTTGGTAATTTGAATAAGAATTCAATACGAATTGGAATAACCAAGTTAACTGGAAACTTGGTGAGGTGAGACAAGCGCGCAAAAGAATGTTTAGACATAGGGTCTAACAACATGCTAAAGTAAGGCACTTAGACCAGTCCGTACGGTTGAGGGTGAACAACCCAATAGGGTAGATCATCGAGGTGTTATAAGGCACGAGGGGAGCGCACATTCATCTGATTATTTGACCGCTCCAAAGGACTGGAAGGCAAAGCACGCGGCTTCCGGGGATGTAGGGTACTCTTGGTATTCCTCTATGAGTGGTAGATGATCCGCCTGTACTCACAAAGGTTAGGTCTGCGTAGGTGAACCAATGATTATGCCTTGATTGCAATAATAAGGGGCAATCAAAAGACTAAGATGTACCAACGTGATTCGGCGAGACCAGTTTGTCCCCTGTGATAGCAACTCATCGTCTACCTACCATTTTCAATCAGTATGTAAAGCGGAAAGGTGGAGAAATCAAAAAGATCATATACTTTGCTATCTAGTTATGGGTGAGGTTGGCCAATAGGTTTGAAGGGCATAGGGGGCCAGGGTTAAGTTATCATTCTTGATATTCTTGGGTGCCTTTCATTAGTTGAGGGAGGGGTCTAGTGGGACCATAGCCACTGTAAAAGCAGACCTTAGCATCTGCAATCGGCAGATGTCTGAAAGCTCTCGACCGAGTTCCGTGTTTCTTGATTAGCCCTGCCACGGGACTCGGGCGCACATATAGAGAACATGTGCAATAAACATCGAGAACGATTGACGATACGTATGTGGGAAAGTCTAGGTACACTCATGTCGCTCTGGGTGGTGTATCATAAGACTAGAGGGCATTATTCGAGGATGGAACCTAATTCAATCGAATGGTTGAAAGATGGCAGTCAGAACGCTTACGTAATATAGAAGTAGTGGTTCTTTGCAGACGTAGCGTTGACATATATACAGAAATCCGTACGACATTCGAGCGTAGGATTAGGGACTGCTATATTCCTGCGATGATACGGTGGAGACCGTGCGAGTGGGGTACCATGGGGTGTATCTGAATATTAAGAGATAACTACATATACTGTATTTGGTTAATTCACTGGGAAGTAAATGGGTACGAGGTGTGTGTAAGCCTTGAGTGCTGTTAACCCAAGTAACCTAATAAATAAGAAAATATGATTGAACGGTATATGTAAGATTATCCAAAGTGTATAGTTTAAATCTAGTCACCAGAACTTGTGTTCTGACCCCCTCCTCATAACACACTCGTAGGATAGATTGTGGCAGAGACGTGATAGCTTTGGATACTGGTTAGGCAGTATTAATAATATGGTAAGGCTATGTTTTGATTATACTATATTTTATCCTTTCCGTTGTGAGATATTTTTCTGAGCTCTGACATGTTTTATGTCTCTGTCTTTTCTGCAGGATACCAGAGCAAACCAATCCGAGTTTTGATAGATTGGAATTTAAAAAATAAAATCGGTCTGTCGAAATTGGGGTTGTCACAGAGACTGCCCTACCATTCTGCTTAAGCTCCAAGAATTTCCTAAATAATTCCGATTTCTGAGCGGTTGGAATAAACTTATCACTGAATTGAGTCCTAAACTGATTCCAAGTAATTTGATCCTCGGGAGTAGCTGCTTTAATAGCATTCCACCAATTCATTGCCCATCCTTGAAGTTGACGGGATGCTAGTTTTCTCTTCATTGCATCTTCAATTCTCAAATCCTCAAAGATGTGCTCACAACTATCAAGCCAATCTTGAACCTCTGTTGCCGATTTCGTTTCGTGGAATGGCTTCCCACCAAGACTAGTATAATCCTTGTTAAGCTTGGCGAAATCAGCCCTAGGTGCCTGCACTACTGAACCACTACCGTCAGCAACATTAGGAACCGCTCCCTGAACACCCCTAAGCATCTCCCTTATGAAGGTGGTAAACATCGTCCTCATATCAGGAACATCCGTATGGTTTGCTCCTGAACCCGTACTCCTCGTATATCGGCTCATCGTTCAATATGTAAAGAGAAAACGATTAACCATCTCCTTAGTGGTGCCCGTGCAGTGCGACTTCTTCCTTAAATATACTAATAGTATATATATAGCTTTTGAAAACCAAAATATCACAAATACGCGCTCTCATATACGTATACTATCTCTCCCTGATGTCTTCCCCTAGGTTAACTGCGCAACCTAGAGCTTTGATACCAAGTGTGACGGCCCGCCCCGCACCAGCCGACATTTCCCCTGAAATGCGCTGTGCCGATGTCCAACCAGCACGGGACGGTCGTCAAAGGAAAAGAAAGAAGACGATGAATCACCAAAGAACCTGTAGTATATCTCATAGCACATGGAATAAAATATAATAATAACATAACTTGATATAAAACAGGCGAGACAGTGCATAAGCTGAAAACTAAACCATCATAGCAGCGGAAAATTCAAAATACAGCTTATGATCCAAACCATCTTTGTTACAACTTTTAAAACTGTATCTAAAGCAAAATAGAAAGGTACACTACTAATGCCCAAAGTAGTGACCAGCAACAACACAGGGAGAATATATGAGAGTTATACGTGTAAGCCTCCTGCTCGCCTCCGGACAAATACTTGTGCATAACCAGTCAACCTGTCTCTAGTCTGCTCGTTTAGGAGCACCCAGAGTAATAAGAAGAGACATAAAACTCTGGGTTAGACAAAAGTCTGGTATGAGCGATAAGCAGCAAAACAAAACAATAACAGGTATAATCTAATCATACCAGAACCTGGACCTGCAACCAAAGAGTTAGCACAACAAGATGTACAATACTCTAAGGTAACACTAACATAAAGTGTAAATGGGGGTGTGGGTCATGGTGATAGCAAGCATCAAACACAACAATCATCCTCACATCTCTCTCTCAGTGCATAAAGCATACGATATCCACCACTCGATCAACCAATCCTTTGCTACGATCACTTTGCTCCATGGAGTCACAATGACCCCATTGCACTGATCCATAGCCACTAATCCGTCCCTCAGTGGTGAACCAAATTTATGGGTATCGATAACCCCTTTGCATACGTCCCGTAGAAAAGTCCAATCATGAAGTTAACTCGTTGGTTCCCATCTGGATCCTGAGTTCCACTTCTCATTTAGACTACCTTTTCATCTCGGGTTTTGGTCATCATCCTCCCGGTTTGTTCTCCATTCGGTTCATGATCATCATATAGGCTCGGGTCCTCCATCGGTTCGTGAGTCGCTACGGTTCGTGGCCACCAAGCGGTTCGAGTCGTGGTGCCTCACTGGGTTCGGGTCGACTCGTGGCACCGATTTGGTTCGTGGTCACCGATCCGGTTCGGATCAGGTTGCATCCTTCCACCAGTTCGTGGCTCCTCCAAGCATCAGGTCGGTTCGTGCTTCTTCCACCGGGTCAGGGTGCTTCGGATCGGTCGCGGGCTTCTGGTTCGTGGTGCTCACCAGGTGAACGGGTCTTGATGCCTCCTCCAAAGCATCGGGTTGGTTCATGGTCATTAACCCCGAGTAGGCATGATCGGGTCAGTTCGGAGGTGGTACTTCACGAGCGGGTTTGGGGCCCGATCCGATCCCATTTTCCTGCACTGTTTTCCTATAACTTTTCCAACGAGCTATTTACGCCATACGATGGTATTTTCGACCATTCTAACTTCACTAAGCAATCACAAAACATTCCAACCAGTAATAGCAGCATGTATAGTCAACCATAAACACCAAAACAACAATTTAACATGCAAATACGGATCAAACATACCCAAAACTATGATTTCCCCCTTAATCATGATTTAACCATACGATTAGTAAAACATGTCCAAATTAACCCAAATTTCTAACAGAGGCATAAAATAATATTTTAGAATTTTACAAATTTTTCCAGATTTTTATTACGCAAAATTTCGTTAATTCACACTAATCACCCCTAATTAGCTGTAATTAGTGAAAAACAAGGCAAATCACTCACCTTAGCCACAAATAAAACTTTAGATCTGAAACTCTATTGTTTTGGGGCATTTTTCAATGCAACACAACAGCTCCAACTCTGATTTGACACTAATCTTCCGTGATTTGGTGTAGATTAAGCTAATAAGTGATTAAAAAGTGATTTAGAAGGTAGAGGCCATTGCTAGGGTTTCAAGGATGTAAATAGCAGCTGGAAAAATGAATAAAACTAAATTCCCTAACCCTATCAGCCCTCTTATAACCCTAATCCCGAAATGGGTTATGGGCCTAGTTGCTAGTTACCTTAATTATACTCGATTAAGCCGTTTTTCACCTTCCAAACCTTATTTCAACCATATCTCCCAAACGGTAAGCCGTTTGGCTAATGTTACCATCTACGGAAAGGTAAACCATCATCCAAATCCAATGGAAGTGGTTTCAAATCAAAACACCTTACCAATCAAAAGTTATAGGAAAAACAAGATTCGCAAGGGGTTAAAAGGTCATTTAAATAAATCGGCAAAATCGTGAACATGGTAAATGACCCCAATAGTCGTTCCCCAAAGTTACACGACCATACGACCACATACAAAAATGAAATAAATATTCTACGACCCTTCAATGCGTAGAATGCGGGTTGTTACAGTTGATCTCAAAGTTAACTCAAGGTTGAGTTAGTCTCTACAATAGCAAATATTACTACCAATTTTCAACACAGGAGGAAAGCCAAGGCGAAGGGGTATTGCGTGAAAGCATTCCCGGAAGGTGGAAGCATATCTGAAACGTGGAAGCATATCCGAGAGGAGGGTCAAAGCCATAGTCTAGAAATGAGCTAGTGTTATCGACCACCGAAAGGATTGATACTATTGAAAAGATGAAGTCAAATATTCGAAAGCCGATTCGTTGTCCGAAAAAGCATCACTAATAACCGAAAGCAAATAAGAAAGAAGAATCAAAGGTTTACAATCCAAAACTAAAGGTGCGAGGGAAAGTGCCAAGCCAGATTAAGAGAGACGAAAGGGATAACGACATTAATTTACTTAATGCCGATACAAGAAAAAGGAAATGCACGAGAGCATACTGCCGGAAGACCAGAACCCACTCCAAAGATTCACCAAGAACAAGCCAAAGTTCCTAAGAAGAAAAGTCATCCACACTAACTTGCTTAGTGTCGATACCGAAAGGGGTAACGGCTTCTGGAACATGAGAGATTGGAACACGAAAGCAAACATCATGAAGACCAAAAGATGAGACCGGAAGTTTATAACAGAAAGCCGAAAGCTCTTCTCAAAAGCTTATCCCCGAAAACCGAAGGCTATACCCGATGCTATCGATATCAACAGGCTTGGTATCGATATGGTAGGTAGAAACAACGTCAAAAGAAGCTCCGAAGACTAGAACTATCTCTCTAAAAGCTAAGGCTGACACATTAAAGGCTTTGTCATATCCCTTAACAACAGTCTAGACCCAGGCAACCTGAACCGAAAGGAGAAAAGCGGCCGACACATAGCTGTTACACCCAAAAGGGGCCTTTGCTGACCCAATGTCAAAAGGGGTCCTGATTTGTCTATAAGTACAACCCTAAGAGTCACAATTTCGGGGTGAATTCTCATTCTTCAATCTTGTACTCTTTTCTTCAAGAGCAAACTGTAATTCCTCAATCGAATTGGGGTTCTCTACAATCTTTGTAATATATCTAAAATAAATAAAATGGAGAAGTCCGAGACTTAAACATTTCTCAATTCTATAATCATATTATGTTTGCCATGATTAAACAGGGAGTTAACGCTAACCTTTATCGTGGAAAGTTTAATCACATATGTATTGAAAAAATAAAGGCTTTGGGTAAAACCAAGGAATCTCCCCCTTTCGATCCCTCAATATGTGACTTAACCCTTTATAGTGGGAAACATAACCCAGGAAGGAAGCTTGTTGTAAGCTTGCGACTTGATAACCAACGCAACCAAGGTCTTTTCTAGGCTGGTTCGATGCGGAAGTATCATTTAAGTCGTTAAGTGCTATGACATGTTAACAACCTGTTTGTTGTGAAGTATTAGCCTATTTTCTTCTCAACACAGTATATATTATTTTATCCTGGGTCTAAGGCAAATTATAGCACAATGACATCAGCCTCCTCAAACCTTAAACACTTATCTCCCAAAGCAATCATTGACCCCGAAGTCTCGTAAGCATGATACTCACCCCTTGAGGGAAGAGTAACTAATCTTCGGACTTAAGGTCTTAACTCTTAGGGAACGGTGAAGGTCGTTTAACATGCCAAAGTCAAGTTGCTCTTTAGCGCCCTCAGATCCATCAACCATTAACTTTCAATACACATGCATTGTCTAACCTAATCTAGGTGTTGACACAAAATATCCTTAACATTTTGGCGCTAGGAGTGCTTGAACCTCCGACCTTGTGGTTACCTGATTAGGAACTAATTTGATGAACTTATTGCTTCATGGAAGGAGAAGATGAAATCAAAAAGGTTCTAAGAAAGGAATAAGGAACCAACTCCTAGTGCTACCCTTGAGGAGAACGTGGATACAACTACAACAACGAAGAAGGAACAACTTCTAATCCAGTGCAACCACCAAATCCAAATGCCATGGAGGAAAATATTGCTAAGCTCGTAGCTTTAGAGAAACAAATTCATGAAATGAAAGCTCAAATTGATGCTAATCAAGTACAAAATTCTTCAAAGCTCGCCAAGTCCAGCCAAAGAGATGAGGATGAATCTCCAAAGAGAAATCCTCCTACCTAACATTCTGAGGGAAGGGAGAAACTCAAAGCAGCTTCCTTTAAGTAGAAAAGATCCCTTTTGACAGGGGTAGATCATCAAGGAAATCAATGTAGCCAAGAGCAACTTGGGAGCTTTACTTCTAAAGGTTATAATCCTAAGAGGGCGGACAATGATGATATAGAGGATTATCTCAAAGAAATTACCAGGAAAAATGTCAAAGACTTGTTGGGAAGCAAGGGAAAGAGAACTCAAGATGACAGGGTTAATGATACTGAGAGAGTGGCCCTTTTACCGATGAGATCATGAACACTATGATACCATCTTGGGTAAAGGTTCCAACCATAAAATATCTTAGAACTACCGAACTTGATGACTACCTAATGGCTTTCGACAGCCAAATGGATCTCTATAATGCTTTGGGGGTCGTCAGATGTTGTCTTTTTCCAGTGACTCTATAACAACCCGGAATTTTGGATCCAATTTAAAATTTATTTTTAATTAATTTTCATGAAAATTAAATATTTTAGATGAATTATTTTGAGAATAAACGACTTAAAATCTATTTTAATCGAAGTTAAAACGTATAAATTTAAAATTTAATCAAAACGAACTTGAAATGGCGCAGTAGTTTGAAAATTTGATTTTAAACTTTGAATGAATATATAGAATTCAATATAAGTTAAAATTTGATAAAACAAGAAACGTTAGGATGTTTTGAATTGTAATTTTCTAACGAGTGTATGAAATTAAGATTCCACTTTATAAATTGTAAGTTATGTCTAAATTAAATTTTAGAATAGTTGCTATGGAATTTAAATATATTTTTAAAAGGTACATATAGCCCGTAGAGAACTCACATTTTGCATATGGATAAATTTGGACTCGAAACCACTTTCGTTGAGTTCAAAATGCTGTTTGCGTGCTCAAAAACTATAAACTTCGATATGTTTCGAGTTCGTGAAAATTGGCATTTGGGTTAGGTCTTGGTTTGGCTAACCTAACTCACTATATAACCCTCAAATCATCCCCTTAGCCCACCATATATAGCCCGTAGAAAACTCACATTTTGAATACGGATAAATTTGGACTTGAAACCACTTTCATTGAGTTCAAAATGTTGTTTGCGTGCTTAAAAACTATAAGCTTCGATATGTTTCGAGTTCGTGAAAATTGGCATTTGGTTGGGTCTTGGTTTGGCTAACCTAGCTCACCATATAACCCTCAAATCATCCCCTTTCCTCCTCGTTAATCAAACACTTCATCAAAAATAGAAAATGGGAAACTAAAATTTCCTAAACCCTAATTGATTCTAGGAGCTCCAATCTTGTAAGAATCAAGTGCAAAATCAAGGGAGAAGCTTAGGTGAATCCATCTTCATCTTCTCCATCTCAATTCCTCTTCAATTTCTCATGATTTCCTAAACCTAACTTTTAGGAAATTTGTACATTCACGTTTATATTGAAGATTCATGAGTGATATTGGAAGAGAAGTTGTTCTAGCTTGTCATTGGATCGATTGCTTGCTAATAACCATCAAAGGTGAGAGTTTTGTGAATTATTCATGAACTCACTTCTATGTCATAAGTTTTTTAGATTGCAAAGGTGTAATTTAGTGTTCATTTGGGTTTGCATATGCTAGTGAATTGGTTAGGTTAGCGTAGCTTAGCCGATTTCATGAGTTATATTTCATTGAATTGAAAATTATGAAGAGGATTGTCCACACGATCTAACTCATGTGCTACTAGTTGATTTGGTGATTTATGAAGCTCCGTCGTCGCCCCAGCAAAGTCTTAATTCTTCACAAGTCAGTTAAATCGCTTTTGCATGCTTTGGTTTGGAATTTAGTTAACATTTGAATTTATAAACCGAATCATCGCAAATCACTTGTATGAATGTTTATGCATGTGAGTTTGGTTTTATGAGCTACCCCAGTGAGTTTTAGAAGCCTCATTTGCAAGTACATAACATCATAGGCCTTCAGGCATGAGTTGATATCACTTAGAGCTTGTTATCTACGTAAATTGTGCTCTGGTTCAGGATTCAGACGTATGAATATTTTGGGTCAGATGTCTGACCTGCTACGAATAATTATAACAACATGAGTACCGGAATTCAGAAGTCTGAAAATTTTAACTCAGATGTCTGAGTTTTAATTCAGACATCTGGCCAAAAAAATTCAGACATCTGAATTGATACCAAATTGAGTTGAATCCTTGCTGGTCCAGGAAAAAGAAAATTCAGATGTTTGAATTCTGTTTTTGGGCTGTTGACCGGTGGAGACCACGGTCAACAATTTAGATCCATCTAGGCTCTTTCACGGCCGAGTTTCGACCCATTTCGACTTCGTTTTTGACTTGTCAGTTTCACTAATTCATTTACTTCAACAGCCTGATTCTTACGAAATCATTTTATAAATCATCAATTAAAGAATGAAGAAGTGGAAACCAATGGTGAGAACTCTCCCACTCAATTCTTTTGTACAGTTATTTATTTTAATAACTAAATATATGTTGATTGCCCGTGATCACAATATTTGTTTAGTGATTGATGGATGTACAGTTTTTAATGTTATCACTATTAAATTATTTATATATATATGTTGTTAAATAAAACGCCTATATTATGAATTATTTTGAGATTACAATTTACCTACCTGTCTCCCAAATAACAGATAAGTTCACATGGATTGTGATGTAAACCCCACACGGGTATTGGGACGATAAATTTTGCACATCTCCCAAGTATGCAAATAATAATCATTTGATGTTGATTGAAAACCCCACATGGGTCTGGGGATGATAATAACTTCGCACATCTCCCTTGTGTTTAGATGTATGTCAATCGATTGATTGACATACCGTTATAAGAATTATTTAATTATTTGTTGCTTATACAGTTGTAGATTACACTCTGGATGTGAACTGGATATTTAATGGTTGTTCATCATTATTTTTGAATACGTGCGATGTATGGAATCCATATAAATAGAATTATATGGTAATTGATTGAGTCACATTCCAATTCGGAAATAACGAATATTTTAATACAATATTCAGTGAAGAATTAAAGTATGGTTTTGTTGTCTGATTTCGGATGGATAAGAATACATTATGTAAAATTGTAATAAATGATTTGAAAAGATTATGGATGAAATATTCCACGTTTGTAAAGATAAAAGATATTTTTATCTAAATGAACTAGTTAACAACTAGAATAGAGAACTAAAAGGAAATGAATGGTCTTGATCTAACCAGATTTTTCCAACGTATGAATTGGAATGGAAATAATCTTCGGAATATTTCGATGTTGGATTTTGTGATTATACGGATATGGTTGAGGAATTTGGAAGATACAGATATCGTTATTCCCAATATGATATCCATTGGTCTCAGAATTTGATATTGAATATAGGTTGATACGATTTCTATTTAGAGCCTTGTATTTAATGTCAAATTGGATTTTGGGTTTGTCATGAATGATGTCTTCAATAAAACTGTTCTTAAACCCAGTTGAGTAAAGAATAAATCTTTTAACCAAGATTTAATGAAGTTATCCAATTAATTAATATAATTGGAATTAAATGGCAGCTGATTATGGGTTCATTGTGAATGATGTTTTAAACAACATGTGTTCTTAAACCCGATTAACAGTGAAGTTGAGATTTGAAATTTATAATTTATTCTAAGATTTAATGGAAATTTTCTAAAGTAAAGTTTTCCAATTTGATAAAAGAAACTGGAATTGAATGGAATTCGATTTAGTGATAACTGAAATGAGCTTCTGTGAAGGAAGGCGTTTACTATTTAGGAATTTGAAAGGCTTTGCCGTTATTCCATTCATACTATTAGTCTGATACATAAATTTAAATCAATTATACACTGTTATGATTTCCATGAAGGTTCTATTTGAATGGAAGATGATTTTGGGGTTTATCGTGAACTATGTTTTTAAATGACATTGGTCCTTTGACCTAGTAAAAAACAGGAATAATTTTCCAGAAAGTTGAAAGATCATTAAGTAATGATTTTTGAATATTAAAACTAAGTAGAGTTTTAATGAATCTTTAATTAGATTGAAATGGGAATGAGGTAAGTAAAATTACCGAATTCAAAAAATGCCGAGAATGGAGAACCGCCAGTTTAACTCCATGCAATAGTTAAATCTTTAATTAGATTTGAAACATTGAATGGTAATTAATTTTACCGATAGCACAATGTGTATTAAATATGGAGTACTACCAGTTTTGCTCCATGGGATGAATAGGTTGGGATTCAAATAATGAAATAAATTATTACTTAGATAAGGTTCGCTAATCCAGACTAGTTGATAAACCTTAATTTGGTTTAAGTTGAGAAAAGATATTAAAAATCTTTTGAAATGATTTCCAAGAAGATTTTAATAAAAGAATATTCTGGATTGGAATGAGTCATATGATGTGTTTTTGTAGCACTTGATTATAAGATACACGAGTTATTCGGAAAGACCGGGTTTAACCCATTTTGAATAACTGCTACGATGACTAAAAGTCAAAGATATGAAGACGGTGGCTGAAGACCGGAGATCTTCACATCGAATGGATAAATTTTGATGTCTTGACTGGGATGTACACCCAAGACGAGGTAATAAGTGGTGATCGCCCAGATGTACTTGGAGATCGACCGGATATGCGAGGGCCTCTATCCTGTATTGGACATATGGGACGAGGAATAAGGTGCCTCCGGTTACGTTCAGACCCAGAACGGACGTGTAAATGGATGGTGTGTCTGACATTGATTCCTTTATGCTGTATTCTTTGTTCTCTGCTAAATATATGTCTGTTTGGTGGCAGAGAATTTATTCTCTTGCTTAACACCCTTCTCTGAGACGTACGAGCTTAGAGGTTATATATTGGTGGAAATCAGTGGTATAGTATGGATTGACGATGTGGCAAGCTGAGATGCAAGGATCAAAGCTTTTGTTGAAAAGCAAGGCTATGTGGTTGATGATCAAAGCACGATTTTAAATAACATAGGTTTTTGTAGCGTTAATTCGCGGGCTTCACACCCCGGTATGAACCAAAAATGGGATAGTGACTGCAGGGAAATGGACATACGTCAGCTTCTAGCTAGAAGTGATGTCATGTGACGCCCGACGTCCGTTAATGTCACTCTTTATCAGAATGCATTAAGTTTCGTGAGCGTTATAGGTAAACAGAAACATTACAAGATAAATATAAAATAGCAGCGGAATTTAAAACTTTATTTAAGCAGAAAACATCGTGGTTCAAAACATAGCTACATCATATGTCTGAAATGCATAAAACCCAGTACATCAATTTAAAACTATCGTCTTGTACTAAAATCATCAGAGTACAATAAACATAAAAAGAACATAATCCCCAAAACATAGCCATAGTAGAAAAGATATGAAATCAAGCAATACATCTAAGTAGCTCCAAGCAGAATGAAAGAAGAATCCCGATCTAGCCTGAGTATTCCCACCCTGAGAACCTGGGGGGAAGGGAAGAGAAAGAAGAGGAAATAAAATAGGTCAGACATAAGTCTGGCGAGTCCAGTTACTTTCAGCATATAAATAAGTAAAAGCATCGTGACAGTCATTTAAACTGGCTAAGAGAGATACAATATATAAGGCAGGTATGACAAGGTAAACAGGATAAACAAAATAGAATAAATAGCGCTTCCCTAACACTTTTCTTTCTCTGCACCAATACTAGTATAACCAAAACAAGATGATCCCAACAATCACAAGATGGTGGAATTAGGTGTACTTTTAGTGAGAGGTTTTACCCCATACAATAATAGGTAGCTCAACAGAACTGATGGGTGTTACCCCCAATGATAATAACAGGCTCCTAAATAGGCGAGACTAGATGTTCCCTAATTACTACCCTAATCGATCGGCTCCCTAACCCGTAGATACCCGTACTGGCCCCAAATTAGGATGTATCACTTCCTAAAATGGCAACCCCATTATTTCCAAGATGCATATCTGTATCTACTAATGTCACAACGTCTCATCTTCCCGAGCAGGCGGACCCATGCACGCACATGAACCCGATGGAACGCGCGGTCAGACACCTTTCTCCCAAGTGACCTCTTATAACCATCTCAGTAAGCGTGCCCTGACCCCGACCTAGTTCGGGGTTCTCTGTTCGATACCGATATAGGTTACTGACTGATACGGGTCCCACACACAAGATGATACAAGCTTCCCCCTAGGCTTGCATCCCCTCTACTAGGATTTCAACAGGTTACGCCCACTAGTTTAACAAGACCGCATAGCCCCAACAGGTTAAGTTTGTCGGGTTCATATGTATAACCCGTCTCCATATATTTAACAAGATTAACTTAACCCTCCCACTGGTTCAAGCAAATCTACTTAACCCCAACTCAAGTTAACAGGTTCATGGTATCCTTATGGATTCAAACAAGTTAAGTATTACAAGTTCCTTACCATACATTAATTTATGGTTATAATGCATTAGAACTCCCACATTAAGTCTACCACTTGTAGATGCTGGATATGCCAGTTGGGTTCGGGCAGACTTCTTCCACAAGTCGGACTTAACCTCGTGTCCTAGCACTGTCACATGTTTATGCACTTAGACCCCTCACATTAGATTTACCACTTGTGAATGCTGGATATGCCGGGCGGTTCCGGGCAGGCTTCTACCACAAGTGTAATCTAACCTCGTGTCCAAGCACGGTTACAGTTTCTAATTACTGTAAATCTTGGCATATTAATTCTTTAACAATTATTCCTATTTCATTATAGGTTTTCATGCCCCTTTCCCAAGTCATATTCATCATGTGCCATATGCCCCAAATTAAGATCTTTAATCACAGTTTGGTTTATGCCCCAAATCCATATTCATGTTTTCAATTCAATTTATGCCCCAAATTTACCAATACAAGTTATGCCCCAATTTTAACGTTTCCCCTCGTTCCCAATTTCATGCGTTCACATATTTCAGCGGTATGCCTAGGCTCAAAGGTAGCCTAGCTATAAAGTAAAAAGGGAAAAGAAGAAGGGAAGAGAACCTAAATAAGCATAATAATAAGATAGACATATGATGGCAGAAATAGGCATAGCAACCGAATAAGCATATAATGACAGAATTGGGCATAATGACAAGATATGCATATAAGAACAGATCTGATGAACATGTGATAATTAGGGGTGTTACGGTAATGGTAAATTTACCATTACCGTACAGTTACCAATAAATCGGTAACCAGTTACAAAATTAAACGGTATACCGATGCATTCGGTACGGTAACGGTAATTTTACCGTTAAGAGCGGTAAAGTACCGGTAAAATTATTTTTATTCCGACGGTAACAGTAAATTACCATCAAATCACTTTGTTTTATATTTTGGTCCATTTGATTTGAGTTTAACGCCGTATGTCCTTTACAAAATTAGGTTTCGCTTTCTCCAATTAGCTTCTTATAGCCAGCCGCTGCTTTTCCTTCCATTTACATTTTATAATTTATTTTATGTAACCATGTATGTGCTGCTGTCACTTTGTTGTATGTTATTTTAGGTTTGTAATTTTATGTATTTATTAATTTACTTAGTTAATATATACAAACTTAGACCTGCATTGTGACGACCGCCCATAACCCCCGCACTATACAAGAGGAATAATGCGCTGAAGGGTGTGCCAGGCAGTCATGGACGATCATCAGAATAGGTAAACACAAGTGGAACCTGTCGTAAACTCACAGCGCAAGGATAAAATATAATAGAACATATACAACAGGTAGTAATAGTAAAGCAGAAACACTGGACTTTCATACAACCAGAAAGTAATATCCACAACTTGGAAATAGTGTTTGTACAAAGTTGCCTCACTACATCATTCCGAAAAGAAAACAACGTAAATCCAATTATTATATAGTAGTAAAACTGGTACGTGAGCTTCCTGCACGTCATCGATCAGCATAGTCATCCTCACTAAAGCATTACCTGTCACCTGTTACTTAGTCTGCCCATCCACAACCGGATGAACAACCCAAGGTAATAAGAGGAAACATAAAACCTTGAGTCAGACAACAATCTTAGTGAGCGATAAAATAGCTAACAACTTCAACAATAAAGTGTATGAGAAGGGATAGATAAATATACTAATCCACCCACAACACCAGAGAAGAACTCAATCTTGTCTTCCCCACATCAGACAGTGATAGCCTTTACAATCCATTCACCAAAAAGGAATAACAATTCATACATGGGAACCGAAACAACCATTGACAACATTCATAGCATCCAGATTACAAAGGTCTCACGTAGACAACCCTAATCGAGTTTAACATTCCCCAAGTACTCTCCCCAGAGGCCTAAACCAATATCAATTAAGCACTCAAAGAACATCTCCCTTGACTTTGGATAATCTATGTGAGATAGTACAAACAGAACAACCAATCATCCATGACTGACTCTGGCTATCACCACCAATCCTGCTTTGAATCCATCGTTAATCGTATGACGACCAACCTTGTCATATGTCAAGGGCTAATGGTAACCCCAGTTCTAGTATAAACTCAATATGTCTAACCTTGACAATTAGGCCTTTCCCAAACACCTAGGGTACTAGAACTTATGACAACGATAATCCCTCGGCCTTATTATCTCTAGTCATCCATCTTAACGACTTTTCATAGCTCGAGCAACATTCTCGAGTAATCATTATCCACCAACTCACGACCTTTGAGTTGAAACTACATTCGTTGCATCTCCCCGACCAACGAACACCCTAACACTTCGAACATCCCCTTCTGGACTCTCGTCGAAGCCACCACCATAGTTGAAACAACCAACATTTTTATAAGGTTCAAAGCAATCCATAGCACTATTTCAGCACTTCCTAAGTTCCTAACTGAATTTACTTTGAAGTCACATCATCACCAGAAATGTCCGATCAGAAAAACTTACCCAGAAATGCCAAAAATGGCTGACTAGAAATGACTGTCCAAAATAGGTCGAGTCAATTCTGGCCGAGTCAATTCTCTGGTTGAGTCAATTCTGGCCGAGTCAATTCAATTCTCTGGCCGAGTCAATTCTGGCCGAGTCAATTCTCTGGCCGAGTCAATTCTGGCCGAGTCAATTCTGGCCGAGTCAATTCTGGTATATTGCAATTCAACTCTGATTTCGACCAAAACTTCGCCAAACGACGAATCCGATGAAACCAACTCAACCAAAATCATCAACATAATCATAAACATATCACAACATTACTAACCACATGAATATGACGATTACCACATAAATGATGTAAATCTCACCAAAAACCATTAAAACGAACATATGATCAAAATGAGAGATCTAACTAACATAAACATGTAAATTGGCATGAAATTAACGAATAAAACTTGTTAGATTAGATCATAGGGTGATGCATATAAAAATGAACATGTACTGGTGTAATTCTGTGGTAAAGCATTCCAATTTGATGAGAAACATGCACAAACACTCATATACTTCATTGCATTCATGTGAGAGATGTAAATCACTCACCGATTTGCCGAAACAATCTAAAACGATAGAAATTAGAATCCGAACAGCGAATACTTCGAACCCAGCTCCTTGATCCGATGAATTTGCCCTTGAAACGATGTAGATCTAGCCTCGAATGGTGTAGATCTTCAATTTCCCTCTTTAGATTTGGAATTTTAATGGTGGAAAGGTGTTAGAGGAAGGATGAGATCAAGGCCTCCTAATGAGAGTATGGGAGTAGTAACCTATTCTCCATACCCCTCACCCCCTATTTATAGTTTCCACCATCCCACTAATGGGCCTCCGCAATTCAGCCCATTAGGCTCTCCAAACCTGAACAACCAACTGAAAAAACCTTAAAACAGCGATTTCTCCCAAACCGTTGAGCCAAATCCTTAATGTAACCACTCCACGGAAAGGCAATCATCAATTCCTTTCCAATGGCATAGGTTTCACCCTCTGATTGGACCTGAGTCAAAAGTTATGCCCTGTACAAGGCTGACAGGGGAAAATGGTCACAAAAAAATCGGTAAAAATTATGGATATGTCTTACATCCCCATAAGCAACATATTAAAAGATGAGAATGATCCAACCCTCAGAGAATGAAATTAAAATATTTTACGATCTTTTGATACGTAAAATGCGGGCTGTTACATGCATGCTGAATTGTTGATGCTGCTGTCATTTTATGCACATCTTGAAACATATAACATGTTCATCTTACATAGGCAATGTAAATATTTATACTACTTTTAGAAAACGGTAATTTACCGTTACCGATAAAACGGTTACCATTTTACCAGTATACTGGTTGAACGGTTACCGATGTATTGGTAACGGTAACGGTAAGCATTTTTAATTTACTGGAAAAAACGATACGGTAACGGTATTTGCATAATGGTAACGGTAACTGTTACCGTAACAACCCTAGTGATAATAGAACCGATTAGGCATAGTTTAAGATCAAATTCATATATATATGTCAAGATTAAATTTTAGGTGTTTATATCTAAAAGCAACATAAACTCATAGAGAAAGGATCTAAGAAAACCGAGAAAAGCGTGTTGATGTTGAATCAGTGATCTTTGAATACTTATGAATCGTCGTTGCTGAAGAAAAGGCTAATTTAATTTGAGTTGGAATCGTTGTCGCCATTGATTTAAATGAATAAAACAAGTGGTATAGGGTCCTTTATATAGCCATCAGCCGACGAACAAAGCCAGGAAAGCGTCCAGGTGCGTCCGGGGGTCGACACAGGGGTCGACACCCCTGCTGAGGGGTCGAACCATAGGTCGACACCCTGAGGGAACAAGGTGACCCCCTGTGGGCCGATTTCCCGCGTCCTCCCGCCTTGTTTGATTTTCGAATTAAATTGAATTTCTGGATTAATTTGTTTTTATATATATATTTCTCTTATGCGTATACAAACTTCTAACCTTAATAACTTCTTCATACGATGTCCATTTTACGCAACCAGGTGTCTATTTTGACCAGAATTCCGAGAAGAATGCAATGGTGCAGTCCGTTTCACTTAATTACGAAAATATATATAAGTATTCCTTAATTTATTGTTAACAGTGTGTTTTAAAATATGGGGTGTTACAGTCTCCCCTACTTAAAGGATTTCATCACCGAAATTTCCAAGTTAAGAAGAATGTATATCCTAACATCCATCTACTCATCCACCAATCACTAGCATCCATTGTCCTTAAAAAGATTTCTAATGTTATGAACATATGAAAAAGTGTGTGTATATGTCCCTATACTAATGCGAAAGATCAGGCGGTCTACTGATTCAGTTTACCTCTTTAATGCAGTGTATGTTAGTGCCATGAATCCAAAATATATGCAAATAGTCCTAATGTAACAAGTAAGCTCTATATGTGTGAATAATCATCTATAAAAATTTAAAATGCACACATATCCATATGAAATATGTAAGTGATTGAGTCGATCTAGTGCCTAACGTGTGTATATGCATCCACGGGCAACCACTAGCAAACACTTGCATCCACCAAACATAACATGTACCAAACACATGTTTACATCCATTGATTTTCTACCTAAAGGTCGAAGATTCGATCGATAGGATATACACATATGATAGATACAAATATTAACGAAAGCTAGGAAAAAGAAGTTCAAAACGTACTCTAAAAAAGAAAAGGATATGAAGCGCGAATCTTGTCTTTAGTCTCCCAAGTTGCATTCTCGTGGTCCTCTCCCCATTGCACTTTTACAAACTTAACCTCCTTGTTGCGCAGTTTCTTAACCTCCAATCCAGGTATGCGGGTAGGTACTCGTCTAATTGTTGCTTCCCTTTCTACCTCTACTCCCCAAGTAAGCTCGACTCTACCACTTTTGCAGTATCGTGCAAGTACTTCCACCAATGAGAAACGTGAAAAACATCATGAACACCGGCCAGTCTCTCTAGTAGCCTCACACTATAGGCCTTCTGACTTATCCTTTCCACGATGGGAAATGGTCCTACAAACCTCAGTGACAATTTCCCTACCGATCCAAGACGAACCACATTCCTCAAAGGTGATACTTTGATGAAAACCATGTCTCCCACCTCAAACTCAATATCAGTCCTTCTTTTATCTACATAGAATTTCTGCAAGTCCCGAGCTGTCTTCATGCATCTGCGGATGAGATCAACCTTTTCTGAAGTTTCTCTAATCGTCTCAGGTCCAAGTAGAAGCCTATCTTTGCTGTCTCAATTTGAGATCCTTCTTCGAGAACAGATACTTATGCGACTTATGGTCCATGTATAACTCGAACCTTTCTTCAAGAAGATACTACCGCCAAGTCTTAGGCGCGGATACTATGTTAGCCAATTCCAAAACATGGGTAGGGAAGTTCTTTTCGTGAACTCTCAATTGTATACCACCATAACATACTACCCTTCTCTCTTGCATCAAAACAACACCAAGTCCTGTACCACATGCGTCAGTGTATACTGTGAATACTTTGTTCCTATCAGGCAAAGTCAGGATAGGGGTTGTTGTCAGATCCCTCTTCAATCGCTGAAAAGCTTCCTCATAATCAATGTTCTAAGCAAAGGTCAAATTCTTCTTCGTTAGTTTGGTGAGTGGAGCCATTATCATTGCGAAGTCCTTATTGAACTTCCTATAATAGCCCCTAAACCAAGAAAACTCCTCACCTCTGTTGCATTATTTAGAATATGCAAATCTTGAACCACAACTACTTTGGCGAGATCTACTGCTATCCCATCCTTAGAGAACATATTCCCTAGAAATCTCACTTCTTTTCTCCAAAAATTACATTTGGAGAATTTCGCCTTAAGCTGATGCACGTGGAGAGTTTTCAAAACCTCCCTTAAATGTCGGGCATACTCTTCCTCGCTCTTCGAGAAAATCAAGATGTCATCAACAAAGATCACAAAAAACTTAATTAGGAACTCCTGAAATACCCTACTTATTAGATCCGCAAAATAGGCGGGTGCATCCGTCAACCCAAAAGGCATGACGAGCCACTCAAAGAAACCATCTGGAGTTCTAAAAGCAGTCTTGTCTATACTATCATCGACCACCCTCAACTGATGAAACCCGGTGGCCAAGTCTAACTGGAAGAAAACATATGCACCGACAAGCTGGTCAAACAGATCATCTATCCTCGGAAGTGGGTGCCTATTTTTTTTAGTGAGCTCATTCAACTTCCTATAATTCAGACATAAGCGAAGCGAACCATCCGCCTTAGTGGCGAATACTACTGGAGCACCCCATTTAGATACGCTTCGCCTAATAAATCCTTTCTCAAGTAGCTCCCCTACTTGCTTGCTGAGCTCCCTCTACCTTGGAGCCATATGGCGCATAGGCAATACAACTGGCTTTGCATTGTCCACCAAGTATATACGAAAATCAATCTCGCTTCTCGGAGGTAACCCCCGAACCTCATCAAAAACACCAGGATACTCATAGACTACTGGTACAGATCACAGATCATCGATAGATGCATCAAGTGGCTCTAGGAAACTAAGCATGGTAGACCCTTTTGGGTCACAAGAAATCTCGAGGTCGTCCTATAGTAAGTCAAAAGTCTAACGACCCTTCTCTCATAATCCAGAATGGCACTATACATTGCTAGCCAATCCATCCCTAGAATCAAACCATAGCCCATGAAACCAAGCACATATGCGTCGCATTCAAACTCGATGCCCGACACAGATATTCTCAAACCTTGACAAATCATAGAAAGATGAGTTGTACCCCCAATGGGGTTTGAGACAACAACGTGATCCCAAACCATACTAGTACCAAGGTGCAGAGACTCAACCACAAAATCAGATATAAAAGAATGTGAAGTGTCCAAATCAAAAAATTTCTAATAGGATGATTGGAAAGAGAAATCAAACCTTCAACGGAAACTTTCCTACCTCTGTCCGACGCACTGGTCACGAGAGCATGCACCTTCCCTTCCGAAGATCTTGCCCTTTGACCTTATCCTTGCTCCTTCGGGCATTCTTTAGAAAAGTGTCCAAACTCTCCACAATTGAAACAAGCATTTTTCCTCCTTTTGCAGTCTTTGGCCAAATGACCCTCACGCCCGCAATTATGGCATTTCTTCTTATCTTTTGCCTTGTCGTTCTTTTATCCCTTCTTTTGTTGTTGTTGTCCTTTTTTGGGCCACACTTCTTATTCTGTGTTTCCTCAACCTTAGCCTCTTTCTTTTCACCTTTCTCTTCTTGGTCCATTAATGCCATATCAACGAGCTTCTCAAAAGTTGCCCCATTAGAATATGAGACGTAGCCAACCCATGGAGGGGTTCATTCAATCCTCTAGCGAACCTCAAAGCCTTCTTGTGTGGGGGTATTCACTAGCTCCAACCCAAACCTCGCCAATTGATTGAATTTATTAACATACTCTTTCACAGACATGCTTCCTTGCTTAAGCGCCAAAAACCTTTCCATTTGCACACTTTTCTCAACTTGAGAAAGAAACTTCATTTCGAATCTCTGACGGAAATCATCCCAAGCCTTCATTGGACGCTCTGCTTGCGTCACTTCCCACCAGAACGAGGCCTCATCTTTCAGCTACCAAACGGCCAACTGAATCTTCTACAATCGTCAACCTTAAAAATCCCAAACAAATCCTCCGTCTCCTTGAGCCAATTCCTTGCTTCTACAAAAATCTCTGCCCCTCGGAATGGCTTTCCGCCCATAGCGCAGAAATCCTTATATATCTTGGAGAAATTATCTGCCCGCGGAGAGGGAGGAGGAAAAACAATGGCTACAGCTGGGGAGGGGCGTTTGCTTGGCCTTCAGCGGGTGCCGTAGCCTCCAGATACCTACGAAACCAAGCCGGTATCTGAAAGTCCTCCGGAATATTAGGTTCCCCAGACATGCTGAAAAGAAAAGGAAAAGGGATTCAAACGGAGAATCGAAAGATATTCGTATGGCTTCGGGGAATATATTTTTCAAAACAGTCTTTGCTTTCTTTTAAAACCTTTTCGAAAACAAATTTCAAAATATTTTATCCGATCTGGTAACCTTCAGCTCTGATACCAAATGTGACACCCTATGTATGTTAATGTCACTCTTTATCAGAATGCACTAAGTTTCATGAAGCATTATCAGTAAACAGAAACAAAAAAAATTACAAGACAGATATAAAATAGCAGCTGAATTTAAAACTTTATTTAAGCAGAAAACATTGTGGTTCAAAACATAGTTACATCATAAGTCTGAAATGCATAAAACCCAGTACATCAATTTAAAACTTCTGTCTTGTACAAAAACCATCAGAGTACAATAAAGATAAAAAGAGCATAATCCCTAAAATATAGCCATAGTAGAGAAGATACAAAATCAAGCAGTAGATCTAAGCAGCTCCAAGCAGAATGAAAGAAGAATCCTGATCAAGCCTGAGTATTTCCACCCTGAGAACCTGGGGGGAGGGGGATGAAAGAGAAATAAGAGGAAACAAAATAGGTGAGACATAAGTCTGGTGAGTCCAGTTATTTTAGCATATAAATAAGGAAAAGCATCACCATAGGCATTTAAATTGGATAAGAGAGATACAACATATAAGACAGGTTTGACAAGGTAAACAGGATAAACATAATAGAATAAATAACGCTTCCCTAACACTTTTCTTTCTCTACACCAATACTTGTATAACCAAAACAAGATGATCCCAACAATTACAAGATGGTAGACTTAGGTGTACTTCTAGTGATAGGTTTTACCCCATACAATAACAGGTAGCCCAACAGAACTGACGGGTGTTACCCCCAACGATAATAACGGGCTCCTAAACAGACGAGACTAGATGTAACCTAATCACTACCCCAATCGATTGGCTCCCTAACCCGTAGATACCCCTGTTGGCCCCACAGTAGGTGTATCACTTCCTAAAGTGGCAATCCTGTTATTTCCAAGTTGCACAGCTATAACTAATGATGTTACAACGTCTTATCTTCCCGAGCAGGCGGACCCATGCACGACATGAGTCCGATGGAACGCACCATCAGACACCTTTCTCCCAAGTGACCTCTTATAACCAGCTCAGTAAGTGTGTCCTGACCCCGACCTAGTTCGGGGTTCTCCATTTGATACCGATACAGGTTACTAACTGATACGGGTCCCACACACAAGATGATACAAGCTTCCACCTAGGCTTGCATCCCCACTACTAGGATTTCAACAGGTTGTGTCCACTAGTTTAACAAGATCGCATAACCTAAACTGGTTAAGTTTGTCGAGTTTATATGTATAACCTGTCCCCACATATTTAACTAGATTAACTTAACCCTCCCACTGATTCAAGCAAATCTAATTAACCCCTACTCAAGTTAACAGGTTCATGCAATCCTTATGGATTCAAACAGGTTAAGTATTACAAGTTCATTATCGTACATTCATTTATGGTTATAATGCGCTAGACCTACCATATTAAGTCTACCCCTTGTGGATGCTGGATATGCCAGTTGGGTCCGGGCAGGCTTCTTCCACAAGTCGGACTTAACCTCGTGTCTTAGCACCGTCACATGTTTTTGCACTTAGATTCCTCATATTAGATTTACCACTTGTGGATGCTAGATATGCCGGGTGGTTCCTATTAGATCTAGATTAACCCTAGAGGGGAGGGTGTGAATAGGGTTTATTGAAAATTAAGCGAGATATTAAAAATATCAGATCATAGAATGCATCAGAAAATAAATGCAGAAAGGTAAATGACACAAGATATACCCAGCTTCGGCAAAATCCTGCCTACTGCTGCATTCCTAAGGTTTCTACTAGGTAATAGAACAAATCCCGCTTACAAGACCATGTAAACTCGCGAACCCTCGCTCCTATTCTAATCCTATGCTAAAACCCATAGACTTATCTAATCCCCTAGATCAGATTTCCCTGGATTACAAACTCATAAGCCGTATTCCTAGTTTTTACAGACTCTAGTAAACTGCCAGTTAACACCCTAACTGATTTCCTAGAATTTTACAGACTCAAGTAACTGTTTGGGCAGTTTACAGAACAATTTAAAACAACATAATAAATAAAACAAATAGACAATGAAAACCCTAGATTTAAAAATAAAAACAATCTCCTTTTAAACCACTTCAAGTCGACCGACCATTTGTATCTTGGTTCCACCCTTGTTTCTTTTATCCGATCACTTCCTCTTTAATTAAAAAAAATGGCGGCGGTTCTGAAAAATTTCTAGGGTTTTCAATGAATTCCCAAATTGATCGTGATTGCTTGAATTGTTGAAAAGAATTAATCTCGTGTGAACTTCGAGTTGTGTTGACCTCTGATGAATCGATTTGGGATGTCTCTCTTTGGCTCTTGATCGAAAACTAAAGTGAGTTCTTCTGAATTGATTATTCGATCTTGTTCTTGAATGTTTTATCTTGTGTTTTCGATCCACTTGCCTATGATGTAAATGGTGTTACTTATAGGATTTTAAATCCCATAAATTGATCTCTGATTTCTAATATGACTTGGTTTGAATGCTTGCGAAAATGTTGCCTTCGATTGAGTTTCTTGCGTAAAAAAATTGCCTTTTGTTGCCTCAATTAAAATGAGTTCAGACATGAATTTTCCCCCTCTCTAAATCTGGTTGATTTGCAGATTTCCTGACTTGAAATGATGTTGTGAATGTAATGTTAATTTGTTGCCATGAATGAATCAAAAACTGATTTATTAGTGGAAAACATAGAATGATTTTATTTTGATTATCTGGTCGCTGAAAACAATCCCTTGCGTGAATGATTCTTTGATCTTACCAAACATAAAACTGAGATTTTTCTGGAAACAATCTAACAGAAATTGTGGTCTTTGATTGACTTCCTGGCTTTAGAAACCGGCATGAGCATTTCAGGAAATATTTTAAAAACTTGCCAAATATTGTTCATGTGATTTTCTGGAACAACAATTTGTCATCACGAGTTGTAAACCTACCTGTTCTATCATTCTTGTAATTTGTCAAAAATTACTTTCCCCTTTTTGCTCGAAATTTTTTGATGAAAAAAACAGAAACAATTTGAAAGTTTTAGCACTGATTTTGTGCTTGCTAAAAACAGACTAAATTGTCATTGAAGTTTCGACTTTATGGCCAGTCTTGAGTTTATTCCATTTTCACTAGCATGCAATATTCTGGAATTTATTTAACACCTCTGTTTTGTGTGCATGCTATTGCACCATTACTTGAACTTGAACATGTTGAACCAGTATTTGTGTATGCAGACCAAATTAAAATCTCATGCCTTGTCACCATGTAGTTGTACATACACTTTGAACTTGCCATGCATATATCTGTATTTGAAACCCTGCATTACTGAACTAATCCATCTCCATTGTACATCCATAGCCATGCATTTTGCTGTGTTTCTTCCATTATGATTTTTTGAGCATGTATATAATTCATTTGAGCTTGTGCGACGACCCGAACTTCCCCGTGAAGGAAAGCCCGGATTGCTTTGAGAACAGGATATATCATAACACAAACAGAATAACATTTCATTGTTAATTACAACAATTTACATCAGAGTACAAGAATATACAGAGTATGAATAAATATTACACATCATAAAATATCAGAGATTACAATACATTACTACTCCGAAAAAATAATACAATACACTACTGAAAAGAATATACAGATACAGAGCTTTCCGGATATCATTCCAGCTGTAAACCAGGTACCTGTGAATATAAATCTGCAAAACCAAAACTACTAGCTGCCCGTGTGGAAAATAGGGGCACCCAGAGTTTAGGTTAATACAATAAACTCCAGGTCAGTCATGTGACCGGTGTGAGAACTAAAACAGTTATTAATCTTTATTTTAAAGTTAGGTAATCCAGGGACCACGCCGCATAACACGGAACAGGTTTCCTCCCTAGAATACAAGTGCATAAAACGATAGTGCAATGCTAAATAAAGAACAATGAAGCTATTATAAGACTCAGGTCCCATCACACAATGCAACGCAAGCCGGAGGATAGAGTTTTTACCTTATAATAGCCAAAAATGATTGGTACGTGAAATTTTGTATTTTATTATTATTATAAGTGTATAGTGTCAAAACAATTTCAATCATAAGTATCAATCATAGACGGCATGAGTGCCCCATTCCACTATGTCGCCATACTAGGCTTTACAATCAAAACCGAAAAATGCCGTATTGGAAGTTGGATTTCCATCTGTGAACCAAGGCAAAGGGATCATCCTGTGCTAAATAGAGACGCTCTAACCCGTGTCTCAGGAACAGCCGCAACTGCACCTTGGATCGTCAGGGCCGGTCCACTCGATGTGGATTAAAATGCCTGAACACTGCGTTTCCCCGCCCTATGGGGCGTCAATGAGCCAAATGACTCCATCGGTCCCCGATCGACCAATACAACCGAGGCACCTCGCTATCCTTCATCCACATAAGTAAAATGTCAGGGCGTGCAAAACGCTGACACCACTCGTAGCTAGAAGGAAACACATGCCCTCCCTGATGTCGTCTCCCGTTTTTGGTTCACACTGGGGTGTGAGGCTCGCGAATTAATGCTACACAAAGCTACGCTATATTAACGCCGTGCTTTGATCACCAACCACAAGACTCTGCTTTTCAACAGAAGCCTTGATCATTTGCATTTCAGCATGTCACACAGGCAATTCAAGCTATGCAACCGATGTATATCAATCACAAAGAATGAAATCCAATGTCAGACATACATCTATTTACAAGTTTGTTCTGGGTCTGAACGAAACCGGAGGCACCTTATTCCTCCCCCATATGTCCAATACAGGGGAGGTCCTTGCATATCCGTCGATCTCCAAGTACGTCTGGACGATCACATCTTATTACCTCGCATTGGGTGTACAGGCAAATGAAGACATCAGTAATCATCCAAACGATGTGAAGACCTCCGGTCTTTAACCACCGTCTTCATCCTTGACATATCGTCGAATCAGTTATTCAGAATGGGATAAACCTGTCTTTCCGAATAACTCGCGTATATAATAAACAAGTGCTTTAAAACACAACATACGCCTTATTCCAATCCAGAATATTCCTTTATTCAAATATTTTTATACTTTGGGAAAGGTTCCCATTAATTTTATCAAAGATAAATTCTTTAAATTTATTCTTTAATCTTCTTTTGGATATCATTTCAATCTAATTAAAGATGCATTAAAACACCACTTGATTTTAATCTTCCCAAATATCAATATTAACGATTGTTTAACTTGGGAAATCATATCCTGTCTTTAACTGGGTTAAAGAACCAATGTCCTTTAAAACACGGTTCACGATAAACCCAAAATCACATTCCATTCTATCAGCTTTTAACCGTAAATTACAAGTGAACAATTCCCTAAGTATTAACCCCAAAGGGCGAAACCAACATCATATCAATACCCAGAAAACCATTCAACTTAACTAACCTCCAGCTAGTTTCTGATTTTCATAACTCCGTTGGGTCTAAGAACAGTATTATTAAAGATACCATTCACAACAACCCAAAATCACATTCCATTCTATTAGCTATTAACCATAAATTAGCAAGTGAACAATTCCCTAAGTATTAACCCCGAAGGCCGAAACCAACATCAGATCAATACCCATAAAACTATTCAACTTAACTAACCTCCAGCTAGTTTCTGATTTTCTTAACTCCGTTGGGTCTAAGAACAATATTATTAAAGATGCCATTCATGACAACCTAAAATCACATTCCATTCTATCAGCTTTTAACCGTAAATTAGCAAGTGAACAATTCCCAAAGTATTAACCCTGAAGGCCGAAACGAACATCATATCAATACCCAGAAAACCATTCCACTTAACTAACCTCCAGCTAGTTTCTGATTTTCTTAACTCCGTTGGGTCTAAGAATAGTATTATTAAAGATGCCATTCACGACAACCCAAAATCACATTGCATTAACAATGGAATCATCATGGAAAACAAATCGATATATAATCGATATAAATTTCCATATCCAACCGATAATATAATGGAATAACGACAAGGCTTTTTAAATTCCATATATATTAACCGTCTTCCTCTACAGAAGCTTACTTCAATTATTATCAAATCGAATTCCATTCAATTCCAATTTAATATGTTAAATTGGAAAACTTTACTTTGGAAAATCTCCTTTAAATCTTAACCAAAGATTTATAAATTCCAAATCACATTTCACTGTAAATCGGGTTAAAGAACGAATGTCGTTAAAAACACAGTTCACAACAAACCCAATTCACATTCCATTTTATTCCAATTATTCAATATAAATGGAAACTCTAATTATCTTAATTAAAAGATTTATTCTCTTCACATGGGGTTCAAGAATAGTGTTATTGAAGACACCTTTCACAACAAATCCAAAATCCCATTTGATATTAAATACAAGACTTTGAATAGAAAATATATCGGCTTATATTCAATATCAAATTCTGAACTCAACAAACATCATATTGGAATAACGATATATATATATCTTCCAAATTCCTCTACAATGTCCATATAATCACGGAAGCCCATATCGAAATATTCCAAAGATAATTTCGATTCAAAACCATTCCAATTCATATATTGAAAATTTTGGTTATTTTTAAAACCATTCCAAATCCAATTTATTTATTTTAAAAATAATTGGATTATAATTCTAGTTCAAAACTAGTTCATTATTATAAAAATCTATTTTTATCTTTTCAAATATGGAATTTTTCATCCCAATTCTTTCCAAATCATTTATTTTGATTTTACACTAATTGATATTTTTAATAATTTTATCAAGGCCCGTACAGTCGATTTCCATAAACGGCCATTGAACTGCACTTACAACGACCTTTTCCAAATTTGATTTGGACATAATTCAAAATACAACCATTAGATTTCTAGTTTCTTGTATTCGTTAGAAATAAATTTTCGATACGAACCCAACAGTTCCGGTTTTAGGAGAATCCGACGGTCGGATCTCCCGTAATGTCCGTTCGAAGTCAATGGTCGAAATTCACGAACTATCGCGGCGCATTCTATTCAGGCCATTGTATATATATGTAATATATATTATTTATATTTCGTCGATTTCCATTTAAAACGTATTTTATAGATCGTTTTGAATTCGTTTTCAAAACGATTTCAACTTCATATTCAATTTCAAATCAAAATTGAATATTCCATATCATCGATATATAAATGATAATATTTTCAAAACATTATATTTTGAAATCAATTTCTTTTTTGTATTTATTATAAAAATGAATAAAATCGATATAAATATCATTCACGTCAAAATGGCATTAATCTAATCAACACAACTAAATATTTTTAAATATTTTCGTGTCCATCCCAAATCGGACATCAAAACCAGATTTTTATCTTTTATTGAATATTATTCTAAAATATTCATTATTTTAAAATAATTGTTATTTTAAAATACTTATTCTTTCTGAACTGAAAACAGACACAGTCAATTACCATATACTGTGATTTATATGGATTTCATACACATATGTACACAACAACAACCAAACAAAGCTAACCATCATCCAGAATGCATTCTACATTGCATAAGCATCGAATACAAATATTTGACGCTTATAAAAGTCTGTCAATCAATCGATCGACATACAGCTAATTATTGGGATTAGTGTATGTCATATATCATCCCAATACCCATGTGGGGTTTCAATCAATCAAACACAGATTTTATTTGTGCAGTTGGGCGATGTGGAAAGTTTATCGTCCCAATTAATATCAGTCAAATGTGTGTACATAAACAAATTGTTCGATTTGTAAATGAATATTTATTTTATATACACATTAAAAATTATATTTTTAACTATAAAATATTTTATTCCATTCCACATCACACAATCAATTTTCACAACACAATCAAATAAACAAACAAGTCATCCATGGTCTGTGGACGACGGGTGTCAGGTGCTACTAAGCACCGTCTGCATCCTAGTATATATTCTAACTAGAAAATAAAATAAAATTGAGAAGTACTCACCTTTGGGTTCCACTCCGCCATGCTTAGGTTGTCAATCTATGTAGTATACCTACGTTAAAAATTATATTTTTAACCAATCAATAATTATTTCTTTGTATGATTATTATACATAGGCTAAAAATTATATTTTTACCTTTCTAAAAATAATTTCATATTTTTATAACAATGCTACATAGATAAAAATCACAATTTTCTATCGCTAATGAATATATAAAAATCACATCTTTACTTCGCTACCTATATAAAAATCATATTTTTATTATCTCTATAATATAAAAATCGTATGTTTATTATCTCTATAAAACAAAAATCATATTTTTATTTCATATCTATATATGTAAAAATCGAATTCTCTTTATTTCAAATCTATATATGAAAAAAACGCATCTTTATTCACATAAAGAGATCACACTTTTATTTCAAAGAAAACGTTATAAAAATTCATATTTTTATATAAAAATCTTAGCTTTATATATATAAAAACCATATTTTAATTCATACAAATAAATAAATATAAAAATAAAAACTTACGGTGTCATTGGGGTCTCACTAGTCGGAGGCGGCGACAGTCGCTCAGGTGATCGGAGTTAGGTTTTTTAGGTGGTTTGGGTGTGTGGCTGAAAAGTTGGATTTAGGGTTTGGATTTAATTATAGGAGGAGAGAAGCGCGCGAGAGAGGGGGGCGTAGCGACGGCCGGCGGCACGCTCTGAATCAGGGGGGGTTAGGGCTTCGACGCTGCTGTAGGGGGGGTCTTGGCGTCAGCGCCTCGGGTGGGGGGGGGGGGGGGGTCATGGTGGAGGCGCCGCCGCCTTGGGGGGCGATAGGGTGGCAGCGGCGGTTCCCCCTCGTCGCTCCTTCCTTCTTCTTTTTTTATTTTAATTTGTTCTGTGAAGAAAGAGAAGAGGGAAAGGGGCATATATATTTTTATTTTTTAATTTATTATTTTCTTCTTTTTAAAAGTTGACTTTTCGTTCGACCACCAAACGAGACCCACCGACTGTTGTCCCTAGTTAATTACCCCTATTCCGAACACAATGGGATATGTCCCGCAAGCTGATTTGATTGTTTCGACCAGTTTTCGTTTAAATCGAACTTTAAATCTATATATTCTATTTTAAACGTACTTTCCAATTTACCGGGGTCACGTACAGACTTTAAAAATTCCAGAAAAATATTTTCAAGCATCGTATTGACGATACGGTTCTAACAAAACTAATTTCATCAAATCTTGAGACAGTTTGAAAAATGGCCATTTTCTGGTCGATCCAAGTTGACTGAAACTGTCAAAATACGTTTTCCTTCGCCACGCTCACATATTAATCCCAAAAATTATGAATTTTGGAATCTAACAATAACTTGTCATCTCGGATCTAACAAAAGTGGTTTCGTCGAAAACGGAGGTTGTTTGCAAAATTTCCATTTTTAAGGGCTATATTTTCCATAACGACTATTCTGAATTTTCAACTGAACGTTACTTTTTATTCCCGCTATGAAATTTCAATTTTTCAGATTCATTGGAAAGATATTCTCAAATAGATTCTAATATTTTTGGTTTCGCTAAAATCCAGTTTATTTTGAATCCTGTACATTCATTTGAAATTTGAAATCGAATTTTCAAACTACCGCACCATTTTCAATTCCTTTTATAATTAAAATATATATTTATATTCTAACATTGATTCAAATGAATATATTCATTCCAATTCTATTCAAAATAAATTTCTTGTCATTATTAATAAAAATAAATCATTTTAAATATTCGAAATTCACTAAAATTGCCAAAATATTTTTTCTAAATTGGTTTGGATTTTCCGGGTTGTTACAATCTCCCCCTCTTAAAATCTTTTCGTCCCCGAAAAGGAACGGAGCTGAAGTTGTTTTACAAATCAACTCAACTTTCATTATTTTCATTATGGCTTAAGTTCTTCAACTTTTCAGTTTCTAAGAACTTTTCAAATTTTTCAAAAATTTGGCTAACACCCTAAATTTTCGAAAAAATTCGCCATAACCTAGCTCCCCAGCATGGAAGCACAGAGAAAATCCCGAAATCGCCATACAGGCCTTTCCAGTCCAAAAAGAAAAAGAAACAGCTAAGCGGCTAGCCAATCGGCTCATAAAATCATCAAAAACCCCAAGAAATACAATAAACATGTACCTATTTGTCGGGCAAACAATTTTATTCCTCTTCTCTAGCCTCCTTGCAATGACTTGTTCACACACATATATGTACATGCATGCATTTCCAAACAATTTTCAATGCAGTTCAATATTTAGTACAATTTGGCCCAAATTTACCTTTCTTTCATATATTGGTTTAAATATATAATCACGCAACACAATTATCAATCAATTAGTTGATTATCTTTTTCAAATGCATAACTTTGATATATATATATATATACACACACACAGAAAATCATGTTTTTGATGCATATTCACAACAATGTATTCTATCTAGTTTTTGGTTCTCACACCAGTCAATTGGAATCATATAGATATCCCACTTTCGAAGCTCGAATACAAATTCTGAAAATGATCGATCAATCATCAGAACCATCTTCGGGCGAATAGAGTGTGATTCTATATCTATCCAGTATATTAAAACTTCGAATATACATTTGCATGGCGTATATGCAAAATCTTTATATATTGGATTGTCAAAATTCAATACAAATAAATATTCAAATACGTATAAAATGATTTAAATTTTCAAAACAAAAATAGTTTTCATTTTAGAAATATACTCTTCTGTAACATCCCATAATTTTTAGTATATTTAAATTTCAATTTAAAATAAATAAATTGGAATATATTGGGAAAAATCAAATTTTTGTTAATTTTGACGATGGTGACTGTTGAATTTAGTATAAATAGATTTTTAAAGGCAGTTTATTCAAAAAGGCTGTAATTTGAAATTTAATGTTTTAACATTTAAATTAATTTGAGTGGTTAATTTAAAAGTGAGATTCAAATTTTAAATTGGAAATTGTGGAATTTTGGATTTTGATGTTAAATAACTTAAGATAAAAGCGAATCCATTTATTTGAATTTGCAGTTCAGATTTAATTTGAGAAATAATTAGATATGGGAAAGTAAAATTTATGAATTAAATTTATAAAATTTATGAATTAAATTTATAAAATTTATGAATTAAATTTATAAAATTTATTTAAGTTATAATTTGATTTAAGTTTGAATTTAATGAATAATTAAATTGAAATAAACCAATGAAATGAATAATTGAATATTTTATTAATTTATTAACTGTGGAATTTAACGGTTTTGGCGATTGTCTCGGAATTCGACAAAACTGGCACCATTGGAACCGGAACTGTGAATTATGGTAGTATTCCAATTTGCGTTACGAACCGACTTACCGCTTGATCGTACGAGAGAAAATGTGAAAGAAGTCGGTGTAAGATGATAATTAGTTGTTTCTAATGGTTGGGCCTTCTATATTTATATATATATAATCCATTTACCACTCTATCAGCCCATTTCTCAATATACGTATTTTTCCATCTGCCGACCTTTCTCTCTAATGGCAGAAACAATTTTCTAAACCTAGATCAGAAATAAAAATCCCAACTCGAAATCAAATCTCCTCAAATACCAACAAATTATATATCGTTTTGAAGCTCTTGACGATGCGAAGCTACTGGAGTCGTTAATTCTCGCATGCAACACTCGATTTGGTCGGAAAACTTGGTCAAAGTCAAGAATCTGCGGAACCCTAAGTTTTAAATTGGGGATTTTCGATTTCAACTTCGATTTGGAAATCTGACTTCTGGGTTTTGTCGAGAACGACACGTGGAGTTGAACCATGGTGGTCCTGAGGTCTAAAAGTCATTGTGGGTGGTTTATTTGTCGATTTAGGGTTTGAAAACCCAGGATTTGGCTGCTGTCGCACACGCTCATGGGGTGACCGGAGTGGATGGCTTCGATCTAGGCGGAAGCGACTTTCGACAAGCGTCGGATTGGCGGTGGCCTCAGGTGTTATAGCGGTCGGAGTTGATGGAAAATGGCGGTCAAAGCCAACGTGAAAATGGGTTCACAGTTTCCTGTAGCTAAACGTTTGGAGCGGGAATTAGGTGGGAAGGAAGAACCTGACGTGTCAGCAAGGGGTTGGGTAAGAGAATGCTTTAATTATTTTTATATTTTTGAAATTCAAACGGTAAAACATGCATAACTTCTTCATACGACCTCGGATTGACGCGCAGTTTGTTGCGATAGGATCGTGGCGGAATTGCGGTCGATCTGAGACTGGTTTGGCTGCGTTTAGAGACTGTGAAATTTTGGGTTTTAGTTGGACGTCCGATCCACTAAAGACCCAAAGGTGAGTGATTCTTCGCTCACGAATGACTAAATTATTCACATTTTATTAAATTAATTTATGAAGTAAGTTTGGTTGCATGGATGTGTTGATTGTTGATGTGTTGTTTGAAACTGACATGAAAGTGTGTGAATTTGAGGAATTTAAGTCGATAACTAGTTATTCTAGTTAATTAAACTCTAGTTAAAACCCGGACGCTTGTTAATCAGTGAAATGATTTAACACTTACTATTTGAATTAAATGGTTGTGATGAATGCCTTGGTTTGATTTGATCGATGAATTGATATTAGCACTGAAATGTTCTTTTTTTCAGTATATGTATGTTGTATGTTCATCATGACGATTAATCCCATTTACCCTTGATGTTGCGGGCATCGAATAAACCCGGGATTGATCGATTTAAAATGAATTAAGAATGCAGATTGAAATGATAAATATCTATGACCCTGATGTGGATTGAAACGATAGATCCATCCCTGAAATATCGAGAAATTAAATTAAAAGTCACTTGGCCATTGGATAGATAATTATATACAGACATTGGTTGGTTAAATGATTTTAAATATTTGGAAATTTTAGTTGATAGAATTTTCACTTAGAAGGATGTGTCGATGCTCGATAAATCCATTTCTTTAAAAATTCTTAACTCGGGATGTTCATTAAAAAGGGTTAAGGAAATTTTCCCAAACAAAGTGGAAATTCTTAAATTAGGATGTAGGTAAGATTTGGAATTTTTCAAATTTATGGGGTGGATTTGAATAAAATAGATTCTTGTTGAATTAAATTTTGAATAAGGAATCGAGTTATTCTGAGTTGTTAAACTCAGTTTTGAATATTGATTTGAATTCTTGAAATTAAAAGATTGGGTTGAATGGCGGTTAAAACAAGATATTGAATTATGTAACTCCATTGGGACTGGAGTATGGGTTCAAGTATTTGAAGTTCGGAAGAAAGGAGAAATTTTGATTAAAGAAAGTTCTATTTTATATATATTTAAAATGTTTGATTTCAAATAAGTTATTCTTTCCTTAAAATTTATTATTTAACTTTTACCTATAAACTATTTATTTTAGCTTAAATTTTTCTTATATTTTATTTTTTTAAGCTAATTAGTAAATTTATATATATATATTTATTTATAATGATCTAAATTATTTTGTTTTGTTTTAACCATTATTTCTATACATGTGTGTTTATATAAAGATTTTTTTTAAAAACATCTATTTCCAAGTATATTAAATAATCGTAAATTTCTTCTGAATGGAAAGTGCTGGAATTAAACCCTAGTTCAAGATGGAGTCGAGTTATAGTACTTGAATATGAATCGAGTCTTAAACCAATTTCTGATATGGAAATGTAAATTATATTCAACTTGAATATAAATGGATCTCCAAATGATTTAAATGAGCTGAATGAACATATACGTTCTAATTGAACATGAATGTATTTTGGACATAAATCGTTTGAAATAATTATAACCTTGGGATGAAATATATTCGATTTGAATATAAGTTGATTTTTGGAAATATTATATGGTTATAATATAATGACATGGAATATATATATTCTAGTTCAGGATATAATCAGTTTGGGATGATTTTTGATATGAAATTACATTCTATTTGAATATAAATGTGGTTCGAAACAAAAAATGATATTTTGATATGAAACGAACCTTTGTGAATGTAAAAGAACCAACCGATGTGAAAGATGTAAGCGTTGGTTGTTAAGGAGACCAGAGTCGACATAAGGCATACTCTCTGTCAGTGTCGATACCACTTTGACAACTGTGAACGTTACGACGTATCCAGAATGAGTATAATGACTTGGAGGCAATTATTGAATCGAAGAAGATGAACGATGACGAAATAGCCCTGACCTTTGGGTCAGAATTGAAATGACAAAAACACGAGCTATACCATGACTAATTGAGGTAGCACCTTTGACCGGACACACTTCTTCGATACTATTTCTAGGCCCATTTATGACTTTGGGAGTGTGATCCAAGGTGGGCGGTAGTGGCTGCTATGCGTTACCACCGGTCCGGGAGTGCAATTGGTAGAATCCTACCCTGGGCATTGCCTCGAGTGCCTTGTCATATTATCCTTATCAAGCCCCATACGATTTTGATTTGTATCGTACCTATGGAGTGCCCTCTGATGCCATCGTTTACGGTGGGTTTACGGTACTGTATAGAATACGGTATTATAAACGGTGTAAGGGTAAAAATGTAATCCCGCTTACGCTATTTTCAGTAATTATACTTTACTGAGTAGACACTACCATAATAGCATATTATACTATCTATGTATTAGCTTAACGGATCCTTGAGAGATGGAAAAAATCCCGTAACATCTCTTGAGTTACTGTACCTATGACACTGATGTTATCTCGTATTTTTATTTGACTAATATGAGAATAATTTAGTGCTGATCCGAGTGTTTGTTGTGTTTTCTTTTATGCAATACGCTCGGGTCAGCAAATGTTGTAGTTAGTGAAGATTTAAAATAGCTTGGAGGATGAAGACAAAGATTTGGTATACATCTACTATATATAAGAATTTCCACTGCATTTTATTTCCGCTGTGCTCTGCAGAGATCTATAGATGTAACTCTGATAATCGTTGTATGGTATAGACAAATGTATATAGTTCAACTATTTTAAACTGTTAGTTATTATTATATGTTGTCCTTCCGCTGTCAGAGCTCTGCTATTGTTTTCTTTTCTTTCTTCTTTTCTTCTTATCCCAATAAATGCCTATATTTGTGATTTGTTTGAGTCGACATGTGTGGTTTATTGTCGATTTGAATGGTCAAAAATGTGGGTCATTACATCTTCACACTCGTTTTAGGATACTACTGATCCCATCTCTAACGAGTCATTCTCATTGGATATTACTAATCCATTCTCTGATGAATTCTTTCGTTTGGTTCTAATGTGCCTTGTTCTCGGGCTCTGTAAACCAGAGCTCTGATACCAAATAAGACGACCCGAACTTCCCCATGAAGGAAAGCCCGGATTGCTTTGAGAACAGGACAAATTAGAACACAAATAGAAGAACATTTCATTGTTAGTTACAACAATTTACATCAGAGTACAAGAATATACAGAGTATGAATAAATATTACACATCATAAAATATCAGAGATTACAATACATTACTACAGCGGAAAAATAATACAATACACAACTGAAAAGAATATACGGATACAGAGCTTTCCGGATATCATTCCAGCTATAAAACAGGTTCCTGTGAATATAAATCTGCAAAACCAAAACTACTAGCTACCCATGTGAAAAATAGGGGCACCCAGAGTTTAGGTTAAAACAATAAACTCCAGGTCAGTCATGTGACTAGTGTGAGAACTAAAACAGTTATTAGCCTTTATTTTAAAGTTAGGTAAATCCAGGGACCATGCCGTATAACAGGGAGCAGGTTTCCTCCCTAGAATACCAGTGCATACAACGACAACGCAATGCTAAATAAAGAACAATGAAGCTATTATAAGACTCAGGTCCCATCACATAATGCAACGCAAGCCGGAGGATAGAGTTTATACCTTACAATAGCAAAAAATGCTTGGTACATGAAATTTCATATTTTATTATTACTATAAGTGTATAGTGTTAAAACAATTTCAATCATAAGTATCAATCATAGACGACATGAGTGCCGCATCCCACTATGTCTCCATACAAGGCTCTACAATCAAAACCGCAAAATGTCGTATTGGAAGTTGGATTTCCATCTATGAACCAAGGCAAAGGGATCGTCCTGTGCTAATTAGAGACGCTCTAGCCCGTGTCTCAGGAACAGCCGGAACTGCACCTTGGATCGTCAGGGCTGGTCCACTCGATGTGGATTAAAATGCCTGAACACTGCGTTTCCCCGCCCTATGGGGCGTCAATGAGCCAAATGACTCCATCGGTCCCAGATCAACCGATATAACCGAAGCGCCTCGGTATCCATCATCCACATAAGTAAAATGTCAGGGCGTGAAAAACGCTGGCACCATCCTAGTTAGAAGGAAATGCATGCCCTCCCTGATGTCCTCTCCTGTTTCTGGTTCACATCGAGGTGTGAGGCTCGCGAATTAACGCTACACAAAGCTACGCTATATTAAAGCCATGCTTTGATCATCAACCACAAGACTCTGCTTTTCAATAGAAGCCCTGATCATTTGCATCTCAGCATGCCACACAGGCAATTCACGCTATGCAACCAACGTATATCAATCACACAGAATGAAATCCAATGTCAGATATACATCCATTTACAAGTTCGTTCTGGGTATGAACGAAACCAGATGCACCTTACTCCTCCCCCATATATCCAATACAGGGGAGAGTCCCTCGCATATCCGTCGATTTCAAAGTACGTCTGGACGATCATCACTTATTATCTCGCCTTGGGTGTACATCCCAATCAAGACATCAGTAATCATCCAAACGATGTGAAGACCTCCGGTCTTCAACCAATGTCTTCATCCTCGACATATCGTCGAATCAGTTATTTAGAATGGGATAAACTCGGTCTTTCCGAATAACTCGCGTATATAATAAACAAGTGCTATAAAACACAACATACGCCTTATTCCGATCTGGAATATTCCTTTATTCAAATATTTTTATACTTTGGGAAAGGTTCCCATTAATTTTATCAAAGATAAATTCTTTAAATTTATTCTTTAATCTTCTTTTGGACATCATTTCAATCTAATTAAAGATGCATTAAAACACCACTTGGTTTTAATCTTCCCAAAAATCAATATTAGCGATTGTTTAACTTGGGAAATCATATCCTGTCTTTAACTGGGTTAAAGAACCAATGTCATTTAAAACACGGTTCACGATAAACCCAAAATCACATTCCATTCTATCAGTTTTTAACCGTAAATTTGCAAGTGAACAATTCCCTAAGTATTAACCCTGAAGGGCGAAACCAACATCAGATCAATACCCAGAAAACCGTTCAACTTAACTAACCTCCAGCTAGTTTCTGATTTCTTAACTCCGTTGGGTCTAAGAACAGTATTATTAAAGATACCATTCACGACAACCCAAAATCACATTCCATTCTATCAACTTTTAACCGTAAATTAGCAAGTGAACAATTCCCTAAGTATTAACCCCACAGGCCGAAACCAACATCAAATCAATACCCAGAAAACCATTCAACTTAACTAATCTCCAGTTAGTTTCTGATTTCTTAACTCCGTTGGGTCTAAGAACAGTATTATTAAAGATACCATTCACGACAACCCAAAATCACATTCCATTCTATCAACTTTTAACCGTAAATTAGCAAGTGAACAATTCCCTAAGTATTAACCCCAAAGGCTGAAACCAACATCAGATCAATACCCAGAAAACCATTCAACTTAACTAATCTCCAGCTAGTTTCTGATTTTCTTAACTCTGTTGGGTCTAAGAACAGTATTATTAAAAATGCCATTCACGACAACCCAAAATCGCATTCCATTCTATCAGCTTTTAATCGTAAATTAGCAAGTGAACAATTCCCTAAGTATTAACCCCGAAGGCTGAAACCAACATCAGATCAATACCCAGAAAACCATTCAACTTAACTAACCTCCAGCTTGTTTCTGATTTTCTTAACTTCGTTGGGTCTAAGAACAGTATTATCAAAGATACCATTCACGACAACCCAAAATCACATTCCATTAACAATGGAATCATCATGGAAAACAAATCGATATATATAATCGATATAAACTTCCATATCCAACCAATAATATAAATGGAATAACGACAAGGCCTTTTAAATTCCATATATATTAACCGTCTTCCTCTACAGAAGCTTACTTCGATTACTACCAAATCGAATTCCATTCAATTCCAATTTAATATGTTAAATTGGAAAACTTTACTTTGGAAAATCTCCTTTAAATCTTAACCAAAGATTTATAAATTCCAAATCACATTTCACTGTAAATCGGGTTAAAAAACGAATGTCGTTAAAAACACAGTTCACAACAAACCCAATTCACATTCCATTTTATTCCAATTATTAAATATAATTGGAAACTCTAATTATCTTAATTAAAGATTTATTCTCTTTACATGGGGTTCAATAACAGTGTTACTGAAGACACCGTTCACGACAAACCCAAAATCCCATTTGATATTAAATACAAGACTTTGAATAGAAAATATATCGGCTTATATTCAATATCAAATTCTGAACTCAACAAACATCATATTGGAATAACGATATATATATATATCTTCCAAATTCCTCCACAATGTCCGTATAATCATGGAAGCCAATATCGAAATATTCCGAGGATAATTTCGATTCAAAACCATTCCAATTCATATATTGGAAATTATGGTTATTTTTAAAACCATTCCAAATCCGATTTATTTATTTTAAAAATAATTGGATTATAATTCTAGTTCAAAACTAGTTCATTCCGAATCGTTTATTTTGTTTTTACACTAATTATTGATGTTTTCAATAATTTTATCAAGGCCCATACAGTCGATTTTCATAAACGGCCATCAAACTGCACTTACAGCGCCCTTTTCCAAATTTGATTTAGACATAATTCCAAATACAACCGTTAGATTTCTAGTTTCTTGTATTCGTTAGAAAGCCCTTTTTGATAAGAACCCAACGGTTCCGGTTTTAGGAGAATCCGACGGTCGGATCTCCCATAATGTCCGTTCGAAGTCAATGGTCGAAATTCACGAACTGCCGCAGCGCGGCGCGTTCTATTCAGGCCATTATATATATAATATATATATTACATATATTTCGTCGATTTCCATTTAAAACGTATTTTATAGATCGTTTTAAATTCGTTTTCAAAACGATTTCAACTTCATATTTAATTTCAAATCAAAATTGAATATTCCATATCATCGATATATAAATGGTAATATTTTCAAAACATTATATTTTGAAATCAATTCCTTTTTTGTATTCATTATAAAAATGAATAAAATCGATATAAATATCATTCATGTCAAAATGGTGTTAATCTAATCAACACGGCTATATATTTTTAAATATTTTCGTGTTTATCCCAAATCGGACATCAAAATCAAATTTTTATCTTTTACTGAATATTATTTTAAAATAGTCATTATTTTAAAATAATCGTTATTTTAAAATATTTATTCTTTCTGAATTGGAATTAGACACAGTCAATTACCATATAATGTGATTTATATGGATTTCTTACACACATGTGCACAACAACAATCAAACACAGTCAACCATCATCCAGAGTGCATTCTACACTGCATAAGCATCAAATACAAATATTTGACGCTTATAACAGTCTGTCAATCAATCGATCGACATACAGCTAATTATTGGGATTAGTGTATGTCATATATCATCCCAATACCCGTGTGGGGTTTCAATCAATCAAACATAGATTTTATTTGTGCAGTTGGGCGATGTGTAAAATTTATCGTCCCAATCAATATCAATCAAATGTGTGTACATAAATAAATTGTTCGATTTGTAAATGAATATTTATTTTATATACACGTTAAAAATTATATTTTTAACCATAAAATATTTTATTCCATTCCACATCACACAATCAGTTTTCACAACACAATCAAATAAACAAACAAGTCATCCATGGTCTGTGGACGACGGGTGTCGGGTGCTACTAAGCACCGTCTGCATCCTAGTATATATTTTAACTAGAAAATAAAATAAAAGTTAGAAGTTCTCACCTTTGGGTTCCACTCCGCCGTGCTTTGATTGTCAATCTATGTAGTATGACTATGTTAAAAATTATATTTTTAACCAATCAATAATTATTTCTTTATATGATTATTTTATAAATAACATACACAGGCTAAAAATTATATCTTTACCTTTCTAAAAATAATTTCATATTTTTATAACAATGCTACATAGATAAAAAAATCACATTTTCTATCGCTAGTGAATATATAAAAATCATATCTTTACTTCGCTACCTATACAAAAATCATATTTTTATTATCTCTATAATATAAAAATCATATTTTTATTATCTCTATAATATAAAAATCATATTTTTATTTCATATCTATATATGTAAAAATCAAATTCTCTTTATTTCGAATCTATATATGGAAAAAACGCATCTTTATTCACATAAAGAGATCACACTTTTATTTCAAAGAAAACGTTATAAAAATTCATATTTTTATATAAAAATCTTAGCTTTATATATATAAAAAAACCATATTTTAATTTATACGAATATATAAATATAAAAATAAAAACTTACGGTGTCATTGGGGTCTCACTAGTCGGAGGCGACGACAGTCGCTCAAGTGGCCGGAGTTAGGGTTTTTAGGGGGTTTGGGTGTGGGGCTGAAAAGGGGGATTTAGGGTTTGGATTTAATTAGAGGAGCAGAGAAGCGCACAAAAGAGGGGGTAGCGACGGTCAGGCGCGGCGGCGCGCTTTGAATCGGGGGGGGGGGGGGAGGGGAGGGGCTTTGACGCTGCTGTAGGGGGGTCTTGGCGTTAGCGCCTGGGGTGGGAGGGTCTTGGTCTAGGCGGCGGCGCCTTGGGTGGCGCGATAGGGTAGCAGCGGGGGTTCCCCCCGTCACTCCTTCCTTCTTCTTTTTTTAATTTTAATTTGTTCTGTGAAGAGAGAGAAGAGGGAAGGGTGGGTAGCACTGGAACCGTGTCCAGCACGGCTCCTCTACTAACCTAGGCCTTGGCTTGCGCCATACATAGTCATTCCATACCGGGGCCACATATAGACTTTAAAAATTCCCGAAAAATATTTTCCAACTTCGCATTGATGATACGGTTCTAACAAAACTAATTTCGTCAAATTTGGAGACCGTTTGAAAAATGGCCATTTTCTGGTCGATCCAAATTGACTAAAACTGTCAAAACACGTTTTCCTTCGCCACACTCACATATTAATCCCAAAAATTAGGAATTTTGGACTCTAGCAATAACTTGTCATCTCGGATCCAACAAAAGTGGTTTCATTGAAAACGGAGGTTGTTTGCAAAATTTCCATTTTTAAGGGCTATATTTTCCATAGCGACTATTCTGAATTTTCAACAGGACGTAACTTTTTATTCCCGCTATAAAATTTCAATTTTTCAGATTTATTGGAAAGATAATCTAAAATAGATTCTAATATTTTTGGTTTTTCTAAAATTCGGTTTATTTTGAATCCTGTACATTCATTTGAAATTTGAAATCGAATTTTCAAACTACCGCGCCATTTTCAATTCCTTTTATAATTTAAATATATATTTATATTCTAACGTCAATTCAAATGAATATATTCATTCCAATTCTGTTAAAAATAAATTTCTTGTCATTATTATTAAAAATAAATCATTTTAAATATTCGAAATTCACTAAAATTGCCAAAAAAAAAATGGTTCGGGTTTTCCGGGTTGTTACAACTTTCTAATAAAAAGTTGCTCTGTTTTTTTGCTTGTGCACTTGCATAAGTGATCTACCTGTGTATATGTATCTGCCATAAAGTATATGCTGAATTACACTGTTTTGCCATGATACACAAACTTGTTGTTCCTTGCTGTGTAAACATGAGTTATATCCACTTGTGTACATGAACACATTCATGCTTGCTATCCATATAGATGCATCATTTCTTATTTCTTGACAATTCTGATCCAAACTAATTGTTCATACATGAACACATCCATGTACTGGTCACCACTGATGCTTATTCATGATGGCTTTGAGATGTCTCACCTGAGCTTGAATAAATTGACCCATTTGAGCATGTTTTGAACTTGTATTTGCATGCTACACTTGATTCACCATAATCATTTTCACTGTCTTGAACATACTACTCCCATCCTGATTTGTGACTTCATGTTGACTTGAACTTGCTGCATATAGTTGTGCACCGCTTTTCTTTAATCTGATTTGGTCCATGAACTTGAGGCATGCATTGTTTTCTAACTTTACCGAATCTATAGTGCTTGATTATGTATATATGTAGTTTGACTTCCTTTGTATTTACACATGCTGACTCAACTTGAACTCCATGTGATATTTTGGTTGTGTATACTTTAGCTCCATTTCTATACATGTGTGGCTCGAACATGTATGTTGCTTGACTGTTGCATTGAGTCGAGTTGGTCCACGTGGCTGCTCCTCAGTTACACACTGGATTGGTGAGGCAGTGCACACATGTATATATTTGTGCACGTGTGTATATGCCGTCAATCAAACCAGTTTTCCTGTCCCTGTATTATATATTTACAAACTGACTGCCTTGTGGGATTTACAGTCACTGTGAATATCACAAGTTGCCTAGACATAGATGAATCAGATCAAATCATTAAAAATGATGAGAAACACACCAGAAATTTGAGACAAATAAAATTTTAAAATTAAAATTTATATTCGCATGTATTCAGTTTTATTTCTATAGCAGTGTACTCTGTGTGTGTTTCATTTGACAAGTAAGAAGATGATGACTGGGCTGACAGTGAAGATGCTGTGAAGACAGAAGATTGAGGACAAGAACAGTATGAAAATGTGTATATGAGTGAATGTTTGTATAACTGAGTGTGAGTGTTGTAGAGAGGAACTGTGCACTGAAATTGAATGTATTGAAATGTATATCAGTGGTGTATATACAAATAGTGGATTTGTAAATCTGTAATGTTTAAATATTGAAATAAAATATTCTATTCAAATAAAATACTGTGTGAATATTTAAATTTTTGTATAGTTGTATTTTATTAAAATAGAAATATTATATTCCTGTCTATTGTGTAGTATACCAGTACAGTTACAAACACATTTAATAATAAAATATATTTGGTTGTTATCATCAAACAAAATTCATATAATTGTGTATACAACAACGTTATATACAAAAATCTCCCCCTTTTGATGATGACAAACAAATATTAAGATTTTGAATCCAATAAATGTGTTTGAGAGTGAAGAACTGAACTCCCCCTATTTGAAAGCACCTCCTACAACAGAAACTCCCCCTATAACTGTGCATGAGTGAAAACAATGAAAATTGAATGGAATTTTCAATATTAAAATATTTATAAAATATTCACTCATAAATCGAAATCTCAACCCATTCTCTCCCTTTTGTTATCATCAAAAGGATACAAAATTCAAAATATAGATGAAAAGTGAATAAAAAAATAATTTCAGCTTAAGAGGAAGAACGATCATCATAAATCTCAATCGATCAAACAAAAATCATAATATTCTAAGAACTAGTGGCATATTTCACATTGTATAATGATGGATTTACGATGAATTTATAAAATGGAGAGAGAGTTCAAAACATGATTTCCAATTATTTTCAAGAGATTTTTTTAAAATTGAACCACAAAACAGTGATGGATTTGGACTATAATTATAATTTCAACTTAAGTGACAAAATCAAATAATCTCAAATCTCAATAGCTATCAATCAACAAATCATAATATTTCATAAGATATTAACACATTTCAAAAATTAAATAATGGATTGATTGTCTGGTTTTTATACACCAAGGAGAAATTCATATTAATTTCTATTTATAGCACATTATTTCCTTTTCTATTATTTTTATTTAAGAGCACACTGACCACGCATAACCAGAGCTTGGATTTTTAAATGACGTCAGTCGCAGGTTAAATTATAAGTTGTCTCATAACCATGCATGATCAGAACTTGGATTTTTAAATGAAGTTAGAGGCACACTTATGTATTAATTATATTTAATTTTTTTCAGCCTCAAAGGAAAAACTCCTCAGTATATAAAACCAATATGGATGATAGAAATGTGGTAGGTATAGAAATGGTTTGTGAAATAAATTTCTAAATTAATCATATTATGAAATATGCTCAACTATACTGGGATCATTGAAATTATTTAATTATCACTAATTCTAAATAATAACATAGTTCCATTTCTATCGCAAATATTTCCACTGTTTATTCAAAAAGATTTTAAAACATGTTAACTCTCCACATTAATATAAAATTAACATGGATGGCAGAATGATGATAGATAAAGGAGATGGTCGTGAAATAACTGCCAATTCAAAAATATTATAATAAATGTTCAACCATCATGAAAAAAATTAAATAAAATTTCCTCTTGTTGTGAAATATACTACAGTCACAATTCATCACAATTTCAAAATCTGATAATTTTTTTGATGAATTATAAATACAGTTCAATTTGGTTAGATTTCAATTTCTGAATGAATAATCAATAAATAATTTAAAAATTGAAAATCAATTACAAGAGAAAAATAAAGATCTATACAAGACATGGGGGCTAACCAATATATATATATATATATATATATATATGTACAGTAAAAAAAATCAGCACTTCTAAACTGATACCACTTGATGTCCCTATTAATGAGGATTTTAACATGATACTGCAGACAAACACGGGTATCTCAGACAGCATAAACCAATCACAAAGCCCAATCAGACACGACTAACATATCAAGCAAATTTATCAGAGCAGCAGATGATTCCAAAAAAAATATTTTTCAAAACAGTATCAGAGCAGCACAAAAAACAATATAACAGCAAACTTGTCCAGAAGATGGTCACAAAAATAAAAGATTCATGATCCAAGATTAAAATACAGTCCATTTGAAATCATTTAAGGGAATATGAAAAACTCAAAAATTAAATGAATCAATCACACCAGATTATAAATTTCAGATCCAAGACATGTGTGTGATTCAATAAATCAGTAATTTCAGATGATTTTAAACAAACAAATATTCAAACCAAATAATCATGAAATAATATTGAGAATTAAGACCAAGTTTTCGAAGAACTTTTTCGCAAGTATTTCTGACAAGTACAAGAGAAATTTTTAGATTATTTACATCAAGTTTGGAAGATAATACATGATTCAAAAATTAATAAATAATTTATTTGAAATCACTTGAATCAATGTCAAGTTTTGAGATATAGTGAATCAGTCACACAAAATTAATAATTTCGAATTTAAGTGGTGTGTGAGATTCAAAATATCAGGAATCTCAGTTGATTTCAAACAAACAAATTCCAAATAAAATGATCATGAATATAAGATGAATTCCAAGATGTAACCAATGTGATTCAAGACAATTCAAAAATATCCAAGCCAATCTGAAAATCAATGAAATTATCATAACTGAAAAATAGTAGAGTGTTGTAATGAGTATAATATTTCAAGCCTTTCTAAAATTAATTAGAAGAAACCCAAAACAACAGAGGTATGTGGAATTTCATTAAATATTCAGATCTTCAAAAAAATTAGAATTCAAAATTAACAGTGTTCAATATATGACACGAATACATCAACACTGTTAGGAATTCAGAAGTCAAAAAAATAAACTACAAAACAATTGCAGATATTTACAAGTTCAAATTCAAGATTTGGAAATGATTAAAACATTAGAGTTTTATTCAAATAAAGCGAATTTCTAGAAAAACATGAATTCTACAATTGGAAGTTAAGGAGGCTCAGAGAAGAAAAAATATAGCAGTGACAACACAAAAGCAAAAACAAAAAAATAGAAGGGGTAGAAGGAGAAATAAATAAAGGAAATAAAAACAGAGAATATTTACAAAATTGAGTCTAGAGATCATACCTGAATTACATTGTAAGAAAATGAATCTCTAACTCAACATACTTGGCTAAGGAACCGTGAATGATATAGAATTGTAGACAACTTGAAATCAAATCTCTTTTTAGCAAAGTAGTTCCTCAGCCTCCTCCGGTACCTAACAGTTTATAGAATCGAGTGGTCTAACAAAATTTGTACAACCACTCACAGTTTTATTTACATATTTTGGTACCTAGACTTGTTTACACAACAATCCATCTGAATTTACCTTTGTACCCTTAGGAACCCAAATCTGTTTGAATTTAGTGAAAATTGTTTTATTTCCTTTTGGGGTCCAGGATTGTTTAAATGGATCGTTATACAACAACTTCACATCTCGGTTGTGATTTAAAAATCTTTTGGAATTTTCGAAGAGACCTTTCTTGAAACAATTTAAAGGATATTTAAAATCACAAGAATTCAATTTTTCAAAACCATTTGTTTTTCCAAAACCAAGACCATTTTTATTGCTTGGAGAGCGTTGATTTTCAACAACATATTCAAAGATTTTTCTCCTGTTGAAAATCGTTTTAAACTCAATTCAAGATCGTTGATTTTGGATTTAAGATCAGAATTTTCTTTCGTAAGATTTGAACAATGATTAATGTTGATCTTTCTTCTTTCAGTATCATTCTGTTTCAAAATCAAATTATCGTTTTCAAGCAACTTGATTTTGGTCTTGGATTCAAGAATATCAGATTCAAACTGAATTTGCTTTTCAAATTGTTGTTTTTCAAAAATCTTGAAATTTTCAATTTCGTTTTCAAGCTCTTTCAAAGCAGATTCAGTTTCCAACAACTTTTCTTTTTCAAAAATTTCAAATTTGGAATTTTCATATGTCTTGAAATTATCTAATTCCTTTTGCAAAAAATTGTTTCTATGAGTTAGCTCATCCTCATTATTTTTCAAAATCAAAATTTGGTTTTCAAGCTGTTCAAAATTTTGATTAAGATGAGCAAGGTTATTTTCCAAATTCAAACAATTTTTGCATATAGAATTAGAAAATTTTCTACTTTCAAATTTCAATTCCAAATCATTATTTTTGCATCGCAACTCAGAATTTTCAGATTTCAAAGTTTTAATTTTCAGTTGGAGTTTATCAATAGATTTAGTTAAATCAACACACATATAAATTAAATCTTCATAAGAGAAATTTCCTGTCTCTTTGTCTGTTGAATCTCCATCATCTGATCCATTTGAATTTTCATCTGTTTCTCCTTTCAAGCATAGATCTAAATCTGAGGTGACATTCGGGGATTTTGAGTAGTTGTTGTCTGTTCCATATAACTCGTCGAGAGTTTTCCAAATATCCTGCGCAGTCAAACAGTGAGAGATAAGTTTAAGCTGATTATTACTGAGATAAGAATACATAATATGCATAACACGAGCATTGACAACTTTACTTTTCTTATCTAGCATATCTCCCATATTTAAAATAATATTCCAATATTCAGAATTAACAGATTTTAGGTAGAATTCAATTTTTGATTTCCAAATAAAAAAATCTGCCCCATTGAAAATAATTGGAATATCACTGTATTGACTCTCGTTATATTGACAACTAGGGATCACCATTTACTCTAAAGTTAATGAAATACCCACTCTTATACCAATTGGCGTCTCTATTTACGAGGAATTTTAACCACACCGGCAGCCACCAAAGATACCTTAAACACTAGTTTCACGCCCTACCTCTCGAGACGGACAACCACCCACGGGCATGTAGGGGCAAGAGTCAATACTTTGCCACATGATCATAGAGCGAGAACCCCCTATCATGTTGTTACCTTATACCAGCTCTAATACCACTTGTTGGATCTAGATTAACCCTAGAGGGGGGAGGGGGGTGAATAGGGTTTATTGAAAATTAAGCGAGATATTAAAAATATCAGATCACAGAATGCAACAGAAAATAAATGCAGAAAGGTAAATGACACAAGATATACCCAGCTTCGGTAAAATCCTGCCTACTACTGCATTTCTAAGGTTTCTACTAGGTAATAGAACAAATCCCGCTTACAAGACCATGTGAACTCGCGAACACCTCACTCCTACTCTAATCCTACGCTCAAAACCCTAGACTAATATAATCCCCTAGATCAGATTTCCCCGGATTACAAACCCTTAACCCATATCTCTAGTTTTTACAGACTCTAGTAAACTGCCAGTTAACACCCTAACTAGTTTCTTAGAATTATACGGACTCTGGTAACTGTTTGAATGGTTTATAGAACAATTTAAAACAACACAATAAATAAAACAAATAGACAATGAAAACCCTAGATTTAAAAATAAAAACAATCTCCAATTAAACCACTTCAATTTGGGCGGCCATTTGTATCTTGGTTCCACCCTTGTTTCTTTTATCCGATCACTTCCTCTTTGATAAAAAAAGTGGCGGCGGTTCTGAAAAATTTCTAGGATTTTTCTATGAATTCCCAAATTGACCGTGATTGGTTGAATTGTTGAAAAGAATAAATCTCGTATGAACTTCGAGTAGTGTTGACCTCTGATGCTTCGATTTGGGATGTCTCTCTTTGGCTCTTAATCGAAAACTAAAGTGAGTTCTTCTGAATTGATTATTTGATTTTGTTCTTGAATGTTTTAGCTTGTGTTTTCGATCCACTTGCCTATGATGTAAACGATGTTACTTATAGGATTTTAAATCCCATAAATTGATCTCTGATTTCTAATATGACTTGGTTTGAATGCTTACGAAAATGTTGCCTTCGATTGAGTTTCTTGCGTAAAAAAATTGCCTTTTGTTGCTTTGATTAAAATGAGTTCAGACATGAATTTTGCCCCTCTCTGAATCTGGTTGATTTGCAGATTTCCTGACTTGAAATGATGCCGTGAATGTGATGTTAATTTGTTGCCATGATTGAATCAAAAATGGATTTATTACTGGAAAACATAGAATGATTTTATTTTGATTATCTGGTCCCTGAAAACAATCCCTTGCGTGAGTGATTCTTTGATCTTGCCAAACATAAAAATGAGAATTTTCTGGAAACAATCTAATAGAAATTGTGGGTCTTTGATTGATTTCCTGGCTTTAGAAACCGGCATGAGCATTTCAGGAAATATTTTAAAACCTTGCCAAATATTGTTCATGTGATTTTCTGGAACAACAATTTGTCATCACGAGTTGTAAACCTGCCTGTTCTGTCATTCTTGTAATTTGCCGAAAACTACTTTTCCCTTTTTGCTCGAATTTTCTTTGATGAAAAAAAGAAACAATTTGAAAGTTTTAACACAGATTTTGTGCGTGCCAAAAACTGACTGAATTGTCATTGAAATTTCGACTTTATGGTCAGTCTTGAGTTTATCCCATTTTCACTAGCATGCAATATTCTGGAATTTATTAAACAACTTTGTTTTGTGTGCATGCTATTGCACCATTGCTTGAACTTGAACATGTTGAACCAGTAATTGCGTATGCATACTAAATTAAAATCTCATGCCTTGTCACCATGTAGTTGTACATACACTTTGAACTTGCCATGCATATATCTGTATTTGAAACCTTGCATTACTGAACTGATCCATCTCCATTGTACATCCATGGCCATGCATTTTGCTGAGTTGCTTCCATTATGATTTCTTGAGCATGTATATAATTCATTTGAGCTTGCCAATAAAAAGTTGCTATGTTTTTCTTGCTTGTGCACTTGCACAAGTGATCTACCTGTTTATATGTATCTGCCATAAAATATATGCTGAATTACACTGTTTTGCCATGATACACAAACTTGTTGTTCCTTGCTGTGTAAACATGAGTTGTATCCACCTGTGTACATGAACACATTCATGCTTGCTGTCCATATAGCTGCATCATTTCTTCTTTCTTGACAATTCTGATCCATACTTGTTGTTCATACATGAACACATCCATGTACTGGTCACTACTGATGCTTATTCATGATGGATTCGAGATGTTTCACCTGAGCTTGAATAAATTGACCCATTTGAGCATGTTTTGAACTTGTATTTGCATGTACACTTGATTCACCATAATCATGTTGCACTGTCTTGAACATGCTACTCCCATGTTGATTTGTGACTTCATGTTTACTTGAACTTGCTGCATATAGTTGTGCACCACTTTGCTTTAATCTGATTTGGTCCATGAACTTGAGGCATGCATTATTTTCTATCTTTACCAAACCTATAGTGCTTGATTATGTATATATGCAGTTTGACTTCCTTTGTATTTACACATGCTGACTCGACTTGAATTCCATGTGATATTTTGGTTGTGTATACTTGAGCTCCATTTTTATACATGTGTGGCTCGACCATGTATGTTGCTTGAGTGTTGCATTGAGTCGATTAGGTCCACGTGACTGCTCCTCAGTTGCACATTGGATTGGCGAGGCAGTGCACACATGTATATATTTGTGCATGTGTGTATATGCAGTCCATCAAACCAGTTTTCTTGTCCATGTATTATATATTTACAAACTGACTGCCTTGTGGTATTTACAGTGTATCACTGTGAATATCACAAGTTGTTTAGACACAGATGAATCAGATTAAGTTATGAAAAATAATGAGAAACACACCAGAAATCTGAGACAAATAAAATTTTAAAATTTATATTTATATTTGCATGTATTCAGTTTTATTTCTATTGCAGTGTACTGTGTGTGTGTTTCATGTGACGGGTAAGCAGATGATGACTGGACTGACTGTGAAGATGGTGTGAAGACAGAAGATTGAGGACAAGAACAATATGAAAATGTGTATATAAGTGAATGTCTATATAACTGGGTGTGAGTGTTGTAGAGAGGAACTGTGTACTGAAATTGAATGTATTGAAATGTATATCGGTGATGTATATACAAATAGTGGAGTTGTAAATATGTACTGTTTAAATATTGAAATAAAATATTCTATTCAAATAAAATGCTGTGTGAATATTTAAATTTTTGTACAGTTGAATTTTATTTAAATAGAAATATTATATTCCTATCTGTTGTGTAGTATATCAGTTTAGTTACAAACACATTTAATAATAAAATATATTTGGTTGTTATCATCAAACAAAAATCATATAATTGTATATATAACAATATTATATACAACAGTTCCGAACAGTCTTCTACCACAAGTGTAATCTGACTTCGTGTCTAAGCACAGTTATAGTTTCTGATTACTGTAAATCTTGGCATATTCTTTAACAATTATTCCTATTTCATTATAGGTTTTCATACCCCTTTCCCAAGTCATATTCATCATGTACCATATGCCCCAAATTAAGATCTTTCCTCACAGTTTGGTTTATGCCCCCAAATCCATATTCATATTTTTGATTCAATTTATGCCCCAAATTTCCCAATATAAGTTATACCCCAATTTTAACATTTCCCCTTGTTCCCAATTTCAGGCGTTAGCATATTTCAGCGGTATGCCTAGGCTCGAAGGTAGCCTGGCTATAAAATAAAAAGGGAAAAGAAGAAGGGAAGAGAACAGAAATAAGCATAATAACAAGATAGACATACGAAAGCAGAAATAGGCATAGCAAGTGAATAGCATTTAGTGATAAAATTGCGCATAATGACAAGACAGGCATATAAGAACAGATCTGGTGAACATGTGATAATATTACTGATTAGGCATAGTTTTAGATCCAAATTCTTATATATGTCAAGATTAAATTTTAGGTGTTTATATCTAAAAGCAGCATAAACTCATAGAGAATGGATCTAAGAAAACCGAGAAAAGCGTGTTGATGTTGAATCAACGATCTTTAAATATGTATGAATCGTCGTTGCTGAAGAAAAGGCCAATTTAATCTGAGTTGGAGCAGCATCTCATTGTCGCCATTGATTTAGATGAATAAAACAATGGGTATAAGGTGCTTTATATAACCATCAGTCGACGAACAAAGCCAGAAAAGCATCCAGGTGCGCCCAAGGGGTTGACCCATGGGTAGGCACCCTGAGGGCACAGGGTGACCCCTAACGGGCCGATTTCCCGCGTCCTCCCGCCTCGTTTGATTTTCAAATTTAATTTAATTTCCGGATTAATTTGTTTATATATATTTCTCTTATGCGTATACAAACTTCTAACCTTAATACCTTCTTCATACGGTGTCCGTTTTACGCAAACCAGGTGTCTATTTTGACCAGAATTCCGAGACGAACGCAATGGCGCAGTCTATTTCACTTAATTCCAAATATTTATTTAAGTATTCCTTAATTTATTGTTAACAGTGTGTTTTAAAATACGGGGTGTTACATGTCATGGTATGGTGCCCAGACATTTACTTATATGGATATTGGATATTATTTGATGGATAGCGAGGTACCTCAGATTTGATATCAGGACCGACTAAAAGGTCCTAGATGGTTGACGTAATTGACCATTTTAGAGGTTCGATAGAACCGGCTAACGTATAGTTTATGGTATAACCAATCAGCGACGGTGGACCGACCCTGAAGATCTAAGAGCTCACCAGAGTCTGAGTCCTGAGTCATTTGCTAGAGTGTCTCGAAATCGATGTGGAAGATCCCTTGCCTCTGTTCATAGATGGAAATCTAATTTCCAATACGTGACTTTTCGGTTTTAGTTGTAAACCTATGTATGGCGACTTAATATATGGTACCTATGCCGCCTGTGATTGATACATTTATATTTGAAGTTGTTTTGACACTATGCACTTATATCAATATCAAAATGATTTGTTTTAAAGCGTATCAAGCATGTTTTGCTATTATAAGGGAAAACTCTATCCTCCGGCTTGCGTTGCATTGTGTGATGGGACCTGAGTCTTATAATAGCTTCATTTTTCAAAAGCATTACGTTGTTTACAAATTGTTTTATTTCAAAGTATTCATGGGAGTAAACCCATTCCGTGACATATGGTGTGGTCCCGTGGAGTATCCTATTTTAAACTAAAATGTTTAATAACTGTTTTAATTCTCGCACCAGTCCCATGACTAACTCGGAGTTTATTGTTTCTACCTAAACTCTGATTGCCCATATTTTCCATACGGGCAGCTAATAGTTTTAGTCTTCGTAGATATTTCTTTTCACGGGATCCTGGATTGCAACTGGAGATATATTCGGAAAGCTTTTATATCCGTGTATTTCATTCGGTTTGTGGTAGTTGATGTTTTCCACTGCACATTACATTTATGTGTGTGTGTGTGTATATATATATATATATATATATATTTCTGCTATTTTGTAATTTAAATCCCTGATATTTTATGCTATGTATTATTTGTTTGAACTCTGAAATCTTGTATTCTGGTATAAATTGTTATAATAGTAATGAAATGTTCTCATATTTGTGTTCTGGTGAGTCATGTTCTAAAAGCAGTCCACCTTCTTGTTCGATTTAGTCCGGTCGGGAAGTACAAGTCGCTACAGACTCTTCAGGGAGGCAGCAGCCAAATGGTATCGTCAATATAGGGAGAATACCATCTATTCATGGAAACAGTTTGTCTATGAGTTTTCTGCGCAATTTTGCATCTGTAAAGACCCGACAGTAGATTACACGGTTATTGCCAATATCAAGCAAAGGCAAGAAGAGTCCCTAGGAGATTACTTAAAAATATTCAATATTGGACGCCTTATAGGCAAAAGATATGTATGATCACGACAAGATGATTGTTGTTCACTCAGGGTTAATCGAGAACACCCCCTTTGGAAAGAGCTATATATTCATGGGTGTAAAGATCTACAAGACTTCCACTACCAAGCTGACAAGTTCATCCATATGGATGAATTATACTTTAAAAAGAAGAAGTCCGGGCCTCGAGAGGAAGGAGGAAAGCCGGGCTTCGGTCGAAAGCCTCAAGGTGGAAGATTTGGTCTGGATCGAAATTAGAAAAGTCCAATATAGGGGGACTCCAATTCCAACTCAGAAGCACTAAGCAAACTCATCTCCTTTTTCTATGATATGGCCAAAGAAAGGGTCAATAACTTTCCCGTATCATATAAAGTCAAGACTTACCCCGAGCCCCATAGCGGAGGAAAATATTGTGAATATCACAAAACAAATGGGCACAAAACTGATGAATGCAAGGTTTTGGAAGGAATCATTCAAAAGCTTATGTGTGAAGGACATCTGAAGGAGTTTATTCTGAATAAGTTACCATCTTTCTAACATGCAAGTGGACAACCAAGGGCTTCAGCTAATGTTGTGGAAGCTCCAATTAAAGAAGGTCATTCAAATCTGGGCCCTCCAATAAACCGAATCAATGTTATTCATGGCAGACCACATCCCGCTGGAAACTGCCCAACAGCCCAAAACCGATATCTAAGGGAAGCCCGCAAGGGAATATTCTCCATCCAGGAGGAGCCATCATTGAATAATGCCCGATTCAACCTCAAGATGCACAATTTGGTAATATCTCCCGAAAAGATGAAGTAAGGGGTCTGTCATCCACACAATGACCCCTCATCATAACAGCACAGATTGGGCTTTCTGTTGTGGCCAAAATTCTTGTTGATACAGGGAGCGCAGTCAACGTCATCTTTAAACACTCATTTTATCAAATGGGGATCTCTGAAGAAAAGCTAGAACCAAGCAACGAGCTTATCTTTGGATTCAACAATGAAGGATCTACTCTAGTGGGGCAGATCAAGCTTCTGGTTCAAGTGGGATTGTCTCCTATTCACAGGACCTTCGAGACTCTATTTGTTGTTATTGACCAGCCTTCCTACTATAATACCTTCTTTGGTCGACCTGCTCTGGAGGAAATGGATGTTTTTGTCTCTTCCAAATACCTTATGATGAAGTTCTTGACAAAACAAGGATGGGGTACCATCAAAGGAGAACAATTCAGTTCTCGCTAGTTGTATTTCGCAACAGTTGACAAATACAAAAGGGAGTGTTCCTCTTACTTTGATTCCTCTACTATTTTTCAACCTTTGGATGATGGATTCTTACATCCAACATTCGAAGCTAAAATGAAAGTTAATAAAGCTGACAAACGTATGAATGGTAGGTACACTTCTTTGAGAAGGAAAAGAAAGAGAATCGATGAAATAAATTTGGCAGAGGAAGAGGAAATTGTGGTAGATTTAAACTTCCGAGGGAATATTGAAAGAATCAAACTAATAGAGGATTTGGAGGAAATAAGCCTTAACCCGGAGGATAAGACCAAAACTATCAAATTAGGGAAAAGGTTAGCAAAACCCTTAAGAGGTGACCTAGTTCGGTTCCTACATCTCAACAAGGATGTTTTTTCCTGGACTCATTCAGACATGGTCGGAATAAACCCCTCTGTTATGAGCCTTACTTTGAATATCAACCCTTCTGTAGTCCCTGTACGGCAAAAGAAGAGGCAACACAACAGAGACTAGTCGAAGGCTTTAAAAGAGGAAGTTAAAAAGTTAGAAATAAACGCGTTCATCCGGGAAGTCTTCTATCCCAAATGGATAGCTAACCCAATATTGGTGAAGAAGTCCAACGGAAAGTGGAGAACGTGTGTTGACTACAGGGATTTAAACAAATCTTTCCTAAAGGATTGTTATCCCCTTTCGCGAATAGACCAGTTGGTTGATGCAACAAGCGGACATAGGTTGTTATCCTTTATGGATTCCTACTTTGGATACAACCAAATTCCCATGCACAAACCTGATGAAGAACATACAAGTTTCATTACTGATTAAGGAACGTTTTATTACGAAGTAATGCCCTTTAGGTTGAAGAAAGCAGGAGCAGCATACCAGAGGTTGCTTAACAGAACGTTCCAGGATCAAATAGGGGCGAAACATAGAGGTATGTATGGATGACATGCTAATAAAATCGGCTAAAGCAGAAAGCCATATGAAAAACCTAAAGGAAATGTTCAATATCTTGAGAGATTACCAAATGAAATTAAACCCACAAAATGTTCTTTTTGGGTTCAGGCTTCGTATAGGAATTCGACATCTTCAATATCCAATACTTGGTCTTTATAGATCAATTCAAGATACTTGGCTCCTCCGATGGAGTTGGCCACCTCTATCGGATTACTAGAGATAAATAAGGGAAGGTTCAAAAGATTAACTAGCTTCTTAGAAATAAAAGTTTGTGTCTCTCCCGAGTCAAACAAGGTGTATATGGAAATTCCTAAAATGTAAGTTATAACTTCAAGTGCAGGTTGGCCTTGTTCTTTTGGGGGTCGGCTCTGTATCGGTGTTGCCTCCAGTGCATAATTCTGGCTACTCTGAATAACCTTAGGCTTTGGGCAGTCTTTAGACATGTGTCCTTCCTCGCGGTAGTTGTAGCATCTTCCTTTAAACTCTTTCTTTGCCATAGCAGTCCTTCAATCCTTGGCCTCACAGCCATTGGGTTGCACCTCATATATGTCTTAGCTTCCTTCTTAAACTTCCCCCTTTCTTCTTATTCTTCCACCACTCCTTCTTATTCTTACTAGGACCAGAACTTCCTTCCCCCTTCTCACCATACTTCTTAGATCCTTCAGCTATACACAAAATGGTCATCTCCACTAATGTTTCAAAGGTTCCTCCGAATGTTACTTGCGCTAACAAAGTGTCCTTCAATAGGGAGTTCAACCCGTTAATAAGCCTTAAGGCTTTACTCATTGGGGGTATCCACCAAACCCCTACCAAACTCACTGAACTCGATGAATTCAGCCACATACTCTTGTAGACTCAAACTTCCTTGTTTAAGATGGATAAACTTCTCCAATTGGATCGTCATCTCAGCTTTTGGTAGAAACTTTGCTTCAAAGAGGGTCTTGAATTCAGCCTATGTAAATACTCGGCCCTCGTTTTCTCTAAGTACTTGATTCCACCATTCAAGGGCTTCTCCTTTAAGTGTCAGCTTGCAATTCTCTTTTTAACTTCATTTGACAATCCAATGGCTTCAAAAATCCTTTCATAATCCATTATCTAGGCTTGAGCACTAACAAAACCTTCCGTTACTAAGAATGTTTTTCACCAAGGTTTGCGAAGCTTTTACATAATCGAGCAAAATCAAAGGCTACCTTAGTGGCAGGAGCTGTAGGCAACGCTGGGGCAAGATTAACAATAGGGACTTGCTCCACTATATGGAGATACTATTGGAAACATTTTGGCAAATACCAAGGTCTTGCCTGGTTTCCCAGTTCGGAAGAATTATCAACCATTCTACAATCTAAAAAAGAAAATAAACAATCCTTCAACGGATACTCCTGAGATAGTATTTAAGTTGAAAAGGGAAGAAAACGATAAAGTTGTGTAGTATAGTTGTGTATGCTTACTGGGGTAAATATATATGTATATACATAGTTCGGAAACCTTTTTCAAAATACAAATACGTCTCTCGTACGTATATTTTTCCTATAATCGGGTAACCTATGCTCTGATACCAAATGTAACAACCCGCCCGCAGTGGGCCTAAATTTCGATCCAGGAAAGGACCATCGAAAATTAGAGCCACTCTAAACGGATCGCTGGTTTCTATAAGGAATTACGTTTGCATAGAATAACAGATAAATATAGCATTATGGAACCTCACACAACGGAACAAAAAATTATAATACCAAAATAAGATGCACCTCAAATAACAATTGTCGAGTACAATTATTTAAAATGGTACATCTTTATTGTTCATAATCAAGAGTTTCCATAAGCAAAACAACAATGATAACTAATAACAGCATAATATATCCATCAACATCTTCTGTTGGATCTCGCTATATGGCGTTTTGATTATGACAACTATACATGTACATATATATTATTATCGACTAACTTTATTTTTTAGGAAGAAACTCAACAATAGATTTAAAAGCTATAATTGAAGATTAATTATGTTTAGAGTCTGTTAGTATTAGTATTAATTGTTAAAATCTTCCTTGATGAAACACACACGTGCACGTTTTAATATATATATATATACATATATATATAAATATATGATTTTATATATGACATGCACAAGGCGTAGGTCTGTTACAGAAAACAGACGTCTGAATTATTTAATTCAGACGTCTGTCTACTGAAGCAAAGAATAAATTTCCCATAATATTCAGACGTCTGAGTCAAAAATTTTAGATGTCTGAATAACCTCCAAAATGGCATGTTTCCTTGCTGTTTGAATTTTATTCAAAAACATACATCTGAATTTTTTAATTCAGACATTTGAATTAAAAAATTCAGACATCTGAATCTGCTTCGAAATTGCCTATTTTCTTGCTGTTTTGTTTTTAGATCAAAACAGACATCTGAAATTTTCATTCAGACATCTGAATACGAAGAGATGCAACTTTAAATGAAGAGTCACAACTTTCTAATCCATATCTTTTTATCGAATCTCTTCGTGATAAGTTATATCCTTTTGTATATTATAAGTAGAGACTTTATTAAGTGTTCAGATCACCGAATCTTACTACAATTCTTTCTATCTTTTCTAAAAGATCTCTGAGCACTTCATCTTCATACTCTAAAGATTTTAATCTTTTAAACCTTCTATATTCCTTCACGAATTACACTACTATCATCAAGGAAAGGTTATAGGAAGGGTGTACTTCAGCTTGACATATCTGTGTTAACAAGAACACAAGTAGTCAACAAGTTTTCTGTATTGTGGAAGTCCTCTTCAGCAGTTGAGGCAAGAAATCCCGTTCGGCTGTTCGGGTAGTTGTAAACCTATTCCTCCGGCTGAAGTGAGGGTTGTTGTGTTAGTGAAATTCCAGAAGTGAGTCTGGGACTGGACATAGGACAGTGGTCTGAACCAGTATAAAATCGACCGTGTGATTTTACTTACACCTACTACTTTACCATGCTATATTTATACTCCATACGGCACGATCCTACCGCTGTTTAGTCTCTTTCAATTGCTATCAGAGCAAGGGATTCTAGAGATCGTAACAACATCCTGGAATATATGGCAATAAAGAAATCTAGTCAAGGAATTAGAAAGAAGAAGAGCAACAAAGTAGAATCAAAAGAACAATGTCTCATGGCTAAAGTCAGATCACAATCGGTATGTATAGATTCATTATATAAAGATCTTTTGTTAGACCATGAAAAATTGTTAAAAGATTTTAAAAGTTTGGGTAAACGTAATGCAATTATTTTAGCCAAATCTAAAGATTGTGAGCAAGAAAATTCAAAATTAAAAGAGGAAAATAATTTTTTAGTAAAACAAGCCAATTGTTTCGAAAATACTTTAGAAGAGATTGCTTTTCAAAAAGATTTCCTTCAAAAAGAAAATGAGCGATTAGAAGATAAAAACAATGTTCTTTTAAAGAAAATTGATCTTTTACAAAATAAAAATGCATCAATAGAAGATTCTTTAAATAATTCTAGTTCTTTAATTTTGTCTCTTGAAAAAGATAATGAAGCTTTAATTGGAAAGAATTTAAAATTATCTAAAGAATGTGAGTTTTTAAAAGTTAATAATAATATTTTGCAAAAAGAAATTTGTGACTCAAAAGAAAATTTTGAAAATTTACAATCATCTTTTAATTTAGAATCTCAAATTTATCATCTTGAAAATAAGAATAGTACTTTGAAAAAGAAGAATTCTGAATTAAATAAGGAAATGATAATTTAAAAAGTAGTAAAATTTCTTTTAAAAGTGTTAATCGTGACTTTGGAATTAAATTTGAAAAATTTACAAATAAGTTCACAAAATTCAATAAAGGTAAAAATGTTTTAAATGTGATTTTATCTAGTTCTAGAACTTTACACGACAAAAGTGGTAGGATATAATAAAACTAATCAGAGAAACAGTACTAGATATGCTTTTATGTACAATAAAAATAATTCTGTTATTACTAAAGCACGAATAAATCCAAGATTCAATCCTTATCGAAATTCGAATACTCCTATGACTAGAGATATTTATAACAAATCTAGAAGCACCAAAGAAAATATCAATATAATTTATTTAAGTATTTGGGTTCCTGTAAATTGGAAAAACAGATAAAGATATATAGATGATTTTGATTCAGTAGTTAATAATGAAAATTTTAATTTTAAAGGTTCCATTACACCCTCTTGGGTATGGTTACCTTCCATTTAACCGTTGAACCCTGACAAAGGAAGTGGGTACCAAAGTATTTATCATATTTTTTGCAGGTGCACCACAACAATAAGGTTATTCCAATATCTCTGAAATTTTTGGAAATAGAGCTCAAAATGAAAGAATAAATCGAAAAAATGGTAATCTTATATATTTATATTGATATGCAATTACTCTTTTACACATCATATTTCATATTAATGGTCAATTATATATACTATATCATTTCTACATATTTTTATACAGTTTCTTATGGAAATACTTCATATATCACAAGCTCATAAGTAAATAAAGCTTACAATTTCTCTTTTGACTTATATATGAATACATCTCTAAATGATTGTGTAAATATGCTTTCGTATGATCAAATTGTAGCTTGTGACATGAAATACATATTGAACTAGAATATAAACTTACAAGTTATATATAAACATGAATATCATATGCATAACTCAGAAAAACCATATATTCAGCCGACTAAATCCCAGATTCAGTTGTCTGAATATTCATAGGATCAAAATTTTATCCCATAATTCAGTCGTTTGAATGAGCTTAAAATGTATATCATATGTCTGTTTGTTTGTGCTTATTACGTATACGTATTGTTTGTGTGTTTGTGCATATTCATGTGAATTGTTTACGTAAGTATCACCTTTTTGTCAATGAAAAACGGGGAGAAATATATGATAATATATGCATATTGAAAGGGGGAGTTACATATATAGTTGTCATTATCAAAAAGGGGGAGAATGTTGGATCTCGCTATATGGCGTTTTGATTATGACAACTATACATGTACATAAATATTATTATCGACTAACTTTGTTTTGCAGCAAGATACTCAACAACAGATTCAATAGCTATAATTGAAGATTAAATATGTTTAGAGTCTATTAGTATTAGTATTAATTGTTAAAAACTTCCTTGATGAAACACACACATGCACGTTTTAATATATATATGATTTTATATATGACATGCACAAGGCATAGGTCTGTTACAGAAAACAGACGTATGAATTATTTAATTCAGATGTTTGTCTACTGAAGCAAAGAATAAACTTCCCATAATATCCAGACGTCTGAGTCAAAAATTTCAGATGTCTGAATAACCTCCAAAATGGCCTATTTCCTTGCTGTTTAATTTTATTCAAAAACAGAAATCTGAATTTTTTAATTTAGACATCTAAATTAAAAAATTCAGACATCTGAATCTGCTTCGAAATTGCCTATTTTCTTGCTGTTTTGTTTTTAAATCAAAACAGACATTTGAAATTTTCATTCAGACATCTGAATACGAAGAGATGCAACTTTAAATGAAGAGTCACAACTTTCTAATCCATATCTTTTTATCGAATCTCTTCGTGATAAGTTATATCCTTTTGTATATTATAAATAGAGACTTTATTAAGTGATCAAATCACCGAATCTTACTACAATTCTTTCTACCTTTTCTAAAAGATCTCTAAACACTTCATCTTCATACTCTAAAGATTTTAATCTTTTGAACCTTCTATATTCCTTCACGAATTACACTACTATCATCAAGGAAATGTTATAGGAAGGGTGTACTTCAACTTGACATATCTGTGTTAACAAGAACACAAGTACCCAACAAGTTTTCTGTATTATGGAAGTCCTCTTCAGCAGTTGAGGCAAAGAATCCCGTTCGGCTGTTCGGGTAGTTGTAAACCTATTCCTCCGGGTGAAGTGAGGGTTGTTGTGTTAGTGAAATTCCAGAAGTGAGTCTGGGACTGGACATAGGACAGTGGTCTGAACCAGTATAAAATCGACCGTGTGATTTTACTTACACCTACTACTTTACCATTCTATAGTTATACTCCATACTACATGATCCTACCGTTGTTTAGTCTCTTTCATCTTCAAGCTACACCATTACTTCATCCATTGAATCACTACCCCACCTACTGACCTGTTGGATATGTTAAAGAGAGGGGTTAGAAAATAAAGTCCTGTATGACTAAAAGTAACATTTTCTTAAAGACCATATCCTTGATTGGCAGGTTATACGTGTCAAGGTATGTCTACGAAACACACAAGAAAACACGTACACAAAGAAGTATATAACCAATGAGATGGATATCCGAATCAATCACTTAAACCTTCTTTAGTACATTTAGGGTGGAGACCCAATGAGGTGGACATTCTCGGTCACTTAAAGCCCATTCTATCTTATTTATTAAAGGTGGATTATCGTGATATCTTATGACCCTAATGCGGACCCTAGCCACTTAAGTCCCCGTCCTAATACATCAACATTTTTAAGTATATATTGTCATAAGTAATATGAGAAGTAGTATCTCGCCGCTTAGTGCCAGTTTAGGGTAGGCCCGCATGTAGCCATTTAAGACCCCTCCAGCGGACGCCTCATGTTACTACTTAACTAATATTACGGTAGAACACCTATGCCGCTTAAAACTTCCCTTAGACAGTTGGTGAATTAAATAGCATGCTACGTCCAACGTATACCAGCTCTGTCTCTAGGTTGGCTCTCACAAAGCTCCTAGAGTAAGTGGACATTCCCGTAAACTACCCTACTCAGTTATTGCCACATCTAAACCACTTTCAGAGAAGGAGGTCTGGTATACTTACTTAGAATTTAATAAGGAATGTGCCAAGACTTCAGTCCACATCCAAGGAATAAACATTCAGAATAGTTCTAGTCCTAACCACTTAAGACCCAAACTAGATAAGAAGAGAGTCGGCCACTTAAGACCTTCTCAAGGCGTAGTATACCTTCCTATTTACACACATAATAGGTATATTTATACATTAGACCTCTCACATTAGACCGTTTACCTGTAAATGTTGGATATGTCAGGCGGTTTCAAGCAGGCTTCTACTACAAGTGGGCTTAACCTCGTGTCATAGTGTATCAGTTTAAATGGCATATGACACCCAGACCTCTCACACTAGACAGACTGACTTGTGGTCGCTGGATATTCAGGTCATTTTCAGGCAGACTTGTACAACAAATGACGACTAATCCCGTGCTTGTGTGTCATCTATACTATACTATTAAAGATGAGTTGCTTTTTGATGGCTATCGTACCCTCTTCAATTTCTGTCAGCCTACCTGTAATGTTTACCGAACCATCTCTGCTTTTCCCGAGTACCATTATCGTCCGCATTTTTACTATTCGCGTTCTCATCCACCATTTTGCTCCCCCTTCTGAGCCATTCCCCTTCATCTTCCCTTGCCCCTCTTTTGCCATGGAAGCATCTCAGATTGTTTAATCGCACAGCCTACTCATCGCGATAACCTCGGCTTGTCCAATTTCTCTTGTTGTTCTTCCTCTCTCTATTACTTTATTGTCCACTGTAACCAAATCGTCCATTAGTCTATCAAATCGCCTTCCACTTCATTTGTTACTTCTTCTTCCTAAAAGTTCACCGAACTCTACTTTGCAAGCATCACTAATCGCCTCTCATCGTGGAGTCCACATGAAACTTAAGTCATAGTGTAATAGGTAAAACAATGTTTGTTACTTATAGCTATTTGGTTTAAATTTGGGCTTCTAAACATTATCGATGACCTTTTCTTTTGTTCTGAGTGTTCTCTTAGGGTAGAAAATGCTTTTACTTGTGTATTGATTGGAAAAATGTCTATGTTGTTTTGCTAGAAGCCTATGATAACTGAATCATTAAGCCTATCTATAATTTGAACGCCTAGCGAGAATGTACTGTTATAGTGAAGCAAGTATAACAGAGCTGTTGAAGATGACAACGTATATTAGTCACATTCATTTTTTTTGGGTTAAAACCATAATATGTATGATCATTTTTTGTTTAATTAATATGAAACCTCTGGTACATAAAATAAATCATATATTCAACATATTATGACTTTAAAAAATAATTTAAGAAAACTTATTTGTTACATGTGTAAAAAATATTAAATGTGTAAAAAATATTCATCTAATGAGTGTTTCAAAGCTTCCACTTATTATTGCTTTTTCTGGTTTGTTTGATAGGTTTCTAAAATGATTTTTTTTCTTCTTCCTAATATACGGTTTGATTAAACTATAGGTTTTATTTTAATATTTGCTATGTTTTTGTTTGATCAGAAACTTGATTCGGTTAAGAATTTATTCTTGACGCTTCTCTTTTGACTATAAATTCTGGTATTTGAGCATACTTGGTGATTCAATTGGATCATTTGTCCTTGACATTAGCGTTTTCCATTCTTTTATTTGTTAGTTAATAGTTCCACCTTAGATATAATATAGTGCCTTGCTATCTATAATGTTATTGAGCGATATCTAATAGCCTATTATTATCAAGTTATTAAAAAAAAGGTGGATATATTAATTTTTTGATATTGAAAAATTCTTTGATAAGTCAATGGAGGCATTAGATTTATTATTTGAGTTTGGGTTTCAAGACCCATATAAATTTTTGCTTTCATTCCTTATGACCCACATTGGTTTGGAAACATTAAGCTAATATAGAACAATAGTGGAAATTGCTTTTCTTCAATCATAATTCTTCTACTAAAGAAAGTTTTAAAATAGTTATTTGTGTGCTTAATCATATTTCTTCTACCATACATGCCTATAAATGTCATATTAAAATCTTTGACTTCTAAATAGATTTGGAGATTGGAATCACATTCGCTTTCATATTACTTTCTAACCTAAAGAATTACAATTGACGTACAAACTTCCATGTGACAAACTTATCATATTGGCTAACTAAAATAGAAAAGACTTGGATCATCAGAGGTGTAATCAACATCAAGCTTTAGTAGTATGAGATGCAAGCTCTGGTAGCACTAGTATGGTTTTCTTATATATGATTTATGAAATCATGAAAAATACCATAATTGCAAGGGTCATATACAAACATGGAGAACAAGAATTTATATTTATTTTTTAATCATAATGTATTGTCTTTTGGAACTCAATCACTAACCCTTGGTGGTATTGAGGAAGGGTGGTGCTAGACTTTCACGTTTGCATTGCTTGCCACAAGTAAATCTTGGATAACGAGTGTTATGGCATGTGTTTTGCTTGTGATCATGACACATGTTTTGCATGTGAATTATAATTTTAGGAACCTTACATGTTTATCGTATTGGGATAATGAACTCCATGAACATTCAGTTATGTCTTTATGTTGAAATCAAGTATAAATAGTTTGAATTTTTATCTCTATGTTACAATATGTAATTTTATTGTGTTTTTTTTTGTTCTTGATTAGCAAAGAACGATGGTGTAAAAAAATGTTTATTTGTGAGAACATATTTTTACGTGATAGTATGCTTTGTTAATATTTACAAAAATACCATTTGAGTTTGTAAAAGATTGAACTATTCGATTCTATTTTTAAGTAATGGTATTTTTGGAACTTCGTGGTAGGAAAAAAAATTGTTTCTACTTCTAGTATTAATAAAGATTGGACAATAAATATAGGCTAAGAAACGAAGTCTTCCTTTCAACCTATGGTATTCACCAAAAGCTTTTGTGGTTGGATTATAACTATAGAGTAGAAGCTTATGTTCTAATCAACATAATTTCCTAAGAGGCTGAGTAACAATCAGATGCTTATCAAATGAAATGGGCTATATAGTGATGGCCTATGTATTTTGAAGGAAGATAATTCTATGGTAGAGTATAGACTACTTCAAGAGGTATATATTATGTCTGATGAGCGGTTATTGTAGGTCATGCCAGAGATTGATGTTGGCAACACACACATGAGGTTTATTAAAGATATCGAAATTGGCACATTAAAGTGGAGCTGCTATAATGTTAACAAATCTGTTTGAGTCGAAGAAGCTTGGGCACATTCAGAGATTCAATTTCAAATTCAACAGGTTTTGATAAAGGTAATTAAACAAATGTTTTCCACTTAATAAATTTACATCAAAAAGTTGAAAATAATGTCAGAATGGATAAATATTAGAATATTGCTTCTGTAGAAATTTGTTACTAAAATTATTTTAACTGCTTTTCATTATCAAATGTATAGCTTATAATATTGCTTCAATGGAATTCGTTCTTTTGAATGAATAATTTGTTAGAATGTTTAAAATAAAGAATTTTCCAACGGTTTGCTGATAAGGAACATATTAAATGAATATATGATAATATTCCTATCAAAATGGTTTTGAATGAATATCTAAATATTGGCAAAATGTTAAAACCAATATTTTGCATGCTAAAGTCCGAAATTGTTACTTTCAGTGATGAAGATTGTCCAACGGCCATGATAGTTGTCAGTATATGTCAAATGCTATCTTCCTATGGTACTAATCATTAATTTTCCTGTTTGGACTTAAAATTGATATTTCCATGGTTTCCCTTTTGAGTATAAGACATGAATGAGCACTTTTAGTGCTTAATCGAGCACTACACTGCCTGTACATCAGGTTGTGCTCCACCATTTTGGGCAAGATGTTGTTGTTGTTGTTATTATTATTTTGTAAAGGCAACAGTTTTAGCTCATACCAGCAGCGAAGACTACCGTACTTTTTTTCTTTTTGTTGAACAATTTTACTTCTCTTCAGCGGTGCATGTATTCTTACACTGATATTGTTGTCTTACCTTACATATGTGTTATATACAAGTGGATTGAACTAAGCTCTATTTGTCTCTAACCTAAAACCAAAACTGATAAATTATTTTACTCCATTTCATGAAAGATAGGCACTACAGTCTACTGTTATACCTGTGCCATGCAAATAAGCACTTAGGCAATCTTTTACATTTGATATTTGGTGTGTCTGACACACACACGTATGTATATATGTGTGTGTGTGTGTGTGTGTGTTTGTATTATTTTGGTCGAAGCATTAAACTGCTTATTTAACTTACATACTTAATTCCCAAGGTTACTGCAACTTTTTTGATTGCCTATGCGATCGAGCTGGAGGTTATCAACTTACACTGATTAGTCAACTTGACTTAATAACCATACAAATTTGGTTGGAAAATAATGCGTAGATGTGCATTTTTTTCTCCATATAATACTATTCCAACATATGGGTGCTAGATAATGAATGTTTTTTCAATCATCAATACACAAATTGGTAATTTATATTATGTCTTTTGCACAGAAAAAGGTTAGCAATAAAGTACGGCTTCCATATGCGTACTATTCAAAAAAGTAACTTATTTCAAATTTTTTTCTTGCATCCTGTTCAAATTAGTAACTTATTTTTTTCCTTACCATTATTGATGAATGTGTTAAAGAGACTTTTATAAAATTACTACATTAATCTATTACTACTTGCAGTGTGGAGTGTGGCTCCAGCTATAAAACAACAAGAACTATAATGGTTATAAAGCCGCAACTCATTCTCATGGCCTTAAAGTTGGATATTGATGTAATTTTATTTTATTTGAGAAAGATTACATTTTTGTATAGTGCAGTTGCAAAGATATTTGGCATCATATAATGCAATATTCAAGTAGACCATTACCAAAATAGTTCCATGTCGTAATATAATTTCTAGATTCAAATTGTCAAACACTCAAAAGATTGTAATATTCCTATCTTGGTATTTTACAACATTAATACTCTTAAAAAAATCAATAAGTTTTTATGTCACATAAACTCTGTTCAAATACAGGACTCGAACAAGTCTTCTATTCTTTTGTGTATGCAAGTTTTTATGTCATGCGTGTGCGCATGTGTGTGTGTACACACACACACACAGAAACACGCATAGACACACACATACATAATGTTCGGTAACACCTTTCTTGCTATACCCTCCACCCTCTTAATTTCAACCATAGGTCCCGATTTAAATAAAATATGGGGTTAGTGGTGTTGTAGCAAAAGAGAGGTGTAACTAATCCTTCATATGTGTATATAAATTCACAATGCTACTTATTTAGTTCCATCATGTAGCCTTATGATACCAACCACATATTTATATTCAAATATCTAACACAAGTAAGGAGAGCGAGAAATACCAAATATTTTAACATAAACATAAAGCTGATACTATGAGGCTTCATAGTGGAGCCAGATAAGGGGAGTGCAGATCCTACCTCGTATATACACATATACATACATATGCGTTCATCCAGAAGTTTGAATACATGCATATACATACATACATATGTATGGATGTGCAACATGTTGGCTTTTATATTTCATTTTATTACTTATCGAAAATAAAAATTGACTTCATTGATAAGGTTTTAGTAAACCTAAATTTTAATGATAACTGCAACCCGTCAATGGTAACATAAGATGAATTAAATACTAAATTGATGTACTTCATGGTCTACGTATTCAAGTTAAATTATTTCAGTTGCTTAATTAAAAGGTTGACCATGCCCGTTTGAAATAATCTGGGTACCTCATTAGTCATGTAAAAAGTAATATTATAGGTACATGATAGAACTGTAGCATTATAGTTGTTAAAGTTGTAGCATTTGAAAATGGGATAGAGAATATTCATGGTCTACATATTCAAGTGAAATTATTTCAGTTGCTTAATTAAAAGGTTGACCATGCCCGTTTGAAATAATCTAGGTACCTCATTAGGCATGTAAAAAGTAATGTTATAGGTACATGATAGAACTGCAGCACTATAGTTGTTAAAGTTGTAGCATTTGAAAATGGGATAGGGAATCTTCTTAAGCCCGTTGTATTGGAACAAAATTAAATGAAGATTAAAAGTATTGTTCGTCATAGTAAGGTGCGAGTCAATGAATTGATTTTTTCTTTTCTTTTGGTAGTATTAACTCTTCCCTCGTATTAGTCATGTTCCCTAAAGCACTTGGTGGCCTAAGATTATTTGATGGTAATTACTGATTGACTTAATCAACGGGTTTACCATCGTATATACCACAAATTTTAGAAGCAGATTTCATTGAATATCAAGTTAAGCAGTCTAAGTCATATTGTCTATTGTAAGCTTAATTTGGCACTACAAGTATCAAAGTCAATAAAGTAATATGCACCCTATTCTAGGTAATTCACCTCACCATGGCTAGGAATAGTATGCACATTTTTGCATGATGGTATATAGTGAATTTACTGTGTTATATGCATAGCAACATTGATTCAGTAATATGCACAGTAGGAGTGTTATTCGGTTAGCATGGATGAACAAATAAATGCACGATATCGTCTAAATATGCAATAAGGCTATGCATTTAGGTCAGCATGTACGTAAGTGCTACTTTGTGCATATTTTTTTGTTATCGTATAAATTTGCAACAAAGTAGGGTGCTTGCCTTTTTGTTTATAAATTCACGAAAAAGGTACTATAGCACTTTAATGAATAGTGTATTTCCAATGTTTGGCTTAATAGCCTATAATGCAAATTCTTATCGCGAGGGATGATGGTCTAATTAAATGACTGGGTTTTCTTCTAAATTCACATGGGTGGTCAAATTTTGTGGTTCATAAGTAATCATTGATTGATTTTAGTTGTTTATAGTTAATAGTCATATAGGTCTTTGGTTAAATGTAATATCATAGGTAAACAAGGATTTTCGTTTTGAAGAATGTTCAATTGCACTATAGGCTAGAAATACTATAGAACTGTGATGGATTCTTACAAACTCGAGATCTTTCAAACATCACCAATAAGATCAAACTTAGAGGAAACTATTTCGTTGCCATATGCTATAACAAATAATGAGGAGTTTTATTATATGCATCAAGCGAGCTTTATAATATCACTTATGGTGACTATTCGTATATGTTAGGCTTTAAAATTTGTTTTTACTATAATTATTGTTATATTTCTGCTTATTTCCCTATTATTGAAAATTAAAATTGTAGATATTTTCATTAAAATCATGATTTGATAGCCACATGAACTTAACTTTTGACTGTTTATTTTTTGTGAAAACTAGTGTAAATTGAATATAAAATAACTTTGCACATATGCAAGAAGTCAGACATCAGATTTTCAATAATAAAAGGATTCCATTTTAGGTAATGGGTCTTTCAACATCTTACTAATTATTGCCCTTAATTTGCATGTGCACTTAAATCTTACTAATTATTTCCCTTGAGTGGATTGGGATTTTTAGTTTAAATTAGTTAAATATATAGTTCTGTATTCAAGAATTAGATAGAGAAACAAGGTAAAAAAAATACTTTTCTTCCTACCACCGTAAATGGTCCCAACATGAATAAATTATGCTCAGAATTTATTGGATGTCCAAATCTTGAATTTCAACCAACATGTCAGATAAAGATTTCAGTCCATATTCTGCCTTAAGATCAGAATATATAAGTCAGATTTAAAGATCCATGTTGCTGAACTGGAAAACGGAGATCTCAACAAGATTATTTTTTATATATAATAAAACACGTGCACGCGCGCGCGCACACACACACATGTGCATGCACAACTTCATTTTGATTAAACACCCACACTACAAGGCCCATATCTGCTTTAACTCTTTTTTATTGCATATCATGCTCCGAACAATAATCCTGTAAGTGTCCAAGACCACTCAACAAAATTTTGAGGAGTAAAACTATCAACCTATATGGTTATGACTCTTAATCGAATATACAACAAAAAAGGTTGTTATAAGTTTAGATATTAAAATTAAATAATGCATATTTAAATATTGTTATATATCTTTATGCTAATTTTTGTGTCAAATAGTCATCCAAGTTGTGTTCTGTCACTTTGACATATAAGTTTCATATAGTTCTCAATATTTAGATCAAGGTTCAAGAACTCGGTTTCGGTATCGGTTTTGACCGTTTGAAAATTTGTTAGTTTCGGCGGGTTTCGTAAATTTCGGTAGTTTCGGTTTCGGTCCAAATTTCGATTTTTAATATTTCGGTAATGAACTTGTTAATAAATAAAATGAAAATATATTATATAAAGTAATAGAATAAAACATGCTACAACACACGTTAGCCCAATACTGACAAACAAGCTACAACACAGCCCAAAATTAACATATAAGCAAAACTGAGTAAACAAGTTTCACATCCCATATCTAAATTTTTAGTAGTTGCAGGTTTCATATGCAGTTCACGTGTTAGACTGATGTAGGAAGCCAAAATTAAAAAATAAAAAGGTAAAGCAAGCCAAAGTTTGACTGTCAAATATATATATATATATATAACTATTAACGCATTCATTATCTCTCCTCATGTCCTGCTCATCCCTTTACATAAACCTGTTCTTCTAGGAGCCCCTGAAACCTTTGAGAAGCACGAAACTAGAAAAAAAAGCGAAAAGAAAAAGGAAGGAAAAAAAAGACAAGAAAAAAAGGAACTCACCTGCGATGCTTGAGCCGGTGAGGTCAAAGATCCTAAGTGATGTTGAAGCCTTCGACATGTTTGAACTCCATTAATTTTTTTCATCAAGATTTTTATTACGAATTATTTATGTGTACTAGGGTTTTTGTGTTTTCGTTTTTCGTTCGATTTCGCCTTTTTCGTTTCCATCTTCCCTCTTCTTGTCTGTCTATACCAGTTCTCAATATTTTTTTTTAGCTGCCCTAGTCCGAAACCGGATTTCATCACCGATTTCAGACCGGAGCTTAGCGATACCGGTCCGGTACCACCAGAATTTCGTGGTACCGGACGAAATCTTGAACCATGATTTACATATTAAACTTTGTAGTATTCTGTCTTTAGCTCATTTAATAGTTATAATACTTAAATCTAACTTATATTCTTTTTCTTAGGTTAGAGACAACCAATAGCCTATTAAAGGAGAGAGCCTTACACTTGCTGACAGATTTGTTGAAGATATGTTTTTGATGCATATCCTTTTTAATTTTGTTCTGCTTTAGTGTTTCTAAAGTTTTGCGTAATGATATAAAATGTTTCCTGTTCTCTTTAATTAACTATTGAATGTTTTGGTTTCATTATTACATTGAAGTGTGGGTAATCATGCTATCCAATAGGGATTACTTATTATTTATTATGACTGATTCGAAGAAATACTGCTTGGTAACTGAAAGTACCGAGAAGAATAATCGTATGCATGGAATTTTTTTTTCCAATTGAAATAATTAGTTTGTTTTGGGAATGATATAGCCACAAGTATTTGGCAGTCACTTTACTTATAGATCACAATCGGTAGATGGATAGAGAACAATCTTTTTTATTTTAGTCATTAGGTCATAAAACATTTTATAATGTAGCAAAAGGCCATTGATTGGACATGTATGTGATTCTTGCGCAAGATTTTATTCTAATACATTTAAAATTCTAATACGTACCCATAATTTTGAAATGAAAATCTGGCTCTAATGCAGTAAACAATGGCTGACCCCTTATAACTCATTAGTTCAATCTTATTTTGGAGTCTTCTTTTTACTAAACCATATTTTTGTGTTTGGGTTCATGGTTCAGTTCATAATGATAAAAGTGTTCCATGGATTTTTTTTCTGTTTCACGAATTTTTTCCAAGGTTACAACAAAATTGAATAGTTCTGATGTCCTGAAAAGGATCATTTTGTGTTACTTTTGTGCTCTATTACAAATATAATGTTCTCCACCGTTTCAGTGATTACAAAATGACAAGAATTTTTCGTTTGATGAAACTGAGCTTAAGCGTTTCCTTTTTCATAGGATTAGTTTAGGGACTTGGTTGGAATACATTTGTTACATTTCCTTTGAAATTTACAAGTGCGAACCCGTGCTTCGCACACGGGCTGGGAAAAACTCAAAATTAGTTGGACTGTAACATAGTAGATATTAACTTTTTGAAATTTCTAAAAAAAAAAGAAGAAAAAGGTGTATTGTTATATGTATTTTGTTGGCAACCTGCATCTTATTTTCTATATTTTCAAAAAGCGACGTAGCATAATGGCCAAGAGAGTAATAGTTTAGATTAGATGGGTGATTATAAATGATGGCAAGGAAGCATAATATAATTATAGATTATTTTGAAAAAATTATTATTGCTATATATATAGTAAAGTGAATACAATGTACCATGCATATATGCATGCGAATTTCTTCCCATACGGTATACGGAAATAAAATATCTTTTGTATTATTTAGTGTTTTCCAAGACAAATTAGTTTATATAAGTTTGAAATTCTCATATACCACAACATAGGTGACAAATCTGAAATTAAGAAATAATTTCATATTACAATCATGTTTTAGTTACCAATTGTTACAAATGATAATACAGAAAATACTAACATGGAGCAACTGTCAGACGTAGTTTTTGTATTTTGTACTCCTACTCCTACTCCTACTTGACAACTGGTATATAGAGCATGGTTTTTGATGAAATATGATTTATATAAAGAAGAAAATAAAATAATAGGAAGCGTGTGTTTACTTTTTAAACTTGTGTAGTTTGTCGGGTTCACCCTTTGATGTTTCACATAATAAAAACGAAACTAATTAAGGGAACGTTTTAATTGTAATTCTACAGAATAAAGAATTAGATGAATTTATATCCAAGTCCAACTAATCTTATATTATATATGCTAATAGGCCCGTCATATTGATATTATTTTTGAATAATTGACTCGAAAGAAAGAAAATATCAACATGTAACACTCATGTGTCTTATGTTGTCAGGCTATATTGATATACCAATTTTTATCCATATATTGACCGCAAGCTATTTATTCTCATTTTGCTGGAAGATTACAAATTATTACTTAAAAAATCCGTATTTTTTTCAATTGAATAATTTTTACAAAAGAAATCTCTATTTCTTTAGTCGAATATCTTTATCAGCGCTAGGACATAATAAGGAAAAAGAAAATGTTAGCATCACCTACTTTGACAAATCATTATCCGACATTGGTTGGAACTGAGACCGAACTTGATCATGCAATGCCTGGTTGGTGAACTCCCTCATCCAAGTCTCACTGACTAACAAAATAATCTTGCAAAACTAATTTATATATTGAGTCAGATGAAAAGTAGATACTTCTCACGATATGTTACATTACGTATCACTTTTCTACCTGGTCATCATGAATATTTAAGTCGGGTCGGGTAAGTTTGATTGCTATACAAATATGCATTAATAATCGATATAAAACAAAAATACATTTACAAAAAGTTAAGCAGTGGATATCAGATATCGATTCGAAAGGCAATAAAAGAAAGAATCAAATCACAACGGCCATTTGATTTTAATATATATATATATATATATATATATATATATATATATTCGTGTGTATGCGCGTGTGCGTGTGTGTTTGCACGTGTATATATACACATTTGCGCAAAAGCACAAAATTTTGGCCTGACTGAAAAGTTTCAAAAATACCCTCACATATATGTATATAGCTTGAAATAGGACCTAATAATCAAACATTTTACAATTTCAAACTACAACTGTATAAACATTAACAAATTTTAATATCATGCAAAAATTAGATTCAACAAAATGACATCTTTATAATATCATTCTATATTAACTAACAACATAAATTAGACACCCAAACCACACAGTTAATAAAATTCAGCCAATCATTCAGCCTCAGCCTTTTCCTACAGCTCAGAAGATCCAGAAATTCATGCTTATGTCATATCGTCGGGCACTCCCAATCAGTTAGTTCAGCTGCTTCTCTTATATGCCACATGATTATGTTGCACTAAAAGTCTTCAGCCATTACAACCAAAACCGGAGGACAATTCTAGGCATATAGTAGCAATTTGTTAGCCCTATACCCAACAACTCACTCATTATACAATCATTCAGCCCTGCTTATCCCAGTGATACAACTCACCTTCAGTCTGTAATAGAAACTGTTAGCATAGGTGACATTACGGTAGTGCAATATAAACAGCAGGCACTGCCAATAATTTAATTTTGTTTAAACTTCAAATTTTAATTATATAACTAAGTTTCTTTCCCAATAAAAAACCATTGCCTTCTAGCACTTATACTGCCAAAGGAAAATGTTTTGAAATTTAAAAGAAAAACAGGACCTTGATAAAAAAATTGGTCATACCTCCATAGGACCTGGGCTTACCATTTCTTATGGCTCATACATGCATAACTGATGTTACAAAAGAGACTAATGTGTTAATAACTAAATTCAAATGGGTAGGTTATACAGAACTAACACAACGATCACCTCCAGGTGGTCGTCCATGTTTTGCACCTTCAAAAGGATGGATGTAAAATAATGCCTTTTCTTGCCACCACAATGTTTGGTCCAGTAGCATTGGCTATTTCTTTCACTAAGAACAGTGATTATTTTCTATATAGTAAATTAATGACAGACAGAGGAAAAAGATGTAAAACTCTAGAACCTGTCATCCATTTAACTTCCAAACATTGTAATTGGACATTGACATTGTAAGAAGGTAATAACTAAAAGAAGAGATTTTTAGCCTCATACAAAATGACATCTTGATCTGCAACATCCTCACCGGTTAAAAATCCAAGACATACAATTGTAATTCCTGAAAATTAACAATTAATCAACATCGAAAGTTGTAAAATTATAAATAATACTTATTTAAAAGCAAGGACTGCACGTCATGTAGGAGCAATTGGTTGATCGCTCACCCAAAATTAGAACAAAATCGACTTTGAAAGTTTAAGGTGGATACCCAGTGCCAAAGGCTCCCGTACTCAAGTGCGAGAGAACTTCTCAGGTCAGTCTCCCATCCTGGTACTATTCTCACGGCTTTCCGGGCTCTGGGTGTGGTCGATTAGTGCCATTCCCTCACATATGTGAAGAGGCCGGGACTCGAACCTGCGCGCTCCAGATTACCAGCCGGGTAACCTTACCGTTGCGCCAGGCACCACCTTCTATTATAAAGTTAGGATTTCACCTAAAAAAGGAGCAGCCGATTGATTGCGCAATGCAAATACCTCATCAAAGTCGGTCATTAAATCATTGATAGAGGGATGGCATGAGAGGCACGAAAAAAAATGATGCAGCATATGTTCGGGAACAGCCCACATTGAAGCGCACCAATCGCTCGCTACAATCGCCTGCCACAATCACGATTTGAAAAAGAGCTATTCGATTTATATATTTGAACTATATTTGAAAAATGAGTCAACATGATTGTAGAAGATGAAGTATCATCATAAAGTGCCCAAAGAACATGATAAAACCCTGTTACATGTGGGTTACTGTATTTTATCTGAATCATTGTCTCGGATTAAAGAATATAATCTCCATAACTTCAAATTTAGATATTAGTAGAATATTACCACCTAGAGGTGGATGGAAATAATTGAGAATAATTAAGTATGCAAAATATACTCTAAACATAAAAAAATATTCATGTAAAATGCAAGAAAAGATAAGATTTAGTATTAGATAAATTCAACATATATAAAGAATTTATATGAGTCTCCTTGTTTTATTTAGTACTATGAAGTAGATATAAATGAACATATGTTTAGAGGGTAATAGTTAGTCAAAAGATAGCTACTTGCTGAAGTTTATAAACTTTGCATACTATCTATTCTGCATTCTCTCTTTCAAAGGAAGAATAATGATATGGTATCTTTATGATATCTTAGAAATTATCTAAAGAATTTGCAATGGCATGTAAGCTTTTACCGCTTTAACCTGGGGAATAAAAACAAATAGGGTTTTTGTACATCCGTGTTTTACACTTATGCAGCAAATATCTAATGCCACATGTAATAGCTTAGAACAATGGCAACGATTTTGATGTAATTCTTAATTATACCTGCATGTATTATGTTTGAATAGGATACACACAATTGGTTACGTGGAACCACTGGTGGTTAAAGGCTCATAATAAGACATATTTTATTTCTAGCCATACACACACCAACCAAACAATTTTAGCTTGTGTTCACATGTTATTCACTTGGAGTGTAATGCAAGTTGCTAGATTTCAAATTAAGGAATTATTGTCACTTGGGTCTATGACGATATTAATGGTCTAATCTTGATTGCTAACTTAGGTGTACTAAAAAATGATACCACAATAGAATGACGGCTTCAATTGTTATGCCATTGTGGTTGGTATTGAAGGAACTCATCGATTAGGTTTTCTGCTCAATAACATATGCATTAACACCCAGATATTGACAATAGCAAATGTCATCTTCATTAGGAAAAAATAGTACAAAAGTAAAATATGAACATTATGCAAGTAAAATAGCCGCATGTATTTGAAGAGATAGCTACTATGATAAAGGATACATTATTCTGATCAGCAAATATCCTTATGAAAAATAGTTGAAGATCTAAGAAAAGATATTAACAAAACAACATGAAGTAAGATTATTTTGATTGTTTTGGAAGATTTTTTTTTTAGCATTTGTTTAAAAGTACAATAAAACTTCTCCATTTCCTCCTTTCAACACAACCTTCTCTTGATACTATTTTACTTCTTTCCATACTGTATTATAAAGCCTTCACTTGTTTTTCTTTCCAAAATTCATTTCTAATTAAACAAATAAGAAAATATTCTTAAGCTTAGATGTTGGAGTATTTAACATGTTATTAAAAACCTTGTTGTCAACGACATCTTTTAATAAACATGTTTTAAATCTAAAGAATTTAAACTATTTGAAATAGGAAAACCTCGTTTATTTGAACAGCCTAATTAGCATAGATTATTGGAGTCAAATTATCTATGAGAATAATGCATAATCCATAATTAAACACTTTGAGACATGTTAAATGGATGAAACCTGCCTAATTGTTTGGAAACTATTGTAAAACAGTTACTTATTCTGCTTTTTATGTTATTCTAAGAAAAATTCTTGTGGCAATTGAATACGAAAATTATGTTCCTATTTTCAAAAATAAAAAGTAAAATGTAATTTCTGCTTTTTTAAGTAGAAAATGCAAACCGACCTGCGCTGATTAGATGTCTTTTAATAGAAGTTCCAATAAAACATATTCTAATGAAAGTGTCCAATAAATAAAATAGATGCTCAAATTAATACAGGCAAGTGTTTTGGATCAATATGTTTAATATGCTTTGTATCATATCACATTTTGTTTTGTAGAAATTGCACAATAAATGAAAACACCATAATAGTAGGTAAACTTTTTCTACGATTGCTAGAAATGCATGTAATCCAACCAAATAAACATTGCCATGATTGTTTTGAAATTAGTTTAATATTATGTCAATATGGCAACAATTGCCTTCTGGAATTGTATACTGGATAAGGCTTGGTGCAAGCATAAAAAAATGTTGTATCCCTTATAACAGATAGGCATGCCCACTTGTTGGATTCATATATAGAGCTTTTAGTGTTTCTCCTTTAGTAAAAAGAGAGATGATTATTAATTAAATGTGAAAATTATTTTAATTAATAAACGGTGAAAACATTTATAGTATTAGAGATGAAGAGAAATTAGATTTATCTCAAATTATGCCTACGACGTATTTATCATCTAAAATTATGGCTAAAACTTATTTACCAAACTATACAGAGTCCCTAACGAACCCTACCTCTACAAACCAATTTAAACGTAAAATACATCATCCAGGAATAAATAATATTAGCAAAAAAAATTAGTCCAAATAATGCCTCCATAGCAATCAACAAAGTAACAGGGAGAAACTGAATAGGAGAGGACATGTAATAGGAAAGCATATAATGAAACTCTATTGGATAAGATGAAAGAACAACAACCTAGGCCTAGAAGAACAAAGCATTTGACCGCAATGCAAATAAAGGATGCCTTGTTGATAGAGACACTTGAGAAGAATAATAATAAACTTGTACTGAATAAATTTGAGAAGAGGATGTTTCAAATGGGGAAGGAGGAAAAATTTCATGGAAAGTAATTTATTAGGTTAGGCTAATGTTGATGTTGTGTTTAGGAAAAAAAATAAACAGATAGGCATTGATTATGCGGTGAATGTCAGTTTTACAAAAATATACAGGTTTTGACTATGCAAATTAATTGCAAAGAGAGCATGTGTTTGAAATATTTAAGAAGAGAGGATAAATTTATGTTGAACTTTAATAATATAGTATAAATAAATTTGCAATCAGTTTGTTCTAATACTGGTTGTACTATGTAGCTGTTCGTACTAAACTAATATAGATAATGCTAAGGAATATAAGTTAGGAAACAAATATTAAAATAACACCAATGAAAATCACAAGTGTTCACTAATTAGATTGGTGGAATATACATCAATTAATATCAGTGGATCCCCTGATTAGTGGATGGGTTCCAATTTGTTGTACTATATGAAATCTTGTTTGAATGCAACTCCATAAGAATAAATTACATCATGGTAGGTAGAGATGACTTGAGGCAAAAAGTGTATAAAGCTTTAAACTAAAGCTAATGAGTCTTATATGTCACCTATCTTTGTTTACACTAAGCATGAGCTTTTGTGGTATCATGGACATTATTGACATAAGTTTTGCATGAATTGGTTGTTCCTTGCATTTGTAGCAAAATGGAAGTTGTCTTGAAGGTGCATAACTAGGTTAATCTTTTTATATCAAAAAAACATGACAAAATCAAACCTTGTTGCAATGAAAAATACATGCAACAAAAAAGTTGAAATCCAAAAGATTCCAACAGTTTAAACATTTGCACAAAAGTTAAAAGTTCAATGGCATGTTAATAACTAAGTGTCTGTGTAACATGCAATGAATTAATGCTAAATTATGGACTAATCTAATAGTTTCTCATTTAATTTACTACTATTTTTGGATATAAAATAAACAGTAACAAATATAATGGTTGTAAAATTTACACCAATTTATTCGGCACATTACTGTAAATCAATCACAATTATATGCTTTATGTTGGACTACGTATTCAAATTTTCTTCTTGATTGGAAAAACACAGATAGAACAATACAATCATTGTGGATAGAAAATACACATCAACATCTGATATAAGCATGGTTTTGTGCAAAAGTTGCTTTACTTTTCAATCAAGTTTCTTTTGCAAATGAAAGTGGTGATCCTGCATTTGCTCGCAAATAGCATTTCATACAAATAAGTAATCCTATGTGGTACATGTATAATAAGCCACCAAGGTAAAGCAAATTCAACATGAAACTGAGGCACAAATTTTACCAAGCCAGTACATCTTAGAATTTTACCAAGCTAATATATCTTAGATACTCAAAGTTTGAAAACTAATATATGTAACTGAATAATCAAAATGCTATTTGCCAAACATTAAAAATGACCTAAAATAATGGATTATATGAATCAGTCATAAGGAAAAAGTGTGTACTTCGTTGTATTTTTGATAAAGATCCCTAATTTAAAATAACACGTGAAGCATAGGTTTCTTTATGTAACTTAGAGCATTAAACATATGCGGTACCCATCTGATTGTAAAGGAGAAAATATTGTGCAATAGGAAGGTCTATGCATGTTAGCAATCTAAATTTACAAACTGGTTAATGCAAGATATACACGACATAAACGTAATAGTGATTGGTGCCTTTAATGCAGTTAGCTAGAAATGTATTATTTACCATAAATCTTAAAGGAGGATTATTTCTATTACCTGTTACTGGTTCCAGCTCTGAAGAGATGTGATTTTTGGTTCTAGTGCTGCAAATATATGAAAGAATGATCACCTGAATATAACCTTGTAACATGAGTTGTTTGAAGATAACAATAAAAAATACAAATTGATCCAGTAATATCTAAACCCCATAATTAACATTGAAAACCATATCCAAAATTAGATATGTTCATTAAAATTGTCACTCTACCTAGCAGTATTATTTTTTTAGTCACACTACTGTATTTTTAGCTAAATTTATAAGGATGTGAATATTAGTGTTTATTTAAGGAGTTATTAATGCAAATTTCATAAGTTCTCTACTGAAATGATATCTAATAGTGGATAGTCCCATTATCAAAAATGTAGTGACATGAATTATACACTAAACTTTCAAGACAAATGTTTAAAGAACCAGGACGACACATATATATATCATGTTTGATATTGATGAATGAATATCGTAATCTAATGCAATCGATGCTTTAAAAAAGAGTTGCATCAACTTAAACTCAAGTGATTGATAACATGATTTGTATAACGTACTAAAACTGATGGTAAAAGATCACACGTCAAGCAAATGAAGATTGTACCATATTTTATAAGTTATGTTCAAAAATCATTAATAATCTTCTCTGCAACCACTTGTCAACATATCTTATGAAGTTAGAAACTTTGTTGTAGTAGAAACAACATGAGAATATTCATATATATCAAGCTATATTCTATAGTTTGATTTTTCTTATATCACAAATTTGGCTTAGCTTTTCATGCGCTTGTTAGTGAAACATGAGGAATTTTTTGGTGAGACAGATTAGAAATTATGATTAAAATCCAACCATTTTAAAACTCTATGACTTTTTTTTTTTTTTGAGCCAAAAATCGAAAATGAAGTTGCTATCATACCCAGTGAACTTGCTTTTTCATTCTTATCAATTCCAAGAAATATGGCAAGTGAGTATTAATTAAAACATTTTAGAAATATGGCAGCTGATGAAACAAAGGATTTTTTTAATAATAATTCTGCTACATCTGCACGCCAGGCTCTTCCAAAAGTAACGCATTCAGAACATAAATTTGAAGGCCAACATTATTCCAACAAAAAAGCTTAATTCCAAATTACTACCAATTTGAACCATTCACATTATACTTCAAATGAGAAGAGCACTGACATGTGGTTATTGAAGGCTAATTGTGCAAAACCCATATCGGAATCTCATATGTAAATCCATTTGATTGGAAGAAAGCATTCTGCCTTTAACAATGCATTTTCTAAAAGCACTAACATCAAACCTTTCAAAACTGATAGTACATCTTCTAAAAAAATATTAATGACATTAAATACTGGTTTTCGTTCGGGTCAAACTATTTAGGGGTAGGAGAGGGTAAAAATTAAGAAACATGTAAAAAAGAATAATTAACAATGGTAATAGTCTACCACATTATAAACAAAGACATCATATTTTAGGCCTTTTGCCTAGTTTGAATCTTTCTATCATAGTTTCATTTCCTTCTTATTTTTTATTATTAAAACTCAAATGTTTATGTGGCATACCACCTTCACCTTGATTTCCTCCTCTATGACTGTTTAATCCATTGTCTTTTAGTTTTCTTCATTTCATCCTAATAGTAAAAGATTTCTCTGCCCATTTATAGAGCCCAAAAGTAAAGAGGCTGGTCAGATTAATTCCATTTTGAAACCAATTTATTTGAGCTCTATGGCCGTAAAAAAAGAACGAATACTTGTATATACTTGCAAGACAACAAAAACAGAGACTGTTTAAATTTTTTGAGTAAGTGATCCTTTCTAATTTTTGTCTTACGTCACTTCATTGTACTAACTCGAAATGATTTCAGGCGGACTTTATTTGGCCTATCTATTTAGTAAATGTTGGTGAATGCAACTTTCTAGTGTTTTCATTTTCATTTTTCTAAATCCATCAGGGATTTCTTCATAATTTTTAAGCATACATTTTATAACATAGCTAATGCTTCAACATGGCCCAGTCTCCCCCATTTTTATTTCCTTTTCTAGCAAGGTACTGTCCTAACGATACGTCAAGTTCATACAAAAACTGAACATGAAATCTAAATAATAAAGGCAGTTATGGAAAAAATAAAGGCAGTCATCGATACATGTAGCATTTAAGCAAATACATGAATAAGACCAGCTAGGAGATAAAGCTATTTTATAATTCTTCATGCCAAGTTACTGCAAATAAAGAATGGAACAAAAAAATGAAAAACACATGGAACAACCTAAAATTGAATCCCCTCTGTTTTTTAAAGTACAGAATTGATCAGCATGGGAAAATCAAATGTTATAACGAATTAAGTCAAATTCAAAGACCTCTATTATTTTTCCAATTTCAATGTAGCATATATGTAAAAGTAGAAAAAGTATTCACAATTTTTTGTAGCATTCATGCAATTCTTAGGTAGAAAAAACAAATTTTCAATATCAGTGTATACTGAATCAATCAAAGGGTCAAATACCCAATTAAGCATGAAGTTTTACAAAATCAAACTTATGCATCTTCTCATGTTAACAGTGAATGTTGAAACAAAAAATTAAAACTGAAATAAAAAGCTAAAACATTGTTATACCTAACTTTCATTCATATGTGTCATATTAATTGGTCACAATATCATATTAACTGATTACAGGGTATGTCTTTTAATTAACCATTAGGAAAATATTTCAGGATACCAGTAAACTTTTTGACAAAAGTGATTTTATATTTGGATTTTTCAATTTTGAAATATAAAGATTTTCTCAATGGAACAGATGCAATATTGCATGAAGTTCAAAAAGCACCTACTCAACTAATAGTTATAAGCAAATGCTTAGCTTAAAAATATGTAGTTTACGTTATTCTTATGCCCACACGATGTAATTCAAAGCACGACCAAGAAGACAATGTTCTTAGTCATTTTCTACAATTATAACTATTTGAAGCTTAATTTCAAGAATAACAACGAAATATTTAAAAATAAACTACATATTTAAAAAGAAATGTAAACTGCAAAGTTGGTTGAAAATTTACTTTGAACCCAAAGTGGCAACATGTAGCAAAACTGATCGGTTCTAAAGCAAATATAAAAACCGATAGCTTTGAGAAGGAATGTTCCTAACCAATTAACAAAATAAAATTCTACTTAGCATAAGCAGTATTGTATAATCCATAACATCTCTATTTTTCCCATAAGCGAACATGTAAAGACATGAAAATAATGTTTTGATATAGAGATATTATCAAATATATGAATAATGAACTACTGCTTCATTCATATGATCATTTAGTATATGTTAATGTAATAACTGTGTTTCATTGTCAAAGCTATTAACACGTAATTGTAATATTGACGACATGTATGAATTTATAATTATTTTTTAAGTTAAATTGTGCAACATGAAATATGCATTCTTCCAATCATTTTACCAATTACTTCTATTACTTTAGCTACTTCCTGACATGATTTCTATTATAGAGTTCAGAGAAAGGCTTTTCTTCGAAAAACCATCATAGTAAAAGGGTGGCAACAGCAAGTGCTTTGAGTGTTAATCACAATATGATGGATTAAAGAAGCACATTGATAGGCAATATATAGTGTCTTTGTATCTTAGGCTTACAGTAAATTCAAACTTAGACATATTATCCAAAAGTGGGGTTAATGAGGAAATAATAATTGATTAATGATGTATAGCGTCGGATTTCACTGTATTTAGATTTAGAAAATACATTCTAGAAAAAAAATTCAAGGAAATATGCAAGGATAGTCAAGAACCACATCTTAATTAGAACCACCACTAACATCAAACCATAAGTTTTAACCTTATAAAATACCTTATTAACAATTAGAAATTAGAAATAAGTCATAAACCAGATTTAACGGTCACCTTAATATATTGCCCATAAGAAGAAAGGAATAAACTATTAGCAATGAGTTGATCAGAATTCCAACCTGCATTATTTGTTGTTTGAAAAAAAAAACACACATAGATAGTCCTTTGATAAAACAAATCATTAAATATCCATTAAAAGTAACCATTATGTTCATTTGTGTAGTGAAAATTTTGAACTCCTAAAGAAGTTGAAAAAATATAGCTAATTACCCTAGGAAATTGTATATAATATAAATATTTAAACCACATATCTAACAACAGCTTAGTATTATATGATCAAAAAATGGTGAACCCTAAATCGTGAACCCTAATCAAATAACCTAACGAAGTGAACAAATTTGTTTCCGAGAAGAGAAACCAACAACCGTCATCGAAGAAGAATACAAAAATAAGAGAAACCTAGATAATCTAAACCTAGTGCAGAAAATAAGTAGTAAATAGGTGCTTACTTCGGAAGAAGAGCTAGCAAGTTCACAGTAGTAGAGCGTAGATCCGCTGGGAGCAAATCTGATCGTTTTCGATTTAGGGCTAGGTTGAAGGGAGAAAGTAACATCAAAAGCTGAAGGAAAAGAGGGATGATATGAATAATCTGGTCAAGGAGGGTTGAGAGGTAGATTGTTCAAGCGGAAGGAGCGATGATTTTTCTGCTGTCGAGATATATTGGGGAGACGGTTGAGCTTCAGATTGTGAGAAGGCCTCTCAACGCTCTATTCCTAACTCAGTAACTATAATAGATATATATATATACATATGTTTCCTTGGGTTCATGCATGATCTATCATTCTCCAACCGTCGGGTCGTTGTAGTATGGCTAACCCATGCTATGCCAAAATTATTTAAAGCGTCACAGTGCGCTATTGACACCATCATATCTATTTATCAGTCTGCACAAGTATAGACATAATTCTTTTCTATAATTCGAGCATCCAGGATTAAAACCTTCTTTACTGCTCATTAACTTTAGGATTCAGTTCTGAAAATTTCTACTCATTCCAGGTGCAAGCAGCAAAGAACAACCAGTGCACGTTATTCTTGCAATGGAGGTATAAATGCTCAAAGGGAGGATAAAAGTATTTGTTTCCTTACTGTTCATTGAAGTTCCAGATGATTATACATAGTTTATGTTGAAATTTTAGAACTCGACTGTCAAAGTGAATACTGCCTGTTAGCTTTTATGGATGATACTAAAATTGTAATGGATGAACAATATTCTGATAAATCTCTGTCGCCATCGCCGGTGCCTGCCCAATCAGGTGGAGCCACATCAGCACTGATGAGGTCCGTGCCTGGAGGTATTTCACTGCCTGGTGTTTCTCCAGCGAATGGTCCTGCAGGAAGTACCTCTGCTGCAGTTTCTTGTGAAGCTACTTGAATCTTGCAACCTTCTCAACTGTTGTGTGTCTGCTCTATTTTGTGTGTGTAAGCTGTCAATTTTGGTTCTGTTGTACTAATTGTTTACTGTATCATCTGGGTTTTGGTAGGTTTGGTTGTTGCATTGAATGCATATACTGAAGATTATTTTAGGTAGAGCAAAAAAATAAAAGAACTTCAATTAAACCTATATGAATCATATGATTCGAACAACATAGGACTGAATTTGAGCAATCTAACCAAGTGATATGACTCATGGTCGTTTCTTTAGTTTCACATATTTTATGCATCATGCATTTTAGCCATTTTATTATTTCAGTCTTAGCTATAATTAGTTTTCCCAATATAGATGTATCCTTCAACAAGTTATATTTCTCCTTCATAACTGAGTACATCATATTTCTATTAATTGTTGGAATTGATATTATTAGCAAACAAAACACAGATGTTAATTACCCAGTTTTATGCATTATACAACTTTCTTCCATCGTGATGGGTTTTATCCTTCATCTTTCGTACATTGGCAAAGTGTTGTGCCACACAAGATTTAATAAACATAAGTTTCTTTTATTTGTATTAATGTTATTCTTTAACTCAAATGTATAATAAATTTCTCTTCTTTTACTGAATTTTATTTTCATAATTTAAAATAAATTTTATTTTAATAATTTAAAATAAAATTTATGCATTCTACAAGATTTTTAATTTAGCTAAATCCATGTGCAAAGCGCGGGTTCACACAAACAACAATTTATTTGGGGACAGTTCAAATTCTAACCTTATTCTAATCATGTTTATTATGTCGCTATTACGCTAGTAATGTTAATTATGCTATATAAATAGATTATCTAATACATATAAATAACGCTAATTTTCATATGAATGAAGGAACGTTTTAACGGTGTAAATTGTCAATTTGGTTTACATTAAAGGCATACAAGTTAATTCTCGCATTAGATCGTTAAATACATGACATAATGACATAATTAATTATAGCAGTAATGAGAAAAATACAATACATCAATCAAAACTTGCATCCTAGGCTTGTTGAAATAATTCAAGAAATGAATCGAGAACAAGGTGTAAATTTCCTACATCATATACACACGTGCACGCGCGCGCGCGCACACACACACACACACACACACATATATATATATATATATATATATATATACATACATAGAACTTTGTTTATGGAATTTACCCTTTCTTATGTTGTACATAAAAACATTGATATTTGATTTATTTCAAATCTGAATACGTTCAAATTAACCATTTAGAATGGAAATCTAAACCTATACAAATAATAAAACTAAATCAAATCTAAACCTTTTTACATCACAATTATTTTTAGATAAAAAGGATAAATCAAATCAAACAAAATAAATCACCCAAAATGTTCTTCACCCACAAATCAAACAAATTCACAAACCCAACATTTCAATTCGTGCGAAACATATTTAAAAATAGGAGATTTGGGGTTTTTACAGTTTGATATTATCGTTAATCCAAATCTCCCTAGGCATACTAATTCATATAAAAATCTACAAATGTGGAATATACCTAAGCAATTACTATTTCCACTGACAGTGATTTGACTGCATGGAAATGTCATGGATCTGACGATGTTTGCCTATTTGATGCGAACTCCAATCCCTAAAAATCTCTCCCTATATATATAAGAATTAAATAGTTAGAATTCTTATATATATAAATCTTATGATTTCAGATTTAGATCAAATTCAAATCCTATATGAAAAAGGGATTGTAAAAGAAAAGTAGATTTTTAAGAGAGGAAGAAGAAAAACTATTACAAATTTCTATGGAATCAATGACAGAGTGGAGGCAGGGAAGGAGGAGGAGGCTAGGTTTAGGTTTGAGGTCTAGGGTGTTATTTATAAGTGTGTGTGTGTGTGTATTAGCCGTAGGATTACTAAGATTAAATCTTGGCTGTTTATTTCTATAAACTAACACCAAAACCTGACCTGAATCGGGCCCTACTTGGCACTGGTCGCGCCAGGCGGTCGAGCGCTCCTCTAGACGGGCGGTCGATGTACGGTCGACACCTCTTCTAGGGGGCGGTCGATGGTCGCAGATCTGCCTAGCGAACATATATAAGGGCTGGAAAGATTTCTGTATAACATTTATTAATTCCATTTATTTCTTTTGTTCTAAAAGTTATTCTTGTCCCCTATTGTATACTTATATATATATATATATATATATATATATATATATATATATAAATTGGATGGATTATTCCAATCACTCATTTATCGGTCATATATTATTCCATATATTAATATTATGATTTGAATTTCAAACATTGTTACATATATATTTAACGTACATTTTGTTTGAAGTGTAATTCTTTCATACGAGCCTGGATTCTGACATATATATGAAAACTGATCAAAATTTCGTCAAAAAATACAACTATGGCATTTTCGTGGTCAAATTCCTGATGCCGCAAAATTCCATTTTTTAGCCCGTTATTGTATTATTGCTTTATTGTTAATTTTCATTATTTATTACTATAAATTTTTTAGGTATATTTTTACGGGTTGTTACAGGTCATGCCTTTTGGATTAGCAGGCTATTACCGAAAATTTATTATGGACTTTGCAAAGATTACTACCTCTCTAACCCATCTAACAAAGAAGGAACATAAGTTTATATGAACTTAGAAGTATTGGAATGCCTTTGAGAGATTGAAGGAATCTCTCACAAATGCACCTATTTTGATTATCCCAGAAGGAGCCAAGATGTTCACTATTTTCACATATGCATGTGGGACTAGGTTAGGAGCAGTCCTCATGCAAGAGGGTAGAGTAGTTGCATATGCAAATAGATAGCGCGAGGATCACGAGAAAAGGTACACCATCCTTGATTAGGAGTCAGCAGCAATAGTTTTCGCTCTCAAGGTGTGTGGGCCTTGTCTTCTTGGAGAGAAGTTCGAGTTATTCACAGATCTTAAGTCCCTTAGGTATTTGTTTACTCATAAGGATCTAAACCTTCGGCAGTAGATATGGATGGAATACCTTGCATCTTTTGATTTCACCATTTGGTATACCCCTGGAAAGGGTGACATTGTGGCCGATGCTTTAAGTCGGAAGCATGTCGTCCTTCGTGCGATTACCGAATGGAGACAGTTAGAGTTTTTTGTAACGACCCGCATTTTTACGTATCGAAGGATCATAAAATATTTTAATTTAATTCAACAAGGGCCAGATCGTTCTCATCTTTTGATATGTTGTTCATGGGGTCTGGGACATGTCCATGAATTTTACCAATTTTGTTTGTGACCATTTTACCCCTCTTTTTGTCTAGGGTATAACCTTTGAATGGGATCGAATCAGTAGCTAGGATCGATTTCATTAGGTATTTCCAATCCCATAGAGTGGTCACATTAAGGATTCGGCTGAGCGGTTTGGGAGGAATCGTTGTTTTAGTGTTGCTAGTTTTCTGGACAGACTAATTAGTCATTAGTGGGCTGATTAGTGAGGCCCATCAAGGCTAGGGGCTATTGATAATAAATAGGAGGGTAGGGGTAAAGATAATTGTTTAGTCTCTTCATTTCTCAATTGGTTGGGTGCTTGTGATTTCCGGCTCAATCAAATAAACCTCCACTTCATTCCAACTCATAGATTTGCAAAATAAGATTGAAGATCTGCATCGAGGAAGGGTAGATCACATCAATTAAGTTGATTCAAAGGTCGTTCTTCGTTGTCCTTTGTTGCCCGGAATTACAGATTATTGATTTATAGCTATTTTGTGGATTTGGTGAGTGATAATTATCTCTCATACGGATTCAATCGAGTATATGGGTTTGCTTTTAATTTCATCATACAAGTTATTTTCACTTAGATCTAATCGATGTAAGTATATTTTGAATTCGGATCACACCATAAGATCTAATTTAGAAAGTTATAATGGTTAATTCATATAAATCGTATATTTATGCAAGTTTAGATCCAATTATTGATTCGTTTATTGTTCTATCATGATTTGTTGAATTTCATATGATTGTATGATGATTATTTGTTGTGCCAACGTTTTTTTGATGATTGTTTAATGTGTTATTTATCGTTTGGTTGAAATTGGTTGATTTGGATGAGATGTATGCATAGATGTTCATCGTTAAAGCTTAGATTGTTTAATCGGAGCAAATTGGAGGTTCAACTAATCATAATCGGACAAAATTTGGTGGAGAAGCTCCGGAGGAGGAGTCGAGGAGATTTGGAAATTTTGGGCTTCGAACCCCACGATTTCGAGAGGTCGCATGGTATGAATCATTCACGGTCCATGGCTATGGGTCGGGTCGCGATCCATTGTATGGATCAGGTTCGGTTAGTGTATATTGCTAGTTTGTGGGCTGGTGATGGATCACACGGGTTGTATGTGTGGATCGGCTCGAGATGGCTGTATGGATTGGGTCGTTCGTGTGGTTCCTGGATCAGGAGTGTTTGGATCGCATGGCATAGCTCGAATTGGGATCGGCTTATGTGCATTGATGGATCGCATGGATCGGTGTCTAGTATTGGATCGCATAGATCGGTGGCTAGTGATGGATCGCATGGACCGCTGGCTAGTGATGAATCAAGGAATGGTGGAAGGGTGGACCTCAAGTGTTTGGATCGTGGTAGCTTGGGTGCGATCCATATGGATCAGTGGGTGATCCTTAGGTGGTCGGGGGATGATCCATCAAATATTTACCAAATAAAGTTGAATTTTTGTTCGACGATAAGCGTAGCTTCGATGTAAATTCAGGTGCTTGAGCTTATGAAGACGACTCAAGGTGATTTGAGCTCGTAGATAATGGCTTTCTCGAGGAGGTGCTTGAGCTTATGGATAGTCATTAAGGCGAATGACTAGAATTGAAGTGCCAAGGGATCATCGTTAGTCGGAGGTTCTAGCAGACTCAAAGCAGGGGTATAATAGGGGAACCAAAAAGACTAGGTGATTAGTCGAGTACCCTGGGAAGTCACGATGGGCCTAGATATAAGTCACGATGGCATATGGAGTTTTGCTAGAACTGGGGTTGCCATCATCCCTTGATGGATGGCAGGATAGGCAAATCATACGATTAATGATGGATTCAAGACAAGGCAGACAGTGATAGCCAGATTCATGTATGTTATTGTTTGCTTGTATCGTCTTGTGTGGTTTATTCGACGTCGAGGGAGATATTTCTTTGGTGATTATTTGATGTTGGTTTAGGCCTTCGGGGTTTCTGCTAGATGGGTATTGAACTCGATTAGGATGATCTATGCTTGATAATTGATTCTTATGGATGTACTATTTGTTTCTTTTCTAATTCTCTAGGAAGGCTATCATTGTAGGTGTGGAAGAGAAATGGGATTGGGATTCTCCTTTGTTGACGTGTTGGCAGATCAGATGATTGAACTGCCTATTATCTACATACTTTATTGTTGATGTTGGTAGTTGTTTTATTGCTTATTAAGACTGTTGTCTAACTCAAGTTTTTGTGCTTCCCTTTTATTACTTTGGGTTGTTCATCCATGTTATGGATGGGCAGACTAGGTGATAAGTAGTAGATTTTGATGAGGATGATATTGTTGAGTGATGACAAGCTGGAGGTTGACGTACTACTGTGTACTATACATATTTGTTATTTCCGCTGATGTATGTTACTCTGAGTGAACCTGTAGTGAGGCTCTTTGTACAGGTTCAAATATGATATAGTTGTTTATATGAGATATTTTCATGGTGATATGAAAAGTTTGGAATTTTATTCCATTATGCTTCACTATTATATCATGTTGTATATGTTTTATTATATTTTATCCATGCGCTGAGAGTTATACAATAGGTTCCGTGTGTGTTATTCTACCCAGATGATTGTCCATAGCCGCCTGGCACGTCTTTCAGCGCACTATTTCCTTTGGTAAGTGCGGGAGTTATGGGCGATCATCACAATTGGTATCATAGCTAGGTTAATCGGTTTTTCCAAAGTTCATGGGCATAATGACATATGGGAAACGTATTTGTACTTTTCTAATGGATGATTACTATATTATAGTGTATAGTATAGTATCGCTTGAACTTAATTTATAGTTTTTTCAAACGTGGGCTAGTCATTCTGTTTTCAGATTTAGATTGAGTCATCGATCTTCGAGACATACTATTAGCGAAGAGTCTTCTGTTGGAGGCGGAAATGGGTGTTTACATGATTACCCAGCTATGTTCGAGGCCATGATGACAGTGATCATGAGGAGGGTACCCACTCCAAAAGCACCCGGGGTAGATGTTGGGGTCCAAGTACAAGTGCCTAGGGTGGTTGATTTCGCTAAGCTGTGTAAGGATTTCACTACTCTTGGTGTGAAGCTGTTTTTACGGACAGAGTCGACTATAGAGATTCAAGGGTGGCTTGATACTTGTGTTTGAATATTCAGAGATTTGGGTTTTGACGATGCAACTAAGAGGAAGCTTGCATCGAGGCAGATGCAGGGCAAAGTTATGGATTGGTCGAACTTTGTAACTTTAGAGACTATTGAAGATGGGATCACTTGGGATTAATTTCGAATCAAGTTTGAAACGAAGTTTATTTCTATCACCCAGAAGTCAGTTCTGTTCAAAAAGTTGGTTGAGCTAAAGCATAATGGCTGACCAGTATTGGAGTACGTTTCTAAGTTCGAAGCTTTGTCCAAGTATGCTCGTTCGTATATTGAGACTCCTTATCAGAACAACGAGAAATTCGTCATGGGCTTGGATACATATCTTGGGACACAGTTGGTTGATCATTTGGATGACCCTTATAACAAGATTGTTGAGAAATATTTGAGGCACCAAAGTTTGTTTCTCAAGGAAGAAATTGTTGTTGCAGCCAAAGAGGACCGGAAACACAACAGGGTGGTAATAAGAAAAAGTGGAACGGGAAGAGGAAGCAACAACAGCAACAAATGAACGATGGCCAAAATAAGAAGAAAAGCAAGGTGACTTGCTACAACTATCAGCAAACGGTCCATTATTCCAAGTATTACAAGAATCCGAAAGCCGAGAGGAAGTGTCATAATTGTGGTAAGCTCGGGCATATCAAGAAGGATTGTCCAGAACCGTTGAGGGGTAAGAAGATAGTGAAGGCGTATGCTTTGGAGGTTTCTCTAACTTATTCGAGAGCTCCTATGGGAGAGGAGAAAGGGAAGAGGTTGTTGTTCAAGGTACACTTTCTATCGAGGATGTTGCAGTTCGAGTGTTGTTTGATACTAGGGCATCACATTCTTTCATTTGCAATAAGCTTGTGTGCCGATTGGGTTTGGAACCAAAAATTTGTGACAGACCATTGATTGTGACTAATCCAGTAGGGGGGTTATAGTCTTTGTATGCTTTGTTGTGGTCTAGTGTTGTCGAGTCATGGTTTCTTCTTTATGTATGATTGCTTTGTTTTGAATTTCATTGGGTTTGGGATTATCTTGGGTATGGACTGGCTCAAGAGGTTTGCAGCTAAAGTGGATTGCAAGAAGCTAGAGGTGACAGTTAGGAATGTGCAAGGGTGAATGGTTGTGATTCGATATAAGCCAGAAGATGGGGTCCTCATAAGCTTTTTGTATTCGCTTGTGATTCCACGGGAAGGATTGTCATCTGCGTCGGTCGCTAGTGAGTTTGATGATGTCTTTAACGAAGTTAAAGGGTTGCTGCCACATCGCGGGATTGAATTCAGGATCGATTTGGTCGAAGGAGCTATACCTATCATTGTGCTCCTTAGGAAGACAGCGTGTAGAGAACAGTGAGAGTTAGAGGTGCAAGTAAGTGGCCTTTTGGGGAAAGGATTCATTCGGCGGAGCGTGTCCTAATGGGATGCACTAGTTGTGTTTGCAACCAAGGTTGATGGATATTTGAGTTTTTATGTGGATTATCGTGAGATGAAAAAGGTGACTAAGAAGAACGAGATCCATTACCAAGGATAGATGAATTGTTTGATCAGCTTCACGAAGACAAGGTGTTATCCCAAATGGATATGGTGATAGGATTTCACCAGCTGAACGTGGCAAAGGATAATGTGCCGAAGACTGCTTTTATGACACCATCTGGTTTCTTCGAGTGGCTAGTGATGCCATTTGGATTGACCAACGCACCATCGTATTTCATGGATCTAATGAATAGCGTATTTAGAGATCAGTTGAACAAGCTCGTGCTTGTATTCGTAAATGACATTCTAGTTTACTCCCGGAATGAGGAAGAGCATAAGACACACTTGTAGAATGTTTTGGAAATCTTGTGAAAACATCAGCTGAGAGCTAAGTTTTTGAAGTGTCACTTCTAGAAGAATGAAGTGAGGTTCTTAGGCTATGTTGTTTCTGGAAAAGGAATAGCGGTGGATCCTGTTAAGGTGGCAGCAATCCAGGATTGGGATAGACCTAAGAATCCGATGGATGTTAGGAGTTTCCTTGGGTTGGCAGGATATTATCATCGATTTATCAAGGATTTCTCTAAGATAGTTGTACCATTAACAGGATTGACGAAAAAAAATCAAGTGTTCACATGGGATGCGAAATGTGAGCAAGCTTTCGGTATCCTGAAAGAGAGACTGACAAGTGCTCCTATTTTGTCAATTCCAAGCGAGAATGAGGAAATGGTAGTGTATACCGATGCATGTGGTACTGGACTTGAAGCAGTGCTGATGCAAAAGGATAAAGTTGTGACTTATGCAAGTCAACAACTGAAGCCGCATGAGAGGAATTATCCAACTCATGATTTGGAGTTTTCAGCGATTGTATTTGCTCTGAAGATGTGGAGACATTATCTGTTGGGAGTTCGATTTGCGCTGTTCACAGATCACAAGTCGTTGAAGTATTTTTTTCTCCCAGAAGGATTTGAATTTTCGGCAGCAGCGATGGCTAGAGGTTTTGGCATCCTTCGATTTTGGTATTACCTATACTCCTGGTAAAGGTAATGCAGTAGTGGATGCATTAAGTCGAAGACATGCTGGTTTGGTAGCAATGTTTTCGGAATGGAAATACCTCGAGTTTTTGGTAGGATTTGATTTCAGGCCTAGGTGTGAGTTAGAGCCTGAAATGTTGGCAAGCTTATCGATTAAACCAACTCTCATCGAAATGACTGGAAAAAGCCAAAAGCATGATGAAAAGCTTGTCGAGATCATCCAGAAGTTGGAAGCGGGAGTGGAACCAAAAGGATAAGGAATTCGAGGTCGATCGAGATTGTTAGCTTCGGAAGAAAGGACGACTGGTTGTTCCTGATCTTGATGGATTGAGAGATGAGGTTCTAAGAGAATGTCATCACTCTAAGTTGATGATTCATCCTGGTGGTAACAAGATGTATTGGGATATGAAGCGAGTTTATTATTGATAAGGAATGAAGAAGGATGTTGGAAATTTCATTTTCAAATGCATGAACTGTTAGTTGGTGAAAAATGAACAGAAGAAGCCGAGTGGATTGCTTCAGCCATTGGAAGTTCCTACGTGGAAATGGAAGCAAGTTTCGATGGATTTCATCGATGGACTACCTAGGACTAGGGCAGGAAATGAAGGGATTTGGGTCATACTGGATCGCTTTACTAAGAGCGCAAGGTTTATCCATGTTAGATCGACTAGGACAACATCAAAGTTGGCTAAGAGGTACATTAAATGGATAGTTTGATTCCACGGTATCCCAAAGAGCATGGTGAGTGATCGAGATCCTTTGTTCACTAGTGGATTTTGGAAGAGTTTGCAAGAGACTTTAGGAATGAGCTATGTTTGAGTACGACTTATCATCCCCAGACTGATGGTCAAACCGAGAGAGTTAACGGAGTATTGGAAGATCTCCTTAGAGCCCGGGTATTGGATTTCGGGGGATCATTGGATGACCATTTACATTTGGTTGAGTTTTCATATAATAACAGTTACTAGTCGAGCATCGAGATGACACTATACAAAGCGTTGTATGGTGGACCGTGTAATTCTTTGACATATTGGTTGGAAACTGGAGATAAGCTGATACTTGGGCCTTAGCTGATAAGAGAAACATCAGATTGTATTGAGATCATTCAGCAACGAATGAAGGCAGCCTAAGATCGTCAGAAAAGTTACGCCGATAAGAGTTGGAAGGATTTGGAATTCGACATTGGTGATATGGTTTTCGTTAAAATTTCACCTTCAAAGAATGTCATTGGATTCGGAAATAAAGGGAAGTTAGCTCCAAGATTTGTTGGACCATTTCCGATAGTCGAGCAGATTGGAAAGATCGCATGTAGATTGAGTTTACCGGAAAAGATATCGAGTGCGCACAATGTTTTACATGTGTCTTTTTTACGGAAGTATGTGCACGATTCGAATGTGGTGATATTTCCGGATTAGTATAAAAATTTAGAAGTCGAACCCGTTGTCTCGAGACCTCTTAAACCACTTTGAGTTGTAGGGAATGACACGAAACAGCTTAGGAGAAAGGTGATTAAGCTAGTTAAAGTACAATGGGGGTGAGGATGATGATGATTGTGCATGGGAAACGGAAGAGAGTATGAAGATGACCCATCCAGAACCCTTCGTTGGTATGACCTATAAATATCGTATCATCCTTATACCGTTGTAACTTGTATTATTATTAGAATTCCGCATGCTAGGTTAAGGGTATGGATGCATGGCCTGTTGGATGCTAGATCAGAAGGTAGATTGGCTGCTCGTGGATGATAGACATGCGGAATAGTTCTTATTGCTTGTGGTTGCTTGGGATTTCGGGGGCGAAATTCCTAAAGGGGCAAGAATGTAACGACCCACATTTTTACGTATCGAAGAATCGTAAAATATTTTTAATTCTCCAATGGTCGGATCGTTCTCATCTTTTGATATGTTGTTCATGTGGATGTGGGACATGTCCATTATTTTTACCAATTTTGTTTGTGACCATTTTACTCTTATTATTTTTGTTTAGGGCAAAACTTTTGAATGGGATCGAATCAGGAACTGGGATTGGTTTCATTGGATTGGAAATGGTGTTTCCAATTCCGCAGAGTGGTCTAAATCAGAATTTGGCCGAGTGGTTTAGGAGGAATCGTTGTTTTAGTGTTTCTAGTTTTCTTGGCATACTAAGTAGTCATTAGTGGGCTGATTAGTGAGGTCCATTAAGGATAGGGGTTGTTGGCTATAAATAGGAGGGTAAGGGTAAAGTGAATTGTTTAGTCTCTTTATTTATCATTTAGTTGGGTGCCTATGATTCTCCGGCTCAATCAAACACGCCTTTACTTCATTCTAATTCATAGATTTGCAAAATAATATTGAAGATCCGCATCGAGGAAGGGTAGATCACATTAATTGAGTTAATTCTGAGGCCGTTCTTCGCTGTCCGGAATTAGAGATTGTTGATTTGTAGCTATTATGTGGATTTAGTGAGTGATAATCATCTCTCACACGGATTCAATCGAGTATACGGGTTTGTTTGATCTTAATTTCATCCATGCAAGTTTTTTCCATCTAGAACTAGATGTAAGTATATTTTGAATTCGGATCACAACATAGGATCTAATTAGAAAGTTATAATGGTTAATTCATATAAATCGTATGTTTATGCAAGTATATATCCAGTTATTGATTTGTTTACTGTTCTATCATGATTTGATGAAATTCATATGATTGTCTGATGATTATTTGTTGTGCTAGTGTTTGTTTGATGATTGTTTTATGTGCTATTTATCATTTGGTTGAAATTGGTCAATTTGGATGAGATGTATGCTTAGATGTTCATCGTTAAAGCTTAAATTGTATGGTCGGAGTAAATTAAAGGTTTGGCTGATCGGAATTGGACGAAACTTGGCGAAGAAGCTCCGAAGGAGGAGTCGATGAGATCTGGAAAGTTTGGGCTCCAAACTCCATGATTTCGATGGGTCGCATGGTATGGATCGTTCGCGGTCCACGGCTATGGGTCGGATCGCGATCCATTGTATGGATCAAGTTCGGTTTGTGTATATTGCTGGATTGTGGGCTGATGATGGATCGCACGGCTTGTACGTGTGGATCAGCTCAGGATGGGGGTATGGATTGGGTCAATCGTGTGCTTCTTGGATTGGGAGTGTTTGGATCGCGTGACATAGCTTGGATCAGGTTCGGCTCATGTGCATTAATGAATCACATGGATCAGTAGCTAGTAATGGATCGTATGGATCAGTGGCTAGTGATGGATCTCATGGATCGGTGGAATGGTGGACCACAAGTGTTTGGACCTTGATGGATCGGTGGGCGATCCATATGGATCGGTGGGCGATCCATAGGTGGTCGGGGACGATCCATCTAGCATTGACCAAATAAAGTTCATTTTTTGTTCGACGATAGGTGTAGCTTCGATGTAAATTCAGGTGGAATGTTCGAAGCAAGACTAAGTGTTCGTTGATTGTTGGATGATGCAACGAAGTTATGAAGATGACTCAAGGTGATTTGAGCTTGTAGATAATGGCTTGCTTGAGAAGGCGCTTGAGCTTATGGTTATTCGTCAAGGTGGATGATTATAATTGAAGTGCCAAAGGATCGTCGTTAGTCGGAGGTTCTAGCAGACTCAAAGCAGGGGCATAATGGGGGAACCAAAAGACTAGGTGATTAGTCGAGTACCCTGGGCAGTCACGATGGGCCTATGTACGAATCACGATGGTGTATGGAGTTTGCTAGAATCGGGGTTACCATTAGCCCTTGACGGATGGCAGGATGGACCAGTCATATGATTAACGATGGATTCAAGGCAAGGCAGACGGTGATAGCCAGAGTCATGGATGTTATTGTTTTCTTGTATCGTCTTGTGTGGATCATTCGATGTCGAGGGAGATATTTCTTGGGTGCTTATATGATGTTGGTTTATGCCTTCGGGGTTTGTGCTTGAGGGGTATTGAACTCGATTAAGATGATATATGCTTGATAACTGGTTGTTATGGATGTGCTGCTTGTTTCTTCTCTAATTCTTTGGGAAGGCTATCATCGTAGGTTGTTGAAGAGAAGTGGGATTGGGATTGTTAGCTGTTAATGTGTTGGCAGATTTGATGATTGAACTGGCTATTATCCATACACTTTATTTTTTGATAGTTGTTTTATCGCTCGTTAAGAGTGTTGTCTAACTCAAGGTTTTATGTTTCCCTCTTATTACCTTGGGTTGTTCATCCATGTTGCGGATGGGAAGACTAGGTGACAGGAAGTAGATCTTGATGAGGACGATGCTGCTGAGCGACGACGAGCTGGAGGCTGACGTACTACTATCTACTATACATATTTGTTGTTTCTGCTGATGTATGTTACTCCGAATAAACCTGTAGTGAGGCTCTTTGTACAAATTTAGATATGATACAGTTTTTTTTTGAGATATTTTCATGGTGATATGAAAAGTTTGGAATTTTGTTCAATTATGCTTCACTATTATATCATGTTGTATATGTTTATTATTTTTTATCCATGCGCTGAGAGTTATACGGCATGTTTCGTGTGTATTATTATACCTTGATGATCATCCATAGTCACCTGGCATGTCTTTCAGTGCACTATTTCCTTTGGTAAGTGCGGGAGTTATGGGCGGTCATCACAGTTTTTCTCTATTTTTAATTTGCAACCACTATATGAGGTAACACAAGGGTTTCTTAGAGCGATGGACATAAGACTAGTTCTATTGGAAAGAATCAAGGATGAACAAGACATTGATGACGAGTTGAGGGCGTTAAAGAATTTTTTTTCTAGCGGAGAGTCTTTCCCTCATTTCAGTAGGGTATTCTGTTGATAATAGTTATAGCTTGAGAAGAGATGGCCAGATTTGTGTCACTAAGGTTTGGATCTTCGGAAAGAGATTCTAAAAGAGTGCCACAGGTCAAGGATAACCATTCATTCCATAGGTAATAAAATGTTTAAGGACATGAAAATGAGTTTCTATTGGGAAGGAATGAAAAGAGACATGATAGAGTTCGTTTTAGATGCTTAACTTGTCAAAGAATAAACGCGAAACAGGGAAAGCCTAAAGGAATTTTGCTAACATTAGAGGTCCCCACTTGGAAATGGGAGCACATTTCTATTGATTTTGCTTATGGGATTCCTAGGAGTAAGAAAGGAATGAGTCCATTTGGGTGATAGTGGACCGATTAACAAAAAATGTCCACTTTATTCCTATTAATAAGAACATGACCATCGCCTTTTTAGAACAATTGTATGTTAAAGAGATTATTAGGCTACATGGGATTCCAATTACTATATTGAGTGATAAAGATCCATTATTTATTAGAGATTTTTGGAAGAGTCCTCAAGAAGAATTGAGAACGACCCTATGTTTAAGCACAACCTATCATTCACAAACAAACGACCAAATGGAAGGAGTTAATAAAGTTCTAGAGGATCTTCTCAAAGTTTCTTAGTCAACTTTGGAGGAGCATGCAAATAGCAGTTAACTTTGGTTGAATTTTCTTATAACAATAGTTACCAAGCGACGATTGGTATACCCCTTTTACGAAGCTTTGTATGGGCGGCCATGCAAATCGCAAACTTGTTGGTGGAAAATTACCGACAAGGTTTTACTCGCTTTGATTCGGCAGAGAATGAACGATGCCTAAGACGACAAAAGTCATATGCAGATAGGACGAGAATTTTAGTTTGATGTCGGAGATTTGGTATTTGTTGAGGTTTCTCCTCTCGTAAAGATAGTCCGATTTGGAAAGACTGGGAGGTTAACTCCCAGATTTATTTGCCTTTTCGTATTTTGGATAGGATTGGGAAGATGGACAACCGAGTGGGTCTTCTTGAGTGTTTTCAGGGGTCCACAACATTTTTATGTTTCCCATCTTCGTAAATGCCTTCGTGATTCAGCCGAAAGATTCAAGCTTGACGATATTGAGGACATAGGAAGCCTTGAGTTGGAGTCTAGGGTACCCCGTACCACCGCAAGGATCGTGGAGCGTGGAATAAAATGACTCAACAACAAATCTTTTCGACTTTCCCGAGTTCAATGAGGAGATAACCCTGCGGAGAGCGCATGGTAGACTGAGAGAAGATTAGACTTACTCATCCAGAGCTTCTCTCAGGATATCTTTTTTCTCCAATTTAGCGTTTTTGGTTGCATTGAGATTTGTAGATTGGATGGTAGGGTATGGATGTGACACAAATGCACTATGCACTCATATAGAATCAAATGCATGTTAGGATGTTTTTCATATATATATTGCATCACTTATTACAGTTACACGCTAAGCTCATTATAGTAGGTCTGCAATTCATAATCACTATGAGTTATGGACGTTTTATGTATGTTTTTAAAATAACATGGGTGTACAACATGGTTGTTTAGAGCGAGTTGTGTTCCTTGTCCCTTTAAAAGATTTCGAGATGAAATCTCTAATAAGGGAGGGAGAATGTAACACCCAGTAAAATATACCTAATTTAGAAATAGAATAATTTAATTTAAAAATAAGCACGAATAATCAATGGTATATTAAAAGTATGAAAATGGAATTTTAGACAATTCATAATTGGGCCACGAAAGTATTGTAGTTGTGTTCATGGCGAGATTCTGATATGTTTTCATATTTTATTTGCTGAAAACGGAGTCTGTATTCAAAAGTTATTAATTAATTAAGTTGTACGTATATATTAATAAACAAAGGTTTGAATTCCAAATAAATATATATACAAGCTGGGAATATATTAAATAATATAAGCATGAAAATAATATTCCCTTTCATTTCAAACTTATATGTATATATTCACCCATAGGAAGGTACAAGAATAAATTAACTATGAAAAAAAATTAAGAGAATTAACCAAGAAACGATAAAAAAAAGTAACGTACATGAGACAATTGTCACCTAGGCTCGACCCATAAGGGGTATCGACCGCCCCTCTAGGAGGGGTGTCGACCGCACTTTTAAGGAGGGTACTGACGACCCTTCCACATGGAAGCCAAGTGAGGGTTGTTTTATATAGGGACTTATTTATAAATACTATCAATCGGATCGTTTATATTTAGTCAATTAAATTCAACGGTCTGAAAACATGATAGCAACTATAAAAAGATCCCTAACCCCTCACTTCAAACCCTATCTCCATTCTCTTCCTTGTCTCCGCCATGCCTTTCTCCCATTGTTGAATTTTCGGAAAAGAAAATAGGTTCTTCTTTTGTCCACTTAATATATTTTCATTTCTTCTATTCTACTTTATTTAGATTTAGATTTAGTTTATTCCAAGATTTAGATTTATACATATAAGAATACAATATAAATGATTCTTATATATATATATATATATATATATATATATATATATGACAGGCTTGAGGCATATGTTCGTTACTAAAGGCTAAAACCAATTTCTGTTCTATTCAATCTTGCTTCTACTCATCCTAATAACTTTTTATGAGTTGAATCTAGTTTATTTACTATTTTCTGTAATCCGATAGTAATAGATTTGGATTTTTGTGCCTTGGGGGATTTGGGATATATAAAAAGAAAACATGATTAAACCCTCCCAAATCCTCAGTTTATTTTATTGTTGTAGAAATGTTCGATCATGTTATATTTGGGTTTTGGGGTGTTGTAATAATAATGAAAGGAGATAATTCTTTTGTATGATTTTCTATATTGTTTGGATTTTCTATATTGAATTTATTCCTTTTTATTCTATTTTAATTGTAAATTCACATGTTTGATTTTTGGGGAAAAGATTAAAGTTTGGATAGTTGTAAACTCAATAGGTTTGACTCTATATTGCTCAAAATAGGGAATTTGAACGTATTATTTACTATATATCTAAATATTAATATTTTGCGAATAAACAAACATTGAAAACGAATCTATTCAAAATGGAGATTATAAATATATATAGTTAATGACATGTTCATCTTTTATTGTTGCAATAACCAAGTCAAAACCTAGGTTGCAAGTTTATATGTTATTGTGTTTGTTTTTCCCATTTTTATTGTCATATGCACACTTATGTTATGGATTAAGGAAAATATGGGAAATTGACTTGTATACCTTAAGAATTTAGTAGGATTGATGTAAAGGCCAGCAAATCCGTACTATCTGAGTTGACTAATAACACCACACGTCCAACCCAAATTGCATAGAAATACGAATCATTATTAGAAAGAAGTTAGAGGATGGGAAATAGAAAGAAAGAAATATTAGAATAGAAGAAAACAAAGGAAACAGATCTCACAGCGGAACGAATAAAATATATTATATAACATAACTTTTGAAATACAAATCAGTAACTTTATATACATACCATCAGCAGAGCACAACAGTCATTCCTGGAACAGTTATAAACACCTGGTTCCAGATACAACATAGTACACAACGGAAATATGATATTATATAGCTAACTGATGAAACCTCCTGCTTCCAGCTCTTCCAAGTGAATCTGAAAAATCCCGACTACTTGACTTCCCGTACAAATTTAGGCACCCAAGAGTTTAGGGAAAACAAAACAAAATAAACTCTGGGTCAGTCATGGGACTGGTGTGAGTAAACTTCAACTATTTGTTTAACTTTCAAAATCCTTTCGAAAGAAAAGATAATAGTAAGACCAGCCCACACATAAACATGGACGGTTTTTACCTTACTATAACCCAAAACACTTTGATATGAAAATCCAGTGATATTATAATAATGTCTACATCAAATAAATAGAATCTAGCGGAACACTTGCATCTCACGCTCCATATACAATATAAAATCAAAAACCGCAGGGCGCTTATTGGAGATTGGATTTCCAACATGACAAGGTATGGAACCACCTTCCGATAGTGTATCTCTAGAGAGGAATACACTGGATTCAACAAGAACATCTTGCAACCCGGCCCACACATGACCGACCACTCATTTCGCTTGAGTGTATCGAATGTATATCACCAACGGTTGGGATCAGCAACCGTTTCCCGAATGGGACAACATCGAATAGAATAAGGAATTAAATGAACCTCTAGATAGGTGATAATACACCCTAATGGGAGTGACCCACATAGCCATGCTGCCTGCCCGATTTTTGTCATTTCCCGTTTGTTGAGGCCTGAGGCGACGATTTCTTGCAATTCATTGATAGCACAATCACTTTGAATGCCACATTGTAAGATCCGTTAATCACTAATTGATTTGCACAAATATTCTGGATGTCATGCTAAGGGAATAAATCTGTTGCAACCATATATACTTATACAAACCAACCCATATGATCATTGGAGATACTCTGTCAGACATTCGTCCATTTACGTTCGTTCTGGGACTGAACGAAACCGAAGGCACAATTTCTGTTAATAGAAAAAGTCCTTGCACTTCACTCCATCTTCGATTATCTTTATATAATCTGATCCGCAATGCTACTGCCAATACAGAGTGGTTCACGGATAATAATCCAACCGGTCTCTCCATATTGACAATGATATTGGCAAACACTTCGATAGTCGGTTCTTTAACTATCGAAGAAAAATAAACAAACATCCATTCATCCATAACATCAATCAAATCACCAGGCTTTTAATTAATATTTCATTAAATAAATTCACTTCTTCATTTCCCTATCAATTATTTGTTACCAATATTTTTGATAATCATCTTGGCCTCTTACACTATTTGGAAAACGTTTCCAAATATCAACTTCTTTTATTTTCTATAGTTAGAAAATATATTCTATTTACAATTGAAAACATTTCCAATCACTTGTCTCTTTCCTGACTACTTTAATTATGCTCAGGAAATATTTACTTTTATATTTTGAAAATTCCATCACTTGGGTTAAAACGAATGCTGTATAAAACATCGTTACAACAACCCAATTATTTTATTCAACTAACTCTTTTCCAAACACTTCTCTTCGAGGCTGGATCCTTCTATTTATCAATTAAAAATGAAATCAATCAAGTTGGGGTATAACTACTTCTTAGACCTTAACCGAAAACATCAACAACTTCAAAACAGACAAAACCACTTATCCCGAATGATTACCATTATAAAAACCAATTATTCATTTTTAAACGTATATATGTTTCTCTTTCTATTTCCAGCTTATCGATTTCCTTTATGGTTATAATATTCTATTTTAAATCCGTTTCCTTATCGAATTCAATATATATTGATATATTGATTTCTAACTATCAAAATTTCTTAAAAATATTCTAACTCCTTAAATTCCCGGAAAAATTTGCCATAACCTCCCTTGTACCGGGAGCTTCGGGATATTTCAAATAGCCTCCCATGGCCCTCACCAATCCAAAAGAAAAAGCCAAGCTGCTAGCCGATACGGCGCATAAAACCTCATATATGAATTTAAACATGTACCTTTTTGTCGGGCACATAAACTAAAATCTTCATATACTTCATCCCATACCTGTCTAACACATGCTCACCTGTTTTCAATTCAACTCAATCCAATCGTTTGAATTCAGTTTCGCTCATTTATTCTTTAATTAGCTATTTTGCCTATTTCACTTCTTTGGTTGAACATAACAAGTTCAAATAAAATATTTAACTTGCTCATAACCAAATTGAATTTTCAATTTCAATTGTAGTTTCCTTCTCGATTTTGAATATAAATTTTCAAATCGAATTCACTTACTCAAAGCCCAATATCAATTCAAAAGCTCATTAACTAATTACTATTCAAATCAGTTAATTCTATTCAATAATCAAAAATCAGATTTTTGTTTCAAAAATCAATTCATTACTCTACTTGAGTACACAAATAGTTTACAACTCAAAATATGAAATTTTCTAAATAGAAATTTGGATTTTATTCGCTTAAAATCCTTTTATAAAATTAAATAAACCGTTATGGTTTTTAAAGGGTTATGGCGCTGTTTTTCTGAAAATTTGATTTTGATATAACTCAAAATCTATTCGACGAAATCCAGATTTTTCTCTTTCATTAAAAAACTATTATCAAATTGGTCCTGACGTTTCTTGTTTCAAAGAATTCCGACTTCAATTGAGTTATATATATTCAATTGAAGTTCAAAACGACAATTTACGAACCGCAGCGCTGCGGCGAGTTTGTTTTAATTATATTTATAAATATAAACGTTTTAACTTCATCTATAATAAATTCCACTTCATTCTGATATATTTTTAATATATATCAAATCAAGTTCTCCCAATTCAACATAGCATTTCCGATCTATTTCACTTCTATTTGAAATTCTATATTCAAATTTCAATTCACTTCTATTTTTCAAATTCTATTTGAATTTCTATATTCGAATTTCCTTTATTCAAATCCCATTTGAATTTCTACGTCCAAATTCTATATTTGAATTTCCTTTATATTCAAATTCTATATTTGAATTTCATTTGAATTTCGATATACAAACTCCATTTGAATTTCTATATTCAAATTCCCTTTGAATTTTCGATTTGAATCCTATATTCAAATTCCATATTTTAAATTCCATTTGAATTCTCTATTCAAATTCCATATTTAAACTCCATTATTTTCTAATCTCTAAATTTGAATTTCATTTGAACTCCCTTTCTTCAAATCCATTTGAATCACTTTGAATTCAAATTCTATTTGAATTCCTTTGAATTCAAATTTCTGTATATTCAAATTCTATTCAAATTCAATATATTCAAATTCTATTCAAATTCTATATACAAATTCTATTTAAATTTTCTATATTCATTCTTTAAACCAGTCTCGATTTCAATTCCTTTTGAAATCGATATTTCTACTTTTGGAAAGTAGACTTCCCTTTTCAGTTTCACACTTGTATTTCTATTTCTGAATTATCCAATGATAATTCTTTCCACTTCATTTATAAACTTCATTTATAAAAGAACTACTTATAAACTTTGTTTATAATGGAACCACTTGTTTTATTTTTTCAAAACAAGTTTATATTTCAAATCTATTTAAAAATTCAAATTCTATTTTAGAAAAATAGAATTTCCCTTTTAAATTTCAAATACACCTTTCAGGGTATTTTTATAGATTAACACTTAGGCCTAGTAATATTTAAACACCAAACAACCAATTTTTCCTTTCAGGGTTTCTAACACATCATATATGACAGTATATATGCAAACAAATAAACAAACAGATAATATATTTTTGAGGAATCCAGTTGGATCCCTCCAACCTGTTTCCCTGCATCCACGGAAGTTAGTTAACAAAAATAATACCCATCCTGTTTCGTGGCAGGATATCGCGGTATAAAAGGGGATCCACTTATATACGTGGGCGTAGGGTCATCCGCTAATGATACTGTGGGCATTCGCTAATAGTATTGCGGGAAATATCCAATAACCACAAAAATTCAACAATTCATTCATGCACCCAAGCAACCATCAAATTTATATTTTTCAATAAAAATAAATTTAAATATAAAACTGTGAGTGAGATTTACTCACCAGGGTTTTTAATTTGCGATCCATTCCAAATTTGAATTTAAACTGATCGTCCGAACTAAAGTAGGAAAATCCTACGGACTCCGAAACACTTCAATCTAGTTCATTTGTATGCTTAGATGTTGTCGATATGACTCCTACCCGCTTCTGTCGCTTGAATCTAAAATAGTATGACGGCGTTTGTTATTATATATATATATATATATTCTAAGTTGTACACAATATAAATTAACCATTTTAACTCATTAAATTAATAAATATATTTTTTACCTTAATCTGCTTCCCTATACTAGCACCTAATCCTTCTTCTCTCAGTCTTCCATTACAAGTTGCGGCAACCATCACACGCCCTTGCATCGACCTTGTGCCCTACCACCAAATCCGCAACTACCACTTAAGGAGCCAAGGTACATGAATAAATTCCAAAGTCTACCTGAAACTGCGCCATTACACAACTGCTACTACCCTCACCAAACTTATCACTGCCTTCCTCCTTCAATTCTAAGTTCAACCAACTCCATACCTAGTTCAAAAAGTAAACCGACTACCCTCATCCTCCTCTCAGCAAAACAAAGCGTCGTCCTTCACCCAGTTTCATCGTCAGACCCTTTGTTGTTGAACTATCAACTCTGAACTGAAATCGCTTTCAAACTCCAGTCCCAACTGAGGCTCGCGACTAATGAATGGATCGCAACTCAGTTTTCCCCAATATTCTTAAATCTAGGTCTCGACTGTGGTTGAATCGCGATCCCCGATTCGCAAGCGCCTTGATTTAAATGTCGAGCTTCAGATACTACGGAGAATCCAATCGCGATTTCCAATTTCGAACTCAATTTGAATGCATTGATTTTTGGAGATAAGTTTCCCCATTGTTTTCCGTTCGATTCATTTTTCATTATCACAGATTTGATTCGAGAAAAGGGGAAGTCACGGTTTCCTTTTGATTTCGATTGAGAATATAAGGTCGGGCATATTCGATTTGCAGAAAGAAATGAGGGTAGCGACTTTTGTTTTGAGGATCGATCTCAAGAATGAAATGTTGAAGGGAGAGAAAGGGAGGTTAGTGCGATTTATAAATGGAGAAGGGGACAGAACGTACACTAGCCATTAATACGATTTGATTTGTTTTTATTTCGATTTGATATCAAGGGATTTTTATTCCTTTTTAAAAAGATACCAATTTGATTTTGATCCTATCCACTGATCAAATAAATCGGGGTTCACAATTAAAAATCGTGAACCGCTATTTAACGTACTGACCGTCGTTCCAATGTTATAGCGTTATACTGAACTCAACAGAATATTTTCAGAAATTTATTTCGAACAAATATTTAAAATAACCATATTAAATCGATATAAGTTAGAATTAAATTCAAAACAAATAAATTCTTCAACAATAAATTTCTATTATCGTCGTTTATATTCAAATAGAATATATATTGATCATCTGAACCATTTCGATTCAGTTTTATCTTCGAATTGAATTATTTCAGTTCTCGTATTTCGATGATTATCAAAAATAAATCGTATTTCGATTATTTAATCGATAATTCAATATAAAAATTCTTTTATATTATTAATTCAATATTTAAAACCATATTAAATATTTCAAATAAACCGATCAAAAATCCGGGTCGTTACATTCTTCCCCCCTTAAAATAATTTCATCCTCGAAATAGCTAAGGTAGGAAAAATGGTACAAACTCATTATTTTTCAACAATTCACTTATGTTGAAATTCAACTCCACATATTTCGACAATTTTAGTCCCAACCAACTTTTGGTTTTCATATATATACTCACATTCATTTTTATCTGAATGATTTACAATCAATTCACATTCCATTCAAATTGATTCTGATCAATTTATTTACTTCGATTGATTTAACTTTCTTAAGTTAAATTTAAATTCCAGAATTCAAATTCCCGTGTTTTCATTTCAAATCCTTTGAAATACATAAATATATATTATATTTATTTCCATCTCAAATTCAAAACATTTGAATTTTCCAAACCAACTTGTTTTCCTTCAAACAAATTTTCATCAAAAACTTTTCTACGGTAGAAATTCATCACTTAGAACTCGAAAATGAACACTAATAATGCTGCAGTCATCATCAGATTTATTTTCCAGCCACTGAAGTGAGTTCAGTGCTTTATCCCTTTTAAAATCCATTCAAAAATGATTTTTTTAATTCAAAAATCCTTTTCAAAACAAAGCTATATTAATTTAATATACTTCAGAAAAATATTTTTCAACTTCCCAGGATTTAAATTCCAATTTATGGTTTGAATCCAGTTTTAATTCATCTCAATTGTATATTTCATTCATATACAAATTCTATTTGGTTCTATATAACCGTTTCATTTCTTATAATCTCATTTGATTATAATAATAACAACCAATACATCCATATATTATAATAATTTCAAAAATTATTCTTTCAGTATCAAAATAGAATTTTGGGTAAAATTATTTCATTTACCCACTTAAAAACAATATCGTGTTGAATTTCTCTGTTCAAGTATTTACAAACTCTCATCGACGTCGTGGCGTCCCACAATTCGATCAGAATTCATAAACAGCTCAACAGACTAGCCAACACAATATAAAACAATTTTTATATCAATTTACAAATATGCGCTCTCGTATACACTCAACTCATTCTAGGGTACTACTGACCCTATCTCTAATGAGCACATGCCACACAAGCCTAGGTATTCGCTCAACCTAAGCTCTAATACCAACTGTAAAGGCCCGCAAATCCGTACTATCTGAGTTGACTAATAACACTACACGTCCAACCCAAATTGCACAGAAATACGAATCATTATTAGAAAGAAGTTAGAGGATGAGAAATAGAAAGAAAGAAATATTAGAATAGAAGGAAACAAAGGAAACTGATCTCACAGCGGAACGAATAAAATATATTATATAACATAACTTTTGAAATACAAATCAGTAACTTTATATACATACCATCATCAAAGCACAACATTCATTCCTGGAACAGTTATAAACACCTGTTTCCAGATACAACATAGTACACAGCGGAAATATGATATTCTATAGCTAACTAGTGAAACCTCCTGCTTCCAACTCTTCCAAGTGAATCTGAAAAATCCCGACTACTTGACTGCTGTACAAATTTGGACACCCAAGATTTTAGGGAAAACAAAACAAAATAAACTCTGGGTCAGTCATGGGACTGGTGTGAGTAAACTCCAACCATTTGTTTAACTTTCAAAATCCTTTCGAAAGAAAAGATAATAGTAAGACCAGCCCACACATAAACATGGACGGTTTTTATCTTACTATAATAAAAAACACTTTGATATGAAAATCCGGTGATATTATAATAATGTCTACATCAAATAAATAAAATATAGCGGAACACTTCCATCTCACGCTCCATATACAATATAAAATCAAAAACCGCAGGGCGCTTTTTGGAGATTGGATTTCCAACATGACAAGGTATGGAACCTCCTTCCGATAGTTTATCTCTAGAGAAGAGTACACTGGGTTCAACAAGAACATCTTGCAACCCGGCCCACACATGACCAACCACTCATTTCGCTTGAGTGTATCGAATGTATATCACCAACGGTTGGGATCAGCAACCGTTTCCCGAACGGGACAACATCGAATAGAATAAGGAATTAAATGAACCTCTAGATAAGTGATAATACACCCTAATGGGAGCGACCCACATAGCCATGCTGCCTACTCAATTTTTGTCATTTCCCGATTGTTGAGGCCTGAGGCTACGATTTCTTGCAATTCATTGATAGCATAATCACTTTGAATTCTACATTGTCAGATCCGTTAATCACTAATTGATTTGCACAAATATTCTGGATGTTATGCTAAGGGAATAAACCCGTTGCAACCATATATATTTGTACAGGCCAACCCATATGATCATTGGAAATACTCTGTCAGACATTCGTCGATTTACGTTCGTTCTGGGACTGAACGAAACCGAAGGCACAATTTTTGTTAATAGAAAAAGTCCTTGCACTTCACTCCATCTTCGACTATCTTTATATAATCTGATCCGCAATGCTACTGCCAATACAGAGTGGTTCACGGATAATAATCCCACCGGTCTCTCCATATTGACAACGATATTGGCAAACACTTCGATAGTCAACTCTTTAACTATCGAATAAAAATAAACTAACATCCATTCATCCATAACATCAATCAAATCACCGGGCTTTTAACTAATGTTTCATTAAATAAATTCACTTCTTCATTTCCCTATCAATTATTTGTTACCAATATTTTTGATAATCATCTTGGCCTCTTACGCCATTTGGAAAACGTTTCCAAATATCAACTTCTTTTATTTTCTATAGTTAGAAAATATATTCTATTTGCAATTGAAAACATTTTCAATCACTTGTTTCTTTCCTGACTACTTTAATTATGCTCAGGAAATATTTACTTTTATATTTTGAAAATTCCATCACTTGGGTTAAAACGAATGCTGTATAAAACATTGTTACAACAACCCAAATATTTTATTCAACTAACTCTTTTCCAAACACTTCTCTTCGAGGCTGGATCCTGCTATTTATCAATTAAAAATGAAATCAATCAAGTTGGGGTATAACTACCTCTCAGACCTTAACCGAAAACATCATTAACTTCAAAACAGACAAAACCACTTATCCCGAATGATTACCATTATAAAACAAATTATTCATTTTTTAAATGTATATATGTTTCTCTTTCTATTTCCAGCTTATCGATTTCCTTTATAGTTATAATATTCTATTTTAAATCCGTTTCCTTTTCGAATTCAATATATATTGATATATTGATTTCTAACTATGAAAATTTCTTAAAAATACTCTAACTCCTTAAATTCCCGGAAAAATTCGCCATAACCTCCCTTGTACCGGGAGCTTCAGTATATTTCAAATAGCCTCCCATGGTCCTCAACAATCCAAAAGATAAAGAAAAAGCCAAGCGGCTAGCCGATACGGCGCATAAAACCTCATATATGAATTTAAACATGTACCTTTTTTGTCGGGCACATAAACTAAAATCTTCATATACTTCATCCCATACCTGTCTAACACATGCTCACCTGTTTTCAATTCAATTCAACTCAATCCAATTGTTTGAATTCAGTTTCGCTCATTTATTCTTTAATTAGCTATTTTTCCTATTTCACTTCTTTGGTTGAACATAACATGTTCAAATAAAATATTTAACTTGCTCATAACCAAATTGAATTTTCAATTTCAATCCTAATTTCCTTTTCGATTTCGAATATAAATTTTCAAATCGAATTCACTTTTTCAAAGCCCAATATCAATTCAGAAGCTCATTAACTAATTACTATTCAAATTAGTTAATTCTATTCAATAATCAAAAATCAGATTTTTGTTTCAAAAATCAATTCATTACTCCACTTGAGTTCACAAATAGTTTACAACTCAAAATTTGAAATTTTCTAAATAGAAATTCGGATTTCATTCGCTTAAAATCCTTTTATAAAATTAAATAAACCGTTATGGTTTTTAAAGGGTTATGGCGCTGTTTTTCTGAAAATTTGATTTTGATATAACTCAAAATCTATTCGATGAAATCCAGATTTTTCTCTTTCATTAAAAAAATATTATCAAATTGGACCTGACGTTTCTTGTTTCAAAGAATTCTGACTTCAATTGAGTTCTATATATTCAATTGAAGTTCAGAACGACAATTTACGAACTGCAGCGCTGCGGCGAGTTCGTTTTACTTATATTTATAAATATAAACGTTTTAACTTCGTCTATAATAAATTCCACTTCATTCTGATAAAATTTTAATATATATCAAATCAATTTCTCCCAATTCAACATAGCATTTCCGATCTATTTCACTTTTATTTGAAATTCTATATTCAAATTTCAATTCACTACTATTTTCAAATTCTATTTGAATTTCTATATTCGAATTTCCTTTATTCAAATCCCATTTGAATTTCCACGTCCAAATTCTATATTTGAATTTCCTTTATATTCAAATTCTATATTTGAATTCCATTTGAATTTCTATATACAAACTCCATTTGAATTTCTACATTCAAATTCCCTTTGAATTATCTATTTGAATCCTATATTCAAATTCCATATTTTAAATTCCATTTGAATTCTCTATTCAAATTCCATATTTAAACCCCATTATTTTCAAATCTCTATATTTGAATTTCATTTGAACTCCCTTTCTTCAAATCCATTTGAATTCCTTTGAATTCAAATTTCTGTATATTCAAATTCTATTCAAATTCAATATATTCAAATTCTATTCAAATTCTGTATACAAATTCTATTTAAATTTTCTATATTCATTCTTTAAACCAGTCTCGATTTCAATTCCTTTTGAAATCGATATTTCTACTTTTGGAAAGTAGACTTCCCTTTTCAATTTCACACTTGTATTTCTATTTCTGAATTATCCAATGATAATTCTTTCCACTTCATTTATAAACTTCATTTATAAAAGAACTATTTATAAACTTTGTTTACAAAGGAACCACTTGTTTTATGTTTTCAAAACAAGTTTATATTTCAAATCTATTTGAAAATTCAAATTCTATTTTATAAAAATAGAATTTCCCTTTTAGATTTCAAACACCCCTTTCAGGGTATTTTTATAGATCAACACTTAAGCCCAGTGATATTTAAACACCAAACAACCAATTTTTCCTTTTAGGGTTTCTAACACATCATATATGACAGTATATATGCAAAAAAATAAACAAATAGATAATATATTTTTGAGGAATCCAGTTGGATCCCTCCAACCTGTTTCCCTACATCCACAGATGTTAGTTAACAGAAATAATACCCATCCTGCTTCGTGGCAGGATATCGCGGTATAAAAGGGGATCCACTTATATACGTAGGCGTACGGTCATCCGCTAATGATACTGCGGGCATCCACTAATAGTATTGCGGGAAATATCCAATAACCACAAAAATTCAACAATTCATTCATGCACCCAAGCAACCATCAAATTTATTTATTTTTCGATAAAAATAAATTTAAATATAAAACTGTGAGTGAGATTTACTCACCAGGGTTTTTAATTTGCGATCCATTCCAAATTTGAATTTAAAATTGTCGTCCGAACTAAACTAGGAAATTCCAGCGGACTCCAAAACACTTCAATCTAGTTCATTTGTATGCTTGGATATTGTCGATATGACTCCCACCCGCTTCTGTCGCTTGAATCTAAAATAGTACGACGGCATTTGTTATTATATATATATATATATATATATTCTAAGTTGTACACAATATAAATTAACCATTATTAACTCATTAAATTAATAAATATATTTTTACCTTAATCTGCTTCCCTATACCAGCACCTAATCCTTCTTCTCTCAATCTGCCATTACAAGTTGCGGCAACCATCACACGCCCTTGCATCGACCTTGTGCCCTACCACCAAATCCGCAACTACCACTTAAGGAGCCAAGGTACTCGAATAAATTCCAAAGTCTACCTGAAACTGCGCCATTACACAACTGCTACTACCCTCACCAAACTTAACACTGCCTTCCTCCTTCAATTCTAAGTTCAGCCAACACCATACCTAGTTCAAAAAGTAAACCGACTACCCTCATCCTCCTCTCAGCAAAACAAAGCGTCGGCCTTCACCCAGTTTCATCGTCAGACCCTTTGTTGTTGAACTATCAACTCTGAAATGAAATCGCTTTCAAACTCGAGTCCCAACTGAGGCTCGCAACTAACGAATGGATCGCAACTCAGTTTTCCCCAATATTCTTAAATCTAGGTCTCGACTGTGGTTGAATCGCGATCCCCGATTCGCAAGCGCCTTGATTTAAATGTCGAGCTTCAGATACTATGGAGAATCCAATCACGATTTCCAGTTTCGAACTCAATTTGAATGGGTTGATTTTGGAGATAAGTTTCCCCATTGTTTTCCGTTCGATTCATTTTTCCTTATCACTGATTTGATTCGAGAAAAGGGGAAGTCACAGTTTCCTTTTGATTTCGATTGAGAATATAAGGTCGGGCATATTCGATTTGCAGAAAGAAATGAGGGTAGCGGCTTTTGTTTTGAGGATCGATCTCAGGAATGAAATGTTGCAGGGAGAGAAAGGGAGGTTAGTGCGATTTATAAATGGAGAAGGGGACAGAACGTACACTAGCCATTAATACGATTTGATTTGTTTTTAATTCGATTTGATATCAAGGGATTTTATTCCTTTTTAAAAAGATACCGATTTGATTTTGATCCTATCCACTGATCAAATAAATCAGGGTTCACAATTAAAAATCGTGAACCGCTATTTTAGCGTACTGACCGTCGTTCCAATGTTATAGCGTTATACTGAACTCAACAGAATATTTTCTGAAATTTATTTCGAACGTATATTTAAAATAACCATATTAAATCGATATAAGTTAGAATTAAATTCAAAACAAATAAATTCTTCAACAATAAATTTCTATTATCGTCGTTTATATTCAAATAGAATATATATTGATCATCTGAACCATTTCGATTCAGTTTTATCTTCGAATTGAATTATTTCAGTTCTCGTATTTCGATGATTATAAAAAATAAATCGTATTTCGATTATTTAATCGATAATTCAATTTAAAAATTCTTTTATATTATTAATTCAATATTTAAAACCATATTAAATATTTCAAATAAACCGATCAAAAATCCGGGTCGTTACATTCTTCCCTCCTTAAAATAATTTCGTCCTCGAAATTGCTAAGGTAGGAAAAATGGTACAAACTCATTACTTTCCAACAATTCACTTATGTTGAAACTCAACTCCACATATTTCAACAATTTTAGTCCCAACCAACTTTTGGTTTTCATATATATACTCACATTCATTTTTATCTGAATGATTTACAATCAATTCACATTCCATTCAAATTGATTCTGATCAATTTATTTACTTCGATTGATTTAACTTTCTTAAGTTAAATTTAAATTCCAGAATTCAAATCCACGGGTTTTCATTTCAAATCCTTTGAAATACATAAATATATATTTATTTCCATCTCAAATTCAAAACATTTGATTTTCCAAACCAACTTGTTTTACTTCAAACAAATTTTCATCAAAAACTTTTCTACGATAGCATTTCATCACTTAGAACTCGAAAATGAACACTGATAATGCTGCAGTCATCATCAGAATTATTTTCCAGCCACTGAAGTGAGTTCAGTGCTTTATCATTTTTAAAATCCATTCAAAAATGATTTTTTTTTTAATTCAAAAATCCTTTTCAAACCAAAGCTATATTATTTTAATATACTTCAGAAAAATATTTTTCAACTTCCCAGGATTTAAATTCCAATTTTTGGTTTGAATCCAGTTTTAATTCATCTCAATTGTATATTTCATTCAAATACAAATTTTATTTGGTTCTATATAACCATTTCATTTCTTATAATCTCATTTGATTATAATAATATCAACCAACACATCCATATATTATAATAATTTCAAAAATTATTCTTTCTATATCAAAATAGAATTTTGGGTAAAATTATTTCATTTAAGCACTTAAAAACAATATCGTGTTGAATTTCTCTGTTCAAGTATTTACAAACTCTCATCGACGTCGTGGCATCCCACAATTCGATCAGAATTCATAAACAGCTCAACAGACTAGCCAACACAATATAAAACTGTTTTTATATCAATTTACAAATACGCGCTCTCGTATGCACTCAACTCATTCTTGGGTACTACTGACCCTATCTCTAATGAGCACATGCCACACAAGCCTAGGTATTCGCTCAACATAAGCTCTGATACCAACTGTAAAGGCCCGCAAATCCGTACTATCTGAGTTGACTAATAACACCACACGTCCAACCTAAATTGCACAGAAATACGAATCATTGTTAGAAAGACGTTAGAGGATGATAAATAGAAAGAAGGAAATATTAGAATAGAAGGAAACAAAGGAAACTGATCTCACAGCGGAACGAATAAAATATATTATATAACATAACTTTTGAAATACAAATCAGTAACTTTATATACATACCATCATCAGAGCCCAACAGTCATTCCTGGAACAGTTATAAACACATGTTTCCAGATACAACATAGTATACAGCGGAAATATGATATTCTATAGCTAACTGGTGAAAACTCCTGCTTCCAGCTCTTCCAAGTGAATCTGAAAAATCCCAACTACTTGACTGCCCGTACAAATTTGGGCACCCAAGAGTTTAGGGAAAACAAAACAAAATAAACTCTGGGTCAGTCATGAGACTGGTGTGAGTAAACTCCAACCATTTGTTTAACTTTCAAAATCCTTTCGAAAGAAAAGATAATAGTAAGACCAGCCCACACATAAACATGGACGGTTTTTAACCTTACTATAACCCAAAACACTTTGATATGAAAATCTGGTGATATTATAATAATGTATACATCAAATAAATAGAATCTAGCGGAACGCTTGCATCTCACGCTCCATATATAATATAAAATCAAAAACCGCAGAGCGCTTATTGGAGATTGGATTTCCATCATGACAAGGTATGGAACCACCTTCCGATAGTGTATCTCTAGAGAGGAATACACTGGGTTCAACAAGAACATCTTGCAACCCGACCCACACATGACCGACCACTCATTTCGCTTGAATATATCGAATGTATTTCACCAACGGTTGGGATCAGCAACCGTTTCCCGAATGGGACAGCATCGAATAGAATAAGGAATTAAATGAACCTCTAGATAGGTGGTAATACACCCTAATGGGAGCAACCCACATAGCCATGCTGCCTGCCCGATTTTTGTCATTTCCCGGTTGTTGAGGCCTGGGGCTACGATTTCTTGCAATTCATTGATAGCACAATCACTTTGAATGCCACATTGTCAGATCCATTAATCACTAATTGATTTGCACAAATATTCTGGATGTTATGCTAAGGGAATAAATCCGTTGCAACCATATATATTTATACAGACCAACCCATATGATCATTGGAAATACTCTGTCAGACATTCGTCCATTTACGTTCGTTCTGGGACTGAACAAAACGGAAGGCACAATTTCTGTTAATAGAAAAAGTCTTTGCACTTCACTCCATCTTCGATTATGTTTATATAATCTGATCCGCAACGCTACTGCCAATACAGAGTGGTTCACGGATAATAATCCAACCGGTCTCTCCATATTGACAACGATATTGGCAAACACTTCGATAGTCGGTTCTTTAACTATCGAAGAAAAATAAACAAACATCCATTCATCCATAACATCAATCAAATCACCGGGCTTTTAATTATTATTTCATTAAATAAATTCACTTCTTCATTTCCCTATCAATTATTTGTTACCAATATTTTTGAAAATCATCTTGGCCTCTTACGCCATTTGGAAAACGTGTCCAAATATCAACTTCTTTTATTTTCTATAGTTAGAAAATATATTCTATTTGCAATTGAAAACATTTTCAATCACTTGTCTTTTTCTTGACTACTTTAATTATGCTCAGGAAATATTTACTTTTATATTTTGAAAATTCCATCACTTGGGTTAAAACGAATGCTTTATAAAACATCGTTACAACAACCCAATATTTTATTCAACTAACTCTTTTCCAAACACTTCTCTTCGAGGCTGGATCCTGCTATTTAACAATTAAAAATGAGATCAATCAAGTTGGGGTATAACTACCTCTCAGACCTTAACCGAAAACATAAATAACTTCAAAACAGACAAAACCACTTATCCCGAATGATTACCATTATAAAAACCAATTATTTATTTTTAAATGTATATATGTTTCTCTTTCTATTTCCAGCTTATCGATTTCCTTTATGGTTATTATATTCTATTTTGAATCCGTTTCCTTATCGAATTCAATATATATTGATATATTGATTTCTAACTATCAAAATTTCTTAAAATATTCTAGCTCCTTAAATTCTCGGAAAAATTCGCCATAACCTCCCTTGTACCGGGAGCTTAGGGATATTTCAAATAGCCTCCCATGGCCCTTACCAATCCAAGAGAAAAAGAAAAAGCCAAACGGCTAGCCGATACGGCGCATAAAACCTCATATATGAATTTAAACATGTACCTTTTTGTCGGGCACATAAACTAAAATCTTCATGTACTTCATCCCATACCCGTCTAACACATGCTCACCTGTTTTCAATTCAATTCAAATCAATCCAATCGTTTGAATTAAGTTTCGCTCATTTATTCTTTAATTAGCTATTTTGCCTATTTCACTTCTTTGGTTGAACATAACATGTTCAAATAAAATATTTAACTTGCTCATAACCAAATTGAATTTTCAATTTCAATCCTAATTTCCTTTTCGATTTCGAATATAAATTTTCAAATTGAATTCACTTATTCAAATCCCAGTATCAATTCAAAAGCTCATTAACTAATTACTATTCAAATTAGTTAATTCTATTCAATAATCAAAAATCAGATTTTTGTTTCAAAAATCAATTCATTACTCCACTTGAGTTCACAAATAGTTTACAACTCAAAATCTGAAATTTTCTAAATAGAAATTCGGATTTCATTCGCTTAAAATCCTTTTATAAAATTAAATAAATCGTTATGGTTTTAGAGGGTCATGGCACTGTTTTTCTGAAAATTTGATTTTGATATAACCCAAAATCTATTCGACGAAATCCAGATTTTTCTCTTTCATTAAAAACTATTATCAAATTGGTCCTGACGTTTCTTGTTTCAAAGAATTCCGACTTCAATTGAGTTCTATATATTCAATTGAAGTTCAAAACGACAATTTACGAACTGCAGCGCTGCGGTGAGTTCGTTTTAATTATATTTATAAATATAAACGTTTTAACTTCGTCTATAATAAATTCCACTTCATTCTGATATATTTTTAATATATATCAAATCAATTTCTCCCAATTCAACATAGCATTTCCGATCTATTTCACTTCTATTTGAAATTCTATATTCAAATTTCAATTCACTTCTATTTTTCAAATTCTATTTGAATTTCTATATTCGAATTTCCTTTATTCAAATCCCATTTGAATTTCTACGTCCAAATTCTATATTTGAATTTCCTTTATATTCAAATTCTATATTTGAATTCCATTTGAATTTCTATATACAAACTCCATTTGAATTTCTATATTCAAATTCCCTTTGAATTTTCTATTTGAATCCTATATTCCAATTCCATATTTTAAATTCCATATTTTAAATTCCATTTGAATTCACTATTCAAATTCCATATTTAAACTCCATTATTTTCAAATCTCTATATTTGAATTCCATTTGAACTCCATTTCTTCAAATCCATTTGAATTCCTTTGAATTAAAATTCTATTTGAATTCCTTTGAATTCAAATTTCCGTATATCCAAATTCTATTCAAATTCAATATATTCAAATTCTATTCAAATTCTATATACAAATTCTATTTAAATTTTCTATATTCATTCTTTAAACCAGTCTCGATTTCAATTCCTTTTGAAATCGATATTTCTACTTTTGGAAAGTAGACTTCCCTTTTTAATTTCACACTTGTATTTCTATTTCTGAATTATCCAATGATAATTCTTTCCACTTCATTAATAAACTTCGTTTATAAAAGAACTATTTATAAACTTTGTTTATAAAGGAATCACTTGTTTTATTTTTTCAAAACAAGTATATATTTCAAATCTATTTAAAAATTCAAATTCTATTTTAGAAAAGTAGAATTTCCCTTTTAAATTTCAAATACCCCTTTCAGGGTATTTTTATAGATTAACACTTTGGCCCAGTGATATTTAAACACCAAAACAAATTTTTCCTTTCAGGGTTTTTAACACATCATATATGACAGTATATATGCAAACAAATATACAAACAGATAATATATTTTTGAGGAATCCAGTTGGATCCCTCCAACCTGTTTCCCTACTTCCACATACGTTAGTTAACAGAAATAATACCCATCCTGCTTCGTGGTAGGATATCGCGGTATAAAAGGGGATCCACTTATATACGTGGGCGTTGGGTCATCCGCTAATGATATTGCGGGCATCCGCTAATAGTATTGCGGGAAATATCCAATAACCATAAAAATTCAACAATTCATTCATGCACCCAAGCAACCATCAAATTTATATTTTTTTCGATAAAAATAAATTTAAATATAAAACTGTGAGTGAGATTTGCTCACCAGGGTTTTTAATTTGCGATCCATTCCAAATTTGAATTTAAACTGATCGTCCGAACTAAACTAGGAAAATCATGAGGACTCCAAAACACTTCAATCTAGTTCATTTGTATGCTTAGATATTGTCGATATGACTCCTACCCGCTTCTGTCGCTTGAATCTAAAATAGTATGACGGCGTTTGTTCTTATATATATATATATTCTAAGTTGCACACAATATAAATTAACCATTATTAACTCATTAAATTAATAAATATATTTTTACCTTAATCTGCTTCCCTATACCAGCACCTAATCCTTCTTCTCTCAATCTTCCATTACAAGTTGCAGCAACCATCACACGCCCTTGCATCGACCTTGTGCCCTACCACCAAATCTGCAACTACCACTTAAGGAGCCAAGGTACTCGAATAAATTCCAAAGTCTACCTGAAACTGCGCCATTACACAACTGCTACTACCCTCACCAAACTTAACACTGCCTTCCTCCTTCAATTCTAAGTTCAGCCGACTCCATACCTAGTTCAAAAAGTAAACCGACTACCCTCATCCTCCTCTCAGCAAAACAAAGAATCAGCCTTTACCCATTTTCATCGTCAGACCCTTTGTTGTTGAACTATCAACTCTGAACTGAAATCGCTTTCAAACTCTAGTCCTAACTGAGGCTCGCGACTAACGAATGGATCGCAACTCAGTTTTCCCCAATATTCTTAAATCTAGGTCTCGACTGTGGTTGAATCGCGATCCCCGATTCGCAAGCGCCTTGATTTAAATGTTGGGCTTCAGATAATGTGGAGAATCCAATCGTGATTTCCAATTTCAAACTCAATTTGAATACGTTGATTTTGGAGATAAAGTTTCCCCATTGTTTTTCGTTCGATTCATTTTTCATTATCACTGATTTGATTCGAGAAAAGGGGAAGTCACGGTTTCCTTTTGATTTCGATTGAGAATATAAGGTCAGGCATATTCGATTTGCAGAAAGAAATGAGGGTAGCGGCTTTTGTTTTGAGGATCGATCTCAGGAATGAAATGTTGCGGGGAGAGAAAGGGAGGTTAGTGCTATTTATAAATGGAGAAGGGGACAAAACGTACACTAGCCATTAATATGATTTAATTGGTTTTTAATTCGATTTGATATCAAGGGATTTTTATTCCTTTTTAAAAAGATACCGATTTGATTTTGATCCTATCCACTGATCAAATAAATCGGGGTTCACAATTAAAAATCGTGAACCGCTATTTTAGCGCACTGGCCGTCATTCCAATGTTATAGCGTTATACTGAACTCAACAGAATATTTTCTGAAATTTATTTCGAACGTATATTTAGAATAACCATATTAAATCGATATAAGTTAGAATTAAATTCAAAACAAATAAATTCTTCAACAATAAATTTCTATTATCGTCGTTTATATTCAAATAGAATATATATTGATCATCTGAACCATTTCGATTCAGTTTTATCTTCGAATTGAATTATTTCATTTCTCGTATTTCGATGATTATCAAAAATAAATCGTATTTCGATTATTTAATCGATAATTCAATATAAAAATTCTTTTATATTATTAATTCAATATTTAAAACCATATTAAATATTTAAAATAAACCGATCAAAAATCCGGGTCGTTACAATTGACGTTTCAATTATGTGGTAGGGACGTTAATTCCATTCGCTTAAATTACGTTTATATTTACATATATATATATATATATAACATAATCAACATATATAAATGCGTAATTAGTTTTTTATAACTACGATTAAATTAGAAATAGAGTTTAAATATCCCCAAAGGATTTGTATGCTTGTATTTGTATGAGTTAATGGCTTAACTAATGTTTATAACACATAGATATGAAGTTGTTCGTTACTTGCAGTAGAAATCTGCCTGAAACCGACCAACATATCCAGCGTTACAAGTGAATATAGTTCATGACAAAGTCTAGGTGCCATGGGCCATTATAATTAGTATGCTAGGATGTAAGGTTAGGCCCAACTTGTAGTAGAAGTCTGCCTACAACCGCCCAGCAAATCCAACATCTACAATTGGTTGGCCTAATGTGACATATCTTTTGTGCATACACACACACACACACACACACACACACACATATATATATATATATATATATATTGTGTGTGCGAAGTAGGCCTGTCCTGGGAAAATGTATAAGTTGGCTGATCTATCTCTTATTGGGTATTAAGTGGTTAGGATTGGGTTCGTTCCTAAGGTTGATAACTTGATTCAGAACCTAATTCGTTGGGCCTGCCCTTCGAGAAGTAAATGGTCATTGGATCAGCCTTTCTCCTATAAGGTATTAAATGGTCATTATTGATGATAACGTGTGTAGGGTAGTTCTCTAGGTAATGCCCACTTCTTATCTAGGGTCTAGTGAGGGCTGACTTAGGAAGGATTATGTATATATGGCCTAAGGAACCACCGTCCAAGGGAAGTAGTAAGTGGCTAGGAGTTCATCCGTAGGGACAACTAGATGGTAGCAAAAGGTTTCGGTCGAGGGTAGGGGATCTTCTTATAAGAAGCCATTTTCCAGACCCACAATATAGTATTTTTTTTCCCGTTACTATTTCTCCATACAAGAGAATTATCATTTATAACATATTAACGTTAGAATGGGGCCTTAAGTGGCTTGGGGTTTGCCATTGGGTATTAAGTGACTAGAGGGATGTTCGCCCTAAATAAATATGGTATTAACTGACCATAGGAGATGCCCACCCTTAATTTAGTTTAGGTATTAAGAGACTATTAGGACATCTTCCTTACATTTTGCCTTGTGTGTTTGTTACGAAGACATAACCTGAAAAGTTTACAACTGCCAATTATAGGGAATAGGCTTCTTAACTTACTTGTATTTCATTAACACTACAACAGAAATAGTCTTTTATAGCGGCATATAGCCACTATTAAACAATACTATAGCGACCCGAAAAGCGCTGTATATCAACATGTTATAAAAAAACTTGAATAATTATAACATAGAAATGGTCATTATAAAAGAGTATGATTTTATAGCGGCTATATGCCACTATGATATGTAATGATAATGGCTCGTTATTTCCGCTATAAAACATGTCGTTCTTCATAAAAATAATGAATTTCTATAACACTATATATCTGCTATAAAATATCAATTCAATAGCGGGTTTATCGCGCTATAACAGAGTATAACTCTTGTACTACATTATCTTTTATAACGCTTTTCAATATATTATGATAATAGCAATCAAATGAATCTTCACAAGAATGTCAAAAGCAGTTCATGACCCAAAAACTATAATACAGAACAAACGTAACACATATTCTTGATAGCAAGATAAAGTGTCAACTAACAAAAAATAAGTTCAATATATATGTTTTCAATTTCATATTGATGTCAATTTAGGTTAACAAAAAATAAAACATAGTTCAAATTTAAAGTCTACAAAAGAACCCCAACCAACCGCTCTCCTCCATTAAACTTTTGTACTTAAATGTGTATTCACCGCATTGTGTGTACACACTTCTTCAAGACTATCGGTATGAGTCTTGAATCACAACCTTAGATTTAGATCTTGTGGTAAATCTGCATATTGATATTAGACAAGTCATTCATGATTTCCAAATGTTCGAATTGCCGATCAAATGTTGTGTATATTAGTGAACAGGAAAGTGATGCCTGACATACTGTAACAACTCGGAATTTAGGCGATACAGATTAATTATTAGAATTTCAAAAAATAGGAATTTCTGCAAACTATGTAATTTGACTACGAAACTTTAACAGATGTGTTCGTCTCAGTATTATGATCAATTTTCATGTTTGGAACTTCGCGAATGGAGTCCGTATGAAAAAGTTACGGATGAGACACGAAAATGGATGGAAAATAAATAAATAAGAATTTATAATTATATATTACCTTATTTAACCAAGATGACCTGGGCAGCTGAGTCCCAGACGATCGACCTAGTGGTCGAGCGGCGGTCGACTGCCACGGTCGACCTACTGGGTGTCAGTTTGCCCAGTGACGGCTAGGTTTTTAGGGTTTGGTTAATAATATTATTAAAATGGATGGACGGATATAACTTAAAACTAATCCAATGGTCCTAGGCCATTTCCACCCCTATAAATAAAGGGGTAAGACCACATTTCTTTTCCACATAATTCTGCAATGGCAGCGGAGGTCTACCATTTTCCTCCTTCTCCAAACCTAATTTCTAATATAAAAATATATTCATACAAACAAATCAAATCCAATTCATATGAAATTGAGAGGATTAACACGTCTAGAAAAGAATGCAAATTGATGCTCCAAATCAGATTCTCCCCTTCTTTCCTATTTTCTTACATCTCTAGAGATCTGGAATTTTTCCATTTCTAGATAAATTGTAGATTTATAAGAATTTGGGAATTGTAGGCCTAAAGGGTTCAAACTTTGGATTTGGAGGCTATAAAGTTAGTGGAAAATTTACGAATATAGTTATAATAACTTTTCTGTTTCATTTGAATTAGATATATGTTTTTGTGCGTATTCCCTATCAGATCTGTTCATTTAAGTACTGTGAATTTATTGACAACCATCAGATATGATTATGAGTATTATTAAAACTTGTGAATTGTAAGTTGTGGTTATGCTTAATATCAATTGCAGGGTTCTTAAATTTGTTCACACACATTCCTATAGTTATGTTATGAAATATATTGCAATTATATGGTAAAATGTATTGTGGACATTGCATAACACTGTAGATCTGGAAATCTGCCCCATTAAACAATTTTTAGATGTAATATCATTCCAGATCTCTAGTTCATTGTTGAATAATGAAATTTTGGTAAAAATGTTAAATTGGTAAATTGTGTGATTATAATATTAAAAGAAACATGCCTGTTTGTATTCAATATTGTTGGGTTTTTGCTTAATTGTTGTAAATGTGTTGTTTTCCTCCTTTTGCATAAAAAGGCATTATTTTGAAATCACAAGAGGTGTGATAAAAAGATCAAAAAGGGAAAAGTGGTGCAAATCTGTGTGTATATATATATGTATATATATGTATGTGTGTGTGATTTGCATCAACTATTCCAAATTAAAAATTTACATATATTTATTGTGATTTTGAAAGATGCCAATTCCACTAATTAGGCATTATTTACAATGATTACGAATAAAAGTCTTTTTGTAAGATTTGAACCTTTTGGCAAGATTGAATGCAAAAAGAAATGTTTGGTTATTGACTAAACCAAATCATTTAAGTTATAATAATAAAAATAATAACTACGTTGTCCGCACGAAAACATAAATATATATATATATATATACATATTATCAGTCCAAATCAGCGTAAAACGGTAAAATATACTTTGTGTGGAATGTTTGAATGTGTGGATAAGGTTCAATTATGGGATTATACGTAAATGTAATCCATAATGAATTAATATATTTGTGGTGGCTATTTGTAGAAATCAATATAATTAATTCCTATACATAGGACCGCAAATCAATAAATAACAATTGTAACCAATATTGATTGGGGAAAATGAAAATGATAGGGAAATGGTTACAATTCCTAATTTAATTAGGATAAATGTTGTAAACCCCAAATTAGGGAATTTGAATTATAACCGCATTTAGACTTGAGGTTCAACTCAAATTGTGGCATAAGCCTGCCCGGAACCGACCGGCAAATCCAGCAACCACAGGTAGTCAGCTTGATGTGAGGGGTCTAACGCATAAATATAAGTGTACTGAGGCACGAGCTTAAGCTTAACTTGTGGTAGAAGTCTGCCCGGAACCAACCGGCAAATCTAGCATCCACAGGTAGTCAACTTAATGTGAGAGGTCTGGTACATATATATATGTATGTATAATAGTCAACCAATAAATAAATAATAATAGTAAAGGTATTTTGGGGTACAAGTAGACACTTCGGGACTGATAAAATAAGGATATCCAAAATTAAGGGTTGCCTTAGGAAAACTATGACCGTTATGTTCGTAAAGGGCAATGAACAGATGGATAAGAAGAAAGGGGATTTATGGGTGTTGATCTGTCAATTAAATACTAAGCCCAATTAGGGAAGCACTTAAATAAATATCCTAGGATAAAAAAGGGTATAACCGTCGTTATTTACAATTAGTCAATATAGAATTTTTAATTCTAAAGTTAGAATTGGACTTGGTAGGTTAGTAATTTAAAGCATTATTAACCATGAAACCCGTGACAATAATGAAGCATAGATGTATAACATTTCCGTATAGATGGACAAAACCGGAATAACTTAATAAAGCAGCTTACTTGTAACAACCCGTAAAATGCGAGCCAGTTTGAAATTTTTATTTTGACAATTTTGGCGAATTTTGAATATTTAAAATGAATTATTTTAAATAATATCGACGAGAAATTTATTTTGAATATAATTCGACGTATATATTATATACGTCGTCGTTAGAATATAAATATTTATATATAATTATAAATAGAATTGAAAATGGCGCGGTAGTTCGATAATTCGACTTCAAACTTCAATTGAATGTACCGGGTGCAAAACAATCCGGATTTTAGTGAAACCAAAAACATTGGGATCTAATTGTGAATATCTTTCCAACGAATCCGAAAAATCCAAAGTTCGTAGTAGGAAGCAAAAGATATGTCCAGTCGAAAATTCTGAATAGTCGCTATGGAATTCAGGCCCTTAAAAATGGACATTTTGCAAATGACCTCGGATTTCGACGAAACCAGTTTTGTTAGGTCCGTGATGTCGAATTATTGCTAGATTCCAAATTTCATAATTTTTCGAATCAATATGTGAGCGTGGCAAAGGAAAACGTGTTTTGACCATTTCAGTTGATTTTAATCGACTGGAAATTGGCCATTTTTCTAACGGTCTCAGAATTCGACGAAACTAGTTTTGTTAGGACCGTATCGTCAATACGAAGCTAGAAAATATTTTTCTGGAATTTTTCTGGTCAGTATGTGACCCCGGTAATTTGAAATGCACGTTAAAAATTCAATATAATGATTTGAATGTAAATGCAACGGAAACTGATCGAAACGGTCGATTCAGCTTGCGGTACATATCCCATTGTGTTCAGAATGGGGGTGAAACGCTATGGGCGACAGGCGGTGGGCCTCGTTTTGAGGTCGTATGTAAAAGTCAACTTTTTGAAAAAAATTAAATAATAAAATAATTAAAATAAATTTTAATTTCCCCCCCCCTTTATCTTCCTTTCTGGCCCCCCCGTTCGTTTTACTTTCAAACGAGAAAAAAAAAAAACCCTAGATACCTATCGACAGCCGCCCCCCCCCCTGAAACGCCGCAGCCCATCACCGCACCCCCCCTCCCTCGACGAACTCCCACCGAAGCCCACTCCCTCGACGAACTCCCACCGAAGCCCCCTCCCTCGACGAACTCCCACCGAAGCCCCCCCTCCCTCGACGAACTCCCACCGAAGCCCCCCCCCTCGTTCGCGATACTGAAGCCGCCGACCCCCCCCCCTTGAAGTGCCGCCGATGACATCTTCAACCCCCCCCTTTCTTCAAAATGCTGTAAGTGTTTTATCGTATTTTATTTTTTTATTTTTCGTTAAACCTAATTTCGATTTTAGGTATAAAACTAATTTCGATTTTTGGTATAAGAAAAAAAACTGATTTTATAAAAAGAAAACCGATTTTTAAATGATTTAAAACTGATTTGAAAAAGGTTTAATTTTTTTTTTTAGTAGAAAAAGATTTGAACTTGCAAAAAAAAAAAAAAAAAAGATCATATTTTTAAAAAAAGAGAAAAGACGGGATTTTTATTAGGTAGAAGGAGCAAGACATGATTTTTGTATTTTTAAAGTAATAAAAATATAATTTTTACATCATAGGAATATTAAAAATATAATCTTTATATGTGTAGGAAAATAAAAATGTGATTTTTATCTATTGAACATCGAAATAAAAATGTGATTTTTATCTATTGAACATCGAAATAAAAATGTGATTTTTATCTATTGAACTTCGAAATAAAAATGTGATTTTTATATATTGAATAGTGAAGTAAAAATTCGATTTTTACGTATGTAGTGAAAGCAGCAACGAAGGTGACAAGAAGGCGAAACGAAGAAGATTTCTATCAATGAAGTGCCGTGGAGCTAGGATAGCTTTAGGTGAGAATTTCTCACCTTTCAATTTATTTTTTTCTAGTTATATATATATATACTAGGATGCAGACGGTGCTTATTAGAAGCACCCGACACCCGTCCACAGACCATGGACTTGTTTGTTTGGCTGTTTGGTTATTGATTGTGATATTGGTTTGAATGTGGTTTGTGGTGTGAACAATCGAATCGATAAATTGGTTAGGATTAGACGTGCGCCGTTATAAGGCGAAGGAGTAAGGCTAGGTTAGACTCTTACTCCAAATTTTGTGGTTTGCATAATAAAATTGATATGATTGATGTGTGAATGGCGTGGGCCTTCACTAGACCGGGGATTAGGCTAGGCCTTGTCCCGTTTCTAGTATCGTGCCGTTATGCCGCCGAAATTTTCTAAAATATGTTAGAAAATAAAAAAAATATCATTTTATTGTGTAAATGAATAATAGAAATTCATATGTTGGAATAGAATGTTTTATCGTTAAAAATATAATTTTTAACGTGAATATGAATATAGTGAAAGTGAATAAAATAAAATATTCATTTACAAACCGGACGGTTTGTTTATGTACACCTATTTGAATGACATTGATTGGGACGATAAATTTTACACATCGCCCAACTGCACAAATAAAATCTGTGTTTGATTGTCTGAAACCCCACACGGGTATTAGGATGAAATTTGAAGTTCACTCATCCTGATTGATTAAATATGTCGATCGATTGATTGACAGACTGTTATAAGCGTTAGATATTTATATTTGATGCTTATACAGTGTAGTGCACTTTGGTTGATGGTTGATTATTTTTCAATGCTATTATATACATGTGTTGTAGAAAATCCATATAATTAACATTATATGGTAATTGATTGGGCCTCATTCCAGTTTTGAAATAGAAATATTTGAAATAGAAATATTTGAAATAGAATATTTGAAAATAGAAATTTATGAAGTCGTGTTGATTAGTTTGACGCCATTTTGACGTGAACGATATTTATATCGATTTTAAACGATTTCGAAATGAAGTGAATTGAAAACGATTTCGAAATGAAGTGAATTGAAAACGAATTCAAAGTGAATTGAAAACGATTTCGAAATGAATTGAATTGAAAACGATTTCGAAATGAAGTGAATTGAAAACGATTTCGAAATGAAGTGAATTGAAAACGAATTCAAAGTGAATTGAAAACGATTTCGAAATGAATTGAATTGAAGCGAATTGAAATGAATTCAAATTGAATTGAAATTTGAATTGAATAGAAATGAGTTTTAAAACGAATCTATAAAGAAGAATTCAATTTTGATTTGAATTGAAAAGGAAGTTGAAATTGCTTTTGAAACGAATTTAAAACTGTTTATATAATTCGTTTTAAATAGAAATCGACGAAATATATATTATATATATTATATATATAATATAATGGCCTGAATAGAACGCGCCGCGCCGCGGCAGTTCGGGAATTTCGACCATTTATTTCAAACGGACATTGCGGGAGATCCGACCGTCGGATTCTCCTCAAACCGGAACCGTTGGGTTCGTATCGAAAAGAGCTTTCTAACGAATGTGATAAATTAGAAATCTAACGGTTGGATTTGGAGTTATGTCCAAATCAAATTGGAAAAAGGTCGCTATACGTGCAGTTCGATGGCCATTGGTGGAAATCGACTGTACGGGCCTTGATAAAATTATTAAAAATAGTAATAATTTGTGTAAAATCATAAGAAATGATTTGTGAAGATTTGGGATGAAAAACTCCATATTTGAAAAGATAAAAATAGATTTTTATCGAAATGAACTGGTTTTAAACTAGAATTATAATTCTATTTATTTTTAAATAAATAAATTGAATTTAAAAAGGGTTTTGAAAATAACCAGAATTTCCAATGATTGCATTGGAGTGGATTTGAATCGAAATTGTCTTTGGATTATTTCGATGTTGGAATTCGGGATTATACGGATGTTGTTATGGAAATTTGAAAGATATATATTTATATCGTTATTTCCGATACGACATTTGTTAGTCGTAGAATTCGATATTGAATATAAGCCGATATATTTTCTATGCAGAGCCTTGTATTGAATATCGAATGTGATTTGGGTTTGTCGTGAGTGGTGTCTTCACTAACACTGTTCTTGAACCCAGTTGAGAAAAGGTTAAATCTTTTTATTTAGATTTAATGAAGTGTACCAATTAAATAATATTTAATTGGAATTGAATTGATATTGATTTTTGGGTTTATCGTGGACAGTGTTTTAAATAACACTCGTTCTTTAACCCGATAATCAATGGGATGTGACTTTGGGTTTATCGTGAACTGTGTTTTAAATGACACTGATTCTTTAACCCAGTTGAACGATTAAAACTAAGTGGAGTTTTAATGAATCTTTAATTAGATTGAAAAGATCGAGAATGGAGTATCACCAGTTTTGCTCCAGGCGATAGTTAAATCTTTAATTAGATTTGAACGTGAAATGGTAATTGAATTACCGATAACACTGTGGTGTTAGATATGAAGTACTACCAGTTTTACTTCATGGGATGAATAGGTTGGGATTGGGAAATAAAATAAATGATTACTTCGGTGTGGTTCGCTAATCCCGACTAGTTTGAATTGATATTCAAAGGAGATTAAAGAATAAATTTAAAGAATTTATCTTGGATAAAATTAATGGGAACTTTTCCCAAAGTATAGGAAATTTTGAATAAAAGAATATTCTGAATTGGAATGAGGCGTATGTTGTGTTTGTGTAACACTTTTATAATATATACGCGAGTTATTCAGAAAGACCGGGTTTATCCCATTCTGAATAACTGATTCGACGTGGTGTCGAAGATGAAGACGATGGTCGAAGACCGGAGGTCTTCACGTCGTTTGGGTGATTACTGATGATCTTGATTGGGCTGTACACCCAAGAAGATGGAAACAGTTGGTGATCGTCCAGACGTACTTGGAGATCGATGGAGATGCGGGGTACTAGGTGCCTCCGGTTTCGTTCAGACCCAGAACGGACTTGTAAATGGACTGTGTGTCTGACATTGGATTTTAGTCTGTGTGATTGATTTCTATTAAATATATATCTGTTTGGCGGCGGAGAATTTATTCTTTTGCTTAACGCCCTTCTCTGAGACGTACGAGCTCAGGGGTTATATACTGATGGATATCAAACACATAGAGTGAATTGCCTGTGTGGCATGCCTAAGTGGCAATAGATCGAGGCTTCTGTTGAAAAGCAAAGTCTTGTGGTGATGATCAAAGCACAGCCTGTGTGGCACAGCTTTGTGTAACGTGAATTCGCGAGTTTCACACCCGGTATGAACTAAAAACGGGAGACGGACCTCAGGGAGGACTTGCGTTTCTTTCTAGTTAGAAGTGGCGTCAGTGGTTTTACACGCCCTGACGAGTTTGACTTATGTGGTTGTTGCTGTTGCGAGGCGCCTCGGTTATATCGGTTTCGGCCGATGCATTCTGGTTGGCAGACGGACCAGACTTACACCCCATAGGGTGGGGAAACGTAGTGTTCAGGCATTTTAATCCACATCGGTGGACCGGCCCTGTCGCTCCAAGGGTCACTCGAGCTCTGATCCTGTGGCTCGGGCTAGAGAGTCACGAATCGGTTGAGGACTATCTTTTGCCTCGGTTCATAGACGGAAATCCAATTTCCAAATACGTGACATTTGCGGTTTTAATTGTAGAACTAGTATGGCGACATGATATATGGTACCCATGCCGCCTATGATTGATACTTATGATTTGAAGTTGTTTTATACACTATGCACTTATAATAGTATCAAATGATTTGTTTTAAACGTACCAAGCATGTTTGGCTATTATAAGGGAAAACCCTATCCTCCGGCTTGCGTTGCATTGTGTGATGGGACCTGGGTCTTATAATAGCTTCATTTTTCGAAAAGCATTGCGCTGTTTATTCTATGCACTGGTATTCTTGGGAGGAAACCCGTTCCGTGTTATACGGCGTGGTCCCTTGAATTACTCTCTTTTAAAGTAAAGTTTTAAGTAACTGTTTTAGTTCTCACACCAGTCACATGACTGACCTGGAGTTTATTGTTTTAACCTAAACTCTGGGTGCCCTTATTTTCGACACGGGCAGCTAGTAGTTTTGGTTTTGCAGATTTATATCCACAGGATCCTGGTTTACAGCTGGAATGATATCCGGAAAGCTTTGTATCCGTATATCTACTTCTAGTTGTGTATTGTATTATTTTCCGCCGCTATGTATTTAAATATAATTTAAATCTCTGATATTTCTGTGTAATATTCATTTATACTCTGTATATTCTTGTAATCTGATGCATTGTTGTAATATACAATGAAATGTTCTTTTGTATGCGTTCTATTTTGTCATGTTCTCAAACGATAGGGCGTTTCGAACGGTCTGGGTCGGTTTAGCGACTGGTTCGGACCGAGCGAAATTCCATTTCGTCACATTTGGTATCAGAGCTTTGGTTTACAAAGCTCAGAGAACAAGACACATTAGAACTATATGAAAGAATTCATCAGATATTGGATTAGTAATATCCAATTAGAATGACTCGTTAGAGATGGGATCAGTAGTATCCTAGAACGAGTGTGAAGAGTAAATTTTTAAAGTGAAAACAATTTTTTGTTTTGAAAATTTAAATCAATTATTCGTATTTGATTATCTATTTATATTGAGTTGGACAGTCCAGTATATAAAGATTTTGCGTATACGTCTGATCCACGTGTATTTGAAATTTTAATATATTGGATAGATATAGCAACACACTCTAGTCGCCCGAAGATGATATTGATGATAGCGATCGCATCATCAACATTTATATTCGTGTTTCGAAGGTGTGATATCTATATATTTCCTATTGACTGGTGTGAGAACCAAAAATTAGATAGGGCCTATTGTTGTGATTTGGCATCAAAAATTTGATTTTTGTATATGTATCAAAATTATCAATTTGAAAAGCTAATCAACGAATTGATTGATGTTTGTGTTGTTTGTTTATTTGTTTGCTAATTTTGAACCATTTAGCCTAATTGTATCAAATATTGAACGATATTGAAAATTAGTCGCATTTGCTTGCATATACATATATATCATTGAACAGGTCATAGCAAGGAGGCTAGAGCCAGAGAATAAAATTTGTTTGCCCGACAAATAGGTACATGTTTACTACATAATTTCCTGTTTTGTTTGGGTGATGATGATTTTGTGAGCCTATTGGCTAGCCGCTTGGCTTTTTCTTTTTCTTTTTGAGATCTGAAGGACCGGGGAAGCTATTTGAAATTCCCCGATGCTCCCATTGCAGGGGAGGTTATGGCGAAATTTTTCGAAAATTTAGGGTGTTAGCCAAATTTTTGAAATTTTGAAAATTCTCAGAAACTGAAAAGTTGGAGAATGCAAGCCAGATCGAACGTAGTGTTGATTAATCAAACCACTTTCGACTTTGTTCCTTTTCGGGGACGAAAAGTTTTAAGTGGGGGAGATTGTAACAACCCGTAAAATGCGAGCCAGTTTGAAAATTTTATTTTGACAATTTTGGCGAATTTTGAATATTTAAAATGAATTATTTTAAATAATATCGACGAGAAATTTATTTTGAATATAATTCGACGTATATATTATATACGTCGTTGTTAGAATATAAATATTTATATATAATTATAAATAGAATTGAAAATGGCGCGGTAGTTCGATAATTCGACTTCAAACTTCAATTGAATGTACCGGGTGCAAAACAATCCGGATTTTAGTGAAACCAAAAACATTGGGATCTAATTGTGAATATCTTTCCAACGAATCCGAAAAATCCAAAGTTCGTAGTAGGAAGCAAAAGATATGTCCAGTCGAAAATTCTGAATAGTCGCTATGGAATTCAGGCCCTTAAAAATGGACATTTTGCAAATGACCTCGGATTTCGACGAAACCAGTTTTGTTAGGTCCGTGATGTCGAATTATTGCTAGATTCCAAATTTCATAATTTTTCGAATCAATATGTGAGCGTGGCAAAGGAAAACGTGTTTTGACCATTTCAGTTGATTTTAATCGACTGGAAATTGGCCATTTTTCTAACGGTCTCAGAATTCGACGAAACTAGTTTTGTTAGGACCGTATCGTCAATACGAAGCTAGAAAATATTTTTCTGGAATTTTTATGGTCAGTATGTGACCCCGGTAATTTGAAATGCACGTTAAAAATTCAATATAATGATTTGAATGTAAATGCAACGGAAACTGATCGAAACGGTCGATTCAGCTTGCGGTACATATCCCATTGTGTTCAGAATGGGGGTGAAACGCTATGGGCGACAGGCGGTGGGCCTCGTTTTGAGGTCGTATGTAAAAGTCAACTTTTTGAAAAAAATTAAATAATAAAATAATTAAAATAAATTTTAATTTCCCCCCCCCCTTTATCTTCCTTTCTGGCCCCCCCGTTCGTTTTACTTTCAAACGAGAAAAAAAAAAAACCCCTAGATACCTATCGACAGCCGCCCCCCCCTGAAGCACCGCAGCCCATCACCGCACCCCCCCTCCCTCGACGAACTCCCACCGAAGCCCCCTCCCTCGACGAACTCCCACCGAAGCCCCCTCCCTCGACGAACTCCCACCGAAGCCCCCCCCTCGTTCGCGATACTGAAGCCGCCGACCCCCCCCCCCCTGAAGTGCCGCCGATGACATCTTCAACCCCCCCCTTTCTTCAAAATGCTGTAAGTGTTTTATCTTATTTTATTTTTTTATTTTTCGTTAAACCTAATTTCGATTTTAGGTATAAAACTAATTTCGATTTTTGGTATAAGAAAAAAAAACTGATTTTATAAAAAGAAAACCGATTTTTAAATGATTTAAAACTGATTTGAAAAAGGTTTAATTTTTTTTTTTAGTAGAAAAAGATTTGAACTTGCAAAAAAAAAAAAAAAAAATAAAGATCATATTTTTTAAAAAAGAGAAAAGACGGGATTTTTATTAGGTAGAAGGAGCAAGACATGATTTTTGTATTTTTAAAGTAATAAAAATATAATTTTTACATCATAGGAATATTAAAAATATAATCTTTATATGTGTAGGAAAATAAAAATGTGATTTTTATCTATTGAACATCGAAATAAAAATGTGATTTTTATCTATTGAACATCGAAATAAAAATGTGATTTTTATCTATTGAACATCGAAATAAAAATGTGATTTTTATATATTGAACTTCGAAATAAAAATGTGATTTTTATATATTGAATAGTGAAGTAAAAATTCGATTTTTACGTATGTAGTGAAAGCAGCAACGAAGGTGACAAGAAGGCGAAACGAAGAAGATTTCTATCAATGAAGTGCCGTGGAGCTAGGATAACTTTAGGTGAGAATTTCTCACCTTTCAATTTATTTTTTTCTAGTTATATATATATATATATACTAGGATGCAGACGGTGCTTATTAGAAGCACCCGACACCCGTCCACAGACCATGGACTTGTTTGTTTGGCTGTTTGGTTATTGATTGTGATATTGGTATGAATGTGGTTTGTGGTGTGAACAATCGAATCGATAAATTGGTTAGGATTAGACGTGCGCCGTTATAAGGCGAAGGAGTAAGGCTAGGTTAGACTCTTACTCCAAATTTTGTGGTTTGCATAATAAAATTGATATGATTGATGTGTGAATGGCGTGGGCCTTCACTAGACCGGGGATTAGGCTAGGCCTTGTCCCGTTTCTAGTATCGTGCCGTTATGCCGCCGAAATTTTCTAAAATATGTTAGAAAATAAAAAAAAATATCATTTTATTGTGTAAATGAATAATAGAAATTCATATGTTGGAATAGAATGTTTTATCGTTAAAAATATAATTTTTAACGTGAATATGAATATAGTGAAAGTGAATAAAATAAAATATTCATTTACAAACCGGACGGTTTGTTTATGTACACATATTTGAATGACATTGATTGGGACGATAAATTTTACACATCGCCCAACTGCACAAATAAAATCTGTGTTTGATTGTCTGAAACCCCACACGGGTGTTAGGATGAAATTTGAAGTTCACTCATCCTGATTGATTAAATATGTCGATCGATTGATTGACAGACTGTTATAAGCGTTAGATATTTATATTTGATGCTTATACAGTGTAGTGCACTTTGGTTGATGGTTGATTATTTTTCAATGCTATTATATACATGTGTTGTAGAAAATCCATATAATTAACATTATATGGTAATTGATTGGGCCTCATTCCAGTTTTGAAATAGAAATATTTGAAATAGAAATATTTGAAATAGAATATTTGAAAATAGAAATTTATGAAGTCGTGTTGATTAGTTTGACGCCATTTTGACGTGAACGATATTTATATCGATTTTAAACGATTTCGAAATGAAGTGAATTGAAAACGATTTCGAAATGAAGTGAATTGAAAACGAATTCAAAGTGAATTGAAAACGATTTCGAAATGAATTGAATTGAAAACGATTTCGAAATGAAGTGAATTGAAAACGAATTCAAAGTGAATTGAAAACGATTTCGAAATGAATTGAATTGAAGCGAATTGAAATGAATTCAAATTGAATTGAAATTTGAATTGAATAGAAATGAGTTTTAAAACGAATCTATAAAGAAGAATTCAATTTTGATTTGAATTGAAAAGGAAGTTGAAATTGCTTTTGAAACGAATTTAAAACTGTTTATATAATTCGTTTTAAATAGAAATCGACGAAATATATATTATATATATTATATATATAATATAATGGCCTGAATAGAACGCGCCGCGCCGCGGCAGTTCGGGAATTTCGACCATTTATTTCAAACGGACATTGCGGGAGATCCGACCGTCGGATTCTCCTCAAACCGGAACCATTGGGTTCGTATCGAAAAGAGCTTTCTAACGAATGTGATAAATTAGAAATCTAACGGTTGGATTTGGAGTTATGTCCAAATCAAATTGGAAAAAGGTCGCTATACGTGCAGTTCGATGGCCATTGGTGGAAATCGACTGTACGGGCCTTGATAAAATTATTAAAAATAGTAATAATTTGTGTAAAATCATAAGAAATGATTTGTGAAGATTTGGGATGAAAAACTCCATATTTGAAAAGATAAAAATAGATTTTTATCGAAATGAACTGGTTTTAAACTAGAATTATAATTCTATTTATTTTTAAATAAATAAATTGAATTTAAAAAGGGTTTTGAAAATAACCAGAATTTCCAATGATTGCATTGGAGTGGATTTGAATCGAAATTGTCTTTGGATTATTTCGATGTTGGAATTCGGGATTATACGGATGTTGTTATGGAAATTTGAAAGATATATATTTATATCGTTATTTCCGATACGACATTTGTTAGTCGTAGAATTCGATATTGAATATAAGCCGATATATTTTCTATGCAGAGCCTTGTATTGAATATCGAATGTGATTTGGGTTTGTCGTGAGTGGTGTCTTCACTAACACCGTTCTTGAACCCAGTTGAGAAAAGGTTAAATCTTTTTATTTAGATTTAATGAAGTGTACCAATTAAATAATATTTAATTGGAATTGAATTGATATTGATTTTTGGGTTTATCGTGGACAGTGTTTTAAATAACACTCGTTCTTTAACCCGATAATCAATGGGATGTGACTTTGGGTTTATCGTGAACTGTGTTTTAAATGACACTGATTCTTTAACCCAGTTGAACGATTAAAACTAAGTGGAGTTTTAATGAATCTTTAATTAGATTGAAAAGATCGAGAATGGAGTATCACCAGTTTTGCTCCAGGCGATAGTTAAATCTTTAATTAGATTTGAACGTGAAATGGTAATTGAATTACCGATAACACTGTGGTGTTAGATATGAAGTACTACCAGTTTTACTTCATGGGATGAATAGGTTGGGATTGGGAAATAAAATAAATGATTACTTCGGTGTGGTTCGCTAATCCCGACTAGTTTGAATTGATATTCAAAGGAGATTAAAGAATAAATTTAAAGAATTTATCTTGGATAAAATTAATGGGAACTTTTCCCAAAGTATAGGAAATTTTGAATAAAAGAATATTCTGAATTGGAATGAGGCGTATGTTGTGTTTGTGTAACACTTTTATAATATATACGCGAGTTATTCAGAAAGACCGGGTTTATCCCATTCTGAATAACTGATTCGACGTGGTGTCGAAGATGAAGACGATGGTCGAAGACCGGAGGTCTTCACGTCGTTTGGGTGATTACTGATGATCTTGATTGGGCTGTACACCCAAGAAGATGGAAACAGTTGGTGATCGTCCAGACGTACTTGGAGATCGATGGAGATGCGGGGTACTAGGTGCCTCCGGTTTCGTTCAGACCCAGAACGGACTTGTAAATGGACTGTGTGTCTGACATTGGATTTTAGTCTGTGTGATTGATTTCTATTAAATATATATCTGTTTGGCGGCGGAGAATTTATTCTTTTGCTTAACGCCCTTCTCTGAGACGTACGAGCTCAGGGGTTATATACTGATGGATATCAAACACATAGAGTGAATTGCCTGTGTGGCATGCCTAAGTGGCAATAGATCGAGGCTTCTGTTGAAAAGCAAAGTCTTGTGGTGATGATCAAAGCACAGCCTGTGTGGCACAGCTTTGTGTAACGTGAATTCGCGAGTTTCACACCCGGTATGAACTAAAAACGGGAGACGGACCTCAGGGAGGACTTGCGTTTCTTTCTAGTTAGAAGTGGCGTCAGTGGTTTTACACGCCCTGACGAGTTTGACTTATGTGGTTGTTGCTGTTGCGAGGCGCCTCGGTTATATCGGTTTCGGCCGATGCATTCTGGTTGGCAGACGGACCAGACTTACACCCCATAGGGTGGGGAAACGTAGTGTTCAGGCATTTTAATCCACATCGGTGGACCGGCCCTGTCGCTCCAAGGGTCACTCGAGCTCTGATCCTGTGGCTCGGGCTAGAGAGTCACGAATCGGTTGAGGACTATCTTTTGCCTCGGTTCATAGACGGAAATCCAATTTCCAAATACGTGACATTTGCGGTTTTAATTGTAGAACTAGTATGGCGACATGATATATGGTACCCATGCCGCCTATGATTGATACTTATGATTTGAAGTTGTTTTATACACTATGCACTTATAATAGTATCAAATGATTTGTTTTAAACGTACCAAGCATGTTTGGCTATTATAAGGGAAAACCCTATCCTCCGGCTTGCGTTGCATTGTGTGATGGGACCTGGGTCTTATAATAGCTTCATTTTTCGAAAAGCATTGCGCTGTTTATTCTATGCACTGGTATTCTTGGGAGGAAACCCGTTCCGTGTTATACGGCGTGGTCCCTTGAATTACTCTCTTTTAAAGTAAAGTTTTAAGTAACTGTTTTAGTTCTCACACCAGTCACATGACTGACCTGGAGTTTATTGTTTTAACCTAAACTCTGGGTGCCCTTATTTTCGACACGGGCAGCTAGTAGTTTTGGTTTTGCAGATTTATATCCACAGGATCCTGGTTTACAGCTGGAATGATATCCGGAAAGCTTTGTAACCGTATATCTACTTCTAGTTGTGTATTGTATTATTTTCCGCCGCTATGTATTTAAATATAATTTAAATCTCTGATATTTCTGTGTAATATTCATTTATACTCTGTATATTCTTGTAATCTGATGCATTGTTGTAATATACAATGAAATGTTCTTTTGTATGCGTTCTATTTTGTCATGTTCTCAAACGATAGGGCGTTTCGAACGGTCTGGGTCGGTTTAGCGACTGGTTCGGACCGAGCGAAATTCCATTTCGTCACATTACTTTATCCCAACAAGAAAGGTGCTAAAAGAAAATGGGGTACGAGTCTAATAGCCTTCGTGTATAGTCCGCTTCCTAGGTCTTAAGTGGCTAGGGTCGGAGTGTCTTCCTAGGGATAGGTCCTTCAGTATAGAGGTATTAAACGACATGTGTGAGTATTGTCTGCCCAAACCTGGAAACTAAAAACATCAGATATGGCTACCTACCCTATGGGAAGTAGTAAGCGGCTAAAGTGGTTATCTAATAAGGTCAGCCAGAGGTATAACGAGTGTCAAAATACCATCTCTCACCTTATATGAGGTAAGGTTATGTGCGTGAATGATGGAAGCCTTAACTAGAAGGGCCCATAGCTAGTGCTCTCTAGTTTATAAAAAGATGGAATGAGTTATAGAGAGGTATTAAGTCACCAATAAGTCCACCAACCATGAGTCTGTCTAGGGTCTTAAGTGATCGGGAGAATCCACCCTATCTGCCATTGATAGTGAGGTGGAAAATTATAAAGGGAAAGTGGATGGAAAGGTATATAGGTATGTGAAGATTCCACAGTTAGGGGTTCACTTCTCGGTCTAATAATCAAATTAGGCTATATTATAAAAAGGGGCTTCCAAAATATATGCGTAAACATTCTATCTTGGTATTATATCTTAGAATACCTCTTTGGAAAGAGTGATAGAGTCGTGCATAAACATTTACAAGGTCGGGCTAGAATCACTAACCTTGTTAGGCATACATATTAGGTTGAACCAAACGGGATACATTTGTGTATTATAATCTGTGTTGTACATTTCTTAGTCACCGGAACTTGTTATTCTAACCCCCACTCTTCCTTACAACCTCCTAGGTTTCCTAGAGAAGGTCGGGTTCTCACAGATGTTTTAGTTTGGCTTTCGGTTCTGTTGAGAATAACAGTATGAGTTTTGTTTGATGATAACAAATATATATATTATCTTATAAATGTGTTTGTTAGCAGTAGTATTCTTTATTTCACAGCACATACAGAAATAAATATTTATTTGAATAAAATAATATTATACATAATTGAATATTCAAACTGTATTTTATTTAAATAAATATTTTATTTTAGCATTTGAAATAGTACATATTCATGACTCCATTATTTATAATTCACAAAAATATGTTTGGATATTTTTGACATGGCTCACTTGAATATATATATATATATATATATATATATCATGAAATCATACTATTAGAAAAACACAAATTAAATAGATAGATTGGATTGAACAACAAAGATATTTTTTTATTTCAATCAATTTGTTTATCACAAATAATAGTACAAGTTATTCATGTCTACAGTCAATCCCATATACATGAGTTCCTTACTATATATCACTCAGTTTATATACAGTCTCATACACATGTAACGACCCGACTTTCGAACACATCGGAAGTCGTGTCATTAACAAGAATAAAAATAGATAGAAGATAAAATCACAGAAACATCAGAATCTCACAGCGGAATTTTTACAAAAGATGATACTTCTTAATATTACACAGTAGTATATATTACATCAGAGCATCATATGTCTAGTGATACAAGCCATTCATATTACATATTTAATTATACATATCATTGATGACCAAACTGGCAGACTTATAATTATACAGTAGATGTGATAAGTGGATCAGCACACAAAAAGTTCCATTCCAGCTTTCCAAGTTTTATCCAATCCTGATTCACTTGTCTATTCATAACAAGTGTTATGAATACCCAAGAGTTTGAGGGAAACACAGAAAATAAACTCCGGGTCAGTCAGGGGACTGGTATGAGTAAACGATTTAAAATGGATTAAAGAAATAAAAATATCTCATAAGACCACGCCATGAATACAGAACAGGTTTTTACCTTATGAGAACAAAACACTTTGTATACTTGAAATCAGATATTATCATAGTGTCTAGGGTTTTTCACAAATAATTTAGAATCTAGAAGAATGCTTGCATCTCACATTCTCTTATATAGTATACAAATAAAAACCGCTTGGCGCGTATGGATAATAGATTTCCAACTATGACAAGGTATGGAACCACCTGCCGATAGTGTATCTCTAGAGGCGAATACACTGGGTTCAACAAGAACGTCTTGCAACCCGGCCCACACATGACCAACCACTCATTTCTCTTGAGTGTATCGAATATATTGTCACTTTACGGTTGGTATACCAACATAACCATTCCCGGGAGATACAGAATCAAAAGGAGTAACAAATATGAATATTCTCTAGATGGTGACAATACATCCTAATGGGAGCGACCCACATAGCCATGTTGCCTGCCCGATTTTTGTCATTTCCTGGGTGTGAGGCTTGAGGCTAGACTTACCTTCTCATCATCACAGTTTATTTCTTTTGAATGCCACATCATCAAATCTCGCCAATCACTAATTGACTTCCCTAAAAATATATTATAGGCATAAAGCGAGAGAAACAAATTCCTCTGCCACCATATAAATACGTTTGAAGAGATCAACGTACGTGATCAGTTAAAATTACTTTGTCGGACATTCGTCCATACAAGTTGTCCTGGGATTGGACAAACCAAAGGCACTATTCAAAAATAGTCCTTGTATATCTCCGTCTTCAATTTAAAAATCTCTGACGCGTGGCGTATAATCAAATCAAAGTGGAATATTCATTCCGGTCTTTTTGAAATGATTGGTGAACAATTTCTTTTTAAATTATTTCTTTAACATGATTATAATCAATTTACATATATAATTACAGTCAATCTAAATAGTATATGATCATCTTGCTTATATCTGGTTATTTTGATCATCTCTTAAAAATGGACAATTTCAGTGTGCGCGCTGCACATGGTTTTTCTTTCCATTTTGTTTGTCAATTAAAAATAAATACTTACATTATTATTTAGAAAATTATTTTTCCATAATTACTTCTTATTCCAATTATTCATAAATGAATTAAATTTATAATTTACAATTTATATTTTACAAAATACAGACAATATATGTCGGTTTCTTTGTATCAGAAAATTCAGTTCACAGCAGATAATTTAGCGTATTTATAGCATATGGTTTTCCCTTTTTAGAATTCCAATATTTACGTTAGAAAATTATTTCTAATTATAATTATAAACAAAGTTTATAATTAAATTTAAATACAACTTTATTTTCAATTTTTTTGGCAATAACTTTCACTCGATTTCAAATACCTGGTTCACTTCTTTTTCCTTCTTGCTATTTTAAATAGAAATTCTATTTTTATTTTATTATTTATTTCTCCTCTATATTTAATTTATTAGTTAATTAAAACTGATTTAATTTAATTTATAATCAAAAACCTCTTTTGAAAACAAATATGGTAAAGTACCACTTGTTGACAAAGTACCAGTTCCGTCTCGTGGTGTGCGCATGTAAAATCAGGCCTGGCTCCCACGATCTGGCCAGAGTACCACTTGGACGATCACCCACTAAAGTACCACACCCCAAACCCTGATGGGTTGCTTGCTGATCCACTCCAGACTCCATGCGCCAGGCAAAGTACCAGAGTACCCAATCACTTACCAAAGTACCACTCTGATCAGCAAAGTACCACATCCTTTTCTTCTTCTTCCTTCTCCTGCCATGTCAGTGCACACCCACACGCGCTGCCTTCCAACTCCAGTGACCACCTCCATGAGTCCCCTTACTTCCACTGATCCCTTCGCACCACCCTGACCGCCACCTCCAAGTCGCCAGCAAAATCTCCATGTCCATCTCCATTTCCAGGAAAAAGTGCCATACAAGAAAGACGCTGCCACTCCTTGCCTCGAACATGTGCCGCCGCCACCTTCTTTCCACGCCACCACCACTTCTCGGCGCTGCCTTTCCCCCAGGACCGCACCCCCCTAGGCCTCTCGATGACGAGCAGTTCAACGATCAAGAACCGAACCCAAAAACCCAGTTTAGACCCTATTTCAGCCTCGTACTCCAAATTTCTTCATTATAAAAATTAACTAGTATTTTTCCTAGAATACCCGATCCTAGGTGATGCTCCTACCCCAACCACATGGCTTCCAATGGCTTGGGTGGTCGGAATTTGATCAATATTCAAATTCTGATCATCCCAGCATATCTTACGATCCAAGACACTAAAAATCGTGAAACCACTGGCAAAAATCATAATTTTCATCTAGGATTCCATTTATGTATTCAGATTGGTTTTATACGAGTTTTGAAATTTTGATGAAACAGAGAGGTGCTGTTGTATTCCTATTATTAGCCTGTGTTGGTTTACTTGAACTGGGATGCTTCTCTGTTGATTAAAAATACCCCCAGTGCCTACATTTTTACCTTACACTATCCTAGTACCAACCAGTGTTAGTATTCCCTTCAAACTATCAAGTGTTGGAGCCTTTTTATTTATATTGATAACCCAACAACAGTCCTGGTTGTTTTAAAGTTGAAACAAATCACAAGACTTAAGCAACATAACAATTTAACCCAAAAACACCCACGGAATTAAATATCAACCCTTAGTTATCGGGCATAGGATGGTATTCAAACAAGACTTGTAACTCCACACAGAACATTCAAATGTCAGGTCCATCATAACAGGTTTCTGGTAGGAAAAATGCAGAAATTAACTATTAATCAAGAAGGTTTACTCACCAGGAAAGTTTGAACCCTTAGCTTTCTTTTCTCCTTTACCGATCTAATTTAGTTTGAAAGGTTTTGTTTTAAGGAAAAGAGTGTATGGTCAGGTCTATTTATAGGAGAGAAAAATTATAAAATAGCGGTAGCAATAAATGCAAGACTGCAAAATAGTTCAGTTTTCACTTGTGACTAAAGATTGACAACTTTAAGAATTCCTTTCTCTCTCAAAATCCATGCACCTCATCCTAAATTCACATGGCCTTCACCAGCATATATTTCCTCTGAAAAATCCCTGCGCCTGTACTACATTCTTCCCATTGGTCTTCAAGGAACCATCACCTTTAATGCTTCATGTACAACTATGTTTTCTCAAATCTTTTCCTTGGGTTTTAACAAATTTGGTGATCATCCTTTGTACCATAAATGCTCAGAATTCCTTGGGTCTTTAAACCATATTTTTCACATGACTCTTATGATTTAACAAGAAATTATATAAAAAAATTACTTGCCTTCCAAGATTCTCTAAAATCTGAAAGTTTTTGTACAAGAAAAATCAATGGCCATGTGATGAATGTGCCTAGAAAATCTTAGAAAAATCTATGTTTTAGAATTGATCTAGTGTAGGCAGGATCTTTGGTATATATAAAAGATTTTGTAAATCCTTATGCACATGTTTTATGACAAAGTAAACATATTTTGGAAAAATGAAAAGGAAGAGTATTTTCAGAAAATCATTCGTAGAAAAAGAAAAAGATTTTAAAACTGAAAATGCTTTAATCTATAATGATTTGGCCATGTGCACAATATTTACTCCTTGATCCTAGTTGCTAGCCAATCTATAGTGTAGATTATACTTTCAAGACTCATGAATGAGAGCATGATTTGCAAGAGGAATTAACACTTCTTGTTTTTGGTTTGATGCATATGTAAACACAAAGATTTTCCTTGAATTTTGTTTTGAGAACAAAAGGGATTTTTAGTCATGTTTTATCCAAGAGGGTTTTAAGTTTAAAATCAAGAGTTTGCCAAAAAAAATAAGGTTTTAAACCCTTTTGAAAAAAAAGAACAAAGTGTTTGAAAAAAAATGGCATTTCAAACCTTGCTATGCACATGTGTTATCCTTCATACATGAAAAAAATGAATTTAAATAAATGTTGTCTCATACATGCTATTGTACATACATGTGTAAAGGAAATGGCAAATGAACTATCTTGATATGTTTTTCCTTATTTAAAATATGGATTTTAACGCTTATTTATAAATATGTACTTACGATCGATCAATATTCATGTTAGAGATCTATGTAAAGAACCGGGCCATTACAACACAGCTACATATATATTCACTGACACACAGTCTTCTTGTGCTCCAATCCAGTCCAGCCACCTACATACCTATCATAAAAACACGCAGAGTAAACTGGAACAAAAATAGAATTAAATACAAGCAAATAAAAATTTATTTTAAATTTTATTTGCCTTAGAATTTTGGTGTGTTTCTCATCATTTTTCTAGACTTGTTCTGATATATATATATATATATCCATCTATGTCTAAACAGCTTGTGGTATTCACAGTGATACACTGTAAATACCACAAGGTAGACGTCGACTATTGTGCTCTCTCTCTCTCTCTCTCTCACACACACACACACACACACATATATATATATATATATTATGCACGTGCACACTACATGTATACACATACATGTGTATGTATATACACATATTTTCCGTGCAGAGGAAAACATGGTCGAGTCAATCTATAACTCAAGTACATCTCAAAATGGTCAAGTCAGCATGAACAAGCTCGAGCATGATCAAGCCAAAGTACCACCATGAATGGCACAACAAATACATCGATAATACAAGCTACAGTAACACAGCAATGCAAATATTCAGGTTTGGAAAGAAAATGGAGGAGCAAGGATTCCAAAATTTCAAAGTGTAACTAGCAAGTAAAACATAACACAAATGAACATTCAAGTTCAACAGTAATACATATGGTTGAATAAAGCAACCAAAGCATGTGCATGAGTGTACAAATGTGCTACTGTACTTGAACAAAGTGGCAGATCATACAAGCAAACAAAGTGGATTGCCATAAACAAACTGTAAAGCATATAGTCGTGATCGACAAAACCATCTCAAAGTACATTTCAAAGATTGAACAAACAAGTTAAACAAGTAAAAACTTCCAGGTTCACATGCATGTAATGGATCAAGGGTCAACACAATATACATGCACTCAAACAAGATAAGAGCCGAGATGACACAGTACCCCAATGGCATAAAACAGTGCAACGGTTTTAAAAACACCACATGAAGCACAACAAGTTAAAATGTAGTACCAGTTCAAGAAAATGGAAAATCAATGTGTTCAAACTTATGGACACTTGAAGTACCGGAAATCATAGGTATCAACTATTCACAAAAGCCATACAACAGTAAAGTTATCAAGCAAGACAGAGCCGAGCAGTATGAAAATGATCAAGGTAGTACCTGCTCTTATCAAGTAATTAAATCTGCTCAACTATTCACGACAAAGTCAAGTGTAGCATCAGTTCAAACTCAAGGAAAATCAATGTGCAGCATCCATCCAATTTAAAGTGAAGCAACTATTCAAATTTGTGGCATATCAAGGACAATATATGTTCAGTTATTTTAATCTCCAGGAGGCCAGAAAAAGTCCATTCGAATTTTTACTGGCAAAGTATAATTTAAAAATGGTCAACCAGAATGTATAAATGAAGTTCTGGAAAAATTGTTCAAGGAAAGGGACCAATTCAAAGTCCAGAATTCAACACGCAAGCAATTCCTGAAAAGTTCGGATATTTCCAACATTAAGGATCAATTCAAAGCCGAAGACTTCAAGCCAAAATTTACGCAATATCTCAGACCAAATCCTATGAAGAAATCGGAGATTCTTTTGGATTGGGACTCTATAAATTAACCGTATCATCATCGACATTTGATCATCTAATAAAAGGAAGAAAATTAAATAAATAAATTCAGAAAAACTCATGTAACTTTGGAGATTTTCGATCAATCAACAGGCCAAATCACTCGACCAATATCATCAACAAATTGGAGCATCAAAAAGCAATTTGCAGAATAACGTATTAGTCGCGATTTGGGTCAGAGAAACAAAACCCTTAAATTGATTTGGCTGCCATTGATATATAGGAGGAAGCCATCGGTTTAAAGTTACAAAGCAAAAGTGGTCGGCCAAGTTTATAAAAGGCTAAAAGCTTTTATTTAAAAAACTAGGGTTTTTTTTAAAGGATTTTTATTTTTTAAGTATTTTATTTTGTAAACGTTTTAAGGTTTTCTAGTTTTTCTGTAAAACTAGGGAGATGAGTTACAGGTTGTAATTTGGGGATATTAGATCTCGGGGATAGAGATCACTACAGAGTTTTGAGCATAGGGTTAGAACCGTTGGGAGCGGGTGTAGCGAGTTTATAGGAGATTGTAAGCATATAGATTGTTTTAATTCCAAGTAGAAACCTTGGGGAATGTAGTGGTAGGCGGGGTTTTTCCGAAATTGGGTATATTTCTGTGTTATTTATTTTCCGCATTTTCTCATATTATTATATGTTTTGTTATTATTTAATTACTCTGCAAAAACTGTAATAAATCCAATTCACCAACAATGCTTTTTTGAGGGCCAATCCATAGATAAGCCACCTATGTTTAACGGAACTGATTATGCCTATTGGAAAGCTAAGATGAAAATTTATTTGAGTTCAGTTGATTATGTGTGACGGCCCGCCCCGCACCAACCGACATTTACTCCAAAAGTGCGTTGTACACATGTCCAGTTAGCACGGAACGGGTCGTGAGAAGGAAAGGGAAGAAGGAAATGAACATACAAAGAACCTGTAGAATGTCTCACAGCGCATAGAACAAAGTATAATAATAACATACTTGACATAAAACAGGAGAGACAGTGCATAAGCTGAAAACCAGAACTAAACATCATAGCAGCGGAAATCCAAAATACAGCTTATTACAACTTTCAAACTGTCTCAAAGCAAAAGTAAGATAAATGAGGTACACTACTAATGCCCAAGTAGCGACCACCAACGACACAGGGAGAATGTGTATATATATATCATACGCGGAAGCCTCCTGCCCGCCTCCGAATCAGCTACTCGCGCATCACCAGCTAACCTGTCTCTAGTCTGCTCGTGTGAGCACCCAGAGTAATAAGAGGAGACATAAAACTCTGGGTCAGACATAAAGCCTGGTATGAGCGATAAGCATCTAAAGTGAACAATAACAGGTAGACTAAAACATACCTGAACCTGGACCTGCAACCAAAGAGTTAGCACTACATACTGTACAACACTCTAAGGTACCATATCAAACGGTGTAAAGATACGGAGGTGGGGGAGGTGTGCATGTCATAATGATGGCAAACAATCAAACATAGCATCCATCCTCACATCTCTCACTCAGTGCGTAAAGCATACGATATTCACCACTTCGATCACCCAACATGCCTTGCTACGATCACTCTGCCCCATGAAGTCATAAATGGCTTCACTGCACTGATAACGTAGCCACTAATTCCTCGCTATGTCCACTTGCCCCATGGAGTTATTCACCCCATCTGCCCTGGCTCATAGCCTTACCAATCCTTACTATGTCCACTTGCCCCATGGAGTTATTCACCCCATCTGCGTTGGCTCATAGTCTTACTACGCATCACCTTGCCCCTCAGGTCATAATGACCCTACTGCACTGATAACGTAGTCTTGCTACCATCACCTTGCCCCTCAGGTCATAATGACCCTACTGCACTGATAAGTAGCCATCCTTCCTTTTTAGTGGTGAATCGAAGTTATGAACGTCGACAACTCCTTAGCACACGTCCCGCAGCAAAGTCCAACCATGAAGTGAACTCATCGGTTCCCAACTGGATCCTGAGCTCTAACTTCCCATATTGGACTACCTTTGCATCTCGGGTTATTGGTCAATACTGGGTCGGGTCGGGTTTCTCCTCAAGCCATCGGTTCGGGTCGGGTGTCCTCCATCTGTTCGGGTCGGTTCTTCTTCTGGTACGGTTCGGGTCGGGTGTTCCTCCTTGGGTCGGGTCGGGTGCTCCCCTTCAGGTCGGGTCGGGTGCTTCCCTTCAGGTCGGGTCGGGTGCTTCCCTTCAGGTTAGGTCGGGTGCCTCTCCTCCAGTCCCTGCTTCCGCTCCGATTTGCCTCGTCATCCTTCACGCGCTTCGATCCGATCCATCCTCCTCTATCCACTCCGATCCCTCCTCTTAAATCCGATCTGATCCCAGTTCAGTTAGCGTGGCCTTCCTTTTTGCCAATTTTCTCAAGTGTCATGTTCTGATCCGATCGGATTCCTTGCCCAGTTCAACATATCCGATCCGAGCCCCATATCCGATCCGATCCGAACCCTGCACTGTTTTCTGAAACTGTTCCAGCAAGTGTTTACGCCATTCGACGACGTTTTCGACCATTCTAACTATTGAAATCAATAACAAAGCATTTCATACAGTCATAGCAACATGCATAATCCACCACAAACATCAAAACATCAACATGATAGGTTAAAATGGATCAAACATACCCAAAATCCCATATTTCCCCTTAAGCATGTTTAGGTGAAACTAATGATAGGATTAGCAAAACTTAACCAAATTAACCCAAATTCATATCAGAGGTCTAAAACATCATTTCGGATTTTATAAATATTTTCCCCGAATTTTATCATGTTTAAATTCGCTAATTAACACTAATCACCCTTAATTAGCCATAATTAGTGCAAAACTATGCAAATCACTCACCTTAGCCACAAATAAACTAAGATCTGAAATAAATCTCTGATTTGATTTGAATCCCAACCCTAAACAGCAGCTCCAATGTTGATTTGGTGTAGATCTCCCTTGATTAGATGTTGTTAAGCTTAATCCTTGACCAAAAGATGATTTGGAGGTGATTTAGAGGTTAGAGGCCATTTTTAGGGTTCCTTGGTGATAAGTGGAGGCTAGAAAACTGAAATGGAATGATCCTCTATCTCATTTCAGCCTCCCCATAACCCTAATCCCGAAATGGGTAATGGGCCTACTCACTAATCACCCGATTTGGCCCGGTTAAGCAGTTTTTCACCCTCCAAACCTTATTTCAGCCATATCTTCCAAACGGTAAGTCCGTTTGGCTACCACTCTACGGAAAGGTAAACCATCAAACGAATCCAATGGAAGTGGTTTCAGGTCAAAATTCCTTTCCAATCAAAAGTTATGGCCAAAACAGTACCAACTAGGGGCAAAATGGTCATTTAAAAATCGACAAAAATCATGAACATGGGAAATGACTCTAATGGATGTTTCCCAAAGTTACATGACCATACGACTTCACATGGGAAAGAAATAAATATTCTACAATCCTATGATGTGTAGAATACGGATCGTTACACTCTCCCCCCTTAAGAAATTTCGCCCCCGAAATTCCCTAATCAAAACACACGCAAAGGCTCCCGCATGCCTATCAACCATAAAACAACCATCAAACATGAAAAACAAGTAAAATAAGTCTATCCTAGCATGCGGAATAACTAAATCGCAAAGTATATCTTACCAGGCAAAGAGTTCTGGATATGCCTTCCTAATGCTCTCCTCTGTCTCCCAAGTACAATCATTCTTGTCCTCGCCCCACTGAACCTTGACTAGCTTCACCGCCTTCCTTCGAAGTTTCTTCGTATTGTGCCCCACAATACGGATCGGCTTGCGGTTCCCAACCGCCTCGGGTTCTACTTCGAAGTCCTCTAACTGATCAGGTGAAATAGTCATATCTGAGTCGTGGATGAACTTCCTTAGTTGGGAAACATGAAATACATTGTGAACTCCTGCCATTTTCTCTGGTAAGCCAACTCTATATGCCAAATTCCCGACTAGTTCAAGAACATGGAATGGGCCAACAAATCTTGGTGCTAATTTGCCTCTCCTGCCAAATCGTATCACGCTCTTCAACGGAGAGATCTTGACAAACACCAAGTCACCAACGGAGAATTTCAAGTCTCTTCTCCTCTTATCAGCATAACTCTTCTTCCTATCTTGGGTAGCTTTCATTCGTTGTTGAATGATTTTGATCTTATCGGAAGTTTCTCTCACCACATCTGGTCCAAGCACAAACTTCTCGCCAGTCTCTATCCAACATGATGGTGAGTTGCACGGTCTTCCGTACAAAGCTTCATGTGGAGCCATACCGATACTAGATTGGTAGCTATTATTATATGCAAACTCTACTAGATGCAAATGGTCATCCCATGATCCACCAAAATCCAATATACATGCACTCAAGGGATCTTCCAATATACGATTCACCCTCTCCGTCTGACCGTCGGTCTGAGGATGATATGCGGTACTGAGATGTAATCCTGACCCTAGAGCCTCTTGTAAGCTCTTCCAAAACCCACTAGTGAACAACGGGTCTCGGTCACTCACAATGCTTTTAGGTACTCCATGAAATCTCACTACCCACTTCATATACAGTTCTGCCAACTTGGCTGCCGTTCTGGTCGATTTGACTGGTATAAATCTTGCGCTCTTAGTCAATCGATCCACAATTACCCAAATGCTATCATATACCGATCTAGTCCTTGGAAAACCATCGATGAAATCCATCGAGACTTGCTCCCATTTCCATTCGGGAATTTCTAATGGTTGCAACAACCCACTAGGCTTCTTTTGCTCGGCTTTAACTAGCTGGCAATTCATGCATTTGGATATAAACTTCCCAACGTCTCTTTTCATCCCTTCCCAGTAGTAAGTCTGTCTCATGTCTCGATACATCTTATTACCACCAGGATGTATAGTCAGTTTTGAGTGATGACATTCTCTAAGCACTTCATCTCTCAAACCATTCACGTTGGGCACAACTAGCCTTCCATTCCTTCTAAGCCATCCATCTCGATCAAGCCCATACACATTCATCTCCTCACCGTCGATGTTCATCTCTAACTTGGAGATGATTTCTAATAGATTAGGATCGTCCCTCTGACTAGAACCAATCCGCTCTATCAAAGTGGGTCTGATCGTCAAACTAGCTAGCATAACTGGATCCAATTCGCACTTTGGTCTGAAATCAAACCCCGCGATATACTCCAGTTGCTTCCACTCAAGAAACATTGCCCCTAAGCTGGCATGTCTCCTACTCAAGGCATCGGCTACCACATTACATTTCCCAGGTGTGTATGCGATATCAAAATCATACGAAGCCAATAACTCTAACCATCTCTGCTGACGGAGATTCAGATCTTTCTGAGAGAAGAGATACTTTAACGATTTATGATCGGTAAACAACTCAAATCTTTCTCCCAAGAGATAGTGTCTCCACATCTTCAGCGCAAATACAATCGCTGCCAATTCCAAATCATGGGTAGGATACTTCTTCTCATGTGGCTTTAGCTGTCGACTAGCATAAGCTACAACCCTACCTCCTTGCATCAATACAGCACCCAGTCCGGTACCACAAGCATCCGTGTATACCGTCATCTCTTCACTCCCTTTAGGAATGACTAACACTGGCGCACGCGTCAACTTCTCCTTTAGACTCTTGAAGGCATCCTCACACACTTCGTCCCAGACGAAGGACTGATTCTTCTTAGTCAACTGAGTCAACGGTGCTGCTATCTTGGAGAAGTCCTGGATAAACTTACGATAATATCCAGCTAATCCCAAGAAACTTCTCACATCTGTTACATTCTTGCCTCCACCGCCTGCTTGCGGCTTTGGCCCTTCTGCATATGCAGCCTCAGTCCTTGACTTAGGGTAAAGGCTCTCTGATCTCAAAGCTTTCCCCACGATCGATTCAAAAGTCTCATCGATGTGGTTGATAAGCCTTTCTCCCAAGTATCCATCCAAACCAGTAATGAACTTCTCATTCTTCTTTTCAGGAGTATCAATGAGAGACAGTCCATACTTCGACAAAGTGTCGAACTCAGCAATATAATCAGAAACTGCCCTTCCGTTCTGCTTGAGTTCCAAGAACCTCTTGAACAACACTGACTTCTGGGAAGCTGGAATAAACTTCTCGCTAAAGAGAGCCTTGAACTGATCCCAAGTAACCTGGTCTTCTGGAGTAGTCGTTCTTATGGCATTCCACCAATTCATCGCTCGCCCTTGCAGCTGACGAGACGCTAGCCTTCTCTTCATCGCATCCTCAAGACCCAAGTCATCAAAGATACGATCACAGCTATCCATCCAATCTTGAACATCTGTGGCCGACTCCGTTCCGTGGAACGGCTTTCCACCAAGATTAGTGTAATCCTTGCATAACTTGGCAAAATCGACCCTAGGCGCCTGCACTACTGGGCCAACACCAACCCCGGGATTGGGAACTGCCCCTTGCACTTCTCTAAGCATGTCTCTCATGAGGTTAGTAAACATCGCCCTCATGTCAGCGGCATTCCCTCGGTTGGCCCCTCTACCAGCACCCCTCGTATCTCGGCTCATCGTCAATCTGAAAAAGGGAAACGATTAACGACCCCATAGTGGTGCTAGTGCAGTGCGACTTCATTCTTATACTACTAATAGTATATATATACATAGCTTTTGAAAACCAAAATAATTACAAATACGCACTCTCATATACGTACTAACTCTCCCTAGTGTCTTTCCCTAGGTTAACTACGCAACCTAGAGCTCTGATACCAAGTGTGACGGCCCGCCCCGCACCAACCGACATTTACTCCAAAAGTGCGCTGTACACATGTCCAGTTAGCACGGAACGGGTCGTGAGAAGGAAAGGGAAGAAGGAAATGAACATACAAAGAACCTGTAGAATGTCTCACAGCGCATAGAACAAAGTATAATAATAACATACTTGACATAAAACAGGAGAGACAGTGCATAAGCTGAAAACCAGAACTAAACATCATAGCAGCGGAAATTCAAAATACAGCTTATTACAACTTTCAAACTGTCTCAAAGCAAAAGTAAGATAAAGGAGGTACACTACTAATGCCCAAGTAGCGACCACCAACGACACAGGGAGAATGTGTGTATATATATCATACGTGGAAGCCTCCTGCCCGCCTCCGAATCAGCTACTCGCGCATCACCAGCTAACCTGTCTCTAGTCTGCTCGTGTGAGCACCCAGAGTAATAAGAGGAGACATAAAACTCTGGGTCAGACATAAAGCCTGGTATGAGCGATAAGCATCTAAAGTGAACAATAACAGGTAGACTAAAACATACCTGAACCTGGACCTGCAACCAAAGAGTTAGCACTACATACTGTACAACACTCTAAGGTACCATATCAAACGGTGTAAAGATACGGAGGTGGGGGAGGTGTGCATGTCATAATGATGGCAAACGATCAAACATAGCATCCATCCTCACATCTCTCACTCAGTGCGTAAAGCATACGATATTCACCACTTCGATCACCCAACATGCCTTGCTACGATCACTCTGCCACTAATTCCTCGCTATGTCCACTTGCCCCATGGAGTTATTCACCCCATCTGCGCTGGCTCATAACCTTACCAATCCTTACTATGTCCACTTGCCCCATGGAGTTATTCACCCCATCTGCGCTAGCTCATAGTCTTACTACGCATCACCTTTCCCCTCAGGTCATAATGACCCTATTGCACTGATAACGTAGTCTTGCTACCATCACCTTGCCCCTCAGGTCATAATGACCCTACTGCACTGATAAGTAGCCATCCTTCCTTTTTAGTGGTGAATCGAAGTTATGAACGTCGACAACTCCTTAGCACACGTCCCGCAGCAAAGTCCAACCATGAAGTGAACTCATCGGTTCCCAACTGGATCCTGAGCTCTAACTTCCCATATTGGACTACCTTTGCATCTCGGGTTATTGGTCAATACTGGGTCGGGTCGGGTTTCTCCTCAAGCCATCGGTTCGGGTCGGGTGTCCTCCATCTGTTCGGGTCGGGTCTTCTTCTGGTACGGTTCGGGTCGGGTGTTCCTCCTTGGGTCGGGTCGGGTGCTCCCCTTCAGGTCGGTTCGGGTGCTCCCCTTCAGGTCGGGTCGGGTGCTTCCCTTCAGGTCGGGTCGGGTGCTTCCCTTCAGGTCAGGTCGGGTGCCTCTCCTCCAGTCCCTGCTTCCGCTCCGATTCGCCTCGTCATCCTTCACGCGCTTCGATCCGATCCGTCCTCCTCTATCCGCTCCGATCCCTCCTCTTAAATCCGATCTGATCCCAGTTCAGTTAGCGTGGCCTTCCTTTTTGCCAATTTTCTCAAGTGTCAGGTTCCGATCCGATCGGGTTCCTTGCCCAGTTCAACATATCTGATCCGAGCCCCATATCCGATCCGATCCGAACCCTGCACTGTTTTCTGAAACTGTTCCAGCAAGTGTTTACGCCATTCGACGACGTTTTAGACCATTCTAACTATTGAAATCAATCACAAAGCATTTCATACAGTCATAGCAACATGCATAATCCACCACAAACATCAAAACATCAATATGATAGGTTAAAATGGATCAAACATACCCAAAATCCCATATTTCCCCTTAAGCATGTTTAGGTGAAACTAATGATAGGATTAGCAAAACTTAACCAAATTAACCCAAATTCATATCAGAGGTCTAAAACATCATTTCGGATTTTATAAATATTTTTCCCGAATTTTATCATGTTTAAATTCGCTAATTAACACTAATCACCCTTAATTAGCCATAATTAGTGCAAAACTATGAAAATCACTCACCTTAGCCACAAATAAACTAAGATCTGAAATAAATCTCTGATTTGATGTGAATCCCAACCCTAAACAGCAGCTCCAATGTTGATTTGGTGTAGATCTCCCTTGATTAGATGTTGCTAAGCTTAATCCTTGACCAAAAGATGATTTGGAGGTGATTTAGAGGTTAGAGGCCATTTTTAGGGTTCCTTGGTGATAAGTGGAGGCTAGAAAACTGGAATGGAATGATCCTCTATCTCATTTCAGCCTCCCCATAACCCTAATCCCGAAATGGGTTATGGGCCTACTCACTAATCACCCGATTTGGCTCGGTTAAGCAGTTTTTCACCCTCCAAACCTTATTTCAGCCATATCTCCCAAACGGTAAGTCCGTTTGGCTATTATGACCACTCTACGGAAAGGTAAACCATCAAACGAATCCAATGGAAGTGGTTTTAGGTCAAAATTCCTTTCCAATCAAAAGTTATGGCCAAAACAGTACCAACTAGGGGCAAAATGGTCATTTAAAAATCGACAAAAATCATGAACATGGGAAATGACTCTAATGGATGTTTCCCAAAGTTACATGACCATACGACTTCACATGGGAAAGAAATAAATATTCTACAATCCTATGATGTGTAGAATACGGGTCGTTACATTATGATGCATGGGATATTATTGAAATGGGTTATATGTCTCCCGCTGTTATTGTTAATAGCGTTGAAGTTCCAAAATCAAAAGACAGATGGGATGCTGATGATAAAAAAATATTTTCAACTAATGCCATTGCAATGAATGCTTTGTTCTATGCTATCGATAAAACTGAATTTAATTGAATCTCTCATTGTGAAATTGCGCAGGAAATATGACATACGTTGGAGGTCACAGATAAAGGAACTTCTCAAGTTAAGGAATCTCGTCTTGCTCTTCTCTGCAATGAATATGAAAAATTTACTAAGAAAAAAGATGAAGATATAAAAGAGATGTCTGGATGCTTCTCATCACTGGTTTACAATGCAAAAGCTCTTGGAAAAATTTATACCAAAGTGGAATTGATTAGAAAAATATTGGGAGTGCTACCGATGAATTCTGAAGCTAACATGACGGCGATTCAAGAATCAAAAGATTTAAATAAATTAAGTATAGAGAAGTTAATTGCAGATGGAGTTAAAAGCAAGAGAAGAACGAAAGAGTTCTGAATCAAAGAAAAAAACAATTGCTCTAAATAATATTGTTGAAAGTGATGACGAAGATCCTGTTGAAGAGCTAGCCATGGTTTTTAGAAAGTGGCTAAAAGAAATTACAAGCCGCAAAAGAAGAATTCAAAAACAAACAAGTCTGAAAACTCAGATAGCTCAAACGATGAAGTTATTTGCTACAATTGCAAGAAACCCGGACATATCAAACCAACCTGCCCACGACTTAAGAATGAAAAGAAGAAGAGGAAAAAGAAGGCTTTTGCAACCACATGGGATGATGAGGAAGGAGAAGAAGTTTCTAACAGTAATGAAGAGGAAGCTAATTTGTGTCTCATGGCACAATCTGATTCGGAAAGCAGTGAAGAGGATTCAAGTGAGGTATCAAATTTCACTTATAAAGAATTGATTTTAATGTGTCATGATCTCAAAAAAATGTTTATTCTCTTGAGCTAAAAGTTAAGAAAGTGAAACCTAATAGGTCAAAACTAGTTTAAGAAAATAACATATTAGAAAGAAAACTAGAAAAAGTTAAGAATTCAGAGTTTTCAAATTGCGAAAAATGTCAGATTTTAAGTGATGATCAATTGAATTTCAAAATTATTTTTGATTTGCTTGAAAGTGAAAACAAGAATTTGAAAAACAATAATCGTGATTTTGAAAAGGAGATAGAATAGCATAGAGAAATTGAAAAACTTGATTTTGAAAAGCAAAAACAATTTGAAATTGAGATTTTTGAGTCTAATGCTAAAATTAAAATGCTCTAAGACGAAAATATGGTTTTAAAACAAACTGATGCTGAAAAGAGGAAGATTGCTATTAATCATTGTTCGAATTTAATGAAAGAAAATAGTGATCTTAAATTTAAAATTCAATGACTTGAATCAACTTTGGCAGAAAGTTCAAAAGGAGAAAAATCGTTGAATATGTTGTTAAAAAACCAATTTTTGTTGAGAATAAGAAAGGACTTGGCTTTGGAAAAATTGATCCTGCTGAAAAGCTAAATTTTAATGATTTTGAAAATCCTACAAATAACTTTGAAAATTTTCAAATTGGAAATATAACGACCCGGATTTTTAGTAACTAAATAATTAATTTATTTAATTATTTTAAATAGTGGTTTATTAATTTAATTAACTTGAATTCAATATTTTTTTATAATATAAATAATAATAAGCTTAAAAATGTTAGTCAATGTGTTTTAATTGGAATCTGAAACCGTAGAATATTTTATAGATTTAAGATTAGTTTCAGAACATTGTTTTCATATCGCCCCTAAAACTCTACATATTAATACAAAATTGGCGCAAAAATCTTTACCAATATGAACACATCGGTTCAAAATCTAAACCTTACCATATCCATTTGAAATCTTTGATAAGTTTTATCCGAATATTTGAGATCTTTGCAAGACTGTACACATAAGTGTAAACAAATTTGTGTAAAAATCTCTACCATATCTTTTAAGCGTTCACCTATCATTATCAAGTCTCATCCAATCTAACGAAATCTCAGCAAGATACATAAAACAGTTATGTGACTCAAACATATCGGTTGTCTCCATTTAACTCCACTGTTCAAGAAAGCAACGTTTGTTCTTTTCTTGCTGAAGACAGCAGCACATGTATAAGTCAAAGCGTACTAAAAAATTTTTAAACAATTGTGAAGCTTCTACTGAAAGGCAACGAGTTCCTTCCTATTGAAGCCAAACCAAACCTTCTACATGAAGCCAACCCCTATTTTATATGGGGATTGTTAAAGGGACTCCATTTTTTGTTAAGGGTGGAATAAATTTAAGGGGACTTCATCATATTTTTTATTTGTTATGGGGTGGGTTAGGAATTTCAAAAATAAAATAAAATATAGACTAAAGTACTCTGACCTCATCATCCCTTAAACCCTGTTAATCAAAATTCAATCTCAGTTCGATCCAAACACGCCGCAAGGTAAAAATAAATCAAATATTGATAAATCCCCTTTTTTAAATTTTAGATTTTGTTGAAACAAATGAATGCAATTTGCAGAAAGCGGATGAATTTCGTTCATTTGCGCTAATGATGAATACAGTTCGTCATGAAAAGTTTGGATTTTGTTCAAGGGTAAATACAGTGTTACGGTTTAGATCTTACAGTTTGATAAGAAAAACAACCTCGTTGTGAGATGATTTGTCAAAAGTAATTACATTAAAATAGTGTATATTCCAACATTGAAACAAATGTTCGCTAAGTGAATTTATGTTTATGTTCATGTTGTGTTAAGCGTATGTGTATGTTGTAACTCTTTTTTTTTCATTTGTGGCTAGCATGTTTTATATGCATTTATTTGTTGTTATTGTGTTCCATGCTAACTTTGATAGTTAAAACTATAGTAAACAATGCTCGAATATGTTATTTTCATGTGTGCAGAACGCTTATGTTTCGTGTATTATTATTTTTCTATGTGCAGAATCAAATTAGAGTTTATGTTTTAAGGTTGCATTAATGAAGAGTATAGAGTTAGTATTGGAAACTTTATTAATATGTTTAAGGGGAGACTAATTTATTTTAACCCCCCCTTAACAGTTTTAAAATAAACTGAAAATGGTACTCCCATTAACCAAAAGTGGAGTCCCTTTAACAATTCCCATTTATATATATCCCCGATATTCTTCCTTCATCCTTCTTTTTTTTAAGTCGACTTCTTTTCCAGGAAATGGAAACAAAATCGTCCTCTTCAAAACCAATTTCCGCTTCCAGTAAATGAAATGGCCAATTAAAAAAATACAATCAAAAATCAAACCCTTAATTTCTGTTTTTCCCGTTCCTCTTTTCGAACCCAAAGAAAAAACCGCCAGTAAAAATAAAAGCGAGAAATCCACTTCAAATCGAGCCTTTCGTAAATTCTGAAATCGTATTTCTTTTAATACTTGAGTAGCGAGTTTCAATCCATGCGTGCTACTGAGTGCGATTGGATTAATCGTGTTTGGGGTTTGCAAAATACGGTTCGTTGTTGATGCTATTAGGAGAGGAGTTTGTTGAGGCGGAGTGTGACCACTGACCAGACTGTCGATGGTGAGCAGCGTGAGTGGGTGTGTTTTCTAGAGTTTGGTTTCTGAACCTGGAAGGAGCAGTTTTATGTTGATGTTGTGATTAACGAAGGGGTGTGGAGGTAGGGTGGTTGTGTCTAGCATGAACGCAGTAAGATGGGGTCAACGACAAGGAGGCAGAGGGTGAGACTGATCAGGGATGGAAGGGGGATCATCGGAGGTCACGGGGGTGATGGGAGTTCACCGTTCAGTCAACCATACTGGTGGCAGCGAGGGCTTAAAGTGACAAGGTCGGCTATGTAAAAACAGTTAAAGGAATAATTCATGAATGATGAACAAATTAACACGAGATGATCAAGATGATTAATTAAGGTAATTAAGAACAAACTGCTAAGAAAACTTCAATCTCAGTAACACCGTAACCAATAGTAAACTGACTATTACTGGAAAATTTTCCTATAATATTACACTCCCTCGAAATATACTCTAGAAAAGAACTGCAAGTCTCATCAAGCAATATTGGAGCACTTTCAAAAACTGACCCTCAAACAAACAATAAGTAATATGACTTTTTTTTTCAACATCAGGAAGACGGAGAATTTATACCAAGGCTGAACATCTCTATGCAAGTAAAGTAAGGGATTTAAGAAGAAGGGGTCAACCTTCAGGTTTTCCGTTTAACTGGAATAAGAAGTCTGGGCTATTGTTTTTTTGTGTTGCCCCTGAACAAACGTGATTTGAGGTGGGGGAAGTTTGTATGTAGTGGTTTGAATTAGGGAATGAGAAGTGCATCAGTGAAGCTCTGCGAAGTGGAAACCTGGAATGGACATCAAAATGGAAGTTGGATCGGATGATCAGTCATGATGATGCATTGCCCTAAGATTAAATTTCATACATGGGAAATGGACTAAAGAAGCGTTAACGTTAATTAAAGGTAATTAAGATAGCTAATAAATAATTAATTATTAAGTTGGTTAATGACCTTTTTATTTCATAAAAAGATGTAATGCTAAAAAATATTTCACATATTATCAGAATTCAACGCGATCGGATCCGTTGAAATCGAAGCGAGGAGATATGCTTTGTTGAACCAATGTTGCTGAAAATAGAGCTATTGGAATTTCCTGTAAAATCAGATGCCTTTTTGATTTTAAACAAAACAAGAGAAGAATCATCAACCGCAAAACAAGGTGAGTAAACTCACTAACTCTGACTCCTTTATATTTTTATATAAACGAGTTTTAAATTTATTTATAGCAATTTTATACTGTGTGATGGTTGTTGGATGAATGGTTGATAAAATTGGTTGAAATGGTTGATATAGTTATACATAAATCATTGATCGTGTTTACTATGACCTGTCATATTGATGTGAAATTTATATTATTGATGTTGATTAACATCTGTGGATGCAGGGAAACAGGTTGGAGGAATCCAACTGGATTCCTCAATATTTACATTACTGTTTATCGTGTATTATGTTATATGTTGTGATATATAATCCATGGCTGATTACGTTGCGTTTGAATTACACGAGTCCTAGAATTTGGTATTTAAATATCGTAAATATTTTTGAATGTAGAAAAGGAATTTGAGATGTAAAAAGGAAATTATTTTCAAAATAAAATTTTTAATTTCGAATAGACTTAAAAATAGAATCTTGTTTAAATAAATAAAACAGGAAGTTGTTTACAAAACGATGTTTATAAATTAGTAAAAATATTATCTTCAGATAAAGTAAAATATAAATTCAAGTTTGAATTTATATTGGAAAAGTGGAAATCGGGTTAGAAACCGATATTTGTTATGGGAAATGGAATGTAGCGATTATAAAGGAAATTATAAGCATGATTATAAATGGATGAAATTAAAATAAGTTTTCCTATGAATAAATTCTAAATAGACGTTACAATTGGAAATTTGATTTGAAATGTTATTTACAAGTATAAAATTCAAATAGATTTGATTGTATATAAAAGAAATATATTCACGGTTAAAGTGAATAATGGTTTAAAGGAAATAATTTGCAAATAAAATATCTCTAAAGGAAATTTAGATTTGAAATATGAATGGAAATTGTAAATTGAATGATAAGGGAAATGGATAATCGCTTTAAAAGAAAACGATGAGTTTTAGTTCAAAATTCGTAATATAAAATAAAGTGTGATAACGTTTTGTAAACTAAAATGGTTATAAAGGAATTTGATAATGATTTGGAAAGGATAAATTCAAATGTGGATTTGGAATTTGAATTAACCTGAAATGGTAGATAAAGTCCAAAGTTCGGAATATAAATCGAATATAGAATATTCGAGAGAAAGTTATTTACTGGAATTCAATTATATCGAATTTAGGGAAGTATTAATTTTTACTTTTCATTTTGAATCAAATTTAATTATTTAATTATTTACTTATTAATTGAAATTAGTAAGTACAAGTTATATTTTTATATACCAAATATTTGGAAACAGCGATTTTAACGCTACTATTAAAATAAATGTTTTGTAAATCTAAAAAGCGATTATAATGCTACTGTTATAATAAATGTTTTGTAAATCTAAACAGTGATTTTAACGCTGTTGTTATAATAAATGTTCTATAAATCTAGACAACAATTGTAATGCTATTGTTAAAATTAATGTTTTATAAACCAAATATTTGGAAACAACGATTATAACGCTACCATTATAATCAATGTTTTCTTGTAGAAGAAGTGGATTCTTAGATTGAATATGAGAGTCGTGTAAGCGTTGTTTAGTTTAAAGTTGTGGGCTTTGACTATTTCAAAGTTGAGAATGTTGTTCAATTAAGGTCTGAGAGGTAATTATACCCCAACTTGATTGACTTCATGATTGATGGAGGAATGGTTAAGGTTCGATAGTGAAGATTGGCTAGCAATATGGTTAGTTAATAAATGATTAATGGTTTGAGTTGTAATAATGATGTTTTATAACATCGCGTTAATTTGAAGGATTTTGAAAATGTTTTCCCCAAATAAAATGAGAGATATTTTCTATGCATAGGAAATGAAATGAATTGGTGAATAAAGAATTATGAAATGGAATACGGAAATGTTTTCCGAAATTAATGAAGTATATTTTCTGAATATAGAAAATAAGGATTCGTAAATATTTAGAAATGTTTTCCAACTAGAATAAGAGATATTTTCTCGAATAAAGGAATTATGATTTTGGAAATGTTTTTCCAAGAATCAAGAGAGAAAATAGAGCCTTGAAGGGATACGGAAGAGGGAAAAAGGAAATTTGGAATCGATAATATAATAAGGAGTTAATATAAAAAGGAGCCAGTGTTGTTTGATGTTTGATCGGTAGAATTTCCAATAGGAAATAGGACCGTTGATTGTATGAATGTTTCTTTGACAGTTAAATCACCGACTATCAAAGTTTTGATTTATTTTATACCTCCGTTGCTAATATGGAGAGACCGGATCAGATTTAATATCTGAAAACCACTCCATATTGGAATAAGCGTTACGAATCTACTTATGCTGAAGATAATTGAAGACGGGGTAAAATGCAAGGGTTGTTTTGTTAATCCTAGGTAGAAATTGCCCAAGATAAATTAATAGGATGGTGCCTTCAGTTTGTCCAGTCCCAGGACAACGTATATGGACGGATTTGAAAAAGTGACATTCAAAGTAAATGATTACAAGATGTTCTGAAAGATAATCATGACCTCAAGCCTTATCACCCAGAAAATGACAGAAATCGGACAGGCAGCATGGCCGGGTGGGTCATTCCCATTAGGGTTATTATCACCTGATCTAGAGAAACTTCATTTTACTTCTTATTCTATTCACTGATGTATGCTTTCGGTAACAGTTGCTGATCACAACCGTCGGTGATAATATGCTCGATACACTCAAGTTAAATGAGTGGTTAGCCATATGTGGGCCGGGTTGCAAGATGTTCTTGTTGAAACCTGTGTATTCCCCTCTAGAGATACACTATCGGAAGGTGGTTCTATACCTTGTCATGTTGGAAATCCAATCTCCAATATGCGCCCTGCGGTTTTCGATTTTATATTATATATGAAGCGTGAGATGCAAGCGTTCCGCTAGATTCTATTTATTTGATGTGACACTATTATAATATCACTGGATTTGATATCAAAAATATTTTTGGTTATCGTAAGGTAAAAACCATCCGTGTTTATGTGTGGATCATCTTACGATTATCATTTCTTTAGAAAGGATTTTAAAATTTAAACCAATGGTTGGAGTTTACTTACACCAGTCCCATGACTCACCCAGAGTTTATTTTGTTTGTTTTCCCTAAACTCTTGGGTGCCCAAATTTGTATGGGCAGTCAAGTAGTCAGGATTTTACAGATTCACTTGGAGGAGCTTGAAGCAGATGGCTTCACCAGTTAGCTATAGACTATCATATTTTCCGCTGTGAAATTGTTCGTATTTGGAAACAGGTGTTTATAACTGTTCCAGAGATAGCTGTTGTGCTCTGATGATGGTATGTATATAAAGTTATTAATTTGTATTTCAAAGTGTATGTTATCTAATATATTTTATTCGTTCCGCTGTGAGTTTTTGATCTTTGATTTCTTCTATTCTAATATTTCTTCATTTCTATTTTTCATCCTCTAACTTCTTTCTAATAATGATTCGTATTTCTGTGCAATTTGGGTTGGACGTGTGGTGTAATTAGTAAACTCAAAGAGTATGGAAATTCGGGCCATTACATTTGGTATTAGAGCTAAAGGTTGAGTAGTAACCTTGGCTCTGTGGCATGATTCAATTGAGATGGGATTAGGAATACCCTAGATTGAATTTGAGTGTATATATATGAGCGCGTATTTGTAGATTTGATATGAAATTGTTTTATATTGTGTTGACTGGTTTATGAATTCTGGTCGATACAAGGTGTACAACTGTATCGATAGGTGTTTCTAAACTCTCGAACAAAGTAATTCGATACAGTATTGTTTTAAAATGGGTAAATGAAATAATTTTTCCCAAAAATTATTTTGATATAAAAGGGATAATTTTTGAAATATTATAGTATATGAATGTGTTGATTGTTATTACAATCAAATGGAATTATGAAATACTGAAATGGTTATACAATTTGTATACGGATAATGTATACGAATGAGATAAACCAAGATTAAGTTCAAACCGGAATTGGAATCTAAATTCCGGGTGTTTAGAAAATATTTTCTAAAATATTATAAAGTAATACAACATTAATTTAAATTATTTTTGAATAAAAATGGTTTAAATGGATTTTTAAAGGGATTAAGCACCGAAATCACTTCAGTGGCAAGAAAGTAATTCTGATAATGGATCGCAACATTATCGCTATTCATTTTCAAGTTTCTGAGTGGCGGATTGCTACCATAGTAATTTGGGAATGAAAAATTTATTTGAAAAGGACAAGACTTTTTTTAGAAATTCAAATATTTTGAATTGAGTTGACATATAAATATATGTTTATAAAAATATATGATTTCAAACTAATTTGAAATAAAATCCAGAAATTTGAATCCTGAAATTAAAATTTATCCTGTATAAGTTGAATATATTGAAATGGTAAAAATGTAACAAATGAATTGAAATTTAACTTAAGTTAAACAAAATTGGATTGGATTAGAAATAATTCCGAATGAAATTAAATAAAGAAAAATGTTGAGATTCGAAATATCAATATGAATTCGACTTATGAATAAGCAAGTTGAATATATATTGAATGTTGTTAATTAAAATTGAATTGCGATAAATTTGGATTCAAGTATAATAAGTGGATTGCCTTAAATAGAAATCAGATTTGAATTGATAGAATGGAAGTGAACTAATCAGAAGTTGATTAGAGAGTTAAAAACTGGAAGTTGGATTGATTTGAAACTAACTGGAAAGGGATATATGTATACTGGGCAAATACTGAATGGAAGCAAATGCAAGAGATAGAATTATGCCCGATAAAAAGGTACATGTTTACAATATTACTTGGGTTTGATGGTTTTATGAGCCTATGGGGCAAGCTGCTTGGCTTTTTGATTTTCTTTTGGATTGAAGAAGGCCTAGAAATGCGAGTTGTGGTTGTACCGATTGAGCCGTGCAAAGGAGATGCTGGCAAAAAATTTCGAAAATTTAAAGAGTTGGAAATTTTTCAAGAAATTTTTCATAATTTAAAATCAAGTGTTATTTGTAATTGATATAAGAAAACCAGAATTGGTTAATAAAATTTCAAGTGGAATAATGAAATTGATAAATGGATTTAAAATCAATTGGAATGGGGGTGAATATGCAGAAGAGCATATGGATTGAAGGCAAGAATGTGATGACGGATTGTCCAAAAATGGTGGACAGATTATCTGGAATAAATAATGGAAGGTTGGATATTAATACGAGAATTAAAAGTTCTGGATAAAAACTGAGTTATGGAGATATGGAATGTAAGATTTCAACTAAGTAGGTTATGAGGAGCTAGAGTTATAGCAATTTTACTGTTTAGCAATTTCGAGGACGAAATTATTTTAAGGGGGAAGGAATGTAACGACCCGGATTTTTAGTAAATGAATAATTAATTTATATAATTATTTTAAATAGTGGTTTATTAATTTAATTAACTTGAATTCAATATTTTTTTATAATATAAATAATAATAAGCTTAAAAACGTTAGTCGATGTGTTTTAATTGGAATCCGAAACAATATTTTGTAGATTTAAGATTGGTTTCAGAACATTGTTTTCATATCGTTCCTAAAACTCTACATATTGATACAAAATCAGCGCAAAAATCTTTACCAATATGAACACATCGGTTCAAAATCTAAACCTTACCATATCCATTTGAAATCTTTGATAAGTCTTATCCGAATATTTGAGATCTTTGCAAGACTGTACACATAAGTGTAAACAAATTTGTGTAAAAATCTCTACCATATCTTCTAAGCGTTCACCTATCATTATCAAGTCTCATCCAATCTAATGAAATCTCAGCAAGATACAAAAAAATAGTTTTATGACTCAAACGTATCGGCTGTCCCCATTTAATTCCACTGTTCAAGAAGCCAACGTTTGTTCTTTTCTTGCTGAAGACAGCAGCACATGTATAAGTCAAAGTGTACTAAAAAAAATTAAACAATTGTGAAGCTTCCACTGAAAGGCAACGGGTTCCTTCCTATTGAAGCCAAACCAAACCTTCTACATGAAGCCAACCTCTATTTTATATATATCCCCGACATTCTTCCTTTATCCTTCTTTTTTTTAAGTCGACATCTTTTACAGGAAATGGAAACAAAATCGTCCTCTTCAAAACCAATTTCCGCTTCCAGTAAATGAAATGGCCAATTAAAAAAAATACAATAAAAAATCAAACCCTTAATTTCTGTTTTTCCCGTTCCTCTTTTCGAACCCAAAGCAAAAACCGCCAGTAAAAATAAAAGCGAGAAATCCACTTCAAATCGCGCCTTTCGTAAATTCTGAAATCGTATTTCTTTTAATACATGAGTAGCGAGTTTCAATCCATGCATGCTATTGAGTGCGATTGGATTAATCATGTTTGGGAGTTGCAAAACAGGGTTCATTGTTGATGCTATTAGGAGAGGAGTTTGTTGAGGCGGAGTGTGACCATTGACCAGACTGTCGATGGTGAGCAGCGTGAGTGGGTGTGTTTTCCGGAGTTTGGTTTCTGAACCTGGAAGGAGCAGTTTTATGTTGATGTTGTGATTAATGAAGGGGCGTGGAGGTAGGGTGATTGTGTCTGGCGTGAACGCAGTAAGATGGGGTCAACGACAAGGAGGCAGAGGGTGAGACTGATCAGCGATGTAAGGGGGATCATCGGAGGTCACGGGGGTGATGGGAGTTCACCGTCCGGTCAACCATACTGGTGGCAGCGAGGGTTTGAAGTGGCAAGGTCGGCTATGTAAAAACAGCTGAAGGAATAATTCATGAATGATGAACAGATTAACACGAGATGATAAAGATGATTAATTGAGATAATTAAGAACGAACTACTAAGAAAACTTCAATCTCAGTCACAACGTAACCAATAGCAAACTGACTATTACTGGAAAATTTTCCTATAATATTACACTCCCTAGAAATATTCTCTAGAAAAGAACTGCAAGTCTCATCTAGCAATATTGGAGCACTTTCAGAAACTAACCCTCAAACAAACAATAAGTAAAATGCCATTTTTTTTCAACATCAGGAAGACGGAGAATTTATACCAAGGCTTAACATCTCTATGCAAGTAAAGTAAGGGATTTAACAAGAAGGGGTCAACCTTCAGGTTTTTCGTTTAACTGGAATAAGAAGTCTGGGCTATTGTTTTTTTGTGTTGCCCCGGAACAAACGTGATTTGAGGTGGGGGAAAGTTTGTATATAGTGGTTTGAATTAAGGGAATGAGAAGTGCATCAGCGAAGCTCTGCGAAGTGGAAACCTGGAATGGACATCAAAATGGAAGTTGGATCGGATGATCAGTCATGATGATGCATTGCCCTAAGATTAAATTTCATACATGGAAAATGGACTAAAGAAGCGTTAACGTTAATTAAAGGTAATTAAGATAGCTAATAAATAATTATTTATTAAGTTGGTTAATGACCTTTTTATTTCATAAAAACATGTAATGCTATAATATATTTCACATATTATCAGAATTCAACGCGATCAGATCCGTTGAAATCAAAGCGAGGAGATATGCTTTGTTGAACCAATGTTGCTGAAAATAGAGCTATTGGAATTTCTTGTAAAATAAAATGTTTGTTTGATTCTAAACGAAACAAGAGCAGAATCATCAATCGCATAATAATGTGAGTAAACTCACTAACACTTACTCCTTTATATTTTTATATAAACGAGTTTTCAATTTATTTATAGCAATTTTATACTGTGTGATGGTTGTTGGATGAATGGTTGATAAAATTGGTTGAAATGGTTGATATAGTTATACATAAATCATTGATCGTGTTTACTATGACCTGCCATATTGATGTGAAATTTATATTATTGATGTTGATTATCATCTGTGGATGCAGGGAAACAGGTTGGAGGAATCCAACTGGATTCCTTAATATTTACATTATTGCTTATCGTGTATTATGTTATATGTTGTGATATATAATCCATGGCTGATTATGTTGTGTTTGAATTACACTGGTCCTAGAATTTGGTATTTAAATACCGTAAATATTTTTGAATGTACAAAAGGAATTTGAGATGTAAAAAGGAAGTTATTTTCAAAATAGAAATTTAAATTTCGAGTAGACTTAAAAATAGAATCTTGTTTAAATAAATAAAACAGGAAGTTATTTATAAAACGATGTTTATAAATTAGTAAAAATATTATCTTGAGATAAAGTAAAATTTAAATTCAAGTTTGAATTAATATTGGAAAAGTCGAAATCGGGTTAGAAACCGATATTTGTAATGGGAAATGGAATGTAGCGATTATAAAGGAAATTATAAGCATGATTATAAATGGATTGTTAGCCTGTTTTGTGACCAGGCCACCCAAGACCAAGACGATCAGGGTTACATATGATAGAGGATAAAGAGCTCATACGTCCTAAAACCAGAGCTCGGGTCGGATCGATAAGATAGCTCGGATCGGGTCAGATGGGATAGTTCGGATCGTATCGGATGGGGACAACATCACCGGTTCGGATCGGATTTAGGCCTCCTAACCGAACTGCCTGAAGCATCCCTGCATAATACAATGTTGACCTATTCTCAAGCCTATTAATCCAAACCGTTGTACACATGTTACCCCATGAATAGAAGCTACGTCCTCCACTTTCCCCACTACTCTCAAGTCCTTGCCTAATGCTGCCACGTGGCCACTCCTCCCTAACCAACTTACTGCCTATAAATACATGAAAAAAGCATCACATTGGGGGAGCTTTTTGCATTTCGTTCCTCTTTTCTGTCATGGTCGCACCTTTACATAAGAAACCACCTTCTTCTCTAAGGAAAAGACAATGAATTCAGAGAGTTTTATTCTTAGAATTCTTGTGCTTGAGTGATTGAATTCCTTGTAATTGTAATTTGTAACAACCCGAATTTTAATAATGTGTTAAAACCATAAATCAAGGCAGAATTAAATTTTAAAATAAGAATCAGGGGAAATGGGTTGCGCCACTGTGTTCGTCTCGAAATTCTTCTTGGAAACGAGTCCGAGTTTGCGAGAATCGGAGTCCGTATGAGGGAGATATGACCCTCCGAAGTTTCAGGAATTTTCAGAATAAAAAACAGCTCAAAATTCGAATTCGAAATTCGAATTCGAACCCCAGAACAGGTTGGGCGGGAAAATTCCCGCCCATGGACCAGGTCGACCTGGGGGTCGACCATAGTGTCGACCTCCCAGGGACCAGGTCGACCATAGTGTCGACCTGGGGTTCGACCTGCCTCCCGAACCTGGTTTTTGAACCTGATGCATTCTGATGTATATGACCTCGTTTTCTATCCAGATTCGTCTGCCTAGTTCTATTTAAACAGCCTCCTAGCCTCATTCTCTTTACACCATTCTTCTCTAACCTTATGTTGCATAAATTCTTGATGGACATGGCTTCTTCTTCTTCTTCTAAATTAAATTAAGATAAATTAAATTAAAACGAGAAGATTATTTCTTGAAGACTACGGCTAGGAATTGGGGATTTGCTTCTACAATCAAAGCATGATTCAATGATTCAACAATTCAATGACTAATTTCTAGACTTGACTTCTGCATCTCTCTTAGACCACGATCTGTAAGTTCAAGTTACTTTTAGATAAAAGCTGTAAACTTAATATCCATGTTGTAAATTGGAATTGGATCTATGTATGATAATTGATTCATATCTATTCTTGTTCATCTTGGATCTTGACTTTCGTGAATATTGCTTTGGGCCTATTCATGTTGTAAATCAAACGCTTTCATGTCTATAACTTTAACATGCCTATGACTGAGAACATAAGACTATGCCTATGACTGAGAACATAAGACTATGCCTACGACTGAGAACATAAGACTATGCCTATGACTGAGAACATAAGACTATGCCTATGACTGCGAACATAAGACTATGCCTATGCCTATGACGGTGAACATAAGACTATTGCCAATGACTATGACAAGGACAATTGTGGCTAATCATGACTCTTGACTGTGAGAATTATTATCTATGATTATGAACATAAGGCTATTATCTATGACCATGACTTTGAAACTATTACTGTTAATTTCCTATGACTATTTGCCTAGAACTATTTTGGATAATTATCCATGACTATTGCGATTGATCGCTTATGGTTCTTGATTATGAGATTTCTACCTATGACCATGACTATGACTATGACTATTGGGGTTAGTTGCCTAAGACTATTCTAGTTGATTGTTCATGCCCATTGTTGAAACCCATGTTGTACACCGAATTTGCAGTTGTTGGATCTCATACCTAGGGCGTGACTTGCTTCGTTCATTCGCTATTATGTACGCTAAAACCATTGGATCCATTATCCTTGTATTTGGCTTGCTTTTGCATGCCTATTCTTTTATATCAACTTTTATCATGACTATCGCCTTATCTTGCTAGATTTGAAAAACTAGTGATGTTGTAACCAATTATCTCAAGTTATATCATGCTAGTCTTGTAACCCCTTTTATCGCTTTATGCTCGTCCCTTTTGCCTATCATAGTTTTGTTGTTATTCCCTTTATTCTGAGATTTGGATTTATTTGTAGTATGGATCGATTCGCGTTTACGTGCGATGGGAATACGATTTGGGTAGACTAGGCAAAACACGAATTGGTTCTGAATATGAATTATGAACTTGATAATAGGCAAAAACTTGAAACATGAACATTGTTATAACTTGAATCTCGATATGGGCATGAAACTTATCCTTGAAACTTGACATGAATTTAGACTCGAAACTTGAACCTGGACATGACACTTAGAATGAACCTGAAAATGGCCAACTCGAGGTTGGGTTGAGTTTGCAGTGTAATTCTGCTCGGAACCGCCCGGCAAATCCAGTTACTGCAAACAATAGTATCCAATGTGGGTAGTTGGTCATATCGCGCTTGAAACCCGAGGTCAGACTGAGTTGTGGTGTAATTCTGCCCGGAACCGCCCGACATATCCAGTGACCATAACAACAAGTCTGATGTGAGAGGTTGAGGTGCATTAATGAATTAATGCCACATGATAGGGTTAAGTCATGAACCGCTTGAGTATACTAAACCAATTTGACATGATGATTTGATAGGGTTAAGTCATGAACCGCTTGAATATACTTAACCAATTTGACATGACGATTTGATAGGGTTAAGTCATGAACCGCTTGAATATACTTAACCAATTTGACACGATGATTTGATAGGGTTAAGTCATGAACCGCTTGAATATACTTAACAAATTTGACACGATGATTTGATAGGGTTAAGTCATGAACCGCTTGAATATACTTAACCAACTTGATACATGATTCGTAGGGCTAAGTCATGAACTTGAATGACAACACTTAGCCAATTTGACATGACACGTAGGCGGGTTAAGTCACGAACTTGAATGACAACACTTAACCAACTTGACATGCTAGACTGATGGGGTTAAGTCTCGAATTTAAATGATAACACTTAACCTACTGGACGGAAACCCTAGTTACGCGGTCCTTTTCAGCAGTAACCCACTTGATGTATCACGGTACCCTGGAACTAGGCAGGGTGGGGCACGATTACTGGGCTGATTGTATGTAACACCCCGTGTATTCTATAACCGTGAAAGTCATAAATTAAAGTATAATTAATTTCAAATCAAAGAATTAAGGGAAACGGGATACGCCATTGCGTTCGTCTCGGAATTCTGCTTGAGATAGAGTCTGAGTTTGCGTAAAACGGATATCGTATGAAGAAGTTATGGACGAACGAAGTTGGGCGAAAAACCGGAAAACGGGTCAGAATGCACTGGCGCACTTGGGAAGTGCGCCAAAACAAAAATGCACTGGCGCACTTGGGAAGTGCGCCAGTACATTTTTGACCTGGCGCACCTGCCAAGTGCGCCCAGGTCAAAAATGACCTGCTGGCCAGGTCTGGTCTAGCCCTGGCTGGCCAGGTCTGGGTTTGGTCGATTTTCAGAAGCTTGCTTTGTCATTAGGGCTAGGTGGCAGGCTCTAATTGGTCTCTCTTTCGAATGAATGGCTACGATCACTCCAAGCAACATCGATGGTCCTAATCAGTCCATAAACTCTATAAAAACGACCCTAGACTCTACCTAACCTAAGTCTCTAACACAATTCTCTAGCCTCCATTGCTCTCTTCTTCTAATTAAAAATAAAAATGGCGTCGCTACTCTGCTAGAATCAAAACTAGAAGTCAATCAACATCATCCTAAATTCAAGTTTGAGATAAAAGCTTCTGCAGCAATTCTGTAACAACTAAAGTTCTTTCTTTAATCCAATCAAGGCAAGTACAGTTATTTTCCGCTATGAACGTTAATTATAATTTTGATATGCTTTTAAATCTGAGATTGAGGTTGTATATATATTCTCTTCTGTTGGATCTGTTTTCTGTGACTGTTCTGTATTCCTTTCTTCTTTTCTGTTTCTATAGCCAGGCTACCACGAGCCTGTGCCCAATCTCATAAAGAGATTAACGTATGAACGCAAAATTTGGGACAATTAATGAATGATGCGAAATTTGACAAGACTGAATTGAACGTATGAATTTAGATCTGAAGCATAAAATATATTGGACATGTGACTTGGGATTGGATGCATAAATTTGACTATGAACATGTAATTTATATATTGCATGCATAGAGTATGTTGTAATTTAGATTTGTAACTAATTAGAGAAATGAACATATGTTATTTAGATCTGTAATTAATTAGAAAAATAAGCATATGTTATAAACTAGTTTTAGACCTATGCATATTCTGTGATAAAAGAAGAAGAGGAACCACTGTAAGATTACATATGATTTGAGACTTTGGACAAAATGCATATAAAAGTCAAGATTTGATTTTTAGAAGATATGATTTAAAGATTTAGATTGTTGGGTATAGTTTGCATAATGATTCATGACTTAAAAAGAAGAAGATATGGAAGCTTAGGTGTAAAAGATTTACATTAATTAGGATATCTATTATTGTGATTACATCTAAATAGGGATTTTTGGATATATGGCATGCATTGGAATTAATGGTTATATTTGGTATAATTTATATGTGAATCTGCTGTAAAATGCTAGTTTAACAAAAATTGGAACATATGTTATAGGGTAAATTATGTCCATATTCTGCGCTATGTAAATGTATGCAAACATGGAAGTATATGATCATATTGTGAATCATGACAATTATTTAGGCATATGAATTTAGGCCTAATTTATGTTTAGGCAAGGCATGTAAATAGAACATTTAGAAATATTAAACCTGCTAAATCTGTCATCTACTGAATCCGTTGAAAAATGCCTAAAACTGCTAGTTCTGTTATATTGCCTAGACTGCTAATTAGATTGAAATGCCAAATCTGTTAAATTTGTCTGTTGAGATGCCTAACCTGTTATATGCCAAAATCTGCTAAGTTGCTAAAGCTATTAAATCCGTTAAGTCATATAATCTGGAAAAAATCTGCTATCTGCTAAAATCTGTTATCTGCTGTGTTGATATAATCATCCTGTTATTGATATAATCTGAATTGGCATATATATATATTGGGCGTGCGCATAAACGGTAAATTATTAATTAATTGGCCGCAAAGATAAACATGGCTAACTCGAGGTTAGAATGAGTTTGCGGCGTAATTCTGCCCGGAACCGCCCGGTACATCCAGTGGCCGCAAACAATAGGTTCTAATGTGAGAAGTTAGTCATAACCTGCTTAAGACACGAGGTTAGGTCTGGCTTGTGGCAGAAGTCTGCCCGGAACCGCCCGGCCCATCCAGCGGCCACAAGCTAGCAACCTAATGTGAGAGGTTTGGGCATTAATAATTAATTAATGCAAATCTAAGATAAGAATGACGTCTAAAACGTATTGGGGGAAGATAGGGTTAAAACAACTGGATTAATAGGTGTAGTAAACCCGTCCATGAATCTGTAGGCCCAATACAAAGTTAGACAAATCTGAAAAATCTGTACATCTGATCTGTTAGTCTGAAAACTTGTTAACTTAATCTGTGAACTAGTAAATCTGAATTCTGTATGTCTGAACACGTAAACAAGTTAATCTGAGATCTGTTAGTCTGGGGACACAAGGTTAGGAGGGGAATTATTTGTGTCATCTGTTGTTTGGGACCCATATTAGTCAGTAACCCTTTCTGGTATCAAAACTTTGACCCAACAGTAGGTAGGGTCCGGGCACGCTTACTGAACTAATTATAAGTGGTTCATTCTGATAATGGCGAGGGGTGTTGATGGTGCGTTCCAACCGGGTCATGTGCGTGCATGGATCCCGGTCTGCCTCTGAGGATGTAAGACGCCGTGACATCTGTAAATAGGTCTGTGCCAATTGATTGTCACTTTAGGGAGTGATACACCCTATTGTGGGGCCGACACAGGATATTTATGTATTAGGGAGCCGATCGCTTGGGGTAGGGTTTTAGGGTACACTTAGTTCTGTCTGTTTCTGTTGGTACCGTCTGTTTCTGTTGGGTGGTAACACCTGTCTGTTTCTGTGTGGTACCGTCTGTTCGGGTGGTAAAGGCCCATTACTAGTGTACACCTAATTCTACATTCTGTTTCCGTAGGGATAAATCTGTTTCTACTTCTGTCTGTTTCTGATCGGGTAGTAAAGGCCCATTATTAGCATTCTGTTTCTGTTAAAGTATTCTGTACCCGTTCCTGCTTCAATTTAGACATTAGGGTGACACCTAATTCTGCTATACTAGTATTAGTGCAGAGAAGTGTAAAACAATAGTTGATGTCATTCTGTTTTTCTGTTATATCTGCTACACCTGTTACAGTTATCTCACATCCAGTTTATGTTCATATCATATTATTATTATCTGTTCATATGCTGAAAGTCACTGGACTTGCCAGACTTTTTGTCTGACCCTTGTTGTTTCGCCTCCTTTCTTCCGTTCCCCCCCAGGTTATCCAAGGAGGGAATACTTTAGCTTGATCCGGATTTCTCTTTGCTTGAAGTGCTTAAAGTATGGCTTGGCTCTGTATAGCTTCCGTTCCATGGGGATTATGATTTTAAACCATGCATTTTGAAGCCTTTTGTACAAGAATGATATTTTGTACTTGAATTCTGAAATTTGAAAGGATGTAACCATATTAATTTCTGTTTTCGCTATAATAAAGTTAAAAATTTTCAAGTACTGTTTTATCTGTCTTGTAAGTTTCTGTTCTGTTTACTAAAATGCTCCACCAAAGTTAAGGCATTCCCTTTGTGAGTGACCTTAACGGAGGTGGGGTGTTACACTTGGTATCAGAGCTGAAGGTTACCAGATTTGATAAAAAGTTTTGAAAAACTATTTTCAAAAAGGATTTAAAAAGGAAGTATTTTCAAGGGTAAAACTTATTTTTGAAAAATGAAATAAATAATCCCTAAAAGCCATATATCTTTCTTTCGATTCTTTGTTTCGAGTTCCTTCCTCTTTCCCTTTTTGAATCTCTTCCTCCGTGTATAGATGCTTTTTTCTAAGATATGTAAGGACTTCCGTGCGATGGGAGTAAAACCGCTTTATGGGACTGAGACGTTGTCGAGGCTAGAAGTTGGCTGAACGAAGTGGAGGACTTGTTGGTACCTTTGAGATAGATGAAGGGAGGAAGGTTCAACCAGCTGCTTGGTTAATGAAGGATGAAGCTTCATTTTGGTGGAAGGTCACGAATGGAGAACGTACATGGAAGACATGGATAGGACACACGATAAGAAAGTGGATCCAAAGAAGGGCACTTGCTTCAACTGTGGTGAGATAGGACACTTCACTAGGGACTGCCCGAAGAAACGAGGACAAGGGAAGGCGAACACTTTCGAGGCTAGTGGATAGGATAGGATTAGGATAAATTTCTATAGTAGGTTTAATTTCTTTATCTGATTATGGAGTTAAGACTTTTTCTGATTCTGGTATTTTGATTTTGTAATCGATACTCTGCACTTTAATACTAGTATTATTTCTGAATTCCGCTATAGACTCAGACCCATAAGGGTTATGGATCATCTGTTTGAGATTGGGGTTTGAGGGATATCTGTGTTAGGCGTCAAGTATGACGCATACATTCTGAGTTTTCATGGGGTATGATTTTATCATGCTTAGCTTCCTAAGAATCATTAGGGAACTTGATCTGTACCAGTAGTCTGTAAATATCTAAATACTTTTGATAGGATTTCCAGTTTTGACATTGTCTAAAGAAGGTAATCTTCTGGGACTCAATTTGATGTTGGTTTCGGTCTTTGGGGCCGATACTTAGGACCCATGTCTAATAGGAACCAAATTTTCGTTCTATCTGTACTCGCTTCCATCATTCGACTGTATCCTATCGATCGAATCTTCGAACTTTAGGTAGAAACTAATGGGTGTAAACATGTGTTTGAGACATGTTATGTTTGATGGTTGCAAGTGGATGCAAGTGGTTGCTAGTGGTTGCCCGTGGATGCATATACACACACTAGGCACTAGATCGGCTCGAAAACACTCTCATACTGCATATGGATGGGTGAGCATTTTTCAATTCTTGTGGATGCAAAATGGTTGATTCAGCACATGGATGTTGCATTTGAGTGAATGATTGTGCACTCATATAGAAATAATATATATCATCAGAATTCTATTGCATACATGTTGGACTCATGGCACTGACATAATTCGCATTAAGGAGGTCAACTGAATCAGTAGACCGCCTGATCTTTGCATTAGATAAGGAACATATACACACACTTTTGCATATGTTCATACAACATTAGAAGTTTTCAAAGGACAATGGATGCTTGTGGATGATGGTTGAGTAGATGGGTGATTGGATGGTAGGACACATTCTTCTTAACTTGAAGATTTCGGGGACGAAATCCTTTTAAGTGGGGGAGAATGTAACACCCCGTGTATTCTATAACCGTGAAAGTCATAAATTAAAGTATAATTAATTTCAAATCAAAGAATTAAGGGAAACGGGATACGCCATTGCGTTCGTCTCGGAATTCTGCTTGAGATAGAGTCTGAGTTTGCGTAAAACGGATATCGTATGAAGAAGTTATGGACGAACGAAGTTGGGCGAAAAACCGGAAAACAGGTCAAAATGCACTGGCGCACTTGGGAAGTGCGCCAGAACAAAAATGCACTGGCGCACTTGGGAAGTGCGCCAGTACATTTTTGACCTGGCGCACCTGCCAAGTGCGCCCAGGTCAAAAATGACCTGCTGGCCAGGTCTGGTCTAGCCCTGGCTGGCCAGGTCTGGGTTTGGTCGATTTTCAAAAGCTTGCTTTGTCATTAGGGCTAGGTGGCAGGCTCTAATTGGTCTCTCTTTCGAATGAATGGCTACGATCACTCCAAGCAACATCGATGGTCCTAATCAGTCCATAAACTCTATAAAAAGGACCCTAGACTCTACCTAACCTAAGTCTCTAACACAATTCTCTAGCCTCCATTGCTCTCTTCTTCTAATTAAAAATAAAAATGGCGTCGCTACTCTGCTAGAATCAAAACTAGAAGTCAATCAACATCATCCTAAATTCAAGTTTGAGATAAAAGCTTCTGCAGCAATTCTGTAACAACTAAAGTTCTTTCTTTAATCCAATCAAGGCAAGTACAGTTATTTTCCGCTATGAACGTTAATTATAATTTTGATATGCTTTTAAATCTGAGATTGAGGTTGTATATATATTCTCTTCTGTTGGATCTGTTTTCTGTGACTGTTCTGTATTCCTTTCTTCTTTTCTGTTTCTATAGCCAGGCTACCACGAGCCTGTGCCCAATCTCATAAAGAGATTAACGTATGAACGCAAAATTTGGGACAATTAATGAATGATGCGAAATTTGACAAGACTGAATTGAACGTATGACTTTAGATCTGAAGCATAAAATATATTGGACATGTGACTTGGGATTGGATGCATAAATTTGACTATGAACATGTAATTTATATATTGCATGCATAGAGTATGTTGTAATTTAGATTTGTAACTAATTAGAGAAATGAACATATGTTATTTAGATCTGTAATTAATTAGAAAAATAAGCATATGTTAAAACTAGTTTTAGACCTATGCATATTCTGTGATAAAAGAAGAAGAGGAACCACTGTAAGATTACATATGATTTGAGACTTTGGACAAAATGCATATAAAAGTCAAGATTTGATTTTTAGAAGATATGATTTAAAGATTTAGATTGTTGGGTATAGTTTGCATAATGATTCATGACTTAAAAAGAAGAAGATATGGAAGCTTAGGTGTAAAAGATTTACATTAATTAGGATATCTATTATTGTGATTACATCTAAATAGGGATTTTTGGATATATGGCATGCATTGGAATTAATGGTTATATTTGGTATAATTTATATGTGAATCTGCTGTAAAATGCTAGTTTAACAAAAATTGGAACATATGTTATAGGGTAAATTATGTCCATATTCTGCGCTATGTAAATGTATGCAAACATGGAAGTATATGATCATATTGTGAATCATGACAATTATTTAGGCATATGAATTTAGGCCTAATTTATGTTTAGGCAAGGCATGTAAATAGAACATTTAGAAATATTAAACCTGCTAAATCTGTCATCTACTGAATCCGTTGAAAAATGCCTAAAACTGTTAGTTCTGTTATATTGCCTAGACTGCTAATTAGATTGAAATGCCAAATCTGTTAAATTTGTCTGTTGAGATGCCTAACCTGTTATATGCCAAAATCTGCTAAGTTGCTAAAGCTATTAAATCCGTTAAGTCATATAATCTGGAAAAAATCTGCTATCTGCTAAAATCTGTTATCTGCTGTGTTGATATAATCATCCTGTTATTGATATAATCTGAATTGGCATATATATATATATTGGGCGTGCGCATAAACGGTAAATTATTAATTAATTGGCCGCGAAGATAAACATGGCTAACTCGAGGTTAGAATGAGTTTGCGGCGTAATTCTGCCCGGAACCGCCCGGCACATCCAGTGGCCACAAACAATAGGTTCTAATGTGAGAAGTTAGTCATAACCTGCTTAAGACACGAGGTTAGGTCTGGCTTGTGGCAGAAGTCTGCCCGGAACCGCCCGGCCCATCCAGCGGCCACAAGCTAGCAACCTAATGTGAGAGGTTTGGGCATTAATAATTAATTAATGCAAATCTAAGATAAGAATGACGTCTAAAACGTATTGGGGGAAAATAGGGTTAAAACAACTGGATTAATAGGTGTAGTAAACCCGTCCATGAATCTGTAGGCCCAATACAAAGTTAGACAAATCTGAAAAATCTGTACATCTGATCTGTTAGTCTGAAAACTTGTTAACTTAATCTGTGAACTAGTAAATCTGAATTCTGTATGTCTGAACTCGTAAACAAGTTAATCTGAGATCTGTTAGTCTGGGGACACAAGGTTAGGAGGGGAATTATTTGTGTCATCTGTTGTTTGGGACCCATATTAGCCAGTAACCCTTTCTGGTATCAAAACTTTGACCCAACAGTAGGTAGGGTCCGGGCACGCTTACTGAACTAATTATAAGTGGTTCATTCTGATAATGGCGAGGGGTGTTGATGGTGCGTTCCAACCGGGTCATGTGCGTGCATGGATCCCGGTCTGCCTCTGAGGATGTAAGACGCCGTGACATCTGTAAATAGGTCTGTGCCAATTGGTTGTCATTTTAGGGAGTGATACACCCTATTGTGGGGCCGACACAGGATATTTATGTATTAGGGAGCCGATCGCTTGGGGTAGGGTTTTAGGGTACACTTAGTTCTGTCTGTTTCTGTTGGTACCGTCTGTTTCTGTTGGGTGGTAACACCTGTCTGTTTCTGTGTGGTACCGTCTGTTCGGGTGGTAAAGGCCCATTACTAGTGTACACCTAATTCTACATTCTGTTTCCGTAGGGATAAATCTGTTTCTACTTCTGTCTGTTTCTGATCGGGTAGTAAAGGCCCATTATTAGCATTCTGTTTCTGTTAAAGTATTCTGTACCCGTTCCTGCTTCAATTTAGACATTAGGGTGACACCTAATTCTGCTATACTAGTATTAGTGCAGAGAAGTGTAAAACAATAGTTGATGTCATTTTGTTTTTCTGTTATATCTGCTACACCTGTTACAGTTATCTCACATCCAGTTTATGTTCATATCATATTATTATTATCTTTTCATATGCTGAAAGTCACTGGACTTGCCAGACTTTTTGTCTGACCCTTGTTGTTTCGCCTCCTTTCTTCCGTTTCCCCCCCCAGGTTATCCAAGGAGGGAATACTTTAGCTTGATCCGGATTTCTCTTTGCTTGAAGTGCTTAAAGTATGGCTTGGCTCTGTATAGCTTCCGTTCCATGGGGATTATGATTTTAAACCATGCATTTTGAAGGCTTTTGTACAAGACTGATATTTTGTACTTGAATTTTGAAATTTGAAAGGATGTAACCATATTAATTTCTGTTTTCGCTGTAATAAAGTTAAAATTTTTCAAGTACTGTTTTATCTGTCTTGTAAGTTTCTGTTCTGTTTACTAAAATGCTCCACCAAAGTTAAGGCATTCCCTTTGTGAGTGACCTTAACGGAGGTGGGGTGTTACATTGTAAGCGACCAGAACGACGGCTGAGTTGGTGCGCCATTGTAGGTTCAGGTGGACTATGGTCGTGCACGTAGTCCGGAGTTGAAAAAGCAGGCATTGGGCACCAGTAGGTTTACACTGTGCGTGCTTGATTCGTGTCGGTGGTTGGCACCCTAGGGCTTGATACACCCTATGGTGGACCTAGCACAGATAACTACATTCGTGATAGGGCCATATGACACAGACACATGACGAGCTAGAACTTATAGGGAGCCGATCGATTAATAGATCGTTTCGTGGGACCAAGTAATGGGTCATTTCATGATATTGGGCAAGGGATCATTTCATAGTTAATACATGACGTGGGTTGAGTTACTAGTACAGGTGGTAAAGGCCCATTTCTGTTTCTGTTAGGGAGGTAAAAGCCCATTACTATTTCTGTAAAGATCACCCTGTTTCTGTTTCCGTTTCTGTTTCCGTTTCTGTTTGGACATTAGGATAACACCTAATTCTGTCATACTAGTACTGGTGCAGAGCAACTTAGAAATCTTGTGATGTTATACTTGATAGAAACCTTGCGAGGCGATACTTGGTAGGAACCTTGTGATGCTACTCTTGATAGGAATTATGGAATGTTATACTTGATTCATCGTGCCTGTAACTTATCTTGTCATCATACTTATGTTTATTTTCAGTTCATTCATTCCATGTTATCTTTACCTGTTTTTATGCTGAAAGTCACTAGGACTTACTCAGTCTTTATGACTGTCCCGTTTTGTTTCGCCTCTCTTTCTTCCGTCCCCCTCCCCTCCCCCAGGTTCGCAGGGTGGGAATACAGCTTAGTTCGGATCTTACCAAGCTTCAAGGCTCTTTCATGTGGGGCTTGGATTTCTCTTGGCTATGGCTTGCTTTATTGTTTTACTTGGGGAATGATTTATGACTATGGTTTTATGCTTCTTTACTATTGCAAGACAGATTTCGATGTAATGGCATTTTGATGTAAAAGGCTTTAGACCTTACTAGATTTTAAGGAAATGAAATTTGTTTTTTTTCCTGCTATTTTATATGTTCTGTCTTGTAATATTTCTGTGTATGCTTACCTAGATAATGCTCCACCAAAGCTAGTGCATTCCCTTTGTGAGTGACCCTAGCGGAGGTGGGGTGTTACATAATTTGTGAATGAAATGAGAAACTATGAAGTGGACGTAGGCTCATTAATGCCGAACCACTATAAATCTCGTGTGTTGATTGATTTTTCTTTTTTTGTAGTTCATGATTCCTCGTTATTCTTTGCAAAATATGATCAATTGGCTGTTTGAACCATTTTTTGGTCTAACATTTTGGTGCTTTCACTGAGAATGAACTGATTCTCAACCATATATCTCCTCATCTACTAATGGATGTCATAGTTCGTTGAGGGGAGATCCGTATCCAACTCTAAAAGAGTCGCTTACTGCTTAGATTGGCTGAAGGAGTTGGAGATGTGATGAACGAACAACGTTTTGATTTGAAATCAAAGTTGGATATACCGAAGTAGATTTGAACAAAGCTGTACATGCCTTGCGGATCAGATCGAGAAAAAGGTCTGATCGGATGGAAATTGGTGTGGATACAGTAGATAAACAGACCACCGGCTCGGATCGAATTAACCGGTTCAGATAAGGCAGATGAGTATACAACCGACCCGAGGGTGACACCACGATCTGACCTAAAAGAGTGAACCCGAACCGAACTGCAGGAGTGGCACCCGAACCGATCAGCTGATGATGCTCCAATCCGGATCAGAGGAACTGGTTCGATCCGACCCAATGTGAAGACATCTTTGAACCGCCACTTGAAGGCATGATCCGATCCGACCCGAAACAGCTATTTTTGGGAAAAATTCATTTTTCTGATCATTTCATAAAAGGCTCCACCTTCCGAAATCGAAAAAATCACCGTCGGGACTGTGGGGCTTCAAACCCCCACCGGCGCTGCGCCCGGACCCGCTGACGGCCTCTCCTTCGGCTCGGAGCACGGCTCGCCTTCGGCTTGACATATATTTTGGCCAACAGCAGTCATCAAAGCTTGTCAATGAAGATTAAATGGATAGTCTGAGCATATCACAACAAGATGACATCGACTGGGATTTTTTCCCATAGCCATGACACCTACTTACATCAGTAAGCCAGTGAGAGGAGCTATCAATCAGATTCAGCTTGTTATCATCGACAGTAGTCGAGACAATGATTGTCTCATAGCAGCTTCCTCTTCCATAGCTCCGATGGTGTGTAGATTTCATCAATGCAACTGATGTTGTTCCCTAACGAGCAGTGACCACCTTAACTATGTAACTTAAACCTGTCCAATCGGCGGAGCATCAAATGATGGTTATATGGAACAATTCGAGCACTACTCTGAAGATGATCCATATGATCTTAGTGACCGTAATTGTCAATAATGGGATGCCGGAAAGTAGCCAAGGATCCCAATATCTCAAAGCTATACTTCAATTGTATGATGTGATGAATGAAATATGTCCTGCGGTTCACCTCCCGAAAAACTCGGCTAACCTATGAAATGGATATTTGCTTTCAACTGCATCGAGGAAGACTGATTTCCATCGAATAAGGGTTAGGACAACATACTTTGGTGCCCAGAGTTAGGTTTTAGTTGAACCACCACATGCCATGATTGGACCTGTGGATCCTCTCCCGGATTATAGCAACTTGACTACTCACCAGCCACCATACGACCTTGGTCAAGTGATGAGAGCTCGAGATTAAAGCAAATATGAATCAACCATTAGCTCCCTACTTCTTATTTCCATTGTGACATAACGCATGAATATTACTTAAAGTCTCACAAACTATGCTGTCATGTTCAAGCTTATCTGATCAAGGTCTAGACTGACCAGCTCCAACAAAATTCAGAACTTACATTGTAGCCTAGTTACTATTGCCAAAATTCCCAACCAAAGCTAGAGCGGGAATGGTCCGTGGTGACTAAGTTACTAGAAGATCCTGCTATTTGCCTAAATGGAATATGCTACACATTTGAGATGGAACCTAAATACGCTTCCCCTCCTGATGAGATGAAGTGCGAAGGAGGCATCGACTTACCAAGCAAAACATCACATAAAGAGTTGCCCGATGATCTGCCCGAAGACATAGATTTCAAAGAAGATGAAGATTCGGGATGCAGGAGGGCGACATCTAACGAAGCAACTGCCCAAAGATTGAAAAGCTCGCTTACAGCTTGTTAGTTGCTTCAAGAAAACTCTGCCACCGTGATACACACCAATTCGCCACTACGATAGGTCCTGCAGCAACCTGAGGCATATGGAAGATCGCTCGAATGAAACATCGAGCTTAACCAGTTTGATTTCAATTCCCTCCTAAAGAAGTCCATACGAGGGCAAGCATTAGCCGACTCATCATTGAGTTTACTGTTCCCCGAAGAGGATGTGTTAGATGAAGAAGATGGCCCTTCAAAACGAAAAATGAATACAAGCACCCATTACTATATACCGACGGTGTAATGAATGATCAATGACCCGGCGTTGGAGATGTATTGATTCGAAGGAAATTCCAGATGAAGGGACTATAACTCGTAGCATACCTAGAACAGGTAGAAGAGCTATTGGATGAACTGGAACGTTACAACATATCTTTCGTCCTACGAATGGAAAATCAAAAGGTCAATAATCCGGCCAAGTTAGACAGTTCCGACAACTTAGAAGAGAGTCATAGACAACCCCATGATGAACTTTGTGCAGCACAAAATGCATTTAACAAGTAAAAGTGAAAGGTGTGTCGTTGCCATTGCTCTTTATGCCTCGAGATATGACATGCAAGGCGACAATGCTTATTTCCCTTGGAAGGTTGTCCTAAGACAGACACCAACAAGCCTCACTGCTGAATTCACCGCCCTAAATGATTGGACAAAATCACTAATCAGCCTCCCGCTAGATAGGAGATGAACACGAATGAAACTTTTGACAAACGATGTTTTGGAGTTAAAAAGTGAAGATTTACAATTTCACTCCCTTCATCGAGGATTAGTCAAGTAACTCATGTCCCAGACGTTGGGTGCAACCAGAGATTCGAACGTCAATTGCTCATGATTACATCATCTAATTCAAAGCTGATACATAATGGGCTTGCATGATAGACTGCCTCAGCCTTGCTCGAAAATTGACGAGTTAAAAGTTTAGATCACTTAAGCCCTGACACTCAATCCTTTCCTTTGGCATAGGGTGAAAAAGGCGATTCAAAGGAGATGCAACCTCGTCATTCGATTACAGTGTTTACCTAGCTTCCTTTGTCGCTCCAAGACCCCAATCAAGCCATCCCCTGGCAGAGATTAGGCAAGGCAAAATGGACCCACAAAGAACCTACAGTGCCATTTTCACTCTGGATGATATTCATTCCTTTAAGAGGATTACCCTTTAACCATAACTCTTATATTTGCATGCTTTTTGAGTTATTGATATAATTAACTCAGATGAATTAATATGTGGATAGTGTAGGTACCTGGGATTTAATACTGATCAAACTTCTAGCACCCACATATAGAGTTATGGAGCAATGTCATGACAAGCTTGACCGAACCGCTCGTTTACAAAGCCACGCCCTCTGCCTGAAAGAGGTTGTATAACTCAAGGTGGATCTGAGATGACATCCACTCTTGGCTCATGCGTGGCAGAGCTAAAGATAATTATGCATTGACTTTTGCATTTCAAAGTCGGAATCCGATTTTTTAGATGGATGCAGTTCGACCGTCTACATGGCTCGACCCTATTTTTAACACCACCAGATTACTTGAATCCAAATGAAGGAGGCAGCATTGCCCCTTGATATGCTTACTTTTTAATTATGCGATCTACTTTTACATGCTTTCTGAAATATTGACATGACTAACTCGTGGGACATGATTGATGCAGGTACCTGAAGTTTAGTGCTAATTAATCCTCCCATTGAATGAATGGAGGAACGCAAAGATTCGGCAAATGTGGCCCAACCACTTGCCCAATAATGTACATCCGCCAGAGCGAAGTGGGAAGTATGGATTAAAATCGAGTTCGAGAACGACACTTGTAACACCCCGTATTTTCTGTGTTCATAAGAGTAACAAATCAGGGATTAATTAAAGTGTAAATAATTTTTAGAAGAAGAACTAAGGGAAATGGGTTACGCCATTGTGTTTGTCTCGAAATTCTGCTTGAGACAGAGTCTGAGTTTGCGTAAATCGGACTCCGTATGAAGGAGTTATGACGTTCAGAATTTTCAGTAAAAATTAAGAACTAGCTTAGAAATTCAAAAATCGCAGAACTAGGCTGGGCGGGAAAATTCCCGCCTAGGCAGGTCGACCTAGAGGTTAACCTACCTCAAGGGAGGTCGACCTACCCCAAGGGAGGTCGACCGACCCCCAGATCTGGGCATAATTCACATTTTTGAACCTGGACGTGATTTTGGCCCTATACATTGATCAAACGGCTATAAAAACACCCCTAGGCCTCATATTCTCTCCACACAACTTCTCTACGTCTATACTCTACTCTAATTCTAATTAAAATAAAACAATATATAAATCTAAGATGAGGCTATGCTGCTCAAGCTTTTCAAGAAGATTTAAATCAAGTTAAAGCTTCAAGAAGGGAATCAAAGGCTAATTCAACGGCTTCAAGTAACGCCACGCGAATCATGGCAAATAGCCACAACGCTATCTAATTATCCTCTTCTAAACCAATCACTGTAAGTTCTGTTATCCTTAGATTTGAATGTGTAATTGGACTCGTGAATGTAATAAATTAAAATATAAAATTGTGCCTATTTGCAAATTAATTACCTTTGATTCGTGCTTATGTCAAATCTAACGATATCTATGCCTTTGGATCCAATTCTCGATTGTGGCCTAGAACTTATTGTGACTAATTGCTAATGACTATGATTATGGGACTTTTGCCTAAGACTATGACTATGAAACTGTTGCCCATGAAACTATCGCCTATGACTATGATTCATGACAAAGAGACTATTACATATGACTACGACCATAAGACTGTTGCCTATGACTATGACTATGATTCATAATTTTGAGACTATTGCACATGATTCATGACTATGAGACTATGGCCTATGACATTGATTAAGAAACTATTGTGATTAGTCGCCCATGACTATTGTGGTTAATTGCCTACAACTATTGTAGTCAGTGGCTTATGCCTATTCCCATTAACCTATTAGGTTGTACTTCGAACTGACATTATGTTGGACCAAATCACCTATGCCTATTCCCTTAATTATGTTGGGTATCATTTTTTGGGTGTAACTTGTCTAGTTTATTCCTATTCACTGTTATGTACATCGAACCATTATTTTTGTATTTGGTTCATTCTTGCATGGCTATTCTTTTATGTCAATTCGCGTGCTTATCCCAAATTCCTTGCTTTGATACTGTTAGAATCATTTCATGAGTACATAGAAAACTTGTGAATTCATGTTATACGTACGATTATGTTGCGAGGATTGGGCGTAGCTTAATTAAGTTAATTTGGCATAACAAATATGTTGGCATAATCTAAATTTGATATAATAGTGAATGAATTTACATGCATATTAGACTTGGGCTTAAATTGATAAATTTAATTGGCTGCAAAGTGTGTAATTGGCATGTGAACCAAGTTTTGGACATAAACGGTAAATTGGAATATTAAATCTAGTTTTGATATGAACCGTAAATTGGAATATTAATCTAGATTGGGCATGAATTGAAAAAGGGGAATATTAAATCTAAATTGATATAAATTGCAAGTTGGGTTAATCTATTGGTAAATCAAGTTTTGGGCATAGAATATAAGTATGTTAACTTGCATGATAAATAAATATGATCTAGGCTAAATTGATTTATGGAAAATTTACGTAAATAGTAAATATGTAAATTTAGTAAAAGACGAATATGCCTATTAGACTGAGTTGTGGTGTAAAACTGCCCGAAACCGACTAGCACATCCAGTGACCACAACAATGCCTGTCTAATGTGGGTGGTTAGTGCATCAAGCCCAAAAAGACCCGAGGTTAGACTGAGTTGTGGTGTAAACCTGCCCGGAATCGACCGGTACATTCAATAATCACAACAATATATGTCTTATGTGAGTGGTTGGTGCTTTAATTAATTAATTAAGGCTCATGAATAAATCAAGCTAGAAATGGTGAGGTTAAGTAATTAGGGAAACACTTAACCGTAATAACATGTTAACTAGGCAAGTAAGTGAGGTTAAGTAAAATTAGGCCACTTAACCGTTACAACATGTTAATTAGACAAGTGGGTGAGGTTAAGTAAATTTAGAACACTTAACCGTTGTAACATGTTAATTAAGCAGATGATAGGGTTAAGTTAACTAAGGTAACACTTAACCAAAATATATAATGACATGTGGTAGGGTTAAGTAACAAAAGAGGAACACTTAACCAAAATATATATAACATGATATGTGATAGGGGTTAAGTAACACAAGGGGAACACTGAACCAATATATATATAATATGATGAGTGGGCAGGTTAAGTTAACTTGAATGAATGGATAATACTTAACCAATATAACCTGATGAATGAACAGGGTTAAGTTAATAAATCACACTTAACCAATCCAACATGATAAGCAAGATAGGTTAAGTTAACAAGAACCACTTAACCAACACGATTTGACGAGTAGGAGGTTAAGTACACGTCGGGTAGGTGGGTAATATTAGTAAATATTGGCCCACAAACTTAACCGTTAAATAAACATGCTTGAATCTGTGGGAAGGTTAAGTGCACGTCGGGTTGGTGGGTAATATTAGTAAATATAGGCCCACAAACTTAACCGTTAAATAAACATGCTTGAATCCGTGGGAAGGTTAAGTGCACGTCGGGTTGGTGGGTAATATTAGTAAATATAGGCCCACAAAACTTAACCGTTAAGAAAACATGCTAGAATCGGTGGGAGGATTAAGTACATCTCGTATAGGTGGGTAATATTTGTATATATAGGCCCACAAACTTAACTAGTAGGAAACCCTAGTAACGGGAACCCATTTCAACAGTAACCCACATAGATGTATCACGGTACCCTGAGCTAGGAAGGGTAGGGCACGATTACTGGGTTGATTATAAGCGGTCAAACATAGCGGCAGGGGGTACGTCAGTGTAGGTTCCGATGGTTTACAAGCGTGCACGTACTCCGGAGTGGAAAAAGCAGGCACCGGGTACCAGTAGTTATACATTGTGCATCTTGAATTGTGTCGGGTCGTTATCATAAGGCTTGATACAACTTATGGTGGGGCCAGCACAGAGTATCTACACGCAAGAGAGGGCCGACTGACATAGACACATGAAAACTTAATACAAGTAGGTAGCATAATCCCTAGTTGGACCTAGGTCGCGTAAATCCTGAATCCGAGAAGCGTTCAATAGTTAGCATAAACCCCAGTGGCCCTGGGTAGCGTAAACCTTAGTTGAATCTAGGAAGCACTTGATAGTAAACCCTAGATTAGATCTAGGTAATAAATGGAATCCCCATAATAGATGTACACCTGAAGGCAACCGCAAATACGGGGATTGGGATCACGTTATCGTATGATCATAGATTACTAGTTTGGACACTAGTAGGTAGTGTAGAGATATAGAAATCAGCATAAACAGGGTAGTTGCGAAGCAGAGAAGGAGTAGAAGCGCATCAGTTTATCAGTACATTCAGTTTATCAGTACATTCAGTTTATCGGTACATTCTGTTTATCTTGCCATATCCCATGCTTATCCCTTATTATCTTGTTACTATGGTTTAGTCTCATATTTAGTTTATTCATGTCATGACCCTTTTCCTCGTTTAAATGCTAGGAATCATTGGACTTACCAGACTTTATATCTGACCTAGTTTGCTTTCGCCTCTTTTCTTCCGTTCCCCCCTCCAGGTAGTCAGGGAGGGAATAGCTCAGGTTTGTTTGGACCGTTACTCTTTCCAAGTTTGAAGACTCTTTGACGTGTTGCCTTGGACTCTCCCTTCTACTGCTATGGCTGGCTTATGCTTTATTTGGGGAAATCATTTTATGCTTCTTTATATTTGTAAGCAAGACATGATACTTTGGTATTGTAAAACAATCTTTGTACAAGTTGTTTATCAATGAAATAAAGTTTTATTTATTTGTCGCTGCTTTAATTGTCTGTCTTGTAATTTATCTGCATCTTTTACCTATAATGCTCCACCGAAATTAAGGCATTCACTTTGTGAGTGACCTTAACGGAGGTGGGGTGTTCCACTTGGTATCAGAGTTGAAGGTTACCAGATCAGATAAAAGATTTGGAAAAAAAATTACTTTCAAAACGGTTTAAAAAGAAGCATTTTCAAATGAAAAGTTTTGTTTTAAAGGCATGTTCCCCAAAGCCATATGCACTATCTTTTGATCCTCGGGTTGATCCTTGTTTCCTTCTTTCCTGAGTCTCTTGGGCTCCTGGCTTTCTAGGAGGTAACCTCATCACGGCAAGATTCCGTAGGCTTGATGAGACTACGACAATTGTCAAAGGGCAAATAAGTGCCTAACTTCCATCTGTAGCCGAAATTTTGTTTCGAGCTCTTTAGGATTCTCCATGCGATGGAGGCAGCTTCCGAGAGACATGTCAACAAGTTACACAAGGGTGGCAAAGTTGAGAATGAGGGGGTTTGGCTAAGGAGCACAACATAAGGATGAAGAACCCATGGATATGGACTTGGTTCACAAAGGAGGGGAGAAAAGACAAGAGGAAGTATCTTTATTTTGGTATAACGGGTCGTATAATTAAGGGCAAGGGCAAGAACAAGGGACAAGATTTTTCCGGAAGGCAAATGCATGCTTTCACCGCCAGTGTACTTGAGAGAGAGGCAGTAAGATTTCGGTTGAAAGAGTTTTTCCTTTTTGATTATCATGTTAGTACTCCTTCCGATTTTAGCGCTTCGCATCCGTATATATCTGCTTCCATATTTGAGTCTCTGCACCATAGTTATTGTGTAGTAGAGGATCCCATTATAGTCTCAAATCCAATTTGCTGGTTCGACCCATTTATCTTTGACTTTTGAGGATTTGAGAATAGCTACATTTATGCTTATATTTTTGGGCTATGGGTTGATTCTAGGCATTGATTGGTTAGCTAGTAATTATGAAACAAGGGTAGTTAGACTTTCGACTTGCCTTGAGAATACCCTTGAGATTTCGTATGATCCTAAGGGATCAGTTTGTCTTAGCTACCTAGAATCACTTTACTTATCTATCGACGATTTTCGATCCGTTGGGGGTAGTCCATGAGTACGCAAGATATTTTGATTAGGGTAGGGATTTCCCCCCTAAAAATTCGAGACAGACTTCCACATGTATCTAGATGACATTGCAAAGCCAGTTTTGCGATCAACGATAATTCTGGAGCAAGATTGGCAAGGACATCCAGAGTCAGTAAAGTGCTCAATTGTTTGGTCGTTTTGTTAGTATCATCTCACATAGTTCGTCCAAATTCGGAGGATGTATCCCTTGGGTGCTTGTCTGATATTGGTTTAGGCCTTTGGGGCTTGTACTTGAGGGATGTCGAGTTCGACTAGGATGGTTTGTGTGAGAAATAAATGGTTGGGGGCTGGCACCCTAAGTTAGACTGACCTTAAGAGAGGTAATAAGCACATAGTAACCATTAGCTTTAGACCCTCAGATTTGCAGCATGATGGATAAGCTAAGTAGAGGAGAGACCTCTAATCATCTTAGGTATATACACTTGGTATTGTGAAGTCAAATTAGATAGGGTACAGTGGAGTGAAGCTCAAGAAGATGTGACTTAGAAGACTGAAGACTAGACATGCGCATCTTACCCTTTTTGAGGGTATATCCTTGATTCCTCTTTTTCTGAAAAATCTATTTGCATGCTAGTCTTTAGCTTTTAAGTATATCCTCTCGGTCCTTTCCTCAATCCTTAGGTAGAAGCCAATGGATGTAAACATGTGTTTGAGACATGTTATGTTTGGTGGATGCAAGTGGTTGCAAGTGTTTGCTAGTGGTTGCTCATGGATGCATATACACACATTAGGCACTAGGTCGGCTCAGGCACTTTCATGTTTGCATATATATATATGTGTGTGTGTGTGTTTGTATATGAATTAAAACTTGATGTGTTATCATATGGATGTTGCATATGGATGAATGAATATGCACGCATATAGTACTTACATGACTAGGGATAATTGCATACATGATGGACTCATGATACTAACATAATCCGCATTGAGGAGGTCAACTGAATCACTAGACCGCCTGATGTTTGCATTAGATAAGGGACATATACACACACTTTTGCATATGTTCATACAACATTAGAAGTTTTCTAAGGACAATGGATGCTTGTGGATGTTGGTTGAGTAGATGGATGATTGGATGGTAGGACACGGTCTTCTTAACTTGAAGATTTCGGGGACGAAATCCTTTATGGAGGGGAGAATGTAACACCCCGTATTTTCTGTGTTCATAAGAGTAACAAATCAGGGATTAATTAAAGTGTATATAATTTTTAGAAGAATAATTAAGGGAAATGGGTTACGCCATTGCGTTCGTCTCGAAATTCTGCTTGAGATAGAGTCCGAGTTTGCGTAAATCGGACTCTGTATGAAGGAGTTATGACGTTCAGAAGTTTCAGCAAAAATTCAGAACCAGCTCAGAAATTCAAAAAACGCAGAACTGTGCTGGGCGGGAAAATTCCCGCCCAGGAAGGTCGACCTAGAGGTCGATCTACCCCCAGATCTGGGCAGAATTCACATTTTTGAACCTGGACGCGATTTTGGCCCTATACATTGATCAAACAGCTATAAAAACACCCCTAGGCCTCATATTCTCTCCACACAGCTTCTCTACGTCTATACTCTGCTCTAATTCTAATTAAAATAAAATAATATATAAATCTAAGATGAGGCTATGTTGCTCAAGGTTTTCAAGAAGAGATTTAAATCAAGTTAAAGCTTCAAGAAGGGAATCAAAGGCTAATTCAACGGCTTCAAGTAACGCCACGCGAATCATAGCAAATCGCCACAATGCTATCTTATTATCCTCTTCTAAACTGATCACTGTAAGTTCGGTTATCCTTAGATTTGAACGTGTAATTGGACTCGTGAATGTAATAAATTAAAATATAGAATTGTGCCTATTTGCAAGTTAATTATCTTTGATTCGTGCCTATGTCAAATCTAACGATATCTATGCCTTTGGAACTGATTCTCAATTGTGGCCTAGAACTTATGGTGACTAATTGCCAATGACTATGATTATGGGACTTTTGCCTAAGACTATGACTATGAAACTGTTGTCCATGAAACTATCGCCTATGACTATGATTCATGACAAAGAGACTATTACATATGACTATGACCATAAGACTGTTGCCTATGACTATGATTATGATTCATAATTTTGAGACTATTGCACTTGATTCATGACTATGAGACTATGGCCTATGACAATGATTAAGAAACTATTGTGATTAGTCGCCCATGACTATTGTGGTTAATTGCCTATAAATATTGTAGTCAGTGGCTTATGCCTATTCCCATTAACCTATTAGGTTGTACTTCGAACTGGCATTATGTTGGACCAAATCACCTATGCCTATTCCCTTAATTATGTTGGATCTCATTTTTCGGGTGTAACTTGTCTAGTTTATTCCTATTCACTGTTATGTACATCGAACCATTATTTTTGTATTTTGTTCATTCTTGCATGGCTATTCTTTTATGTCAATTCGCGTGCTTATCCCCTATTCCTTGCTTTGATACTGTTAGTATCATTCCATGAGTACATAGAAAACTTGTGAAATCATGTTATACGTACGATTATGTTGCGGGGATTGGGCGTAGCTTAATTAAGTTAATTTGGCATAATAAATATGTTGACATAATCTAAATTTGCTATAATAGTGAATGAATTTACATGCATATTAGACTTGGACTTAAATTGATAAATTTAATTGGCCGCAAAGTGTGTAATTTGCATGTAAACCAAGTTTTGGACATAAACAGTAAATTAGAATATTAAATCTAGTTTTGATATGAACCGTAAATTGGAATATTAATCTAGATTGGGCATGAATTGAAAAAAGGGGAATATTAAATCTAAATTGGTATAAATTGCAAGTTGGGTTAATCGATTGGTAAATCAAGTTTTGGGCATAGAATATAAGTATGTTAACTTGCATGATAAATAAATATGATCTAGGCTAAATTGATTTACGGAAAATTTACATAAATAGTAAATATGTAAATTTAGTAAAAGACGAATATGCCTAACCCGAGGTTAGACTGAGTTGTGGTGTAAAACTGCCCGGAACCGACCGGCACATCCAGTGACCACAACAATACCTGTCTAATGCGGGTGGTTAGTGCATCAAGCCCAGAAAGACCCAAGGTTAGACTGAGTTGTGGTGTAAACCTACCCGAAACCGACCGGCACATCCAGTAACCACAACAATATCTGTCTAATGTGAGTGGTTGGTGCTTTAATTAATTAATTAATTAAGGCTCATGAATAAATCAAGCTAGAAATGGTGAGGTTAAGTAATTAGGGAAACACTTAACCGTAATAACATGTTAACTAGGCAAGTAGGTGAGGTTAAGTAAAATTAGACCTCTTAACTGATACAACATGTTAATTAGACAAGTGGGTGAGGTTAAGTAAATTTAGAACAATTAACTGTTGTAACATGTTAATTAAGCAGATGATAGGGTTAAGTTAACTAAGGTAACACTTAACCAAAATATATAATGACATGTGATGGAGTTAAGTAACACAAGAGGAACACTTAACCAATATATATATATATATATATATATATATATATATATAACATGATATGTGATAGGGGTTAAGTAACACAAGGGGAACACTTAACCAATATATATATATATATAACATGATGAGTTGGCAGGTTAAGTTAACTTGAATGAATGGATAATACTTAACCAATGTAATCTGATGAATGAACAGGGATAAGTTAATAAATCACACTTAACCAATCCAACATGATAGATAGGTTAAGTTAACAAGAACCACTTAACCAACACGACTTGGCGAGTAGGAGGTTAAGTACACGTCGGGTAGGTGGGTAATATTAGTAAATATACGCCCACAAACTTAGCCATTAAATAAATATGCCTGAATCCGTGGGAAGGTTAAGTGCACGTCGGGTTGGTGGGTAATATTAGTAAATATAGGCCCACAAACTTAACCGTTAAATAAACATGCTTGAATCCATGGAAAGGTTAAGTGCACGTCAGGTTGGTGGGTAATATTAGTAAATATAGGCCCACAAAACTTAACCGTTAAGAAAACATGCTAGAATCGGTGGGAGGATTAAGTACATCTCGTATAGGTGGGTAATATTTGTATATATAGGCCCATAAACTTAACCAGTAGGAAACCCTAGTAACGTGAACCCATTTCAGCAGTAACCCACATAGATGTATCACGGTACCCTGAGCTAGGCAGAGTGGGGCACGGTTACTGGGCTGATTATAAGCTGTCAAACATAGCGGCGGGGGGCACGTCAGTGTAGGTTCCGATGCTTTACGGGCGTGCACGTACTCCAGAGTGGAAAAAGCAGGCACTGGGTACCAGTAGTTATACACTGTGCATCTTGAATTGTGTCGGGTCGTTATCATAAGGCTTGATACACCTTATGGTGGGGCCAGCACAGAGTATCTACACGCAAGAGAGGGCCGACTGACACATGGAAACTTAACACAAGTAGGTAGCATAATCCCTAGTTGGACCTATGTTGCGTAAACCCTGAATCCGAGAAGCGTTCAATAGGTAGCATAAACCCCAGTGGCCCTGGGTAGTGTAAACCCTGGTTAAATCTAGGAAGCGCTCGATAGTAAACCCTAGATTAGATCTAGGTAATAAATGGAATCCCCATAATAGATGTACACCTGAAGGCAACCGCAAATACGGGGATTGGGATCACATTATCATATGATCATAGATTACTAGTTTGGACACTAGTAGGTAGTGCAGAGATATAGAAATCTGTATAGACAGGGTAGTTGCGAAGCAGAGAAGGAGTAGAAGCGCATCAGTTTATCAGTACATTCAGTTTATCATTACATTCAGTTTATCGGTACATTCTGTTTATCTTGCCATATCCCATGCTTATCCCTTATTATCTTGTTACTATGGTTTAGTCTCATATTTAGTTTATTCATGTCATGACCCTTTTCCTCGTTTAAATACTAAGAATCACTGGACCGACCAGACTTTATGCCTGACCTAGTTTGCTTTCGCCTCTTTTCTTCCGTCCCCCCTCCAGGTAGTCAGGGAGGGAATAGCTCAGGTTTGTTTGGACCGTTACTCTTTCCAAGCTTGAAGACTCTTTGATGTGTTGACTTGGACTCTCCCTTCTACTGCTATGGCTGGCTCATGCTTTATTTGGGGAAATCATTTTATGCTTTTTTATTTTTGTAAGCAAGACAGGATACTTTGGTATTGTAAAACAATCTTTGTACAAGTTGTTTATCAATGAAATAAAGTTTTATTTATTTGCCGCTGCTTTAATTGTCTGACTTGTAATTTATCTACATCTTTTACCAATAATGCTCCACCGAAATTAAGGCATTCCCTTTGTGAGTGACCTTAACGGAGGTGGGGTGTTTCAACACTCGAGCCGGCAGAATCCCACTCTTGGAATTAGAGTGCAGAAGGAAAGCCGGGGCGAATGACATGACTGTTCGCCTGATTAACTCTAACTCTCATGATTCGAGAGAGAGAGAGTATAAAGGACGGGAAGACGACGTCCCCAAGGCGTGATGGTGCACCACGATTAAAAGACCGCCTTGATTCCACTCTACCTTAGGTATTTGACGGGAGAGTATAAAGGCGCCAGGGACTGAGCGCTGCAAATGAACTCCTACCCCACTGAAGGATTGGGGGGCAGAATGAAAGCTGAGTTCGAACTTTATCCTGGGCATATAAAAGGAGAGTATAAAGGCATTGCAATTAAATGCCACGGAAGGGCTCCTAACCCGCTGCAGGATCGGGGGCAAGAATGAAAGTTGAGCCCGAACCTCTCATTCCCAGACATGGGGTGGTGATGCACTATCGATCCTAATCAATCCCAAACAAGCCCTGTCCAGGCACTTTATTCACTATTAATTGGGGCATACACACACATCACACCCCTACGATGGTTATGATATGATATGCTATTTATTTGCAGGGATTATGATTTGCAGGGACACCGAATTGAAACCCTTATCTGATTTGTGATGTGATTTATTGCTTACTACTCAGTGTAGTAATGCTATGACTACAAATATATTCAATTGAAATATATAACAAACTTGCAAATGTATGATATTGCAGGAATACCACTTTGTTTGCTGATTGCAGATTTACAAAGGATATCTGGTCAAGAACGTGAGGCCCGCACTCGCAACAACAACAGGCTAGTAGAAAACAAATAAAGGGCCACGTCCAGAAGGCTGATGTTGATTCCTAATGACAAGCATCCTACGTAACTCGAGGCGGCAATCCAAAAGTGGCCTTGAGAGTGAATTATTCAATGACATGTCATGCGACTTAATACTCGTGGCTGGGAAGGACCCGGCGAAGCCCTGGGATTCTTGGATTTCTACCCGACCTTAATTAGTGGTCGTCGATTTTCCGGTCTTAATACGATCTGACACAGTCATGGCATTCAGGATTTCTATGGATTGAAGATTTCCCTGACTATTAAGAATACGCCTCCCTTTGTCTATATTTCAAAGGACGTGATCTAACCACCACCTGTCTTATCCCATTACCCCTGGATTGGAGGCCGCATGAAGACCACTGAACGGATGCAGAGTGAACGTCCATTTGCTAGTCTCGACCGATTTTCTGATTAAAACACCCTGGATGAGGGGGCATGCTATTATTTTGACTTCGAGCTTGTAAGGAAGCGAATTGCTTGATACTCCGACTCAAGGGCTAAGAAGAAAGAAGACAGAAATTTCTTCCATGCTGAGGATGTTGGTACAGAAGGCGCTAGGAACGAAGGAAGTCAGCAGATTTCTTCTTGCGATGATCCCTCAGCATGTCAGATTAGATACAAAATGGATGGTGTCATTGCTGAATTGAGAACCAAATACTCTGCAAGACGAACTTCTCCAGAAACGACGGAAAATGATGGATAACTTCTTTACTTGGATAGATGGAAGGCTAAGAAACTATGATTTACTCGCAGGAGTGAGCACCGTGGGAATTCAAGTGACAACGAACTTAGCTCAAACACTCCCTGCTCCGTGGTACAGATCATATGAGACCCTAGGACAAGTTGGCATAGCCGTCTTTAATGAAACAAAATGCAACCAACCTCCTCCTAGGCATTCGTAGCATGCAACTTCCGACCGTAACATTTTGGATGAAAACGATGGATATGCAAGAGCCACTGAAAACTTAAACGGAGCCCGACCAACCTCTGCTTCAATTTAGATGAATGTTTAAAATCCATCTCAACCTCAACATGAGGCTCCCCATGTAAGGGGAAAACGAGAGCATTTGAGATGGCTATAATTTGACCTTATCGCTACCCGACTCCGATCCCAGAGCCTAGATGGGAGACCAGAGACAAATATGAGCTGGACACGAATAAATCATTTTATATCTATCTCTAACTCACGACTTGATGAGGGAATATGAATTCAAAGAAGACATGGATTTGATGCGCATCACTTAGAAAAACCTCCGTGGATGAGGGGCACCAGATATTAGTTCCGAGCAGTGGATCACCATCCAGAATTGAAGAACAGAAGCCTGATTGACGGCTACTACATACGCAGAACCAAGAAGCCTGAGACCGGCTTCCACCGACTTCAAGAGTTCATGCCAGGGGCACCAGCGCTAAGTTGGACAATTGGCAACAACTTCTCAAAGACGAGAACCAGATTGCCAACGCTAATTGATGCTTCACCGGAGGTGGCACACCTTAAATGCAACTCAAAGATCCACGCCTATCGACCTAAGAGTGTCATTTTACTCACTTCAATCAAACAAAGGTTTGGCGAGACTCTGCATTCATTCCTCGAAAGATTCGACGCCGCGGTGGCATCAGTAGATCGACCTGGACCATCTATGGTGATTGATAGCAGCAGTATCAGATATTCTGGATAACTTAGACTTCAAAGTCTCTCTGCAACGAGGCCCACCAAGATGCCTTGGCGGATTCACCTTTGAAGCAAACATCAATACCTTTATACCATGAGATTTTCCCAGGGACGTTGACGAATCCTATCTTGAGACAGACATATTCATGCAACAAGAAGGTGCCAATGTTGAAATGGATGATCTCAATGTCTTCACGACAAAATGGAGCACCATCTGACTCTTGAATTGATAAAGGCAAAAGAAAAGCCCTAGGAAAGACTGACAGAAATTTACAATTTCGAAAAAGACCAATGTCACTAATCGGGCCCACGATCTTGATTGTCAAGATTAATGGAACCAACCGTGAGAAATAGACTCAACAAGACTATGATGGCTATTTTGGATTATGCCAAATCATGAAACAAAGGAGCTCGAGTAACTCCCAAACAACATCCCTCGCTGGCATGATTGATGAGCTTACTCAACCCCGCGGCTGATGCGAGGAGAGTATATGAGTTCGCTGGCACTCGATGAGTCAATCCTTGCTTTATGACTAAAGAGATGGAATGACACCAAAGCAAATGTGACTCGACCATTCATGCATATAACTTTAACTCTTGCTGACTTGAGAAAGAGTATAGAACGACTTGGGTCGGCTAAGATTGTCGAACCAACATTTCTAACCCGATGCGATAATGAAAAGTGAAATGGATAGAAGACTAGATGTCTGATTGACCTAGTCCAACCCCCACTGATGCTAGGGGCATAAACGCTGACTTCGTTTGTCCTCCACCGACGTTAGGAGCACGAGCTTCAACTCGCGTATTGAATTTGAATATGACCCCGACTTTGTGCATAATTCAGAACATATAAACTATATCTTTGGAATATGACATGATTCGTCTTGACCGCTCAAGAAAGCCCACTAACGGATTAAACATGACTTCAAAGACTTGATCTACAGCTACATCGAATGGAGAATGTGGAGAATTCTTCAACTAACTTACGTTTGTAATGATCTTACGAGCACTGGTTTATATGATTTCAACGATGTCCCTTGCTGATTTGTATGTGATCACGAGACTATGAAAAAGACTTGGAACGGCCATTGATTTCTTTTAATATGATCTGATTACTATCCCGACGCCTGGATAGTCCCAAGACGAGCACAAATGAAAGATTTGTGTACCAATTCTGATGTGGTCTATCCCAATAGCCTAGATGCTAGCTCAAATCACGAAGATTCTTATACTACCCCATGATTTGGATGGCTAAGTTCATACATTGACTTATACATAAAAAAAGCCTGACTCAGTAACACACTTGACTTGCATAGGAAAACGACGTCATTTGGCAACGACCCGTGTATGTACGATCTCACACCGGAGCCAACAATCCTATATGACTTATGATGAAGGAATTAGACATCTTGATTCGACGAGGCTTAAACAGTTACCTGATCATTTCGACTACTCCTTCAATAGAATTTATACTAACTAGCACCCATGGAAGCAGTGCAACAATTTGATAAAGCCTTCTCAAGGACGTATAACTTTCCAGAAATATTCAGCTCGACATATTCAAAGCACGGCTCATCTTCGATAAAACGTACTTGGGGGGGGGGGCAAAATGTTAGCATGTTTTGTGACCAGGCCACCCAAGACCAAGACGATCAGGGTTACATATGATAGAGGCTAAAGCCTCATACGTCCTAAAACCAGAGCTCGGGTCGGATCGATAGGATAGCTCGGATCGGGTCAGATGGGATAGTTCGGATTGGATCGGATGGGGACAACATCACCTGTTCGGATCAGATTTAGGCCTCCTAACCGAACTGCCTGAAGCATCCCTGCACAATACAAAGTTGACCTATTCTCAAGCCTATTAATCCGAACTGCTGTACACATGTTGCCCCATGAATAGAAGCCACGTCCTCCACTTTCCCCACTACTCTCAAGTCCTTGCTTAATGTTGCCACGTGGCCACTCCTCCCTAACCAACTTACTGCCTATAAATACATGAAAAACGCATCACATTGGGGGAGCTTTTCGCATTTCGTTCCACTTTTCTGTCATGGCCGCTGTAATGACCCGAAAATCCGGACCAATTTGAGCTGACCAAATAACACAAGTCCAACCCCAAATTGTACTGGAAATTCAAGAAATTAATAGAAAGAAGATAGAGGGTGAGGAAAGATAAGATAAAAACTTAGAACAGAAGAAGAAGAACACAACATCAGATTAACACGAACCTCACAGCGGAACGAATAGCATATAATATATATAACATAACTTGAAATATACATCTGTATTTGAATAAACATCATTATCAAAGTACAGTACTTACAACACAGCGGAAATAAACTATAACTATATGATCCTGAAGCCTCCTGCTTCAGCTCTTCAGATATATCTGTAAATCCTGACTACTTGACTGCCCGTACAAAATTGGGAACCCAAGAGTTTAGGGAAAACAACAGAATAAACTCCGGGTCAGTCATGGGACTGGTATGAGTAAAACAGTTTAAAATAGTTAAACAGGTATATGATATCTCATAAGACCACGCCGTGAATACGGAACGGGTTTTCCCTTATGAGAATCCAACATCTTTGACAAGCAATATCATTCAGATATTATAATAATGTCTAAATACAAATAGATATCATTAGCAGAAACGCTTTCATCTCACGTTCTGCATAAATAATATACAATCAAAATCGCAAGCACGTATTGGGTAATGGATTTCCAACTATGACAAGGTATGGAACCACCTTCCGATCAGTGTACTCTAGGAACGATACACTGGAGTTCAACAAGAACATCTTGCAACTCAACCACACATGACTGACCAATCATTTCGCTTGAGTGTATCGAATGTACATCACCAACGGTTGGGATCAGCAACCGTTCCCATATATATATGGGACAACATTGATAGATTAAAGAAGCAAATGAATATTTTCTAGATAGGAGATTATACACCCTACTTCGGCGCGACCGACTTAGCCATGCTGCCTGCCTGATTTCTTTCATTACCGGATGTGATGCTAGAAGCTACGCTTATCTTTTTCATATCAAATCTTCAATCTCTTTGAATGTCACATCGTCATACCCGCCAAATCACAAATTGATTTCCCCAAAAATACCACGGGTATAAGCTAAGAGAAACGAATTCCTCCGCCACCAACGTAAATACGTTTAAAAACGATCAACTTACGTGATCTACCAGATATACTCTGTCAGACCTTCGTCCATACAAGTTGTCCTGGGACTGGACAAACCGAAGGCACTATTCAGTATATCCATCTTAGTCTCTGTTATCTAAGACTTATACAACAGCCCTTGCACTTTACTCCGTCTTCAATTATCTTTGGCATAAATGACTCGCAACGCTTATGCCAATACAGAGTGGTTCTTTGGATAATAATCCAACCGGTCTCTCCATATTAACAACGTTAAAAGGGTCAAAACTTCAATAGTCTATGAGTTAACTATCAAAGAAAAACAAGTGTGCAAACAACGATATTATTTCCAAATGGGAATATTATCAATCAATCATCGATCACTACCATTCCACAACTATCAGAATCTAACGGTAAACAAGTAGGAGAACAATTCTCTAAGTATAAACCCCGAAGGCCGAAACCAACATCAGATCGATGCTCAGAAAACTATTCAACTTAACTAATCTCTATTCAGTTTCTAATCTTGTTTAACTCTATATATTTTTAATTCTATTTGATTAACTCACTGGTTAACTCTAATTGATTAACTCTATACTGATTTACTCTTTTAACTCTATTTGATTAAACTATATTCGAATAACTCCCCTTTAACTCTATTTATTTAACAAATAAATATCTCCTTTATTTTATTCTATTTATTCTAACAAATAAATATTTCCTTTATTCTACTATTTATTTTCTAAATAAATAATCTCTTTTAATCTATTTGTAAATGTTCTACAAATATTTCCTTTATTTTATTTTATTTGTAAATGGTTTACAAATATTTCTCTTTCTATTTGTTTGACAAATATAATTCCCTTATTAAAAATCCTTTTTCTTTTATAATATAAAATCCATTGATTTTATATAAATAAATTATTTTCAGAATATACTTTGAAAATCCCTTTTCCACATTCTGGTATTTCTTATGGTAATTAATACCCCATATAACAACGATAAATATCGTTCAAACACACAAAATCAATGTCAGATTATATATCACATCATATATCACAATATATGAATCACAGTAAAATAAATGTTGAGGAATCCATCCCTGCATCACAGATGTTAAACAATATAGATAACATCACTTTCAGTTCCATATGATATATTCTGTTAAACAAAATCAATATAGAAATTCAACTAACTGACTAGCAGTTCAATCAAACAGTCAACACACAGTAAATCAGACAATTTTAACAGTTCTAAAAATACAACATGAAATTATAAACTGTTTAGAGTTGGTGAGATTTACTCATATTGGACTATCATCGTTAAATAACGATAATTGTCGCTCGATTTGATTCAGACGGACAATTTATTTTGCTATAAATTGTAACGTGCTCCAATTTGACTCGCAGTCAGTTCCATTGTGTAATGTCCGTCCATACGGTCCCAACGGATCTTGTTTTGCTGGATTTCGATTACGTATGAATAAGTTATCGCATTAACAAGTTAATACACCATTATAAAATAAAATAAACATGAATTATTAAAGCTAGGCCTTACTTTCTTCTCGGCCCAAACACCCTTAAGTACCAAGCCCGCTTCGTGTTCTTCCCCAAACCACCGAAACAACGCTGCTCCCAGTCCTCCTTCAGTTCGAACACGGCCTCATCCTTCCACCCAAACTCCTCCATTCCTCAATGATATTCCCAACGAGAAACACCATTACGATCTCCTTTCCATCCTCCATCTCCTCATACCCATCCCAATCCGCTCGACGCCTTCAACCTGGTTCCGACCTCGCACCTTTCACGTCACAGCATCGATCAAAATTATGATCATAATCCTCCAAATTCACACGAAAGCAGCTCCTCAACACCACAACTCCGAATACGAACTCGCATTGACCTAAAACCGCTTACATCTCACCCAAACCCGAACCCTAGGTTTACTGTCACTTCGTTGAACCCAACAAGTGATGTCGCACGGGATAAGAGGGACATAGAATTAAAGATAATCCCTTTCTGAATCCAACCGTATACATACTTTGATTTATACAATTTTGCAGTTTTTTTTTTTATTTTTGACTCTCCATATCCACTGTTTTCTTTTACTGGACACTGGCGGCGCATTGTTTTGGCCAGAGGAGTATTATGTTAGGGTTAGAAGGATGTTAGGCTATTTATAGGTAGGTTATATTATTTTTTTATTGGATATTTTATTTTATTTAAAGCAATTTCTATTTGTATTCATCCTCTTAAATTCCTGTGATCACATACGGTACCCAAAAATCACGAAATGGACATGCACCTTCAGTTCGACATTACGGACCCAACGAAACTGGTTTCGTCGAATTCCGACTCCGTATGCTCACACAACGTATTTTTAACCGTTAAAATACTAACTGCTTTTCACTCTAAAAATCCGTACGGCCACACACTGACTCTAAAAATCACGAAACTGGAAATCTAACAATAATTTAGTATTTCGGATCCAATAAAATTGGTTTCATCGAATTCCGACTTCGTTTGCAAAGTGGCTATTTTTAAAGCTCTAAATAGCCTATTTAAATATATAAATATATTTAAATATAATTAAATTTAATATTTAAAAAAATAAATATTATCGTCTATATTTACAGTGGAATACCATACAGCTCCAGAATATCCTATGTGAATTTCCAGCTCGATATTTCAAATTTCGATTAAATCGATATTCGATTTAAAATGAATTTCCTTTTAAAAATATAATTAATTCATTTATAAATTATAATGGAATTCCACAGCGACTTTTTTAAAATTTGATTTGGACATACATCAAAATCTACACGACGAAATCCTAATTTTTCTCTTCCACTAGAAAGATATACTCTACCAGCTCCACACGTTTCTTGTTACACAGAAATCCGATTTAAAACGAACCACGTACATTCAGTTGAAGTTCGAATCGCCAATTTACGAACTGCAGCGCCATTTCAAGCTCGATTTTAATTATATTATAATTCTATGTTCAAACTGTCGTTTATATAATATATTCGTTATTCAAATTAAATTCCAAGCTGAATTAAATATCACAGATGATCCAGTTCACACCATATCGCCATTTCAGCCAATTTTGATTATTTCAGAATTAAATATATTATTTAATTTATTATTTTAATTAAATATTCACCATTATTAAATTCCATGACCAATAAATTCTTTTAATTACCTTTTAAATAATTAAATAAATTAATTATAATACCTCTGCCAATGCGGGTCATTACAGCCGCACCTCTACATAAGAAACCACCTTCTTCTCTAAGGAAAAGACAATGCATTCAGAGAGTTTTATTCTTAGAATTCTTGTGCTTGAGTGATTGAATTCCTTGTAATTGTAATTTGTGAATGAAATGAGAAACTATGAAGTGGACGTAGGCTCATTAATGCCGAACCACTATAAATCTCGTGTGTTGATTGATTTTTCTTGTTTTTAGTTCATGATTCCTCATTATTCTCTGCAAAATATGATCAATTGGCTGTTTGGACCATTTTTTGGTCTAACATGGATGAAATTAAAATAATTTTTCCTATGAATAAATTCTAAATAGACGTTACAAATGAAAAATTGATTTGAAATGTTATTTACAAATTCAAACAGATTTGATTGTATATAAAAGAAATATATTCACTATTAAGTGAATAATGGTTTAAAGGAAATATTTGCAAATAAAAATATCTCTAAAGGAAATTTTGATTTGAAATATGAATGGAAATTGGAAATTGAATGAAAAGGGAAATGGGTAATCGCTTTAAAAGAAAACGATGATTTTTAGTTCAAAATTCATAATATAAAATAAAGTGTGAAAACGTTTTGTAAACTTAAATGGTTTTTGATAATGATTTGGAAAGGATAAATTCAAATGTGGATTTGGTATTTGAATTAACCTGAAATGGTAGATAAATTCCAAAGTTCGTAATATAAATCAAATATAGATTATTCGAGAGAAAGTTATTTACTAGAATTCGATTATATCCAATTTAGGGAAGTATTAATTTTTACTTTTCATTTTGAATCAAATTTAATTATTTACTTATTAATTGAAATTAGTAAGTACAAGTTATATTTTTATATATCAAATATTTGGAAACAGCGATTTTAACGCTACTATTAAGATAAATGCTTTGTAAATCTAAACAGTGATTATAACGCTACGGTTATAATAAATATTTTGTAAATCTAAACAGCGATTTTAACGCTGTTGTTATAATAAATGTTCTATAAATCTAGACAGCGATTGTAACGCTATTGTTAAAATTAATGTTTTATAAACCAAATATTTGGAAATAGCGATTATAATGCTACTGTAACACCCCTCGTCCATTAATGTCACTCACAAAGGGAATGCATTAACATCTATGGAGCGTTTTAATTGATTGTAGAACAGAAACTTAACAACAAGACAGATATAAACAGTACTTAAAACTTTAAAATTTTATTCATTGCAGCAGTAAACACATATGTTTGATTACATCATCAAAAACCAGAGTCAAAGTACATAATATCCATCTTGACTAAACCAAAGTACATAAATTGAAAGACATAACCCCAGTACAAAATAGCCATAAATAAGAGAGGCTGAACTTTACTTCAGCGATCCAAGCAATTTCTAAAAGCAAGAGATACAGCTGTCCAAAATCAAGCTCCACTGGTGCTAGTTCCAACCTGAGCTCCTTAGGGGGGGGGTGAAGGAAGAAAAGAGGTGGAAAAAGGAGGTCAGACATAAAGTCTGGCGAGTGCGATAACTTTAACAATATAATTACCAAAATAACTAGGCTAAGGCATAAGTTGGAAAATAAGGAAATGACTGTGAACAATTGGGTATGACAGAGTAAACAAGGAAACAAGATTGAACTAAGATAACGTTAAAGCGCACCTAACCCACTATAAGATAATTACTATGTTGCACCACCACTATAAGATATTTGCTATACTGCACCACCACGAGTCACCCTAAGGTTGATCCCACCTACAGAACTTAATAATGATAATGGTAGTTTCGTGCACCCCTAGCTGCCATCATAGGTGCCGCCTGCCCCTATCTCCACTAGGTGTAGCCACTACCCCCATGCGATCGGCTCCCTAACTCGTAGATACCCGTGCTGGCCCCAGAGTGGGGTGTATCACCCCCCAAAGTGGCAACCCGATACCACCAATAATGCATGGCTTATACCTACACGATGCAACAATGTCTTATCCACCAGCCCGGGCCCACACGCGCATATGAACCAGTTGGACTTGCGTTACCACCGCTAACCCGTTTTGGCCTCTTACAGTCAAGCCCAGTATGCGTGTCCTATCCTCGACTTGGGTCGAGCCCACAAAGATACGTATAGGTTACTGGTTGAAACGGACCCCCCCAATACTTGACACAAGCTATCCACCTATGCTTGGTCCCCTCTAGTACATCCCACTTAACCCTCTTCTTATTCATGTTCACTTACATGTTTCAACTTTTGGTTAAGTGTTTCTAATCGTATTTCAAATGCCACCCAAGGCACCCACTAAATTCCACATGCCACCCAAGGCACCCACTTAACCCCCTCATGTCCCACTACATGTTTATCTAGTTAAGTGTTTCTTAATTCATTAAGACCGTAACCTCATAAAGACCTCCCACATTAGACTGGCATTTGTGGCAGCTGGATTTGCCGGGCGGGTCCGGGCAGTCTTACACCACAAACGAGCCTAACCTCGTGTCTTTACAATTGTTACGTATTTAATTTATGCCTAAGGCTTCTCACATTAGACTGGCATTTGTGGCAGTTGGATTTGCCGGGCAGGTCCAGGAAGTCTTACACCACAAAAGAGCCTAACCTCGTGTCTTAGACGATTAATTACACCTAATTAATCATTCCCCAATTTGAATTAATTTCCCTATTCAAATTATCAATTAATTCCAAATTTAACTATGGCCATAATTGACTCAATTATGTACATCTATTTACGGTATGTAAAATCATACCAATTTTCACCACATATTTATTTTATGCCATTTAAGGCATTTATGCCAATTCTCAATATTAAATCTTTTAATATTATCCCCTTTTACCCCATGTTGTACGTTCGTTCGTTTAACGTAAAATATACATTAGACTCGAATAGTCTAACTCATAGAATAAGGAGAAAACATCACAACATACATAGAAATAAAACTAGATCTAAACATAAAGGGTGAACTTGCATGTGTGAATGATGTTCTACATTTAAAACTTGCATAGGCCAAAGTTACAACTTGCATAAAACTACATATGTCATAGGTCCAAATCTTAAGGTGTAAAATTGTTTAGGCAATGGTCACATCTTGCATAAACCATGTATTTCATAGATCTACATCTAAAGGTGTAAACTTGCATAGGCAATAACCATAAACTTACATAACATGATTCATACACCAAACCCATACATTTATATAAACTTGCATATGTGATTTATTGCAACATAACGATTGTGTAAACTTACATCTAAACATATAAACTAGCAAGTAATATTTAGCATATAACTCACGCATGTCATAGCCTAACTTTAGATCTAAAATAGATGTCATGAAACATGTAAGGTTACATATAATTTTCCCTAACTTGCATATAATTCATGTCTAAATCAAGATCTAAACTTGCATACATACATATGATTTATCATATGAATCAACATAACCAAACTAGCATATGAACAACATGATGATTTGATTATATAGAATTACAACATAGATGATAGCATCATAACTTTACAACATAGATTATAACATCACAACATAACATCATAGAATTTACAACATATATGATAACATCACAATTTTACAACATAATTATAACGTCAATAATTCACATAATATCCATATAATCCACATCATAACTTAATCCAATTAAATTGCTGATTATTTTATTAAAGAAATCGAACTCACAACTCAAAGAAGGTCTTGAGCTCTGAATTCTGAGTTCTAAAGTTGAATTAGCTTTCCTTTGAAGAAGATTCGTTGTTAAAGTTGAATAGAACTGATTTGATTAGCTTTGATTTCCCTCTAGTTGGTGGCGGCTACTCTAGGTTACAAGATGACAGCATGACGACCATAGTTTCAGTTTTTATTTTGATTTAGGGTTTGAGTCTACCCATGTTTATATAGAATTTTAATTTAATTATAGCCGTCGGATGATCTTAGGGTTAATCAAAACCATTCAGTCGGGATAGGGTGACACCTCAGCCCTAATGACTCAGCAAGGAGTCAGAAAGGACTCAGCAATGAGTCACAACACGGATCAGACTGAACCAGAAAGCTGTGCAGGCCTGCTGCTCGGCTTGGGCGCACTTGGCAGGTGCGCCAGTGCAAATTTATACTAGCGCACTTCCCAAGTGCGCCAGTGCAATCTTTTTTTTTCTTTCAATTTTCCCACCTGACTTTGTTCGTCCATATCTCCTTCATCCGATATCTGTTTTACGCAAACTCGGATTCTATCTCGACCAGAATTCCGAGACGAACACAATGGCGCAACCCATTTCCCTTAATTCTCCCATCTGGGATTATTTATTCTTTAATTTGATTAATTCGATTATTCAAAAATCCGGGGTGTTACATTCTCCCCTCCTTAAAGGATTTCGCCCTCGAAATCTCCAAGTTAAGGAGAATGCATATCCTAACATCCAAACAACCGTCTACTCAACCATCAAACACAGACATCCATTGTCCTTATAAAATTCCTAATGTTGTCTGAACATATGCAAAAGTGTGTGTATATGTTCCTTATCTAATGCAAAATCAGGAGGTCTACGGATTCAGCTGACCTCCTTAATGCAAACCATGATAGTGCCATGCGTCCATTATGTATGCGAAAGAATCCTATCGATACATATTATTTCTACATGTGTGCACAACCATTCACCAAAATGCAGCATCCATATGATGGCACAACCATTATACATCCATTAACTTAAATACGCACACACATTAATATGCAATATGCAATATGAAGTGACTGAGCCGATCTAGTGCCTAAAGTGTGTGTATATGCATCCACGAGCAACCACTAGCAAACACTTGCATCCACATGCATCCATCATACATAACATGTCTCAAACACATGTTTCATCCATAGGACTACCCTATCTAAAGGTCAAAGATACTAGCGAGAGGACATACTAAAGATAAGATAAGTACAAGCTAAGCGATAAAGGAGAAATTAAAAGACATACCCTCGAAAAGAAAAGGGTACAATGAACGCATCTTCTCTTCCGTCTCCCAAATAGCGTTGCACTCATCATCTCCCCATTGCACTTTGACTAGTCTGACCTCTCGATTTCTCAACTTCTTAATCTCTGACCCAAGAATGCACGTAGGAGCTCGTCGAATCGTCGCATCACGCTCTGTCTCCACCTCTATAAGCAAGCTCGGCTCTACCACTTCCGCGGTCTCGTGAAAGCACTTCCTCAAATGTGATACATGGAATACGTCGTGCACACTGCTAAGTTTCTCGGGCAACTCCACTCTATATGCCATATGTCCAATCCTCTCCTTAATAGGAAACGACCCTACGAACCTTGGTGCTAACTTTCCAACGGACCCAAAGTGAAAAACGTTCCGTAATGGAGACACCTTGAAAAAGACCATGTCCCCAATATCAAACTCAAGATCTTTCCTCGTCTTGTCCGCATAAGATTCCTGCCTATCTTGCACCGTCTTCATCCTCCTTAGAATCAAATCGATCTTTTCCGAAGTCTCTCTGATCATATCGGGTCCAAGCAAGATCTTATCTGTAGACTCCCACCAACATGTAGGCTAACGACACGGTCGTCCATAAAGAGCCTCGAACGGTGCCATGCCAACGCTAGACTGAAAACTATTATTATATGCGAACTCCACCAACGGAAGATGTTCCTCCCATGTACCTTCGAAATCTAAGACACACAACCTCAATAGGTCCTCTAGAATACGATTCACCCTCTCGGTCTGGCCGTCCGTCTGAGGATGATATGCAGTGCTCAAACATAACTGAGTCCCTACCGCCTCTTGCAAGCTTTTCCAAAATTCGCTAGTAAAAAGAGGATCGCAGGCGCTCACCATGCAAGAAAGAACACCATGCAAACGAACTATCTCTCGAATGTATACGGAGGCCAACCATGGAGCAGTCCTCTTACTCTTCACGGGAATGAAATGAGCGCTCTTAGTAAGTCTGTCTACCACGACCCAAATTCCCGTATTACCCTTCCTTGATCTCGGTAACCCATCAACAAAGTCCATCGAGACACTTTCCCACTTCCATTGTGGGACCTCCAATGGATGAAGCAACCCACCGGGCTTCTTTTGCTCTGCTTTTACTTGTTGGCACACCAAGCATCTAGCAACAAATTCAGCCACGTTCTTCTTCATGCCGTCCCAAAAGTAAACTCTACTCATGTCCATGTACATCTTGTCCCCGCCGGGATGGATGGTCTTCTTCGAACGATGTGCATCATCAAGAATGGTCTTCCTCAAATTCTCGTCCCATGGTACACAAAGTCTACCGTCCCTACGCAACCAACCCTTATCATCTAAGGTATACCTACTGAGATGGCTCGATGACTCCCCCCTTTTGAGGTTCTCTACTGACTCAACCAACTGTGGGTCATCTCGTTGTGCCTCTCCAATTCGTCCCAAAGGCATAGGTCTGACTTCTAAGGATGCTAGCAAACCGGGTACAAAGTCAACGGAAGGTCTAAAGTCAAACGTAGAGATGAACTCTAAGCTTTGCCGCTCAACAAACAACGGACTCAAGGACAACCTTTTTCCACTTAAGGCGTCTGCCACCACGTTACCCTTGCCAGGGGTATATGCTATCTCGAAATCGTAGGACGCAAAGAATTCCATCCACCTCTGCTGCCTTAAGTTCAAGTCCTTCTAAGAGAACAAGTATTTTAGCGATTTATGGTCAGTGAACAATTCGAATTTCTCGCCAATAAGATAATGGCGCCAAGACTTAAGCGCGAAAACAATAGCGGCCAACTATAGGTCATGTGTAGGGTAATTTCTCTCATGCACTCTCAACTGGCTTCCACCATAGGCTATTACCCTTCCCTCTTGCATTAAGACTGCGCCTAGTCCTGTCCCACAAGCATTGGTATAAACGGTAAGTGGCTTACTCCCATCTGGCGATACTAAGACTGGGGTTGTGGTCAAAGTTCTCTTTAAACGTTGGAACGCATCATCACAATCTACGTCCCATGTTAAAACTAGGTTCTTCTTCGTTAAGCGTGTTAATGGGGCTGATATTTTTGCGAAGTCTTTGATAAACTTCCTATGGTAGCCAGCCAACCCTAAGAAACTCCTCGCCTCAGTAGCATTTTTAGGGACCTTCCAATCTTGGATGGCCACTACCTTCGTGGGATCCACAGCTATCCCTTCTTTGGAAACCACGTGCCCTAAGAATCGCACTTCCTTCCTCCAAAAGTGACATTTAGAAAATTTAGCTTTAAGGCTATGCGCTCGAAGAGTCTCCAACACTTCCCTAAGATGTAGGGCATACTCTTCCTCGTTCTTAGAAAAGATCAAGATGTCGTCCACAAAGACTACCACGAATTTATTAAGGTACTCCCTAAACACCCTACTCATCAAATCAACAAAGTATGCGGGGGCGTTTGTCAAACCGAAGGGCATCACAAGCCACTTGAAGAAGCCGTCCAAAGTCCTAAAGGCAGTCTTGTCCATGCTATCCTCATCCACTCTCAACTGATGGAAACCCGTGGCTAAGTCCAACTGCGAAAACACTAAGGTGCCAAATAACTGATCGAAGAGATCGTCAATCCTCGGCAGTGGGTGTCTATTCTTCTTAGTAAACTTATAAAGTTCTCTATAGTCCACACAAAGTCTAAAGGACCCATCTGCCTTCATGGCAAATACTACTGGAGAACCCCACTCCGATATACTACATCTGATGAACCCCTTCTCAAGCAATTCTTTCACTTGCTTACTGAGTTCTCTTCTCTCTCTTGGAGCCATGTGGCGCACTGGCAATGCAACTGGCTTTGCATTATCTACTAGATATATTCGAAAGTCTATCTCACGTTTTGGGGGTAAAACCCTCACCTCATCGAAGATATCAAAATATTCACGGACTATACGAACAGAATGTAAGTCATCATCGGATGCGTCAAGGGATTCTAGTAGCTAAGCATTACTGGACCTCTAGGGTCACAAGAAATATCAAGGGTTCTTCCACAACGAGTCAACAAATTAACTACCCTTCTTTCACAATCTAGGATGGCCCCATATCTAGTTAGCTAATCCATACCTAGAATCAAACCGTAGCCCATGAAGCCAAGAACAAAGGCGTTGCATTCAAACTCAACGCCCAAGATAAACACTCTCAAATCCCAACAAATCATCGAAAGATGAGCCGAACCACCAATAGGATTTGAGACTACTAAGGGATCTTTAACTAGACTAGTATCTAGGTGCAGTGTTTCAACTAATGATGTAGAGATAAACGAATGTGATGCGCCAGAATTGAATAAAGTACGGACAGGATGATCAAACAGAAAAACTAAACTTTCAACGGAAATCGTTCTACCTCGTTCTTGCAGCGGTAGGACCACGAGAGCCTGAACTTGTCCCCTTGCCTGCCCCGGTGCCATAAGAGCTTGCACCTGTCCTCCTGAGGTAGACCCTGCCCTCTGCCCTTTCTTTGGGCAGTCCTTAATCAGATGTCTCGCTTTGCCATAGTGGAAGCAACCAGTCTTCTTTTTCTTCCTACATTCTTTACTAAGATGGCCGGGTGTCCCATAGTTAAAGGATCTTTTCTTTACCTTAGCGTTGTTGCCTTTACCACCTTTCTTGTTCTGTTGTTGTTGTTGTTGTTGCGGTTTCTTTTGATCCCCTTTCTTCTTGGGTGCCTTATTAGCATTGGCGCCCTTCTCCTCTTCATGCATAAGTGCCATGTCAACTAGTTTCTCAAAGGTTGCCCCTATAGGGATGTGGGTCATAGCTAACCCATGAAGCGGCTCGTTCAAACCCTTAACAAATCTCAGGGCCTTCTTTTCTGGTGTATTCACCAAGTCCAAGCCAAATCACGCCAACTGATTGAACTTGTCGACGTATTCTTTCAATGATAGATTCCCTTGCTTCAATGCCAAAAATCTTTCCTCGTATAGATCCTCTTCAGCCCATGAGAGAAACTTCGCCTCAAACCTCCGCCTGAAGTCTGGCCATGTATCAACTGGACGCTCCCCATTAGTGACCTCCCACCAAAACGAGGCCTCATCCTTCATTAGCCAGGCAGCTAACTGGACCTTTCTTCCATCATCCACTTCAAAGATTCCAAACAATTCTTCCACCTCCTTTAGCCAATTACGAGCTTCACCAAACGTCTCCGTCTCGTGAAAAGGTTTTCCACCCATTGCCCTAAAGTCCTTACATATCTTTGCAAAAGTATCGACACGTGGAGGAGGAGGAGGATTTGCTGGACATGCAGTGGTGGCCCTAGCCTCCAAATACCTCCTAAACCATCCTGGTATCGTTATTCCCTCGGGTATCTCGAGAATTCCATACATGCTGAAACGAAAAAGGAAAGATTCAATACAAAAGAACCGAAGGAAAGATATATGGCTCTTGGGGTTATGCTTTCTAAAATAAACTTTTCTCTTGAAAATATTTTCCTTAAAACATACTTTTGAAAGTACTTCTTAATAAAAGTTGTTTAAAAAAAATAGTTTTTCAAAATTCATATCTGTTCTGGTAACCTTCAGCTCTGATACCGCGTGTAACGCCCCACGTCCATTAATGTCACTCACAAAGGGAATGCATTAACTTCTATGGAGCGTTTTAAGTGAGTATAGAACAGAAACTTAACAACAAGACAGATATAAACAGTACTTAAAACTTTAAAACTTTATTCATTGCAGCGGTAAACACATATGTTTGATTACATCATCAAAAACCAGAGTCAAAGTACATAATATCCATCTTGACTAAACCAAAGTACATAAATTGAAGGATATAACCCCAGTACAAAATAGCCATAAATAAGAGAGGCTGAACTTTACTTATGCGATCCAAGCGACTTCTAAAAGAAAGAGATACGGCTGTCCAAAATCAAGCTCCACTGGTGCTAGTTCCAACCTGAGCACATGGGTGGGGGGGAAAGGAAGAAAAGAGGTGGAAAAAGGGGGTCAGACATAAAATCTGGTGAGTGCGATACTTTAACAATATAATTACCAAAATAACTAGGCTAAGGCATAAGTTGGAAAATAAGGAAATGATCGTGAATAATTGGGTATGACAGAGTAAACAAGGAAATAAGATTGAACTAAGATAACGTTAAAGCGCACCTAACCCACTATAAGATAATTACTATATTGCACCACCACTATAAGATATTTGATATACTGCACCACCACGAGTCACCCTAAGGTTGATCCCGCCTACAGAACTTAATAATGATAATGGTAGTTTCGTGCACCCCTAGTTGCCTTCATAGGTGCCGCCTGCCCCTATCTCCACTAGGTGTACCCACTACCCCCATGCGATCGGCTCCCTAACTCGTAGATACCCGTGCTGGCCCCATAGTGGGGTGTATCACTCCCCAAAGTGGCACCCCGATACCACCAATAATGCACGGCTTATACCTACATGATGCAATAACGTCTTATCTACCAGCCCGGGCCCACACACGCATATGAACCCGTTGGACTTGCGTTGCCACCGCTAACCCGTTTTGGCCTCTTTCAATCAAGCCCAGTATGCGTGTCCCGACATCGACTTGGGTCGAGCCCACAAAGATACGTATGGGTTACTGGTTGAAACGTGTGATAACCCCAAACTTCTGTGGTTCGAAAGTAAGGATAATCATTTTGGAATACAACATATTTACAACAAAAACAAATCTCAGATAATTATCATAACACATAAACCATTGCAGCGGAAATAAATGTCATCAGCATCATAATATCCAATACATCAGAGTACGCAGTACATGATACAACTTAGCCAAATAAAGAGTCTCAACAAAAGGGAAATAAGTTTCAATGGAAAAGAAACAAGTCCCAAACTCCATTACGTACATCAAAGCTACAGAAGATAAAATGTCTCAAAGCAGAAGTAAAAACTAAAGAAAAGGTCTTCTTCTTCTTCCTTCCAAGCAAGCTCCAATCAGAATGTATCACCTGAACCTGTCAATTGGCTGCCTGTGTGGAAAGAGGGCACCCGAGTTTGCAAAGTGAAACAAACATCGAGTCAGTCATGGGACTGGTATGAAAAATCTTTCTATACTAACTATCAATATGGCGAATCACAGGACCACGCCGCTAACGCGGAACGGGTTTACTCCATTGGATTGCCAGTGCATAATTTAATAAAGTTTATACAAAAACATCGAAATGACTTTTGAAAAATGAAACCATCATAAGACTCAAGTCCTATCACACAATGCAACGCAAACAGGAGGATAGAGTTTTCCCTTATGGTGATCAAACATGCTTAATACGTGGAAAATAATATTTTAATATTATCATTAGTGTCTAAGTAGTATTAAAATACTTCAATATAAATGTAGCAATCCTAGACGACATAGGTACCATATACTATGTCGCCATATATATGTTTACAATCAAAATCGTAACGTCGTATTTGAAATTGGTTTTCTGTCATGAAATCAAGGCTAGGGATCGTCCTCTCCCATTCGAGACACTCTAGCAAATGCCTCAGGATCCCCGCAGTGAACCCTTGGATCTTCAGGGTCGGTCCCCACCTAACGGTGGAGGATTAATTATGCCTGTACACACGTTTCCCGGTCCCTTTGGACCTATAGTATGACCACTTCCGGCCTATAAAACCCGAGGTACCTCAATCCATCATCCACATAAGTAAAATACCGGCCAGTTTAAGCACCGGAACTACCCCTAGCTAGAAAGAAACATGTGCACTCACTGCAGTCCTAATCCCGTTTTTGACTCATACCGGGGTGTGAGGCTCGCGAAGTCAGGCTATACTCAAAGCTATGCCTAGCCAGGCTATGCTTTGATCATCAACCACAAGGCCTTCTTTTCAACAAAGCCCCGATCATTGCATCTTGGCGTGCCACATTGACAATTCACGCCATGCGATCGATAACTATTACTATATATCAGGGTGTTAAGAAGAGAATAAATTCTCCACCACCAAAAAAACATATATTAATACAAATCGATTTAATTTACATGAAATGAATTCCAACGTCAGACACGCATCCATTTACAAGTCCGTTCTAGGTCTGAACGAAACCAGAGACACCTGAGAGGTTCTCACTTATCCGCACGACCAACACATACGTCCGGACAACTACTGCTTTAACCCCATCCTGGGAGCAAGTCAGTCCAAGACATCAGTAGTCGTCGTCCATTCGATGTGAAGATCGCCGGTCTTCAACCATCGTCTTCTTATATCTTTGATTTAATCGCCGTGCAATTATTTGAAATGAGTTAAACTCGGTCTTTTCAAATAATTGACGCATAATTATCATTTAAAACATTACATATATATTTATGACTATTTATCGCCATTTTTATTTATTTGAGAATAGCTCAAAATAAATAAACGACGCTTTGGGTCGGTGGGCGGCCCTGGCGCTGTTTTTACCACATTTTGATTACACATATCTTAAAATCTAACTGTTGGATTTTGATGAAATTTATATCGTTGTAAAGCTCTTCCCAAAGCGGTTCTAACAGTTTCATTTTTGGGAAAATCCAACGGTCGGATCTTTCGGTATAATCGTTTAAAATTACGATTGTCGATACGCGAACTGTCGCGCTCGTTTCGTTTAATTTTATATTTATATTAATATATATAAACCATTTGGCGATTCCCACTATTAAAATCCATTCTTTTTATTCTATAAAAACAATATTTTTGTTCGCCAATTCTAATGCGACAAAAATGACGGTTTCAACAATATACACTTTTATATTCAATAAAATAATATTTTTGTTTGCCAATTCTAATGCGACAAAAATGATGGTTTCAACAATGTATATTTTTATATTCAATAAAAATAATATTTTTGTCCGCCAATTCTAATGTGACAAAAATGACTGTTTCAACATTATACACTTTTATATTCAATAAAATAATATTTTTGTTCGCCAATTCTAATGCGACAAAAATAATGATTTCAACAATGTATATTTTTATATTCAATAAAAATAATATTTTTGTCCGTTAATTCTAATGCGACAAAAATGATGGTTTCAACAATGTATATTTTTATATTCAATAAAAATAATATTTTTGTCCGCCAATTCTAATGCGACAAAAATGATGGTTATTTGGCGATGTGCATTTTAATGCAAGAATAATCACATTTTTTTGTTCGCTAATACTAATGCGACTTCTTTTTCTTTTTATTATTTATTTACACTAAATGACTTCTTTTCCTTTTTATTATTTATTTACTCTAAATGACTTCTTTTCCTTTTTATTATTTTATTTACTCTAAATGACTTCTTTTCCTTTTTATTTACATAAAGAAAATATAAATAAAAGTGTCATTTAAATTATTCCTTTATCTACATAAAGAGAATGTAAATAAAGTGTCATCGTAAATATGTTTTTTATTTACATAAAAATGTAAATAAGATTTCATCGCTAAATTTGTCTCTTTTATTTACATAGAAAATGTAAATAACGGTGTTCACATGTTTTGTACTTTTTATTTACACAAAAAGTAATGTAAATGACGGTGCTCACAAATTGTACATTTTTATTTACATTAAAAATAATGTAAATGATGGTATTTACAAACTGTACATTTTTATTGTGATCAAACTTTGTTCCCCTTTCTAAATGTTCAATTCACACAAAAGTGTAAATGAGGTTTCCCCTTTCCCTACATGTTCAATTCACATATCAGCACATATGAAATGATCTAAATTTTGGTGTCAGTTTACATGTTCAATTCAACATTACCATATATGGTGACAACATGCAACTTTGGGTGAAGTTTTATGTCAACACAACAACAAACAAAGATTTGGTGTATAATTTCCATGAATCAAAATAAAGGTCTCATCTTTATTTTATTTTGTAAATCTAAATAAAATATCTAAACTTTCTTTATCTTTTAATTAAGATTTAAAAGATCTAAACTTTCTTTATTTTATAAATCATAAATCAAAATAAAGATTCAACTTTTGTTTTTGTTTTGTTAATCAAAACAAAAATTCAACTTTTCATTTGATGTTGTGAATCAAAAATAAAGATTTAAACTTTCTTTTGTAAATCAGAATAAAGATTCAATTTTTCATTTTATTTTGTAAAACAAAATAAAGATTCAATTTTTAGAAAGAAATACAAATAAAAATAAAAATAGAAATAATAAAGATGAGAACTTTATAGAGATTACATCAAATTTATAGATCTAGAAGAACATGGTTCTATCATGACATCACAAGCATTACAAATCACACAGACAAATAAATTCTAATTACCACATCGCAGATCAGCAAATATAACATACATATCATCATTTCACCATTTTAATTAATTAAATAAATCAGAATTCTCACATTCGTTCGCGATTTATCCAAAATTCCAACAGTCCAGAATTGTCCCGTTTCCGTTCAGAGTCATAGATCTTGTCAATACGATCACAATGTCGCTGAAATCATCGAATTCCAAGTCGAAACGAGTTAGATATGATTAATTTAAGTTATAAAACAATTTATATTAATTAATTAATTAAAGAAATAACCTTTCTCCTTCTCTCAGAACTTAGGCCGTTGTTTTCAACTTCTCAGTTCAAATCTAGGGTTCGGTTTTACGGCCACTACAGGGTACGAGACACCGATCGGTCGGTGGCACGCCGGAGAGGGAAGTGGGGCGCACGAGCACCGAAAAGTGGGGAGAGTTCGGTGGTGCAGCGTGGAACCGACGACGGTGCAAACGCGTGAGCTTTAGAGGATCGGTCCTCGGATTTCAGGCGACGAGAGGTCGATCAATTCGTATGAGATTAAAGAGGGAGGAAAGGGCTTCAATTTGGTATGAAGAGTGGGTTCTAATTTGCTGTGATGAAGGAGAACGAAGTGGAGGAAGTTCAGATGATGTCGGCCATTGAAAGAGTGGGTTGGCGGCTGGAAGAAGATATGGTGAATAGTGTTAGGGTTTTCCAATGTATTTTTATAATATTTTTGGTGCAATTTTACAGAAAAATCCATATCTCTTAAACTGTTTCGGTTCCAGCCCAGAAGAAGGTGTCCCTAGAAAATAACCCATATTCCGGATCCAATAGGATAGGCCCCGTCAGCCCAAACGGTTGTCTGTGGCCTGTTTTATTTATTTTAATATTTAATTTCTTTATTAATTTAATTTGTCCGCATAAATAAATTCAGTGAGGCCGCATACGGACTCAGAAAAATCCACAAAAAATATATTTGTCTTCGTTATGACGATACGGTCCTAACAAAACTAATTTCGTCGAATTCTGAGACTGTTTGAAAAATGGCTATTTTTCAGTCGACCAAATTTGACTGAAATCGACCAAACACATTTTCCTTCGCCACACTCACATATTAATTCGAAAAATTCTAAAAATTGAAACCTAGCAATAATATGACATTCCGGTTCCAACAAAAGTGGTTTCGTCGAAAACAGAGATCGTTTGAAAATTGACTATTTTCACTGGCTTTAATATTATTTAAAAATGAAAATTTTAATTTCTGCCACAATTTTCAACCAAATTATTTAAAATAAAAATTTTAAATTGGTTCAGATTTTCCATGTCATTACAATCTCCCCCACTTGAGAGTTTTTCGTCCTTGAAAAGGAAACAAAGTGAAGTAGGAAACAAGATGGAAAATGTAAATTGGGGTAAACGTACCTTAATACAAAAGTTATTCGGAGATGTCCACTCTGCACTTGGGGTAAGCCTTTTTGATGCTATCCTCTGTCTCCTAAGTACAGTCACTAGGATCCCCACTCCATTGAACCTTGACTAGGTTGATCCTCTTGTTCCTCAAAATTTTGGTTTCTTTGCCAATGATCTTAATCGGGTCTTTTCTCACTGTTAGATTCGAAGCAATATCCAGTACCTGTTGATTTAATTCATCCTCAATCAGATCTGAATCATGCACATGTTTGCGGAGTTGAGACACATGAAATACATCATGCACCCCTGGCAACCAGTCAGGCAGCTGCACTCTATAAGCGAGAGTACCAATCCTTTCGAGAATAGGAAATGGACCAATGAATCTCGGTGCCGATTTTCCCGTCTTCCCAAAACTTATCACGCCTCTCAAATGAGAAACATTCAAGTATACTCGATCACCCATAGAGAATTCTAAATTTCTTCTTCGCTGGTCTGCATAGCTCTTCTTTAACACCCCACCTCCGCTAGGGTCACTCTTTCGGGGGCACTAGCTTCTGGGGGGCGTTAGAACTGGGTAAGCATGCATAATGACATATCAAGGCAGAACAAGAACATAAATATATATGTAAAGCAGAGTAAATAACAGCGGAAGATTTTCAAACCATTTCAAATCAAGTTTAGTACATCATAAAGTCATCTGCCAAAATAAACATGTCTAGTACAACATAAACAGAAATACTGAAATACATAGTGCTATCCCCAAAATAAAGATGATAAACCATAGCGAGCTCAATGTCCAGACATACATGAGCTATCCAGCGAACAAGCAAGCGATCCAAGCTAAGCACCACTGTTCCCTCCCTGAGAACCTGGGGGGGGGGGGAACGGAAGAAAAGAAGCGAAAGAAAACAGGTCAGTCAAAAAGACTGGTAAGCCCTACTACGATCAGTCTATAAACTAATAAAGCTAACATCATGATGGAAACTGAGATGAACATACTGGCAATAGATAAAGGTGTCATCACATAAGGAAGATTAAGCTTTGCACCACAGTGTACTAGCAAACTGACATAACAGGTATTGATCCCTCAGCCCAAACTTTGGCCCAATTGCATGAGGTGACCTTAATACAAGGTCCAGCCCAACGGTCTAGTCGATCGGCTCCCTATAAACCTAACACGTCGAGTGTTGGTGTCCATACGGCCCACATATGGTTGTAGTCAGACTGTACTGGGTCCACCTTCGGGTGTATCAAGCCCTCGGGTGTCAACCCCAGACACCTAAGCAATAATGCACAGTCTAAACCTACTGGTACCCGTGCCTCGAGTTCGTCCAACACCGGACTACGTGCACGTCCGTAGCCCGCCTGGACCCGCACCGCTGTACCACTCAGCCGTCCCTTTGGTTGCTTACATCAGTCCAGTAATCGTGCCCCGCCCTAGCCTAGCCTCTAGGGTTGTGAATGATACCAAACTGGGATTACTGCTGGAACAGACCACGTTGCTAGGATTTTCTAAGAGGGTTAAGTGTGGTTTAATCCCTCACTAATCATGGATTAAATTAGTTAAGTGTAACCAACAGTTCACCACTTAACCCCATTTAATCCCTCGTATCCCCAAAATTGGTTAAGTATTAGTGGGCCATGACTTAACCCTAATCATGAGGCATTAATTAATTTGATTGTGCCTTAACCTCTCACATTAGACTTTGTTGCGGTTACTAGTTAAGCCGGGCGGGCCCGGGTAGCTTTACACCACAACTTGGTCTAACCTCGGGTCCAAGGTACACATGACCAACTTCTCACATTGGGTCCTATTGTTTGTAGCAACTAGTTAAGCCGGTCGGTTCCGGGTAGGTTTACGCTACAAACTCAACCCAACCTCGAGTTGGCCACACTTATGTTTTCTAAGTGTCATGTCCACTTTATTTTCAAAACATAATTACAAGTTTAACAAATACTTGGGTAGACCTAACTTAATAGGTAAATTCCCAAGGGGTAGACCTAACTTAATAGGTAAATTCCCAATCTTCTATTTTCATGTATTTTAAGTTTTACCCAAAACCCCCCAACGTCACTCTATCGCTTACATATTCGTCATAACGCATAAAGGATAGAAAGAGGGAACTTGGCACAACATACATGAGGAATCTTACATATCATAATAAACATGCATAACATGTTGAACTTGCATAACTTAGCATAGTGAACTTGCATAAACATGCATAACTTGTTAAACTTGCAAATCATGGCATAGTGAACTTGCATAACTTAGCATAGTGAACTTGCATAAACATGCATAACTTGTTAAACTTGCAAATCATGGCATAGTGAACTTGCATAAACATGCATAACTTATCAAACATGTGTAACATAGCATAGTGAACTCGCATAAGCATGCATAACTTATTAAACATGCATAACATAGCATAGTGAACTCGCATAAGCATGCATAACTTATTAAACATGCATAACATAGCATAGTAAATTCGCATAAGCATGCATAACTTATTAAACATGCATAACATAGCATAGTGAACTCGCATAAGCATGCATAACTTATTAAACATGCATAAACATGCATAACATAGCATAGTGAATTCGCATAAGCATGCATAACTTATTAAACATGCATAAATCCCAACTTTCATCACATATTAACTTTAGAGTTTCTAAAATGAAGGTAAGAGGGCTTACAAATATTATGAAGACACAAATCTATTAATAAAGATTGAGAAGCCCTTTATGCAAGCATATAAAAACCCAAAACAAAGCTCCAATTAACAAAAATCCCAAAAACTCTAGCTTAGCAAATAAAGCTTGCAACTTGATGATGTATGCAAGCTAATGATCATTCATACAACTTAGAAATGCTTGTATGAACATCATAATCTTCATAGGAATGACTCATGAGGAGGTTGGAGGCTAGGGTTTTTAGGTGGAGGCCATTTGAGAAATCAATTTGACATAGTTTGGTTGCTAGAATGAATAATGAGGTTTTAGGGTAGGATTAGGGGCTTATTTATAGAGGATTAGAGTGTTTTTAGCCCTAGGATTAACCCTAGGTTAGTTTAGGTCCGTCAGATTTAGGAATTCTCTAGAACCAAGCCACAAGACCAAGCCCAAATCAAAAATGGTGCGCCAGGCAAAACTGCCCGGCCACCCCGTGTCGACAGGGCTGTCGACAGGGCAGTCGACACCCTTAGACCCCTGTCGACATGCCTGTCGACATGGGGGTCTGGGCGGGAGTTTTCCCGCCTGACGCCAGTTAGCCCTAATCCTTGTTTTTAATTTAAAATTTAAATCTGTTTTTAACATGGAAATTTCTGAAAACTTCAATGGGCCTTAACTGGGTCATACGGACTCCGATTTTCGAAAACTCGGACTCTATTTCGCGTATTTTTCCGAGACGAACGCAATGGCATAGCCCGTTTCCCTTGATTCAGATTTTAGAATTAAATTCTGCCTCGATTTATGTTATAACAGGTTATTGAAAATACGGGTTGTTACATTCTCCCCTCCTTAAAGGATTTCGTCCCCGAAATCTTCAAGTTAGGAAGAACATATCCTACCATCCAACATCCATCTACTCAAAACATCATCCACGAGCAACCATTGTCCTTAAAGGATTCTAAATGCTGTATGATCATATGCAAAAGTGTGTGTATATGTACTTATCTAATGCAAAGATCAATGCAAAATATGTTCGTGAAATGTATCCATATGTATGCAAATCCCTAACATAATGTATAATATCTACATGCGTGCTCAATCATACATCCATATGCAACATCCATGTGATAGCATACAAATTTCATCCAAGAATAAGCATAAACACTCATGCACATGCAATATGAGGAGTGTGCGAGCCGATCTAGTGCCTAATGTGTATCATGCATCCACGAGTAACCACTTGCAAACACTTGCAACCACTTGCAACCATCAAACATAACATGTCTCAAACACATGTTTCATCCAAAGGGTTTCTACCTAAGGTTCTCATGACAAGATTAGCACGATAACTAGATAAACATGGATAGCAAAGAGGAAGATATGCTAACAAAGGAAAGAGATTGAGAGTGTACCCTCAAAAAGAAATGGATAAAGCCCACGCATCTTCTCCTCGGTTTCCCAAGTTGCGTCTTCTTCGGCTTCACCCCATTGAACCTTCACCAGCTTGACCTCTCGATTCCTTAGCTTCTTGGTCTCCGTCCCCAAGATATGAATCGGAACTCTCCTCAAAGTTGCCTCTTTCTCTACTTCCACGTCTTCAAGAATGCTAGGTTCAACCACCTCAGCGGACTCATGTAGGCACTTTCGGAGATGCGAGACGTGAAAGACATTATGCACTCCGGACAGCTTCTCGGGCAATTGCACTTTATAAGCCATCTTCCCAATTCTCTCTATGATAGGGAAGGGTCCAACAAATCTCGGTGCTAACTTCCCAACAGCTCCAAATCGGACCACATTCCGCAAAGGAGAAACCTTTACGAAAACCATATCCCCAACATCAAACTCCAAATCGGATCTTCGCTTATCAGCATAGGATTTCTGTCGGTCTTGGGCCGCCTTCATCCGTCTTCTAATCAACTCGACCTTCTCGGATGTATCTCTAATCATGTCAGGTCCAAGTATAAGCTTATCTGTAGTCTCCCACCAACATGTGGGTGACTTGCATGGTCTCCCATATAAAGCCTCAAATGGTGCCATCCCTATGCTTGCCTGATAACTGTTATTATATGCAAACTCAACTAGAGGAAGATGGTCTTCCCAAGTACCACCAAAATCCAGAATGCAAAGCCTCAACAAGTCTTCAAGTACCCTATTCACCCTTTCTGTCTGACCGTCCGTTTGTGGGTGATAGGCCGTACTCAGGTTCAACCTCGTGCCCATAGCTTCTTGCAAACTGTTCCAGAACTGACTAGTAAAGATGGGGTCTCGGTCACTGACTATGCTGGAAGGGACTCCATGTAGTCGTACTATCTCACGAAGATACACTGATGCTAGTCCAGATGCGGTCCTTTTGCTCTTCACCGGAATGAAATGAGCACTCTTCGTAAGCCTGTCCACAATGACCCAAATGCTCGTATTCCCCTTCCTTGACCTTGGAAGCCCATCAATAAAGTCCATAGAAATACTCTCCCACTTCCATAGCGGGACCTCTAGAGGATGCAATAGCCCACCGGGCTTCTTCGACTCGGCTTTTACTCTCTGACAAACAACACATCTAGCGACAAACTCTGCCACATCCTTCTTCATTCCAGGCCAGAAGAAAATGCGCTTCATATCCTTATACATCTTATCTCCACCCGGATGTATAGTCAACTTGGAGCGATGTGCTTCATCAAGAACTTTCCTCACCAAGTCTTCTACCATCGGAACACAAAGCCTTCCGTCTCTCCTCAGCCAACCCTTATCATCTATAGAATATCGAGCAAGGTGACTAGATGTCTCCCCTCGAATCAGCTTATCCATGATCTCAATTATCTGAGGGTCTTCCTTCTGCGAAGCCCCAACTTGTTCTAGAAGGGTAGGTCTGAGCTCAAGAGATGCTAAAGAACCGGTCATCGACTCAACTGTCAAAGAAAAATCAAAGGTTGCCAAGAACTCTAAATTCTTCATCCCAACAAATAGAGGACTTAGTGTCAACCTTTTTCTACTCAACGCATCTGCTACAACATTCCCCTTGCCAGGGGTATAGGCTATATCAAAATCGTAGGACGCCAAGAATTCCATCCATCTTTGCTGCCTCAAGTTCAGATCCTTCTGCGAAAAGAGATACTTCAAAGACTTATGATCAGTATATAGCTCAAATCTCTCTCCCAGAAGATAGTGACGCCAAGCCTTGAGTGCATATACTATCGCTGCCAGCTCTAGATCATGAGTGGGATAATTCTTTTCATGCACCTTAAGTTGCCTACCACCAAAACATATAACTCTGCCCTCTTGCATCAGAACGGCGCCCAATCCCGTGCCACAAGCATCAGTGTACACGGTAAACATCTTACCACCATCGGGTAAAGCTAGAACTGGTGCTGAGGTAAGGGCTCTCTTGAGTCTCTGAAAAGCAAGCTCACAGTCCATATCCCAAGCAAAAACTAAGTTCTTTTTCGTCAACTTAGTAAGAGGAGCGGATATCTTCGCGAAGTCCTTGATGAACTTCCGGTAAAAACCCGCAAGACCTAGAAAACTTCTCACCTCGGTTGCATTCCTTGGAGTCTTCCAATCCTGAACTGCAACCACCTTAGCGGGATCCACCGCTAAGCCTTGCTTGGATACGATATGCCCAAGGAATCTAACTTCCCTTCTCCAAAAGTGACACTTGGAGAACTTGGCCTTTAACTGATGCGCTCTAAGCGTACCCATCACCTCTACAAGATGCCTTGCGTGCTCTTCTTCATCCTTGGAGAAGATCAGAATATCATCCACAAAGACCACGACAAACTTGTTCAAGAACTCCCGAAACACCCTACTCATCAAGTCCACGAAATACGCGGGTGCATTCGTCAAACCGAACGGCATAACAAGCCATTCAAAGAATCCATCTGGAGTTCTGAATGCAGTCTTGTCTATACTATCTTCAGCCACTCTGAGCTGATGAAATCCAGTAGCAAGATCAAGCTGAGAGAAAACAGAAGCACCAACAAGCTGGTCAAAGAGATCATCGATCCTTGGTAACGGGTGTCTGTTCTTCTTAGTCAGCTTATTCAACTCTCGATAGTCAACGCAGAGTCGAAGAGAACCATCTGCCTTATTAGCAAACACCACAGGCGCTCCCCATTCGGATATACTTCGTCTGATGAAGTTCTTTTCAAGCAACTCCTTTACTTGCTTGCTGAGCTCCCGTCTCTCACGCGGAGCCATGTGCCGAACGGGCAAAGAAACAGGCTTAGCATTATCCACCAGATAAATGCGAAAATCAATCTCTCGTTTAGGGGGCAACCCCTTAACTTCTTCAAAAACATCTGGATAATCCCGGACCACCCTTACAGACTGAAGGGCTTCCTCTGACGAGTCGAGAGATTCAAGATAGCACAACATGACGGGATCCTTCGGATTGCATGAAATCTCTAAGGTGTTGCCAAGGCGAGTCACAAGCCTCACAACCCTATGCTCACAATCAAGAATGGCTCCATATATGGACAGCCAATCCATGCCCAATATCAATCCGTATCCCCTGAAACCAAGAACATACGCGCTACACAAGAACTCTACACTGAGTATAGAGATCCTCAGATCCTCACATATCATAGATAAATGAGCAGAACCCCCAATGGGATTCGAAACACAAACGGGATCATCCACTAAGCTAGTACTAAGGTGCAAACTATCAACAAGATCAGATGAAATAAAGCTATGTGATGCACCAGAATCAAACAAGGTACGAACTGGAAGATCGGAAACATAAACAAGGTTCTCAACAGAAACACTACCTCGATCGGGAACTGGAGCGGTATTGAGAGCATGAACTTGCCCTCCTGAAGGTCCAGCCTGTCCTTTCTTCTTCGGGCATTCCTTGCTGAAGTGTCCAGTCTCACCACAGGAAAAACATCCACCACTAAGCTTCCTTTTCTTCTTCCTACAATCCTTAGCAAAGTGTCCAGGCGCACCACAGTAATTTCACTTTCCCTTGCCTTTGTTGTTGTTCCCCTTCTTGTTCTTGCTCTGATTCCCCTGACTGCTTTGACCACCTTGATTGCCTTTACCTTGAGAATCCGTCTTCTTTGCTTGAGTATCACTCGACTTGACCTCTTTCTTTCCATCACCCTGAAGTAGAGCCATATCGACCAAACTCTCAAAAGTAGCCCCATGCGGAATATGTGACATCGCCAAGCCCTGCAGCGGCTCATTCAACCCTCTAGCAAATCGAAGAGCCTTCTTCTCAGGAGTGTTCACCATATCCAAACCAAAACGGGCCAGTTGATTAAACTTGTTCACATACTCCTTGACAGACATATCACCTTGCTTTAATGCAATGAACTTCTCCATCTGTAAATTTGCCTCAGCAGAAGATAGAAACTTGGCCACAAATCTAGCCCTCAAATCGGCCCAAGTCTCGACAGGCCTCGTCCCATTGGTGACCTCCCACCAATAGGCTGCTTCGTCCTTCAAAAGCCATACTGTCAATAAGATCTTCCTTTCGTCATCAATCCGAAAGATAGCAAATAAGTCCTCAGTGTCTTTCAGCCAATTCCTAGCTTCAACAAAAGATTCCGTGCCTAGGAAATTCTTGCCTCCCATCGCCTTGAAGTCCTTACAAACCTTCGTGAACTCAACCTGAGGATGCTGAGGGGGAGGAGGAGGAAGAGGAGCCTCAGCAATTGGAGGAGGAGGAACATTAGCAACGGGAGGAGGAACAGGAACCACCGGAGGAGGGACATTAGGGGGAGGATTCTCAACTACAGGAGGAGGAGTGGGAGTAGGGTTTGCGGGGCCGGCTGCCGCCCTAGCTTCTAGAAGTCTCCTATACCAGAGTGGTACGTTTACTCCATCGGGGATGGCAAGATTCTCAGCCATACTGAAACGAAAGATAAGATAAGATTAGGTCAAGGGAACGAAGGATAACGCTAATGGCTTTTTGGGGAATAGCCTTTTAAAATACTATACTTTTCTTTGGAAAATACTTTATACTTGTTTTGAAAATAGTTTTTCAAAAGTCTTTTAAAAACTTTTTGTTCTTTCTTGTAAACCATATGCTCTGATACCAAATTTGTAACACCCCACCTCCGCTAGGGTCACTCTTTCGGGGGCACTAGCTTCTGGGGGGCGTTAGAACTGGGTAAGCATGCATAATGACATATCAAGGCAGAACAAGAACATAAATATATATGTAAAGCAGAGTAAATAACAGCGGAAGATTTTCAAACCATTTCAAATCAAGTTTAGTACATCATAAAGTCATCTGCCAAAATAAACATGTCTAGTACAACATAAACAGAAATACTGAAATACATAGTGCTATCCCCAAAATAAAGATGATAAACCATAGCGAGCTCAATGTCCAGACATACATGAGCTATCCAGCGAACAAGCAAGCGATCCAAGCTAAGCACCACTGTTCCCTCCCTGAGAACCTGGGGGGGGGGAACGGAAGAAAAGAAGCGAAAGAAAACAGGTCAGTCAAAAAGACTGGTAAGCCCTACTACGATCAGTCTATAAACTAATAAAGCTAACATCATGATGGAAACTGAGATGAACATACTGGCAATAGATAAAGGTGTCATCACATAAGGAAGATTAAGCTTTGCACCACAGTGTACTAGCAAACTGACATAACAGGTATTGATCCCTCAGCCCAAACTTTGGCCCAATTGCATGAGGTGACCTTAATACAAGGTCCAGCCCAACGGTCTAGTCGATCGGCTCCCTATAAACCTAACACGTCGAGTGTTGGTGTCCATACGGCCCACATATGGTTGTAGTCAGACTGTACTGGGTCCACCTTCGGGTGTATCAAGCCCTCGGGTGTCAACCCCAGACACCTAAGCAATAATGCACAGTCTAAACCTACTGGTACCCGTGCCTCGAGTTCGTCCAACACCGGACTACGTGCACGTCCGTAGCCCGCCTGGACCCGCACCGCTGTACCACTCAGCCGTCCCTTTGGTCGCTTACATCAGTCCAGTAATCGTGCCCCGCCCTAGCCTAGCCTCTAGGGTTGTGAATGATACCAAACTGGGATTACTGCTGGAACAGACCACGTTGCTAGGATTTTCTAAGAGGGTTAAGTGTGGTTTAACCCCTCACTAATCATGGATTAAATTAGTTAAGTGTAACCAACAGTTCACCACTTAACCCCATTTAATCCCTCGTATCCCCAAAATTGGTTAAGTATTAGTGGGCCATGACTTAACCCTAATCATGAGGCATTAATTAATTTGATTGTGCCTTAACCTCTCACATTAGACTTTGTTGCGGTTACTAGTTAAGCCGGGCGGGTCCGGGTAGCTTTACACCACAACTTGGTCTAACCTCGGGTCCAAGGTACACATGACCAACTTCTCATATTGGGTCCTATTGTTTGTAGCAACTAGTTAAGCCGGTCGGTTCCGGGCAGGTTTACGCTACAAACTCAACCCAACCTCGAGTTGGCCACACTTATGTTTTCTAAGTGTCATGTCCACTTTATTTTCAAAACATAATTACAAGTTTAACAAATACTTGGGTAGACCTAACTTAATAGGTAAATTCCCAAGGGGTAGACCTAACTTAATAGGTAAATTCCCAATCTTCTATTTTCATGTATTTTAAGTTTTACCCAAAACCCCCCAACGTCACTCTATCGCTTACATATTCGTCATAACGCATAAAGGATAGAAAGAGGGAACTTGGCACAACATACATGAGGAATCTTACATATCATAATAAACATGCTTAACATGTTGAACTTGCATAACTTAGCATAGTGAACTTGCATAAACATGCATAACTTGTTAAACTTGCAAATCATGGCATAGTGAGCTTGCATAACTTAGCATAGTGAACTTGCATAAACATGCATAACTTGTTAAACTTGCAAATCACGGCATAGTGAACTTGCATAAACATGCATAACTTATCAAACATGTGTAACATAGCATAGTGAACTCGCATAAGCATGCATAACTTATTAAACATGCATAACATAGCATAGTGAACTCGCATAAGCATGCATAACTTATTAAACATGCATAACATAGCATAATGAATTCGCATAAGCATGCATAACTTATTAAACATGCATAACATAGCATAGTGAACTCGCATAAGCATGCATAACTTATTAAACATGCATAACATAGCATAGTGAATTCGCATAAGCATGCATAACTTATTAAACATGCATAAATCCCAACTTTCATCACATATTAACTTTAGAGTTTCTAAAATGAAGGTAAGAGGGCTTACAAATATTATGAAGACACAAATCTATTAATAAAGATTGAGAAGCCCTTTATGCAAGCATATAAAAACCCAAAACAAAGCTCCAATTAACAAAAATCCCAAAAACTCTAGCTTAGCAAATAAAGCTTGCAACTTGATGATGTATGCAAGCTAATGATCATTCATACAACTTAGAAATGCTTGTATGAACATCATAATCTTCATAGGAATGACTCATGAGGAGGTTGGAGGCTAGGGTTTTTAGGTGGAGGCCATTTGAGAAATCAATTTGACATAGTTTGGTTGCTAGAATGAATAATGAGGTTTTAGGGTAGGATTAGGGGCTTATTTATAGAGGATTAGAGTGTTTTTAGCCCTAGGATTAACCCTAGGTTAGTTTAGGTCCGTCAGATTTAGGAATTCTCTAGAACCAAGCCACAAGACCAAGCCCAAATCAAAAATGGTGCGCCAGGCAAAACTGCCCGGCCACCCCGTGTCGACAGGGCTGTCGACAGGGCAGTCGACACCCTTAGACCCCTGTCGACATGCCTGTCGACATGGGGGTCTGGGCGGGAGTTTTCCCGCCTGACGCCAGTTAGCCCTAATCCTTGTTTTTAATTTAAAATTTAAATCTGTTTTTAACATGGAAATTTCTGAAAACTTCAATGGGTCTTAACTGGGTCATACGGACTCTGATTTTCGAAAACTCGGACTCTATTTCGAGTATTTTTCCGAGATGAACGCAATGGCATAGCCCTTTTCCCTTGATTCAGATTTTAGAATTAAATTCTGCCTCGATTTATGTTATAACAGGTTATTGAAAATACGGGTTGTTACATCTTCTGTCGGCTCTGAGCAGTCAACAAGCGTTTCTTAATCAAGTCAACCTTATCCGATGCTTCACGAACCATGTCGGGGCCCAAGACTAGCTGATTGCCTGACTCTACCCAACATGTCGGAGATCTGCATGGCCTGCCATATAGTAATTCAAACGGTGACATCTTCAAGCTTGCTTGGTAGCTATTATTATAAGAGAATTCCACCAAGTGCAAGTGATCCTCCCATGAACCGCCATAATCGAGAATGCAAGCTCGCAACAAGTCTTCTAAAACACGGTTCACCCTCTCAGTCTGGCCATCTGTCTGAGGGTGATAGGCAGAGCTCAGATTCAACTTGGTCCCAAGCTCTTCTTGGAAAGCTTCCCAGAATTTGCTGGTAAATAATGGATCCCGATCACTGACAATGCTTTTGGGAACCCCATGTAGTCTGACAATCTCTTTGAAATAAAGTTGTGCCAAACTACGTGCTGTTCTATTGGACCGAATAGGGATGAAATGGGCAGACTTTGTTAAGCGGTCTACTATCACCCATATGCAATCATTCCCTTTTCTGCTTCGGGGCAAACCATCTATAAAGTCCATAGAAATTTCCTCCCACTTCCAACCTGGAACCCCCAGTGGTTGCAACAAACCGGCCAACTTCTGTTGATCACTTTTAACTTACTGGCAAGTGGGACATCTAGCAACATAAATAGAAATATCTCTCTTCATGGACCTCCACCAAAATGTGCGCTTGAGGTCGTGATAGATCTTGCTCACTCCAGGGTGAACATTAAGCTTGGATTTATGACATTCATCCATAACCTCCCTTCTGAGCTTAGAGTCGTGTGGGACACAGATTCGGCCTAATAGCCTCAGAACCCCTTTGTCATCAATTTGGAAACTCGTGGTTTCGCCATCCTGAATTCTTTTGATAACCCTCTGAATAAATTTATCATCCTTCTGAAGAGCAGAGACTTTATCAATCAGAGTAGGAGTGATAATGAGATTGGCGAGAATAAGCTTGTCATCATCTGCATTCTTTCTACTGAGCGCATCGGCCACAACGTTGGCTTTCCCTGGAGTATATAGGATATCCAGATCATATGATGCAAGAAATTCGACCCAGCATTGCTGCCTCATATTCAAATCTCTTTGGGTAAAAAAATGTTTCAAGGATTTGTGATCCGTGTATATTTCAAACTTCTCACCCAAGAGATAGTGCCTCCATATTTTAAGAGCAAACACAATGGCCATTAGCTCAAGATCATGCGTGGCGTAATTCTTCTCATGCGGTTTCAGCTGGCGGCTAGCATATGCGACTACTCTGCCTCGTTGCATTAGCACCGCACCAATACCTTAAATAAATAAGGGATAACATGTTAAAATGAGATTTGACATTAAAAGAAAATGTAATCTCTGACATGTTGATTTATAAAAGAAACAACCTTGTTTAGAAGCGTCGGTCCAGACCTTCAAATCCTGATTGCCATCTATGATGGTCAACACAGGAGCATTGGTCAACCTTCTTTTTAGCTCTTGGAAAGCTGTCTCGCATTCGGGTGTCCAATTGAATTTCGTATGTTTCTTGGTCAGATTTGTCAATGGACAAGCTACCTTCGAAAAATCTTTGACAAATTTCTGATAATAGCCAGCCAGTCCTAAGAAACTTCTGACCTCTGTGGGAGTTCTAGGCTGCTTCCACTCTTGGATGGCTGAGATCTTTCCTGGATCTACTGAGATGCCTTCCTTTGATACAACATGGCCGAGGAATTTCACCTCTTCTTGCCAGAATATGCATTTGGAAAATTTGGCTTTCAGCACATTTCTTCGCAAAATCTCCAAGACTTCTCTCAGATGTTGTTCGTGCTCAGCAGTGGATTTAGAAAAGATGAGGATGTCATCGATGAACACGAGCACAAATTTATTTAAAACATCTCTGAACACTCTATTCATCAAATCAACAAAATATGCTGGAGAATTACATAGACCGAAGGGCATTACTAGCCATTCATAAAAGATATCCGGTCCTCTGAAAGCAGTTAAAGGCACACACTCTTCTGCAATGCGAAGTTGATGGAAGCCTGTAGCTAGGTCCATTCTAGAGAATACTCGTGCTCTATGCAAGCGGTCAAGTAAGTCATCAATACGCGGCAGTGGGTATTTATTTTTCAGTGTTTGTTTGTTGAGATCACGGTAATCCACACATAACCTGAGTGTACCATCAGATTTTGGGATGAACACTACTGCTGCACCCCATTCTGATAAGCTAGGCCTGATCAGACCCTTCCACAAAAGTTGCTTGGTTTGATTTCTCAGCTCCTCTTTTTCTTTTGGCGACATTCTCCGAATGGGATGTACGACAGGCCTTGCATTCGGAGCAAAATCAACTCGGAAGCTGATTTCTCTTTGCGGAGGTAAGCCCTCAACTTCTTTGAATACATCAGCGTAATCTTTGACGACAGGGATATCCTCAATAGAAGTAGGGGTAACTTCTAGAGAAGACCAGAATGTTTTTCTGTCGGTGGCTGAGCCGTGGCATGGGATACATACATTCCCGAGATTAGTTTTAACTTTGACAATCCTCTCAGCACACCTGACTTCAGCCCCATGCCTCGATAACCAATCAATCCCAAGGATAACATCATACCCATAGAAATTCATAACAATTAGATTTATAGGGAATTGGTAGCAAGAGTAGGAGATTGGCACTCTACAGTATTTATCGAGTACAAGAGAACCTCCTATCGGACTATTGGCTCTAATCAACTCTTTAAGTTTTCTTGGTTTTAGTTTCAACTTTTGAATGGCATCATTAGAAATAAAGCTTCGTGCAGCACCAGTATCAAATAAGACAGTAATAGGAATGTTTTTTAATATTAAGCGTACCTCCTAAAACATCGGGTTTACCTGGCCCCTCAGTCGAAGCTGGTGCATCTGCTCCCTCATAGACATGTGCCACCTGAGCATTCTTTAGCAGTGGGCAGTTTGCCTTAATGTGCCCCTTTTGATGACAATTGTAGCATTCTCTCTTGTCCTGAGAACTCTGGCCACGACTCTGAGGATTCGGGTTACGGTTCTGGCTAGGTCCTGAATCATTTCTCTTGACCTTTTTAGGTGCTCTACACTCGTAATCAAAATGTCCAATCTTGCGCAGTTATAGCATGTCACCTTGCTCCTGTCCCTCTTCTTCCCTTGGGGCTTAGCGGTAGAAGAATTGCTTGCCTCCGGTTTCTTGTTAGCCTATTCCTTCTGGTTGTTGCCTTGGCTTTTCACTCTATCCTGTGGTCCGGACTCGTCATTTTCCTCGTAGCGGCATGCCATCTCAACTACTTTATTGAAGGGAAGCTTGACATGAGTAGTGGCTCGGTTCAAATATTTCTTTGACAGACCCTTGATAAATTTTTTATTCTTCTCTACCGGATCTTGAATCAAACCAGGAGCATATCGTGAAAGCTCATCAAACTTCCTCACATACTCAGAAACGGTCATATTCCCTTGCTGTAGGTTAACGAACTGTTCGCGCAGGCGCTCTCTAGCTTGTGGGGGAATATACTTTTCATTGAAAAATTCCTTAAATTTTGCCCATGACATATTGGCCACGTCATTGCAGATCTTGACCGTATCCCACCAATGCCCGGCTTCATCCTTTAATTGCCATACTGCCAGGTAACGCTTTCGCTGATCTTCCAGTTCTAAGCCCTCTAGGATCTTTTCACAATCTTTAAGCCATGCCTCTACCTGAGTCGTAGACTCTCGCCCCGTGAAAGGTACATCTCCTAGGTTTTTGAATTTCTTTGACATTCTCTCCAAATCGAAGGGCTGTGGAGGTGGTTGTGCTACGACCTCTAAAGTATGTTGTTCCTGAGTGATGGGGGTCTCATCTCTAGCTTTCCCTCCAGCTCCCACTCGGGCTCCTCCTCTGGCCCCGCCTCGAGTTCCACTTCGGGCTCCGCCCCGGACTATTCTTGCTCTAGTATCCATTTAAATCAGTCTGTACCATCAAGGAAAGAGTCAGACCAACAAAAATGAGAATTTTCAAGAAAAGATAAGATAAGGACAAGATGAAAAGATGATGATGTAATGACTGATAAATATGTCTTATTCTGCTGTGCTCATTCTAGGACATTGCTAGTCCTATCTCTAATAAGCTACTCGCCTTAGAAAAATGTGGATTCTATCTAGACGAATTGTTCTAAATATGTTATATTCCGAAGCTAAGGTTAACCTTAGGCTCGATACCAACTGTGATAACCCCAAACTTCCGTGGTTCGAAAGTAAGGATAATCATTTTGGGATACAACATATTTACAACAAAAACAGATCTCAGATAATTATCTTAACATATAAACCATTGCAGCGGAAATAAATGTCATCAGCATCATAATATCCAATACATCAGAGTACGCAGTACAGGATACAACTTAGCCAAATAAAGAGTCTCAACAAAAGGGAAATAAGTTTCAATGGAAAAGAAACAAGTCCCAAACTCCATTACGTACATCAAAGCTACAGAAGATAAAATGTCTCAAAGTAGAAGTAAAAACTAAAGAAAAGGTCTTCTTCTTCCTTCCAAGCAAGCTCCAATCAGAATGTATCACCTGAACCTATCAATTGGCTGCCCGTGTGGAAAGAGGGCACCCGAGTTTGCAAAGTGAAACAAACATCGAGTCAGTCATGAGACTGGTATGAAAAATCTTTCTATACTAACTATCAATATGGCGAATCACAAGACCACGCCGCTAACGCGGAACGGGTTTACTCCATTGGATTGCCAGTGCATAATTTAATAAAGTTTATACAAAAACATCGAAATGACTTTTGAAAAATGAAACCATCATAAGACTCAAGTCCTATCACACAATGCAACGCAAACAGGGGGATAGAGTTTTCCCTTATGATGATCAAACATGCTTAATACGTGGAAAATAATATTTTAATATTATCATTAGTGTCTAAGCAGTATTAAAATACTTAAATATAAATGTAGCAATCCTAGACGGCATAGCTACTATATACTATGTCGCCATATATAAGTTTACAATCAAAATCGTAATGTCGTATTTGAAATTGATTTTCTGTCATGATATCGAGGCTAAGGATCGTCCTCTCCAATTCGAGACACTCTAGCAAATGCCTCAGGATCCCCCGTAGTGAACCCTTGGATTTTAAGGGCCGGTCCCCACCTAACGGTGGTGGATTAATTATGCATGTACACACGTTTCCCGGTCCCTTTGGACCTATAGTATGACCACTTTCGGCCTATAAAACCAGAGGTACCTCAATGCATCATCCACATAAGTAAAATACCGGTCAGTTTAAGCACCGGGATTACCCTAGCTAGAAAGAAACGTGTGCACTCCCTGTAGTCCTAATCCCTTTTTGACTCATACCGGGGTGTGAGGCTCGCGAAGTCACGCTATACTCAAAGCTATGCCTAGCCAGACTATGCTTTGATCATCAACCACAAGGCCTGCTTTTCAACAAAGCCTCGATCATTGCATCTTGGCGTGCCACATTAACAATTCACGCCATGTGATCGATAACTATTACTATATATCAGGGTGTTAAGAAGAGAATAAATTCTCCACCACCAAACAGACATATATTAATACAAATCGATTTAATTTACATGAAATGAATTCCAGCGTCAGACATGCATCCATTTACAAGTCCGTTCTAGGTCTGAACGAAACCAGAGACACCTGAGAGGTTCTCGCTTATCCGCACGACCAACACATACGTCCGGACAACTACTGCTTTAACCCCGTCCTGGGAGCAAGTCAGTCCAAGGCATCAGTAGTCGTCGTCCATTCGATGTGAAGATCGCCGGTCTTCAACCATCATCTTCTTATATCTTTGATTTAATCGCCGTGCAATTATTTGAAATGAGTTAAACTCGGTCTTTTCAAATAATTGTCGCATAATTATCATTTAAAACATTTCATATATATTTATGACTATTTATCGCTATTTTTATTTATTTGAGAATAACTCAAAATAAATAAACGACGCTTCGGGTCAGTGGGCGGCCCTGGCGCTGTTTTTACCACATTTTGATTTACACATATCTTAAAATCTAACCGTCGGATTTTAATGAAATTTATATCGTTGTAAAGCTCTTCCCAAAGCGGTCCTAACGGTTCCAGTTTTGGGAAAATCCAACGGTCGGAACTTTCGTTATAATCGTTTAAAATTACGATTGTCGATACGCGAACTGCCGTGCTCGTTTCGTTTAATTTTATATTTATATTTATATATATATAAACCATTTGGCGATTCCCACTATTAAAATCCATTCTTTTTATTCTATAAAAACAATATTTCTGTTCGCCAATTCTAATGCGACAAAAATGACGGTTTCAACATTATACACTTTTATATTCAATAAAATAATATTTTTGTTCGCCAATTCTAATGCGACAAAAATGATGGTTTCAATAATGTATATATTTATATTCAATAAAAATAATATTTTTGTCTGCCAATTCTAATGCGACAAAAATGACGATTTCAATATTATACACTTTTATATTCAATAAAATAATATTTTTGTTCGCCAATTCTAATGCGACAAAAATGATGGTTTCAACAATGTATATTTTTATGTTCAATAAAAATAATATTTTTGTCCGTCAATTCTAATGCGACAAAAATGATGGTTTCAACAATGTATATTTTTATATTCAATAAAAATAATATTTTTGTCCGCCAATTCTAATGCGGCAAAAATGATGGTTATTTGGCGATGTGCATTTTAATGCAAGAATAATCACATTTTTTTGTTCGCCAATTCTAATGCGACTTCCTTTTCTTTTTATTATTTATTTACGCTAAATGACTTCTTTTCCTTTTTATTATTTATTTACTCTAAATGACTTCTTTTCCTTTTTATTATTTTATTTACTCTAAATGACTTCTTTTCCTTTTTATTTACATAAAGAAAATATAAATAAAAGTGTCATTTAAATTATTCCTTTATCTACATAAAGAGAATGTAAATAAAGTGCCATCGTAAATATGTTTGTTTTATTTACATAAAAATGTAAATAAGATTTCATCGCTAAATTTGTCTCTTTTATTTACATAGAAAATGTAAATAACGGTGTTCATATTTTGTACTTTTTATTTACACAAAAAGTAATGTAAATGACGGTGTTCACAAATTGTACATTTTTATTTACATTAAAAATAATGTAAATGATGGTATTCACAAACTGTACATTTTTATTGTGATCAAACTTTGTTCCCCTTTCTAAATGTTCAATTCACATAAAAGTGTAAATGAGGTTTCCCCTTTCCCTACATGTTCAATTCACATATCAGCACATATGAAATGATCTAAATTTTGGTGTCAGTTTACATGTTCAATTCAACATTACCATATATGGTGACAACATGTAACTTTGGGTGAAGTTTTATGTCAACACAACAAAAAACAAAGATTTAGTGTATAATTTTCATGAATCAAAATAAAGGTCTCATCTTTATTTTATTTTGTAAATCAAAATAAAATATCTAAACTTTCTTTATCTTTGAATTAAGATTTAAAAGATCTAAACTTTCTTTATTTTATAAATCATAAATCAAAATAAAGATTCAACTTTTGTTCTAATTTTGTAAATCAAAATAAAGATTCAACTTTTGTTTTTATTTTGTTAATCAAAACAAAAATTCAACTTTTCATTTGATGTTGTGAATCAAAAATAAAGATTTAAACTTTCTTTTGTAAATCAGAATAAAGATTCAAATCTTCATTTTATTTTGTATAACAAAATAAAGATTCAATTTTTAGAAAGAAATACAAATAAAAATAAAAATAAAAATAATAAAGATGAGAACTTTATAGAGATTACATCAAATTTATAGATCTAGAAGAACATGGTTCTATCATGACATCACAAGCATTACAAATCACACAGACAAATAAATTCTAATTACCACATCGCAGATCAGCAAATATAACATACATATCATGATTTCACCATTTTAATTAATTAAATAAATCAGAATTCTCACATTCGTTCGCGATTTAGTCCAAAATTCCAACAGTCCAGAATTGTCCCGTTTCCGTTCAGAGTCATAGATCTTGTCAATACGATCACAATGTCGCTGAAATCATCGAATTCCGAGTCAAAACGAGTTAGATATGATTAATTTAAGTTATAAAACAATTTATATTAATTAATTAATTTAAGAAATAACCTTTCTCCTTCTCTCAGAACTTACGCCGTTGTTTTCAACTTCACAGTTCAAATCTAGGGTTCGGTTTTACGGCCACTACAGGGAACGAGACGCCGATCGGTCGGTGGCACGCCGGAGAGGGAAGTGGGGCGCACGAGCGCCGGAAAGGGGGGAGAGTTCGGTGGTGTAGCGTGGGCCCGGCGACGGTGCAAACGCGTGAGCTTTGGAGGATCGGTCCTCGGATTTCAGGCAACGAGAGGTCGATCAATTCGTATGAGATTAAAGAGGGAGGAAAGGGCTTCGATTTGGTATGAAGAGTGGGTTCTAATTTGCTGTGATGAAGGAGAACGAAGTGGAGGAAGTTCGGATGATGTCGGCCATTGAAAGAGTGGGTTGGCGGCTGGAAGAAGATACGGTGAATAGTGTTAGGGTTTTCCAATGTATTTTTATAATATTTTTGGGGCAATTTTACAGAAAAATCCATATCTCTTAAACTGTTTCGGTTCCAGCCCAGAAGAAGGTGTCCCTAGCAAATAACCCATATTCCAGATCCAATGGGATAGGCCCCGTCAGCCCAAACGGTTGTCTGTGGCCTGTTTTATTTATTTTAATATTTAATTTCTTTATTAGTTTAATTTTTCCGCATAAATAAATTCACTGAGGCCACATACGGACTCAGAAAAATCCAGAAAAAATATATTTGTCTTCGTTATGACGATACAGTCCTAAAAAAACTAATTTCGTCGAATTCTGAGACTGTTTGAAAAATGGCTATTTTTCAGTCGACCAAATTTGACTGAAATCGACCAAACACATTTTCCTTCGCCACACTCACATATTAATTCGAAAAATTCTAAAAATTGAAACCTAGCAATAATATGACATTCCGGTTCCAACAAAAGTGGTTTCGTCGAAAACAGAGATCGTTTGAAAATTGACTATTTTCACTGGCTTTAATATTATTTAAAAATGAAAATTTTAATTTCTACCACAATTTTCAACCAATTTATTTAAAATAAATTTTTTAAATTGGTTCGGATTTTCCGGGTCGTTACAAAACGCCCCCCCCCCAATACTTGACTCAAGTTATCCACCTAAGCTTGGTCCCCTCTAGTACATCCCACTTAACCCTCTTCTTATTCATGTTCACTTACATGTTTCAAATTTTGGTTAAGTGTTTCTAATCGTATTTCAAATGCCACCCAAGGCACCCACTAAATTCCACATCCCACCTAAGGCACCCACTTAACCCCCTCATGTCCCACTACATGTTTATCTGGTTAAGTGTTTCTTAATTCATTAAGACCGTAACCTCGTAAAGACCTCCCACATTAGACTGGAATTTGTGGTAGCTGGATTTGCCGGGCGAGTCCGGGCAGTCTTACACCACAAACGAGCCTAACCTCGTGTCTTTACAATTGTTACGTATTTAATTTATGCCTAAGACTTCTCACATTAGACTGGCATTTGTGGCAGCTGGATTTGCCGGGCGGGTCCGGGAAGTCTTACACCACAAAAGAGCCTAACCTCGTGTCTTAGACGATTAATTACACCTAATTAATCATTTTTGAATTAATTTCCCTATTCAAATTATCAATTAATTACAAATTTAACTATGGCCATAATTGACTCAATTATGTCCATCTATTTATGGTATGTAAAATCATACCAATTTTCACCACATATTTATTTTATGCCATTTAAGGCATTTATGCCAATTCTCAATATTAAATCTTTTAATATTGTCCCCTTTTACCCCACGTTGTACGTTCGTTCGTTTAACGTAAAATATACGTTAGTCTCGAATAGTCTAAATCATAGAATAAGGAGAAAACACCACAACATACATAGAAATAAAACTAGATCTAAACATAAGGGGTGAACTTGCATGTGTGAATGATGTTCTACATTTAAAACTTGCATAGGCCAAAGTTACAACTTGCATAAAACTACATATGTCATAGGTCCAAATCTAAAGGTGTAAACTTGTTTAGGTAATGGTCACATCTTGCATAAATCATGTATGTCATAGATCTACATCTAAAGGTGTAAACTTGCATAAGCAATAACCACAAACTTACATAACATGATTCATACACCAAACCCATACATTTATATAAACTTGCATATGTGATTTATTGCAACATAACGATGGTGTAAACTTACGTCTAAACATATAAACTAGCATGTAAAATTTAGCATATAACTCACACATGTCATAGCCAAACTTTAGATCTAAAATAGATGTCATGAAACATGTAAGGTTACATATAATTTTCCCCAACTTGCATATGATTCATGTCTAAATCAAGATCTAAACTTGCATACATACATATGATTTATCATATGAATCAACATAACCAAACTAGCATATGAACAACATGATGATTTGATTATATAGAATTACAACATAGATGATAGCATCATAACTTTACAACATAGATGATAACATCACAACATAACATCATAGAATTTACAACATATATGATAACATCACAATTTTACAACATAATTATAACGTCAATAATTCACATCATATCCATATAATCCACATCATAACTTAATCCAATTAAATTGCTAATTATTTTATTAAAGAAATCGAACTCACAACTCAAAGAAGGTCTTGAGTTCTGAATTCTGAGTTCTGAAGTTGAATTAGCTTTCCTTTGAAGAAGATTCGTTGTTAAAGTTGAATAGAACTGATTTGATTAGCTTTGATTTCCCGCTAGTTGGTGGTGGCTACTCTAGGTTACAAGATGACAACATAACGGCCATAGTTTCAGTTTTTATTTTGATTTAGGGTTTGAGTCTACCCATGTTTATATAGAATTTTAATTTAATTATAGCCGTCGGATGATCCTAGGGTTAGTCAAAACCATTCAGTCGGTATAAGGTGACACCTCAGCCCTAATGACTCAGCAAAGAGTCAGAAAGGACTCAGCAATGAGTCACAACACAGATCAGACTGAACCAGAAAGCAGTGCAGGCCTGCTCCTCGGCCTGGGCGCACAAGGCAGGTGCGCTGGTGCAAATTTGTACTGGCGCACTTCCCAAGTGCGCCAGTGCAATCTTTTTTTTTTCTTTCTATTTTCCCGCTTGACTTTGTTCGTCCATATCTCCTTCATCCGATATCCGTTTTACGCAAACTCAGATTCTATCTCGACCAGAATTCCGTCCCTTAATTCTCCCGTCTGAGATTACTTATTCTTTAATTTGGTTAGTTCGATTATTCAAAAATCCGGGGTGTTACAACTACCGTTATAATCAATGTTTTTTTGTAAAAGAAGTGGATTCTTAGATTGAATCTGAGAGTTGTGTAAGTGTTGTTTTGTTTAAAGTTGTGGGCTTTGACTATTTCAAAGTTAAGAATGTTGTTCAATTAAGGACTGAGAGGTAATTATACCCCAACTTGATTGACTTCATGATTGATGGAGGAATGGTTAAGGTTCGATAGTGAAGATTGGTTAGCAATATGGTTAGTTAATAAATAATTAATGGTTTGAGTTATAATAACGATGTTTTATAACATCGCGTTAATTTAAAGGATTTTGAAAATGTTTTCCCCAAATAAAATGAGAGATATTTTCTGTGCATAGGAAATGAAATGAATTGGTGAATAAAGAATTACGAAATGGAATATGGAAATGTTTTCCGATATTAATGAAGTATATTTTCTGAATACAGAAAATAAGGATTTGTAAATATTTTGAATTTTTTTCCAATTGGAATAAGAGATATTTTCTCGAATAAAGGAATTATGATATTGGAAATGTTTTTCCCAAGAATCAAGAGAGAAAATAGAGCCTTGAAGGGATACGAAAGAGGGAAAAAGGAAATTTGGAATCGATAATATAATAAGGAGTTAATATAAAAAGGGGCCAGTGTTGTTTGATGTTTGATCGGTAGAATTTCCAATAGGAAATAGGACCGTTGATTGTAGGAATGTTTCTTTGATAGTTAAATCACCGACTATCAAAGTTTTGATTTATTTTATACCTCCGTTGCTAATATGGAGAGACCGGGATCAAATTTAATATCTGAAAACCACTTCGTATTGGAATAAGCGTTACGAATCAACTTATACTAAAGATAATTGAAGACGGGGTAAAATGCAAGGGTTGTTCTGTTAATCCTAGGTAGAAATTTCCCAAGATAAATTAATAGGATGGTGCCTTCAGTTTGTCCAGTCCCAGGACAATGTATACGGACGGATTTGACAAAGTGACATTCAAAGTAAATGATGACAAGATGTTCTGAAAGATAATCGTGACCTCAAGCCTCATCACCCGGAAAATGACAGAAATCGGGCAGGCAGCATGGCCAGTTGGGTCATTCCCATTAGGGGTATTATCATCTGATCTAGAGAAACTTCATTTTACTTCCTATTCTATTCGCTGCTATATGCTTTCGGTAACGGTTGCTGATCACAACCGTTGGTGATAATATGCTCAATACACTCAAGTTAAATGAGTGGTCAGCCATGTGTGGGTCGGGTTGTAAGACGTTCTTGTTGAACCCAGTGTATTCCCCTCTAGAGATACACTATCAGAAGGTGGTTCCATACCTTGTCATGTTGGAAATCCAATCTCCAATAAGCGCCCTACGATTTTCGATTTATATATTATATATGGAGCGTGAGATGCAAGCGTTCCGCTAGATTCTATTTATTTGACGTGACACTATTATAATATCACTAGATTTGATATCAAAAATAATTTTGGTTATCGCAAGGTAAAAACCATCCGTGTTTATGTGTGGATCGTCTTACGATTATCATTTCTTTCGAAAGTATTTTAAATGTTAAACCAATGGTTGGTGTTTACTCACACCAGTCTCATGACTGGCCCAGAGTTTATTTTGTTTGTTTTCCCTAAACTCTTGGGTGCCCAAATTTGTACGAGCAGTCAAGTAGTCAGGATTTTACAGATTCACTTGGAGGAGCTTGAAGCAGGTGGCTTCACCAGTTAGCTATAGACTATCATATTTTCCGCTGTGAAATTGTTCGTATCTGGAAACAGGTGCTTATAACTGTTCCAGAGATAGCTGTTGTGCTCTGATGATGGTATGTATATAAAGTTATTGATTTGTATTTCAAAGTGTATGTTATCTAATATATTTTATTCGTTCCGCTGTGAGTTTGTGATCTTCGATTTCTTCTATTCTAATATTTCTTCCTTTCTATTTCTCATCCTTTAACTTCTTTCTAATAATGATTCGTATTTCTGTACAATTTGGGTTGGACGTGTGGTGTAATTAGTCAACTCAAAGAGTATGGAAATTCGGGCCATTACATTTGGTATCAGAGCTGAAGATTGAGTAGTAGTAACCTTGGCTCTGTGGCGTGATTCAATTGAGATGGGGTTAGGAGTACCCTAGATTGAATTTGAGTGTATATGTATGAGCGCATATTTGTAGATTTGATATGAAATTGTTTTATATTGTGTTGACTGGTTTGTTGAGTGGTTTATTCATTCTGGTCGATACAGGGTGTACAACTGTATCGATAAGTTTTCTAAACTCTCGAACAAAGCAACTCTATACAGTATTGTTTTAAAATGGGTAGATGAAATAATTTTACCCAAAAATTATTTTGATATAAAAGAATAATTTCTAAAATATTATAGTATATGAATGTGTTGATTGTTATTACAATCAAATGGAATTACGAAATATTGAAATGGTTATACAATTTGTATACGGATAATGTATACAAATGAGATAAACCAAGATTAAGTTCAAACCAGAATTGGATTCTAAATTCCAGGTGTTTAGAAAATATTTTCTGAAATATTATAAAGTAATACAACAATAATTTAAATTATTTTTGAATAAGAATAGTTTAAATGTATTTTTAAAGGGATTAAGCACTGAAATCACTTTAGTGGCGAGAAAATAATTCTGATAATGGATCGCGACATTATCGGTATTCATTTTCAAGTTTCTGAGTGGCGGATTGCTACCATAGTAATTTGGGAATGAAAATTTTGTCTGAAAAGGACAAGATTTTTTTTAGAAATTCAAATGTTTTGAATTGAGTTGATTATAAATACATGTTTATAAAAATATATAATTTCAAACTAATTTGAAATAAAATCCGAAAATTTGAATTCTGAAATTAAAATTTAACCTGTATAAGTTGAATAAATTGAAATGGTAAAAATGTAAAAAATGAATTGAAATTTAACTTAAGTTAAACAAAATTGGATTGGTTTAGAAATAATTCCTAGTGAAATTAAATAAAGAAAAATGGTGAGATTCGAAATATCTATACGAACTCGACTTATGAATAAGCAAGTTGAATATATATTGAATGTTGTTAATTAAAATTGAATTGTGATAAATTTGGATTAAAGTATAATAAGTGGACTGACTTAAATAGAAATCAGATTTTAATTGACAGAATGGAAATGAACTAATCAGAAGTTGATTAGAGAGTTAAAAACTGGAAGTTGGATTTATTTGAAACCAACTGGAAAGGGATATATGTATACTGGGCAAATATTGAATGGAAGCAAATGCAAGAGATAGAATTATGCCCGATAAAAAGGTACATGTTTACAATATTACTTGGGTTGATGGTTTTATGAGCCTATGGGGCAAGCCGCTTGGCTTTTTGATTTTCTTTTGGATTGAAGAAGGCCTAGAAATGCGAGTTGTGGTTGTACCGATTGAGCCGTGTAAAGGAGATGCTGGCGAAATTTATCGAAAATTTAAAGAGTTGGAAATTTTTCATAATTTAAAATCAAGTGTTATTTGTAATTGAAATAAGAAAACCAGAATTGGTTAATAAACAAGTGGAATAATGAAATCGTTAAATGGATGTAAAATCAATTGGAATGGGGGTGAATATGTAGAAGAGCATATGGATTGAAGGCAAGAATGTGATGACGGATTGTCCAAAAATGGTGGGCAGATTATCTGGAATAAACAACGAAAGGTTGGATATTAATATGAGAATTAAAAGTTCTGGATAAAAACTGAGTTATGGAGATATGGAATATAAGATTTCAACTAATTAGGTTATGAGGAGTTAGCGTTATAGCATTTTTACTGCTTAGCAATTTCGAGGACGAAATTATTTTAAGGGGGAAGGAATGCAACAACCCGGATTTTTAGTAACTAAATAATTAATTTATTTAATTATTTTAAATAGTGGTTTATTAATTTAATTAACTTGAATTCAATATTTTTTATAATATAAATAATAATAAGCTTAAAAACGTTAGTCGATGTGTTTTAATTGGAATCTGAAACCATAGAATATTTTATAGATTTAAGATTGATTTCAGAACATTGTTTTCATATCGTCCTTAAAACTCTACATATAAAAACAAAATCTGTGCAATTTGGGTTGGATGTGTGGTGTAATTAGTCAACTCAAAGAGTATGGAAATTCGGGCCATTACAGGAAATTTGAATTCTAATAATTTCAAAGGGTTTTCAAATCATAAACGAAATGAAAACTCGTTTAGAAACAATTCAGTTAAACGTGTTTGGATCCGAAAAGATAACAAAATGAATTCAATTAAGGTTAAACAAATTTGGGTTCCTAAGGGCACTTTAGTAGATGGTAATGGATTGTTATATAAACGAGTTTGGGTAACAAAACGTGTAAACGAAGCTAAGAGTGGTAAAACGGTCTTTGTTAGGTTGCTCGAAGTTATAAATATTTAGGTACTGAGGGAGGCTAAGAAATAACCGTGCTTAAGAGAGATAAAATTTTGATTGTTCCATATTGTTGAATTATTTGGAGTTCCTTATCCATAGATTTCTGAGTTGGAGATTCATTTTTTCACATCGATAATGGTAAGACAGGTATGATCTCTAAACTCGTGTTTTTATTTTCTTATAGATGGTGATTTTATTAACACTGTCATATTATTTATTTTAACATATCTTGAGCTTGATAACTTCAAATTGAAATGTTTTTTTTTCTGTAGATTAGATTCAATTGTCTACTACTTTCGTGTTTTGAATATTTCCAAATTCTGAACTTAAAGTGATGAAAACTGCAATTCATTCGAAGTTTAGTTTTTAGGTTGGTAGCTAAATTTTTGACAGTACTATAGTATTTTAAGCATCTCTTGAACACTTTTAATCAGAATCTTATAATTTATGATGTTCTGAAAAGCTAATGAAATTTCACACATCTTTGCTATTTTGAGTTTCTTCTAATTCACTTTGGAAAATACTGAAAAACCTCACTCAATACATCACACTACTTGAAAGCTATTAGTTGTAAAAATTTCATTTTTTTTTAATTGGCTTGATTATCTTGAGTTAGAAAACATTTGTGATTGATTGTTGAATTCCATGGATTATAATATTTGGATTTGAATTCTGAAAATAATCTTTTCAATTGATTTCAAATAATGTGCTTAGAATCATTGACTGTCTCTTGTACTTGCTAAAAATACCCTGAAAATTTCTCTTGAAATTCTTGCTTCAAAACTGGTTTTGTGCTGCTCTGATACAGGAAATATATTTGATTCATTTAAGTGTCTTCATGATTGAACGATGAGTTGAAAAATCATTGACCAGATTTCTTTAAATTCCATAGGCAATTTGAAGTACATATACAAATTCTTTTAAATTGTCTAGGAGCAATCAGTCTTAGAAGTTTTAGATAATTTCATATTCTACTAACTTTTTTAAAAACTGGTTTTCAACTTTCATTGATATTTCAAAAACCCCTCATGAAATTGAAATTTTCAATTTAAATTTATTTTTCATTATTTATTCAATAATTGAAATTATTGATCGATTTGAACCATTTTGGAACTCATCAAAATTATTAATAGATTTATGAAATTGTGATGAGTTGTGAGTATAGTATATTTCATATCAAGTGAAAATAATATTTAAATTCTCACGATCATTGGAAATTTTTTATAATATTTTTGTATTAGTGCTTATTTCAGATCATCTTCTATTTCTACCATATTTCTGTCACTCATCATGGTTTTATATAATGCAAGGAGTTTATATTGTTTTGGAAATAAGGAAAATTTTGAGGAAATTATTAATAATTAAATAATGATTTTTTTATCCTTGGTATTCACTCTCATTTAAAAGTCCTCGTGGTTATGCATGGGGGAATCACCTTAATCTCTATGTGCTTCCATTCTCATTTAAAAATCCTCGCAGTTATGCATGGATGGGACTCATAAGAGAGGATAAAATTTAAGTTACTACTAACCCTATTTAAAAATCCTAGCGGTTATGCATGGTTAGAAAGTGCTTAAATAATTTTGTGCTTAAAATTTGAAATCTATGAACTTTATAATCCTATATTTGAATCTTAAAAACACTCCTCATTTTTTATAAAATCAATCGTAAATCCATCATTCTAAAAAGTGAAATTTGCTTCTAATTTGAAGAATATTATGATTTTTGTTTGATTAAATGAGATTTATGATATATATTTTCCTTCTTGATTTGAATTTATATTTCTAGTCTATATTCATCACTGTTTCGATTTCTATTATTCTTTTGATGATAACAAAAGGGACAGAATGGTTAAGATTTTGACTGATGAGTGAATAATTCAAGAATATTTTAATATTGGAAATTCAGTTAAATTTTTAAATCACTCATACATGCATATATATATAGGGGGAGTTCAGTTGTAAGGGGAGCATACAAATAGGGGGAGTATTATATTTTACATTCAAAATATTAGTGTATGTTTGTCATCATCAAATGGGGAAATTGCTGAGTATAACAGTATGATTTTTGTTTGATGAAAACAAACATATATTATCTTATAAATGTGTTTGTAAACAGTACTATTTTATATTTTATAGCACATACAAAAATAAATATTTATTTGAATAGAATACTATTATACATAATTGAATATTCAAACAGTATTTTATTTAAATAAATATTTTATTTTAGCATTTGAAATAGTACATATTCATGACTCCACTATTTATAATTCACATAAATATGTTTAGATATTTTTGAAATGACTCACTTGAATATATATATATATCATGAAATCGTACTATTAGAAAAACTCAAATTAAATAGACAGATTGGATTGGACAACAAAAATATTTTTTTTATTTCAATCAATTTGTTTATTACAAATAATAGTATAAGTATCACTCAAATCACTCAGTTTATATACAGTCTCATACACAATTACATATATATTCACTAACACAGACACACAGTCTTCTTGTGCTCCAATCCAGTCCAGCCACCTACATACCTATCATAAAAAAAACCACAGTAAACTGGAACAAAAATAGAATTAAACACAAGCAAATATAAATTTATTACAAATTTTATTTGCCTCAGAATTTTGGTGTGTTTCTCATCATTTTTCCAGCACACACACATCCATCTGCGTCTAGATAGCTTTTGATATTCACAGTGATACACTGTAAATACCACAAGGTAGACGTCGACTGTAGTGCACACACACACACACACACATATATATATATACATATATATATATGTTCTGCACGTTCACTATACATGTATACACTTACATGTGTATGTATATACACATATTTTCCATGTAGAGGAAAACATGGTCGAGTAAATTTAAACTCAAGTACATCTCAAAACGGTCAAGTCAGCATGCACAAGCTGGAGCATGATCAAGCCAAAGTACCAACATGAATGGCACAACAAATACATGGATAATACAAGATACAACAACACATTAATGCAAATATTCAGGTCTGGTAAGAAAATGGAGCAGCAAGGATTCTAGAATTTCAAAGAGTAACCAGCAATTAAAACATAACATAAATGAACATTCAAGTTCAATAGTAATACATATGGTCGAATTAGGTAACCAAAGCATGTGCAGGAGTGTACAGTTGTACTATGTACATGTACATAGTGGCAGATCATACAAGAAAGCAAAGTGGATTTGCCACAAACAAAATGTAAAGCATATAGTCGTGATCGACGAAACCATATCAAAGTGCATTTCAAAGACTGAACAGACAAGTTAAACAAGTAACAACTTCCGGGTTCAAATGCATGTAATGGAGCAACGGTTAACACAATATACGTGCACTCAAACAAGATAAGAGCCGAGATGACACAGTACCCAAATGGCACAAAACAGTGAGAAAATGGCAAATCAATGTGTTCAAACTTATGGACACTTGAAGTACCAAAAATCATAGGTATAAACTAATTACAAAATCCATACAGCAGTGAAGTTATCTAGCAAGCAAATAACTCAACAAAGATAGAGCCGAGGGGTACGAAAATGATCAGGGTAGTATCTGTTCTTATCAAGTAATTAAATCTGCTCAATTATTCACGGAAAAGTCAAGTGTAGCATCAGTTCAATCCAATTTAAAGTGAAGCAACTGTTCAAATTTGTGGCATATCAAGGAGAATATATGTTCAGCTTTTTTAATCTCCAAGAAGCCAGAAAAAGTCCATTCGAATTTTTAATGGCAAAGTATAATTTAAAAATGGTCAACCAAAAAGTATAAACGAAGTTCTAGAAAAATTGTTCAAGATTGTAATTGATACTCCAAAATTCAACACACAAGCAATTCCAGAAAAGTTTGGATATTTTAAACATCAAGGATCAATTCAAAGCCAAAGACTTCAACCCAAATTTTACGCAATATCTCCTACCAAATCCTATGAAGAAATCAGAGATTTTTATGGATCGGGGCTCTATAAATTAACCACATCATCATCAGCAGCATTTGATCATTGAAAAAAGTTAGAAAAATTAAATTAATAAATTCAGAAGAACTCACGTAACCTTGGAGATTTTGATCGATCAACAGGCCAAATCGCTCGACCAATATCATCAACAAATTGCAGCATCAGAAAGCAATTTGCAGAACAACGTATCAGTCGCAATTTGGGCCAGAGAAACAACACCCTAAAATTGATTCGACCGCCATTGATATAAAAGAGGAATCCATCAGTTTAAAGTGACAAAGCAAAAGTGGCCGACCAAGTCTATAAAAGGCTAAAAGTTTTTATTTAAAAAACTAGGGTTTTTCTTTAAAAAGGATTTTATTTCTTAAGTATTTTATTTTGTAAACATTATAAGATTTTCTACTTTATTTGTAAAACTAGGGAGACGAGTTACGGGTTGTAATTCTGGGAAATCTTATCTCGAGGATAGAGATCAGTACAGGGTTTAGAGCATAGGGTTAGAACAGTTGGGAGCGGGTGTCATGAACAGGGGATTATAAGCATAGAGATCGTTTTAATTTCTAGTAGAAACCTTGGGGAATGCAGTAGTAGATAGGGTTTTGTCGATGTTAGGTATATCTGTGTGTTATTTATTTCCCGCATTTACTCTGATTATTATCTATGTTGATATTATTTAATTACTTAGCAAAAACTGCAACAAACCCTATTCACCCCCTCCAGGATTAATTTATATCCTACAAGTTCTCGTTCTCTCTCATGCTCGGTATTGGCAAAGTGACTTACTTCGAAAAAAGTAGTTACTTAAGTTAATATTAGTTATCCTAATTTGTTTCCACTATGAGTTTTCTTTTAGCGTACTCTGATTACGCTATGCTCGTTTATTGCAGGTACCAGATATACACGCTCCATGCTTGGATGTGTTCAAGTTTAGATTTTTGTTGAAATTTGGGCGTAGAAAAGTGTGGGTGTTACACATATCATGAAGTAGATATAACTTTCATGCACTATATAAATATTTAGGCAATCTAATATACTCATAGCACTATATAAATACTATTCAGGCGATCTAAGCATTTTAAGTTTAGTATGTCTAGGTTAAGGCAACCATATAAATAATGTTCAGGTGACGATATAAATAAAGTCCATGCAACTATATAAATAAAGCTTCTAGCAACTATGTAGATTATGTTTCAGGCATTTACACATAAAATGTTTTAGGCTACTAGATATATAATGCTTCAAGAAATTAGACATATATCCGTGCAGTATCAACCCAAAGATATATGTTCATTAAATTCACTCTGGTAAACCTATATGTCGCTTTACATGGAAGCCCATATAAATATGCAAACGTTACACAAAACTTGATTTATTACTAACATGAAAAAATTAATTCATCTGGGTGTTAGACACTCACCTTGACATGATGATGAACGAGTAATGAAAGTGGTGTATCAACAGCAAGGGCTATCTTCATACATTTGTTTCTCCATCATGTGACCCTGCACATGAGCTCCTAGCCCTCCTTCCTGTTATTTTCTTTTCACTTTCCCCCTTCTTTCTTTTTCTATCATATGCAAAATAAATATAATGTGCTGTAATCACCCCCATACCATATAAACATAGGAATCAATCTTTATGCATCTCTTGATATACTTAGTCACGACCAATTCTTAGTTTATAATTTGATTTAGATTTTGAAAACGTCGAAAGGAAGAAAGTAAACAAGAGGGGATCATAACGATAAATACCATCAACGTAGATGGAGGAGTAAGATTGAGTTCATCCAAGAGAACCCATACTGCTTTAGGTCGACTCTTATTGTATCCAATAAAGGGTGACAATCAATGTTAGACTCACGCTGCACTAAGAATTTCCAATGTGAAATATGTACACTTTATAAAGTTAATTGATACAATATGAGTGTCCTTCATTCCATTATTTAAACATATTAACATGATGTATGCTGTAAAACAACAATGCGTTCATTCGCAAATTCTTTCAACCCTCAAAGCATAATCATACAACTACACTTTTGATTTGGAGAATAAGCAAGGCATCAAAAATGGTTCCTTCTGCACCAAATCTTTCTTTTAAGTTCAAAATTTAAATGCAAATAATTTTCTTAGTAGCAGCCGTGGTACTAAAGGCTGTTTGGCACTGCTGGTAGCACCCTGGTGCTGCCAACAACGACTTGGAGCAGCTCGCATCGGCTCGAAGCAGATCGCTGCCGGTTGGTACTGCTGCATTACAGGAAATCCAAATGATCTGAAAGCTAAACGATGGATAAATAGATATGGATAGCAAGTCATGTGTTTATACATTATTCATTCTATACACATGTTGAATCTATCTTTTATTTCAATGATTGAACATATTCACCTGAAAACGTAAAACAATTATGTCAATATTTTAACCTAATTTAAGATGATTTATTCTCTTAGAAAATGGGTTGTGATTAAGATTGTTCCCATACTAGTTGACATGCGTTTTATTATCTTAAATAGCACTAGAGATTAAAGATAAATCAAATTTGAATAAGTGCTTAATAGCTAATAGTTATATCAGCAATATGAGATCGTTCAATTATAAAATAATAAAAATATATGCTCTATGTATTAATTTAGCTGTTAGTTTAAACTGTACTAACAATTTTCTTAGTTTAAACTGCTCACTTTATTTTCATAAAAGAATAAGTATACTTCTAACAGGTAAAAGTTCATATGCAGATCCTAATATGTAGGAATATTGTTACCACATGTCAACTCAAAATCATGGACCTGTACAAAATTAAAGCCTCGAACCAATAATATTGTCAACAAAATTAGCTATGTTTAGCCTTTTATATACAAAAAAAAAATCCACATATAACATATTTGAAATTTGGGCGTAGAAAAGTGTGGGTGTTACACATATCATGAAGTAGATATAACTTTCATGCACTATATAAATATTTAGGCAATCTAATATACTCATAGCACTATATAAATACTATTCAGGCGATCTAAGCATTTTAAGTTTAGTATGTCTAGGTTAAGGCAACCATATAAATAATGTTCAGGTGACGATATAAATAAAGTCCATGCAACTATATAAATAAAGCTTCTAGCAACTATGTAGATTATGTTTCAGGCATTTACACATAAAATGTTTTAGGCTACTAGATATATAATGCTTCAAGAAATTAGACATATATCCGTGCAGTATCAACCCAAAGATATATGTTCATTAAATTCACTCTGGTAAACTTATATGTCGCTTTACATGGAAGCCCATATAAATATGCAAACGTTACACAAAACTTGATTTATTACTAACATGAAAATATTAATTCATCTGGGTGTTAGACACTCACCTTGACATGATGATGAACGAGTAATGAAAGTGGTGTATCAACAGCAAGGGCTATCTTCATACATTTGTTTCTCCATCATGTGACCCTGCACATGAGCTCCTAGCCCTCCTTCCTGTTCTTTTCTTTTCACTTTCCCCCTTCTTTCTTTTTCTATCATATGCAAAATAAATATAATGTGCTGTAATCACCCCCATACCATATAAACATAGGAATCAATCTTTATGCATCTCTTGATATACTTAGTCACGACCAATTCTCAGTTTATAATTTGATTTAGATTTTGAAAACGTCGAAAGGAAGAAAGTAAACAAGAGGGGATCATAACGATAAATACCATCAACGTAGATGGAGGAGTAAGATTGAGTTCATCCAAGAGAACCCATACTGCTTTAGGTCGACTCTTATTGTATCCAATAAAGGGTGACAATCAATGTTAGACTCACGCTGCACTAAGAATTTCCAATGTATAATATGTACACTTTATAAAGTTAATTGATACAATATGAGTGTCCTTCATTCCATTATTTAAACATATTAACATGATGTATGCTGTAAAACAACAATGCGTTCATTCGCAAATTCTTTCAACCCTCAAAGCATAATCATACAACTACACTTTTGATTTGGAGAATAAGCAAGGCATCAAAAATGGTTCCTTCTGCACCAAATCTTTCTTTTAAGTTCAAAATTTAAATGCAAATAATTTTCTTAGTAGCAGCCGTGGTACTAAAGGCTGTTTGGCACTGCTGGTAGCACCCTGGTGTTGCCAACAACGACTTGGAGCAGCTCGCATCGGCTCGAAGCAGATCGCTGCCGGTTGGTACTGCTGCATTATAGGAAATCCAAATGATCTGAAAGCTAAACGATGGATAAATAGATATGGATAGCAAGTCATGTGTTTATACATTATTCATTCTATACACATGTTGAATCTATCTTTTATTTCAATGATTGAACATATTCACCTGAAAACGTAAAACAATTATGTCAATATTTTAACCTAATTTAAGATGATTTATTCTCTTAGAAAATGGGTTGTGATTAAGATTGTTCCCATACTAGTTGACATGCGTTTTATTATCTTAAATAGCACTAGAGATTAAAGATAAATCAAAATTGAATAAGTGCTTAATAGTTAATAGTTATATCAGCAATATGAGATCGTTCAATTATAAAATAATAAAAATATATGCTCTATGTATTAATTTAGCTGTTAGTTTAAACTGTACTAACAATTTTCTTAGTTTAAACTACTCACTTTATTTTCATAAAAGAATAAGTATACTTCTAACAGGTAAAAGTTCATATGCAGATCCTAATATGTAGGAATATTGTTACCACATGTCAACTCAAAATCATGGACCTGTACAAAATTAAAGCCTCGAACCAATAACATTGTCAACAAAATTAGCTATGTTTAGCCTTTTATATACAAAAAAAAAATCCACATATAACATATTTGAAATTTTTGAATGATCAGAAGACTATTAAACTTCCATTATTGTAGTCATATTAAAAAATGCTAAAAAGAAATAAATTAGATGAGAACCTACCCATCAACTGGATGAACTCCAGAACAGGTAGCCATCAATAGTTGCACTTAATTTAGAAAACAAAGTCCTAACAGTGAGTAATGATTAATTTTTGTAACAATACTATATCTGAAACTTAGCTTTGACATAACAATATATGTCGGCAATTTGAGAAATAACTTCAAAAATTATTTATGTATTGTTTCATGACGATTTAAAACATGAGTCAACATTTCCATTTTCCTTCAATTTAATAATCACTGGCATAAAATTAATAGACTTATAATTTTGATCATGACCTTACAATTTTCAATAGATAATGATTATTAGTGTATCACCTGAGCAGAAGGACGTAACTTAATTATAACTAATTATCTGTCAGGGCACCAAATAAAATACTTAATGAATCGGTGCCGTCATTTTCTCCTTTTGTAACAAGATAATACATTTCTGAAATGTTGGGCCTATAAATGGGCTTAGCCCAATTTATGTTTTCACGCTTGTTAACTGGTATATATAAACACCAGTATCCTGCTGTACATTCTATCATGAAATAATCATTCGTTCCACTACTATTGTATCAAAAACATTTCTGAAATCACATTATATCAAAAAATTCAATTTGGTATCAGAGCAAAATCCAATCTGCATTTAAATAACAAAAGAAATTTTGTTGCAGATTCATCAGATAAAATTCATCATTTGAATCTGACTCATCAAAGATCACTAGTGATCTCATCATTTGAAATTTTTTGCTTCTGATTTGATTAAGCCACTGTACCTCGCCTAAGCTAACTTGGCTGCAACAGTGATTCAACCATCAAGAGAGAGGAATTCAAAACTGAAGCATTCTCTACTGATCAAACTACTTCAGAAGCATTCACAATCAAGAAAGAGAGTATCAAGAAAGCTATCAGAAGTTACCTCTACAGGAAATACAGCAAGAAGTGCAAATCCCTCATCATTTAATACTCTCAGTACTCAAGTTCTTGATTGCAAATCAACTTCTTGAGCAATCCAATTCAAAGTAAAGAAGTTCAGATTCGATTTTACCTCTTATTTTGCTTTTATCCTTACTGTAATTCAGGAATGTCTAATAGCAACGTTGGATCTAGCAACACATCAGGTGCATCTGAGCCTGTAAATCCAAACCATCCTCCCAAGAATGTGATCAGCCTCAAAAGTCAACTAATCACCATACCTCTGGATCAAAATAACTATCTTTTATGGAAATTACAGGTCGAAACCTCACTCCAGGGATATGGTCTAAAAGGATACATCCTTGGCACAATACCCATTCCTCCAAGGTTTATAACTGATGCATCAAATACAATAGTAAGTAATGGTGAGTATACATCATACTACAGGCAAGAAAGACTAATCAGTGCATGGTTGTTATCATCTATTAGTGCTGCCCTAATGCCACAAGTTATTTGATGCAAAACTGCAAATGAAATATGGACTACTTGCAAGAAAATCTTTAATACACAGTCAGCAGCGAAATCATTATTCTACAGAAGGCAACTCCAAAACTGCAAGAAAGATAATGTGAGCATGAGTGAGTATTTAGCAAAAGTTAAGAATATTTGTGACATGTTAAGGGCCTCAGGCAGCAATATTGAAGAATCATATCAAGTTCTTTCACTTGTAAATGGACTAGGTGATGAATATGAGGCAGTCGTAGCCATTATTACATCTCAAAAGATCACTCCACCACTAGATGATGTACACTCTATGTTGCTATCACATGAAGAAAGAATCTCTCACAAGAACTCCACTGAATCAGATTACTCACTCAACTATGCTGTAAATAACAGAGGCAGCAGGCAAGGTAATTATAAAAACAATAACAATCAAAGAGGAGGCTTCACACCCAGAGGAAAGGGAAGAGGAAGATGGTCCAACAACAATAATAAACCCAAATGTCAAATATGTGAAAGGGTTGGTCACACTGCACTCAAATGCTACTTCAGATTCAATTCAAACTACACTGGGAATCTGGGAAATAGCAGTAACAATGGTAACAACCCTAATGCTAATGTGGCACAAATTCAACCAGAATCATCAAATCAAAATAATGAAAAGCAGTGTAATCAAACTGAGGCAGTCAAGACAGACTCAACACTGGATGATAACTGGTTCCCTGACTCAGGTGCTACTAATCACATGACCAACAATCTAGATAATCTCAATCTTGGAAATAGAGAATACAGAGGTAAACAGTTAATAACTATGGGTAATGGTAAGTGTATTGGTATTTCACATACTGGCAATGCATTATTAAAAGGTAATAGACAACTGTTTCTACACAAACTACTGAGGGTACCCAAAATTAGGAAAAACCTAATGAGCGTATCCCAGTTCACAAAAGACAACAATGTCTACTTTGAATTTTATCCTAATTATTGTATTGTCAAAGACATTCTAACTCATGAAATTTATTACAGGGTGATGAGGCTCATGGACTGTACAAGTTTAAACTTGGAGATCAACTACATCCTATAAAAGAGAAACAATGTCTAGTCTCTACTACTGAAGATCAAAATAGTAACAGTAGCACTTTTGATACTTGGCATCATAAACTGGGCCACCCTAGTGTGAACATTGTTAAAAGTATGCTGGACAATATTAATGTTTCTTACAGTAATGTGAATTTACCATACATCTGCACACATTGTCAATTAGGTAAAAATCATAAACTACCATTTGACAACTCAGCAATTATTTACTCTAAACCATTTGATCTAATAGCCACTGATCTTTGGGGTCCAGCCTCTGTAACTGCTGATTTTGGGTACAAATACTACATTTCCTTTATTGATGCACACTCTAGATATACTTGGATTTACTTCTTAAAATCCAAATCAGACACTCATGATGTTGTCATAAAATTTCTGAATATGATAGAGAATCAATTTAACACTAGAGTGAAAGTATTCCAGTCAGATGGTGTTACAGAGTACAAGACTCTTATTAAATACTTTGATAGCAAAGGTATAATTCATAGATTGACATGTCCTTATACATATAAACAAAATGGTATAGCTGAAAGAAAGCATAGACACATAGTTGAATGTGGCTTAACATTATTGTCTCATGCATCATTACCTTTGAAATTCTGTTCTGAATCATTTAACACTGTTGTATACTTGATCAATAGGATGCCAACTAAAGTTTTAAATAATATCAGTCCTATTGAAAAGCTGTATAAGGTTAAGCCAAATTATCATGATCTAAAAGCATTTGGCTGTCTATGTTTTCCTTACCTTAGACCATATAACACTAACAAACTTAATTTTAGATCAAAATCATGCACATTTCTAGGTTATGCTGTCAAACAAAAAGGATATAGGTGTATTGATGAAAATGGAAGAATCTTCATAAGTAGACATGTCATATTTAATGAAAATATCTTTCCTTATGCACAATCTAACATCAAAACCACCAACAAAGTTATCACTGAAAAGTCAACCATACCTGAGATTCCACTGCACTATGAGTACCCCTCAATAGCAAGTGATCAGATGGCTGCTAATGACCAAATTATGCACCTCACTGATGACAATCAATCCAGCAATAATGAGTTCATCAGCCACGCCAATCCAACACCTGAACAAAGCTACAGTCAAAATCTGGAGGGCAGAAGTCAACCTATACTACATGAAAGATCAGATGAACACTCACCTACCACTGAGGGGAGTGCAAGCCACACTGAACAACATAATGATCCACCACTTGTTATCACTGGTCACCCCATGGTGACCAGATCCAAGAGTGGTATATTCAAGCCAAAGGCATATCTGACTTTTGAGAGCCAAGATGAACCAGCCACCTACAATCAAGCCAGCAAATATAATGAATGGAAGAATGCTATGGATGAAGAATTTAATGCACTTATCAAAAACCAAACCTGGACTCTTGTTCCTCAACCCAATAACAAAATATCATAGGCTGTAAATGGAAATACAGAATCAAAAGAAATCCAGATGGTACTATTAGTAGATATAAGGCCAGGTTGGTTGCCAAAGGCTTTACACAAGAATATGGGTTCGACTACAGTGAAACTTTTTCACCAGTAGACAAACCCACCACAATTAGATTAATTCTCACAATAGCACTGAAAAACCACTGTAATATTCAACACTTGGATGTCAACAATGCTTTCCTCAATGGCAAACTGGAGGAAGAAATATACATGCAACAGCCTGAAGGTTATGTCCAAGACTCAAAACTAGTGTGCAAGCTTAGCAAGGCTATCTATGGGTTAAAACAAGCACCCAGTGTTTGGTTTGATAAACTCAAATCAACTCTGAATACTTTGGGATACAATCCCACTAAATCTGATAATTCTCTATTCATTAAAATCACTCAAACTCTCACTATGTATATACTAATTTATGTGGATGATTTGATTATTATAGGTAACAGTGATGGTGAAATAAATAAACTCATCAATTACTTAAATCAGGTTTTTCCATAAAGGATCTGGGAGAAATTAATTACTTTCTGGGCATTGAGGCTAAAAGAATATCAAAATCAGAAATACTTCTAAACCAAAGGAAGTACATAACTGAACTACTAATCAAAAAAGATACGATTGAAGCCAAATCCCAACCTATTCCAATGATTTCTAGTTAACACTACTCTAAAAACAGGGGAGAAGCTATAAATAATGTCAAACAATACAGGAGTGTTGTGGGGGCACTACAGTATGCCACCATAACAAGGCCCGACATATCATTCAGTGTTAACAAGGTATCTCAATTCTTGCAGGAACCAAAAGATGAGCACTGGAGAGCTGTAAAGAGGATTCTAAGGTACCTAAAGGGCACTCTGGAATATGGACTAACCCTAAAAGGTGGCAAAGACTTAAACATCACTAGGTATACAGACTCAGATTGGGCTGCAGATCCAGATGATAGAAGATCCATCACTGGATACTGCATTTACATAGGAGATAGCCTAATATCATGGAGCTCTAAAAAGCAGTCCACTATATCAAAATCTAGTGCAGAGGCAGAATACAGGAGTATTGCGTGTGCTACAACTGAAATTATGTGGATCCAATCTATACTAAGAGAACTAGGACTAAACAATTCATCAAAAGCAACTATCTGGTGCGACAACCAGAGCTCTATATACATGTCAGCTAATCCTATTCAACACGCTCAAACAAAATATATAGAGATTGATATATACTTTGTTCGAGAGCAAGTAAAAGAAGGAAAATTGCAGATCAACTACGTACCTTCCTTTTACCAAAAAGCCGACATACTTACCAAGGCACTTTCAACCAAAAAATTTACCAGACTTCGTGAAGAATTGAAGGTTAAACACTGCTCAGCTCTGAAATCTACAGTGAATTCATCACTTGAAGGCAAACAAAATGCTCAATCGAAAGATCTGAGGAACAAGCATTCAACAAGGCATCAACTTCAACACTCAACAAAGACAAATCACGAAGAGAGAAGCAATAGAAGCTCACCTTGCATCGATTCATACAACGAAGCTAAAAGACAGTTGGATGAGGGCATCGATTCATTTGAGTAAGACCAAATTTAGGGTTACTGGTAACCCTAGATTTGAAGGGGGCAAATAAAATACTTAATGAATCGGTGCCGTCACTTTTCTCCTTTTGTAACAAGATATTACATTTCTGAAATGTTGGGCCTGTAAATGGGCTTAGCCCAATTTCTGTTTTCACGTTTGTTAACTGGTATATATAAGTACCAGTATCCTGCTGTACATTCTATCATCAAATAATCATTCTTTCCACTACTATTGTATCAAAAACATTTCTGAAATCACATTATATCAAAAAATTCAATTGCACCACTGGAAGAGCAATTTGTTGCATCATTAGAAGCCTATGGTATAAGGCAACACATAGAAATGGATTTACAAAAATGCACACGTATTAAGGAAAGAGCACTTGTCTGAATATATAAAATAGCGACTTTTTGACCTGAAATGCAATAGTGACCTAACATCGACAGATACGAGTTTGCATCGATCATACAATGAATGATTATGTTAGCAGACCTAACATTAAAAGTTAGGGGATGATATATCTAATTTGAAGTCATACATAATAATATATAAAACATATATAATAATTATCTACAAAAAATCAGTACCATATAAGAATAAAATTCTCCTCAAGAGGAATCCAATCAGCACACTAAAGATCAACATTATAAGCCTTCTCAACCTGCATCGCACACATTGAAGTATCTTGGCAAATATTTTGTAACAATATGGTTGAAACTTGTTGATTAAAAAAATTTATGATATATTTTATGCAACACCCTATTGACGATGATTTTCTACCCTACTCAAGAAAACATTGCCATATCAAAGTACTTGGCTCTTCGTAGACATTCCCGATACAACTACGATATAAAAGAAGGTATGATAACCATCGTGTGCTAGATAAAACCTCAGGTGTTCAAAAATGATGGAGAGTTAAATTTCTGTAAAACTCTTTACCCTAAGGGCATTATCCGCTAACTCAGGTGGCAATGAAGTCTGCAGCGAAGGCATATTGTTTTCCTATTTTCAAGAAGAAAGAATTATAGAAATTAGCCATCAAACACACTATGTATATGAATGTTAACCGGATTTTTGGTCTGGTTCCCAAAAATACATAAGACATGCTCAACTCAATGCATCGCATGGAGCTAAAGCCAAGAAGGATGCCTAGGAACAAAGGAAACAGGTTGAAGAGGGGTCGCACCAACAAAAGCCTCGCAGTGCCCCTAGCATATTTCCGAACCAAGGCTTCGAATCCCTATGAGTTGCGAACCCAAATCTCGAGTCCCCAAGCTCCCACGCATATAGTATTCGCGCCCCTCGGGGCACGAACTTCGTTCCCCTTGGAGTGCTTATTTCTCACCTTAAGGGGTACGAAATTTGCACCCAGCAGGGTGCGAAATTCATACCCCTTGTGGTGCGAATTTTGCACCCCCAAAGGGTATGAAATTCATGCCCCACGGGGTACGATTTTGTACCCAGCAGGGTACGAAATTCGTACCCCTCGGGTGCTACCCCTGTGGGTACGAATTTTGCACCCTATGGGGTGCGAAATTCACACCACAGGGGGGTTCGAAATATGTGCGCACGGCCCAGGTGCGAAATTCTGGGTGTGGTCCCATATTTCTACCTACTCCTACCTAACACCTCTCTTATAAATACCCCTTGGCCTCACACTTCAAAGGGGTTGAAATTCTTTCACTTGGGACCTCTAGAGATGTTCAAGAGCCTCTTTAATGGCATCTCCTCTTTGAGGAAGAAGAAGGACAAAATTGTCTTTTTCCCAAATACTTAGCATATGATGATTATGAAAGTGAATGTAATGAGATATCATGAGTTAGCCTCAACTTTGTAATCCTTCGTGATAAATAATACTCCAACAACTCTTCAAAGTGGACGTAGGCCTCCATCGAGGCTGAACCGCTATAAGTCTCTCGTGTTATTTACCGCTTTCCGCACTTAGTTACACGACCAAAATAATAATTCCTAATAATTGAAATATTGGGCATTTATGACATTTTTTACCATCAACATTTGGTGCTTTCACTGATAAAACTCGGATTTGCGCCTTTGTCGCACCTTGTCATCTCGACTTCGATGAGCTCTAGGTTCTTTTGCTAAACCTGTCATCGAGTCCGCTCACGATGGCAAAGCGACCAATGAATGCGGTAGTCGGCTCTTCAGCCGAATCCGGAACATCTCAACAGCCTCAGCCGACAGATATCCTGGCCATTGATGAAAACGTCCCTCCTACTATGGACCCCGGAGCGCTCGCAACACAAGATCAGATCTGCTCACTTAATGAAAAATATGAGAACACGGCGATCAAGCTCAATCAAGCATTAAGGAATAACATCGACCTTATGCGACAACTTCAAGGAAGTCAGCGCATCGTCGCTCGACTTCAGCTAGCTCGGAACAATGCTCGACCTCGACCAACTGTCTCAGAAAATTCCTCTTCAGAGTCGAGGGGCCCACATTAAAGAAGGAGGTTTAGTCTCATTAACAACGTCGCCGTTCGCACCAACGCCCTCGACAATGGCAATGGCAATGGCTACGCCAACGGCGATGGAAACGGCAACGACGACCGAACTATAGTAACATATAACAAGGGTGCACAATACCGAGATCATTCTCACTTGATCATCAATGACGGACCGGATCCGACCAACCAACCCCTTCCTCGAAAAATCCCAATGATTGCCAATCGCGATGATGGACCTACTCTTCCAGTGGTCTGCGCTCCTCCAGAGCAGCATCCACATCAATCTGCTCCGCCTCATCACCAGAACCCAATTGTAGATATCGAGGACATTGAAGAAGACGACCCGGACATTCATCATAGAAGACACCCTCGCAACATAACTCTGGAACCTCGCCAAAATCCATAGATCCTGATGGCAGATCCCGATTCAACTTATCTTCCCGACATGGTCCGAAGGATCATGAGGGAGATGCGAGGGAACGTGCACGATTCATGGGAGGCTCATATTAGGCGTACCCTTCACAAGAAGGGTGAACGAAGCTGAGTGGTCGTGACGCTTCAGCATGCCACAGATGGCGCTCTACGACGGCACAACTGATCCCTGTACCTTCCTAAATCGATATGAATGACAAATGGACTCGAGCCGGGGCAACGACCCAGTCAAATGCACGTGCTTCTCAGTCTTCTTATCAGGAACCGCTTTGTTATGGTTCTCTCTCCTCCCACTTGATTCCATTAACAACTTCGGTCAGTTAGCGACAGAGTTGGTCAAATAATTCAGGGTGCATATCCCAACTCCAAAGAATGCCCTCACTCTGTCTAACTTATACCAAGGGCCCGCTGAGTCGCTCAAAAGCTACCTCTCCCGGATCAACATCGCCCTCGCTGAGGTCGAGGATCCGGACCCTCGCACCGTACTCTTTTAGTTAGCGAAAGGTGTCCTTCCGACTTCCAAATTCGGAGCGTGGATCGATCGGAAGCAGCCAAAAAGACTCGACGCTTTCTACAAAAAGGCAGGGCAGTACTTATGCTAAGAGGAAGCAAGATGGAACCAGCTCTCCGAAACCAGTCGCCCCAACGACCCTTAAGCGGATGCTGCAAATAAAAACATTAGAGGCAAACAAGTAGGAGAGCCCTTTGATCAGAACAAGGGGGCAGGTCCCTACACGCAAATACCGAGTAATGGTAGGCAAGGTGGCCGGAACAACGGTCAGGCCCCGACCGAGCCAAGAAAACCCGGCCCTTACTGAGCCTTCAAGACCTACACCCCGCTGAATGAAGACTTAGAAACAATTTACTTGGAGATATGCAACACATTGCCATATAAGAAGCCGCGCACCATAGAATCAACCGACCTCGAGAAAAATACGGGAAGGTACTGCCGATACCACGACGTGTACAGATATAACACCAATGAATGCCGCCAGCTGAAGGATGAAATCGATAAGCTTATCCATGAGAAACAACTTGAGCAATACCTCCAAAACCTTTTCCTCTTGAAGAAAATTCAAAATCTAAGGCACCAGCACCTTAGGCGCCTGCCAAAGCGACCCCGGGTCCATCTAACTTGAGGCGAGGAATCATGATCAACACTATATGTGGCGGACCTTATCCCACACACGACAACTTTCGGAAAATGGAAGAGTATGTGAGTTCCATAATGCATGCTACTGATGAGGCTTGCTCCGCTCCGGATGAATCTGTCCCAACCAAGCTCTATAAAACCATGCGGGACAACATTGTTTTCCGCAAAAGAGATTCTACAGGGGTTGAGAACCCGACCACCGATCCACTAGTTATCACAGCTCAGATCGGTGCCACTTCTGTCCGAAAAGTATTGATTCACTCAAGAAGTTCGGTCAACATCATTTTCAAAGTTGCTTACGACCATATGAAATTGAAAAAAAAAGGACTTAAAATCATGTCATGCCACGATCCGCGGTTTCAACAGAGTTTCCAGTCGCCCAGTGGGAGTGGTCGACTTGCCTGTAGAACTCGGCGAGGGGGATCGGAGCCAGTCCGAATCTTCACTTTCATGATTATAGACGTCGATTCCCCTTACAACGCTTTCTTTGGATGCCCTTCCTCATAGAGTTTCGGATCTGCATGTCGCCATAGTCTCTCCTAATGAAATTCTCAACAGAAAACGGGATTGGAACAGTTAGAGGTGAACAAGCTAATGACAGAGAATGTTACGCAATAGAATGGAAGAATGCGCGCAATAAGGGTAAGGGCAAAGCCGTGTCCGAGCCTTCTTGCGCCAAAACTGTTTCCGCATAGCAATCAGCGGTGTCTGGGCCTTGGCTCAGGCACCACTGTCGTCTTTCCGACGACCTCGACCCATGGAAGGACGAAGAGCCCGAATACAAGAGGGCTACTCCGTTGAACCTACATTGTATATTCCAGTCAATCCCGATGATCCATCAAGAGTGCTAAAGATAGGATCGCAACTCCATTCCGCAATCAAAGAAGATCTTGTGAATTTCTTAACGGCTAACCTAGACATGTTCGTGTGGACCCGCTCCGACATGAGTGTCATCAACCCCACGGTCGCTTGCCATTGTCTAGGTATCGATCCCACCATGCCTCCAATCAAGCAAAAACGCCGCTTTCTGGGACCCAAAATGTCCAAAGCACTCGATGAAGAGGTGGGTCGTCTACCCAACAAAAACTTTATCCGCGAAGTCGACTACCCCGAATGGGTCTCCAATCCAGTCCAGATCAAAAAATCCAACGGTAAATGGAGAACATGCATCGACTTCTCCGACTTAAACAAGGCATGTCCCAAGGAAAGCTTTCCACTCCTGAAGATCGACCGACTTGTTGATTCCACCGCCGGATACCAACTACTATCTTTCATGGACGCCTATTCAGGCTATAATCAAATCTCGATGAATCTTCGCGACCAGTATCATACCTCTTTCATAACTGATCTTGGACTTTACTGCTATCGCGTCATGCCCTTCGACCTCAAGAACGCCGGTACCACTTATCAACGAATGGTTAATCGACTCTTCAAAAACCAAATTGGGAAATCCATAGAGGTGTACGTGGACAATATGTTGATAAAATCTAAAGTGTCAAGCAACCACGTCCACGACATCTCTGAAATGTTCGATCTCCTTCACCAGTACGACATGAAACTCAACCCCCTGAAATGTTCCTTCGGCGTCGCTTCAGGAAAATTCTTGGGTTTCATCATCAACTCCCGGGGCATCGAAGCCAATCCAGAAAAAGTCCAGGCTATTCGGGATATCCAAGTCCCCTAGAACATCAAAGATGTCCAAAGTTTAAACGGAAAGGTCGCTGCTTTAAGTCGGTTCATCTCTAAGGCCACTGACAAGTGCATTCCTTTCTTCAATTTACTTTGAAAAGGGAAACGCAACTTTGAGTGGACCCCAGAATGCATCTCCGCATTTGAGGACTTTCTGAATCACTTAGAGCAACCACCTATATTATCAAAGCCTATGGATCACGAGGACTTATATGTTTATTTGGCCGTCTCCGTGCAGTCAATCAGCTCGGCACTGGTACACATCGAAAACCGTGTCCAATGACGCGTCTACTACATCAGCAAACGATTGACGGGGGCGGAGAAGAATTACCCGAAGTTGGAAAAGATGGCATTCTGCTTATTGATTTCCTCTCGGAAGCTTCGACCATACTTCCTGTCTCATCCCATAAAGTTTTACACCGACCAGCCGCTGCGACCGATCCTACAGCAACCCGAGGCGTCTGGGTGGCTACTAAAGTGGAGTATGAAACTGAGCCAGTTTGAGACAACATTTATCCCTCGCCGAGCCATCCTCGGATAAGCTCTTGCTGATTTCATAGTAGGATTCACTGCTCCCGAGGAGACTCCTGTAGAGAACACTGAAGTTCTCGACACTCAATGGAAATTGTTCGTGGACGGGTCCTTCAACAACAAATGCTCTGGGGCCGAAGTCATGCTCATCACTCCCAAAGAACGCCCGATATACTACGCGTTAAAACTAAATTTCCCTACTTCCATTAACGACGCAGAGTATGAGGCCTTGATAGCCGGACTTTGAATCATGATCGAGCTCAAACTAAAGACCATCCAAATCTTCACCGATTCACAACTCATTGTGTGCCAAGTGCAAGGAGAATATCAAGCTAAGGGGGAACGACTCGCCCTATATTTAACCCAGGTTCAGGAATTGCTCACCAACCTCGAACACTTTAGCATCACGCACATTCTTTGAGAGCAAAATGAAAAAGCAGATTCACTAGCCAAACTGACAAGCTCCGAGGATTCGTAACTCTTAGGGTTCACCCCAGTCTAAGTGCTCAACTCCCTAAGTATCAAGAAAACGCAAACCAAGATGACCATGAGCGCCGAATATGAACCTGAATCCTGGATGACACCAATCAAGAATTACCTGCAACACGTGACCCTTCCGGGACGCTACAATGAAAGACGAGCGCTCACCTGCCAATCAGCTCGCTACCTTCTTGGGGATGGGGTGCTCTACCGCAGAGGTTTCTCTGTCCCGTTGCTCACCTGCATAGCCCATGACGATGCCATCCGTGTGCTCACTAATGTACCTGAGGGTAAGTGCGACAACCATACCGGAGGACAAACCCTGGCAAGAAAAATACTTAGACATGGTTACTATTGGCCTATGCTCGATCAAGACGCCGCAGACTACGCTCGCAAGTGTGACAAGTGCCAGTGCTTCTCAAAGATCTGAAGAGCCCAACCTACAGAGTTGACGCAAATGATCAGCCCATGGCCATTCGCCATGTGGAGAATCGACATTAGCGGGACTCTTCCAATGGCTATAGGTAGGGCACGGTACGCTTGCGTCGCAGTTGGCTATTTTACCAATTAGGCAGAGGCCGAAGCTCTCACCACAATCACCACCAAGAAGATGATCAACTTCGTTGTATGCAACATCACTACCCAATATGTGGTCCCTCAAGCTATCATTTTCGACATCGGCACTCAGTTCGAGAGCGTTGAATTCAAAGCCTTCTGTCAGCGGCACAACATCAAAAAAAGATTCTCAGCGGTGACTCATCCCCAAGTGTAACGACCTGCTATTTTTACCGCTCCACATTGGTATTTAAACCAACTTAGAACGTTCAAAATGACGAGTAGTTATTTAACTTATAGGGTTTAAAGAAATAAACATAGAATCACAGTGCACAAATATATGCAGCGTAGTAAATTTATATATATATATATATATATATATCAGAGTTTTTACAAAAGTTTGTACAACTGAAAAATAATATACATTCATGATTTTTTTTAAAAAGAACACAAGTTTACGGTTCATCCGGGAATTGCGCGCGCATGTGCGTCTTGCGTCTTCACGTTCCTTTCTAGTTTTGCGAGCTGAAAACTTCAAGCCTGGAACACTTAAGACCTGACCCGAGCGTTCCATGCAAAATAAAAAAACACGCGAGTCAGGATTAAACTTATTTCAAGTTAGCAAATTCCGATAACACAAAGTAAATATAATCAGTTTAATCCCAATAAATAATTTAGATAGTGAATTGTCGAAATAAAGACTAACCAGATTCAACATTATGGACGCAACATGGTAAAATATACATAAGCCAAAGTAACCCAGTAAATCCATATAGGCAACTTAAAGTTCAAATGTCAAAGTAAAATCAAAAAGGCACTACAACATGAGGTATGAATATGGAGATGCGTGACTTATCAAAGTGTCAGGCATAATAATGACAGGAGGAGTAACAACAAAAGTGGCGAGTGTCATAGTCGACATGCTAAATCATGGTGCAGTAACACGCATATGTATATGTAGTAAACACGGCAACACGCATGTGGGTTAGTCTATATCTATATCGATAACACTAATTATGTAAAGAAGCCTGAATCTAATTCTAACGTCAAAGGAAAGTGCATGCAAGTAATAACTATGTGTATAACAAAATCACTGAGATATGTAAAGAAGCAAACTGACTTACACAAGCAAATGATTGTTTAAGTTCCAGCACAAGAACACACATGCAGCATGTGGAACTTGCAAAGATTTCCAAATGGTTTAACAAGAAGGTGACAGATTAAAAGGGGACCAAACCTCTACATGATTACTCAGTACTAAAATGAACATATAACTATGAGCATGCAAACATATAAGGCTTATGCCTAAGTGGTGGTTAAATTATGGAGTCAATAAAATTTTCCACTACATGACAAACAAGTAACCAATATGCGACAATATATTGGTTCGGTCTCAGGCAAAACATATTCATTAGTTATAACCAATTTATTTCACATAGTCAACGGGACAGTAAAGGAACATGGGTAGTATGTGCGTCTTAGATCGAGTAGTTGGCGAATGACATATGCACCAAAATAGACAGTCATGCGCCTGACAATAAGTACAACCGTGAGCATAGGTGATGAGGAAACAAGTTATCATGACATAAGGGTTATATAGCAAGGGAAAACCAGAAAACAAGATATAGAAACAACTTCTTCCAACAACAGGTAGGTTTGGGCTTAATGCTTTAGAAGAACCCAGGTATTTCATAGTTCACTATAACTAAATGTATGGTGTAAATTTATTTATAATTCAAGTATGGGAACTTGAATGTTGTCATGGTGAAAACGTGGCCATGCATGTTTATTTAACCCAAAATGAACCACGCATTCCTATTGAACCCCAAAACAACTGTTTTTTTAAAGTGTATACATGTGAGACTCGAATACAAACAATCATCTGAAACAATGTAAAGTAGCAGACTTCTCAAAAATAAATTTTAATGATCCAGATAAACCCACAACTCCTACACATTTTTCTTCTCTATAGGAACATGCAAGTCAAAAATGGAAAATAGGTGTGCTTGTATAAAATAAAAAATTCAAGTGCAGAGGGACCATAGAAAACGTAACAAGGGCTAGTCAAATAAAATGGACAGCGGTTATACTGCCTAGCAGGAAGTGGTTTAAACCTATGTTACAACTACTTAGCTTCCAAAACAGTCAGCAAGATATAGTAACGTGGCGGTTCACAGCAAAACAACATAACATTAGCAAGACAACATGCAGAATTCTACTGATTAGAATGACGGAACACAAAACACGCAGCTTAAACTAATCATATTTAATGAGTCCGAAGTGGAAGGGCTTGAAATCAGTTTAATCGTAAGCAAACTTACATTTTGCGACAGGCGAGAGCGGAAATAGTAGCAAAGAGGAGAAACTGCAAACCATATTTGTTCTCTTTTGTTTCCTATTTGAAAACACTTGATCGGCTTCATGCCGGAGCGAGCGGACCTCAGGCTAACCACACGGCGGCGGAGCTTTTCAGAACATCGGCGTTGAGCTCGAATAACGGCGGCAAGCAAGACAATTCTGGCACTTCTTTTTTTTTTCTACGTGGATTCCTAGCTTCAGGCAAGAGTCGCAGTCCCCCTTTTACACGTGTTGGCTTCGGGCTTGCAGTACATGGAGAGCGAGAGGAGGGGTCTGAGGTGGAGCTTCAGCGACGCCGTAAGTCTCGAGACTGAGGCGACAAGGGTGTGGAAGAACTGAGGAAGAAGCCTCGCAGTGGCTTGAACTTCGAGTAGGCACCTGGCCAGGAGGTGAAAGGTGGACTGACGAGGGACCGATGGTGGAGGCAGTTTGGCAGAATCAGGCGTCGGCCATTTTGGATTTAGGGATTTGGGCAAATCGATTTGGGGTAAACTGAGTTTGATTTTGGGAATAAAAGTTTGACTGATAAAACAATATAAATAAAAGAACGGTGGAAACAAAATGAATGTAAGGACACGCGGTGAACCCAAAATAGGAGAAACGGACATGTGTCTATCTTGTTATTATTTGATCACAAGTGTCAAAACAAATAAATAATCATGTTCAAATGCATATCTAATTTTTAATTTTAACCAAATTCAACTATTTATTTTAATTTAAAAATTCTCAAGTTTAATAAAATTTGATTCAAAACACATAAAATAAATTAGGTTATAATTTGTCAATTTAAATTAGAATCAAAATTTACACTATTAAAACAACTAGTTTAAAATTACCAACAACGTTTCATTAACAAATTCATCCTGGTTCAAATATTAAAATTTTAAATTTACACATGCAAAGCCAAATTTAAAATAGACTAATTCCAAATTTTAACCAAATACAAATTTCCTGAATACCAATTCAATTAAATTTTGAAATACTATTATCGGTAAGTTTAACAAAACAATTCTAATTTCAAATATAAAAATTTAGATTTACTTAAACTTATTAATTCAAAACTACTAGAATTCAAATTAAAATCAAATATCATGTATAAACATAAAAATTTTCTATACTAAATCAAATTAACTTCGAAATTTTAAATGTCAAAATTTTGGTTCGTTGCAATCTTCCCCCCTTAAGGCTTTTCGTCCTCGAAAAGGAGAGATTGTTAAAACCATGTATATATATATATATATGAAACAAAAAAATCTATTAATACCAGATTTAGTTCAGATTTTTTTTAAATCAAAGCATGGTATCATTTCTTCGACTTAAATCCCGGTTTATTTTCAAATCATTCGAAATACTACATTTTCCTTTCATATCGAATTATATTCGCTTCGGGATTTTAAAACCAAAATCACTTCGAAAATTTCAAATATTTTACGATAAACGACATAAACATTTATGTCCCAAGTCGAGAGGTTTCTCCCAGTGATAAGGCCACGAGGCACGGCCTACGCATGTATCGATTTCGAATAATGATGTCTCTCCAGACCCCATTGTATTTATTTTGAACTCATCAATCAAGGGCTTATACCTACATTATACCTTTCTTTAGTCACGGGTTACTCGAATCTTAGTGATAAATCATTTTATTTCATGTCCCGATGTTATAAATCGTTTCACAATAATAATTTCAAATACTTTCGAATAGTATTGTTATCGTTTTCTTTTCCAAAAAAATTCAAAATCTCGGGATTCAAGTCGTCGAATTTCTATGTTTACAAAACACTTACAAACCATTTCAATATATAAGCCATATCGAGCTTTCATACAAATAAATTTCAAATCATTTTCGAAACATTCAAGAAATGAGATTTCCTCATGATACACATAATATTTTCAAGAGATTTATAAAATCACATATTTTCCTTTTTAAATTTCAGCTCCAAAATCCTTTACATAAAATAATATAGAAAAATTTCTCATTTCAATTATTTAGCTTTCGTTTGAAAAGGTCTCATCATTCAAAATATTTGGAAATCTCTCAAAACAATATATTTGAAAATATTTCACGCTTTCGATGCGCTACTCTGATTTGTATATACTTATTCAACTGGTTTTTGTTTCGAAATATTACTTTTAAAACATTAGAAATCGATTTCAAAAATATTGGGAACTGCATTTCCAAATAAATATTTCTTTTTTCAAAATCCCACTTGTCCGTCAATTTTTTAAATAAGGCAAAAGGAAAGGTTAAAGGACATGATTGGACAAACTCAAGCACGAACAGATCGACTATGTAACGATAAACAACAAATGACAGCAGGTCGGGGAAAACAAACCCAACAACAAGAGAAACGACAAACATTATATTTCAAAACATTCATTCAAGTTCAACTTTGCAAGTTTCGTTTATATTCTACAACAATCACTTTTTTTAATTCTGCTTATTTATTCCCTCTTATATTTATCAAAACATTTTTAATGAAATTTATCCAAACAATTCCAATCACTTAACTAAACGATTTCAAGTATTTTCGACGTTTAGATCGGAACAATACAGTCATCCCACTTTCGAAATACGAAAATAATTTTTTGATGATGCTGCAGTCATCAATAGAACCATCTTCAAGCGACTAGAGTGTGATTCTATATCTATCTAGTATATATTGGACTTCATATATATGCTGATCATGCGTATATTCAAAAATTCGTACATACTAATTAGTCCAATTTCGACATCGATAAAATACTCGAAAACTTTTATCATAAATTATATTCTAAAAATAAATATGTTTTCTAAAACGATTTATTTAGTTTCAAAATAAATTTTATTACATATCCAACCTTCATATATACACTGATCCATAGCCACTAATCCTTTGCTATGTCTACTCTGCCCTATGGAGTCATGACAACCCCATTGCACCGGCTCATAGCCCTGCTACGATCACTTTACCCCATGGAATCATGACAACTCCACTACACTGATCCATATCCAATATCCGTCTCTCAGTGGTGGGTCAAAGCTATAGACATCGATAACCCCTTTGCACACGTCCCGCAGCAAAGTCCAACTCATGAAGTTAACTCATTGGTTCCCATCTGGATCTGGGGTTCTTACTTCCTATTTGGACTACCTTTGCATCTCGGGTTTTGGTCTCTTCCCGGTTCGTGACTCTTCAGCTCGGCTCGTGATCCTCCATTCAGCTCGGGGTGCTCTAAGGCTCCGGTTTGTGGTTCGTGACGGCAGCTCGTGGTCCAAGCTTCAGTCTGTGGTCCTCATATGGACCCGGATCGTGACTTGTGCTATGGTTCGTGAGTCTTCAATTCGGTTCAAGGTCCACTAGTTCATGAATCCACTTCGGGTTGTGATGCTCCTTCCGGCTCGTAGAGGTGGTTCGGGGGGAGGGGTGGTGTCACGATCGGCTCGTGGTGGAGGGCGCTTCACGAATAGGTTACTGACCAATTTCCTGCAACTTTTCCAGCGAGTTATTTACGCCATAGGACGACGTTTTCGACCATTCTTACTTTACTATACAATCACAAAGCATACCAAACAGTAATAGCAACATGTATAATCAACTATAAACACCAAAATAACAATTTAACTTGTCAATATGGATCAAACATACCCAAAACCTATGTTTTTCCCTTTAATCTCCTTAATCATGTTTAATCATAGGATTAGCAAAACACGACCAAATTAACCCAAATTTCTAACAGAGGCATAAAATATTATTTAAGAATTTCTATATATTTTTCCAGATTTTTATAATGCATAATTTCATTAATTAACACTAATCGCCCTTAATTAGCCGTAATTAGTGAAAAACAATGCAAATCACTCACCTTAGCCACAAACTAGATCTGAAACTCTACTGTTTAGGCGTGGTTTCCAATGCAACACAGCGACTCCAAATCTGATTTGACACTAATCTTCCTTGATTTGGTGTAGATTAAGCTAATACGCGATTAGAAAGCGATTTGGGATGAATTTAGAAGGTGGAGGCCATTGCTAGGGTTTCAAGGGTGTGGATGGCGGCTGGAAAACTGAAATGAAATGTTTTCCCTAACCCTATCAGCCCTCCCATAACCCTAATCCCGAAATGGGTTATAGGCCTAGCTGCTAATCGCCCTAATTAGGCCCGGTTAAGCTATTTTTCACCTTTCAAACTTTATTTCAGCCATATCTCCCAAACGGTAAGTCCATTTGGTTAATGTGACCACTCAACGGAAAGGTAAACCATCATCTGAATCCAATGGAAGTGGTTTCAGGTCAAAACTCCTTACCAATCAAAAGTTATAGGAAAAACAAGATTCGCCGGGGGCAAAACGGTCATGTAAAATTCGGCAAAAATCGTGAACGCGGGAAATGACCCCAATAGTCGCTCCCCAAAGTTACACGACTATACAACCTCATACGAAAATGAAATAAATATCCTACGATCCTCCGACGCGTAGAAGCAGGTCGTTACATTCTCCCCCCTAAGAAATTTCGCCCCCAAAATTCTTTAATTAAAACGTACTATGGGTCCTGCATGCCTAGAAGCCATTTACAAACAATCAAACACACATAATAACACAACAAGTCTATTCTAGCATGCGGTTTACTACCAAGGGGATAACTATCGCTATTAAAATCTTACTAGGCAAAGAGTTATGGATGCGACTTCCTTATGCTCTCCTATGTTTCCCAAGTACAGTCATTCTCGTTATCACCCCACTGGTCTTTGACCAGTTTCACCCTCTTCCTTAGAAGTTGCTTCGTATCGCACTCGATAATACGAATCGGCCTGCGATTCCCAACCGCCTCGGGTTCTACTTCGATGTCATCCAACTGATCCGGAGAAATAGCCATATCAGGGTCGTGTATGAACTTTCTTAACTGGGAAACATGAAATACATTGTGAACTCCCGCCATCTTGTCAGGTAACTCAACTTTATATGCTAAATTGCCAACTTGCTCGAGAACTGGGAATGGACCAACAAATCTTGGTGCTAACTTACCTCTCCTCCCAAATCGAATCACACTTTTTAATGGAGAAATTTTGACGAATACCATGTCACCAACAGAGAACTTTAGATCTCTTCGTCTTTTATCAGCATAACTCTTCTACCTATCTTGGGAAGCCTTCATTCGCTGTTGAATAACCTTGATCTTGTTTGACGTTTCCCTTATTAATTACATTCGTCCCAAGCACAAACTTCTCACCGGTCTCCAACCAACATGATGGTGAGTTGCACAGTCTTCCATACAAAGCTTCAAATTGAGCCATACCGATACTAGACTGATAATTATTATTATATGCGAACTCAACAGATATAAATGGCCATCCCATGAACCTCCAAAATCCAATACGCAAGCTCTCAAGAGATCCTCTAATACACGATTCACTCTCTCTGTTTGACCGTCGGTTTGAGGATGGTATGCGGTACTGAGATATAATTGTGTCCCTAAAGCCTCTTATAAGCTCTTCCAAAACCCACTAGTAAATAACGGATCTCGGTCACTTATAATACTTTTAGGTATTCCATGAAATCTCTCTATCCACTTCATACACAGTTCCGTTAACTAGCTGCCGTTCTATTTGACTTAACCGGTATAAACCTTGCAATTTTGGTCAATCGATCCACAATCACCCAAATATTATCATGACCCGATCTAGTACTTGGTAAACCATCAATTAAATCCATTGAGACTTGTTCCCATTTCCATTCGGGAATTTCCAATGGTTGTAATAAACCACTAGGCTTCTTTTGCTCGGCTTTAAGTAGCTAACAATTTATGCACTTGGATATAAACTTTCCAACTTCCCTCTTCATCCCTTCCCAGTAGTAGGTCTGCTTCATGTCTCGATACATTTTGTTACCACCGGGATGTATAGTCAGTTTCGAGTGATGACATTCTCTCAGCACTTCATCTCTCATTCCATCAACATTGGGTACAACTAATATCCCATTCTTTCGAAGCCATCCTTCTCTATCGAGTCCATACTTGTTCATTTCCTCGCCATCGATATCCATCTCTACCTTGGAGATGATTTCTAATAGGTTAGGATCGTCCTCGTAACTGGAACCAATCCGCTCAATCAAAGTCGATCTGATCGTCAAACTTGCTAACATTGCTAAATCTCATTCGTAATTAGGTCTGAAATCATATTCTGCGATATATTCTAGTTGCTTCCATTCTAGAAACATAGCCCCTAAAGTGGCATGTCTCCTACTCAATGCATCAGCTACTGCATTGCCCTTACCGGGTGTGTATGCGATATTGAAGTCATACGAAGCCAAGAACTCTAACCATCTCTACTGATGAAGTTTTAAATCCTTTTGAGAGAAAAGATACTTTAATGACTTATGATCGGTAAACAACTCAAATCTTTCTCCCAAGAGATAATGTCTCCATATCTTCAACGCGAATACGATCGCTGCTAATTCCAAATCATGGGTCAGATATCTTTTCTCATGTGGTTTCAGTTGCCGACTTGCGTAAGCTACTACCCTACCTCCTTGCATAAATACAACACCTAGTATGGTACCACAAGCATCCGTGTATACTGTCATCTTTTCGTTCCCCGTAGGAATAACTAACACTGGTGCAATCGCCAAGTTCTCCTTCAGACCCTTAAATGCATTCTCGCACCTTTCGTCCTAGACGAAAGCTTGATTCTTCTTTGTCAACTGAGTTAACGGTGCCACTATCTTGGAGAAGTATTGAATAAACATACGATAATATCCAGCTAACCCTAAGAATCTTCACACGTCCGTTGCATTCTTGAGCGTAAACTAATCTTGCACCGTAGCCACCTTCACAGGATCCACGGCAATATCATTTTCTGAAACAACATGGTCCAAGAACCTTACTTCCCTCCTCCAGAAGTGACACTTAGAAAATTTCGCTTTCAGTTGGTGTTTCCTCAACACCTCCATTACTATCCTCAAATGTTCCTTGTGTTCTTCCTCTATCCTCGAGTAAACCAGGATATCGTCCACGAACACAAGAACAAACTTATTCAATTGATCCTGGAAAACCCTATTCATAAGATCCACAAAATATGTTGGTGCATTGGTTAATCTGAATGGCATGACCAACCACTCATAAAATCCAGACGACGTCCGAAAAGCCGTTTTAGCTATACTCTCAGCTGCCACTCTCAGCTGATGAAAACCTGTCGCGAGATCCAACTGGGAGAACACTCTTGCTCCACTCAACTGATTGAACAAATCATCTATCCGCGGAAGAGGATACTTATTCTTCCTCGTCACCATATTCAACTCGCGGTAGTCCACACACAATCGAAGGGAACCGTCTGCCTTAGTGGCAAATACAACTGGTGCTCCCCACTCGGAAACACTTCTTCGGATAAATCCCTTCTTCAAAAGATCGCTTACTTGCGCCCCGAGCTCTCGCTGCTCTCTTGGCGCCATACGACGAAGTGGCATCACTATAGGTCTGGCATCTGTCACTAAATCAATCCGAAACTCGATCTCTCGGTGTGGTGGAAGTCCAGTCACATCCCCGAAGATGTCCGGATACTCGCCAACAATAGGCACATCTGACAACTCATCATGCGGGATGTCGAGGGAATTTAGAAAACTAGCCATCACCCCATCACTCGGTAGGCTACCAAGTAGTACCCTCCACCCATCATCCGGTTTAATGGTCACTGAAGACCCCTCACAGTCCACCACTACTCCGTACCTTTGGAGCCAATCGACTCCCAAAATAATGCCAAACCCAGTAAAGCCCAAAACAAAGCAATCACAAGCAAACATACATCCATGACTCGATAAACCACATTATGACAAATCATACTAAGGCTAGTCGAACCACCGATCGGCTTCGTCACTACTAAAGGTCTATCGATAAGCTCGGGTTCCAATTCCAACCTATCTACCAGGTCACTAGATATGAAGGAATGGGAAGCTCCGGTATCAAACAAAACTCGAACAGGAACATCATAAACATAAAGCATACCTTGAATAACGACGCCCTTTCCCTTCTGCGCCACAGTTGCGGCATTCGACGAAGAAGGAACAGCGTTGATAGCATATGCTTTCACGATCTGCTGCTCTTTAGGAGGTTGTGGACATTTATCCTTGTGATGTCCCACTTGGGCGCAATTGAAGCACTTCCTGTCTGCTGGATTGGCTCGACATTCTTTGGCATAGTCTCCCTTCTTGCCACAGCTATAGCACTCTATATCTTTCTTATCCCTCTTTTTCTGACCATCCTTGGTCTGATTCTGCTTCCTTTTATTCTGATAATTATTCTTGCGTCCACTGCTTACCTGCGGCTTTGGTCCCTCTGCATATGCAACAACGACCTCAGTCTTGGGCTTAGGATAAAGGCTCTCTGATCTCAATGCTTTCCCAACAACCAATTCAAAATTCTCATCAATATGGTTTATAAGCCTTTCCCCCAAGTACGTATCTAAGCCAGTTATAAACTTCTCGTTCTTTTTCTCGGCAGTATCGATAAGGGATAATCCATACTTCGATAAAGTATCGAACTCAGCAATATACTCCGAGACTGCCCTACCATTCAGCTTAAGCTCTAGAAATTTCCTAAACAATTCTGATTTCTGAGCAGTCGGGATAAAATTATCACTAAAGCGGGTCTTAAACTGATTCCAAGTAACTTGATCCTCAGGAGTAGCTATTTTAATAGCATTCCACCAATTCATAGCCCGTCCTTACAGTTGATGCGATGCTAGCTTTCTCTTCATTGCATCATCGATCCCTAAGTCCTCGAAGATGTGCTCACAACTATCGAGCCAACCTTGAACATCCGTAGCCGATTCCGTTCAATGGAACGGCTTTCCACCAAGACTAGTATAATCCTTGCAGAGCTTGGTGAAATCGGCTCTAGGCGCCTGCACCGCTGCACCACCACCGTTAGCAGCATTAGGACATGCTCTCTGAACATCCCTAAGCATCTCCCTCATGAAGGTGGTAAACATCGCCCTCATATCAGGGGCATTCCAATTATTAACCCTTGAACCCGTGCTTCTCGTATATCGGCTCATCGTTCAATCTGTAAAGAGAAAACGATTAACCTTCTCTTTAGTGGTGCCAGTGCAGTGCAACTTCATCCTTAGATATACTAATAGTATATATATGTATATATAGCTTTTTGAAAACCAAAATATCACAAATACGCGCTTTCATATACATATACTATCTCTCCCTGATGTCTTCCCTAGGTTAACTACGCAACCTAGAGCTCTGATATCAAATGTGACGGCCCGCCCCGGATCAGCCGACATTTCTTCGAAATGCGCTGTGTCGATGTCCAACTAGCACGGGACGGTCGTCAAAAGAAAAGAAGCAAGACAATGAATCATCAAAGAACCTGTAGTATATCTCATAGCACATGGAACAAAATATAATAATAACATAAATTGATATAAAACAGGCAAGACAGTGCATAAGCTGAACACTAAACCTTCATAGCAGTGGAAAATTCAAAATACAGCTTATGATCCAAACCATTATTACAACTTTTAAAACTGTCTCTAGAGCGAAATAGTAAGGTACACTACCAATGCCCAAAGTAGTGACCAACAACAACACAGGGAGAATATATGGAAATGATACGTGTAAGCCTTCTGCTCGTCTCCGGACAGCTACTCGTGCATAACCAGCTAACCTGTCTCTAGTCTGATCGTTTAGGAGCACCCAGAGTAATAAGAAGAGACATAAAAATCTGGGTCAGACAAAAGTCTGGTATGAGGGATAAGCAGCAAAAACAGAACAATAACAGGTATATAACCATACCTGAACCTGGACCTGCAACCAAAGAGTTAGCATAACACGATGTACAATACTCTAAGGTGACACTAGCACATGGTGTGAAAATAATGGGGAGGGGGTGTGCATGTCATGGTGATAGCAAACATCAAACATAGCAATCATCCTCACATCTCTCACTCAATGCGTAAAGTATATGATATCTACCACTTTGATCACCCAATTCTTTGCTACGATCACTCTTCCCCATGGAGTCATGACGGCTCCACTGCATTGATCCATAGCTAATAATCCTTTGATATGTCCACTCTTCCCCTATGGAGTCATAACAACCCCACTGCACTGGCTCATAGCCCTGCTACGATCACTTTGCCCCATGGAATCATGACAACTCCACTGCACTGATCCATAGCCAATATCTGTCTCTCGGTCGTGAGTCAAAGCTATAGACATCGATAACCCCTTTGCACACGTCCCGCAGCAAAGTCCAACTCATGAAGTTAACTCATTGGTTCCCATCTGGATCCGGGGTTCTTACTTCCTATTTGGACTACCTTTGCATCTCGGGTTTTGGTCTCTTCTCGGTTTGTGACTTTTCAGCTCGGCTCGTGATCCTCCATGTCGGCTCATGGTGCTCTAAGGTTCCGGTTCGTGGTTCGTGACGGTGTCTCGTGGTCCAAGCTTCGGTTCGTGGTCCTCGTATGGACCCGGTTCATGACTTGTGTTATGGTTCGTGAGTCTTCAATCCGGTTCAAGGTCCACCAGTTCGTGAATCCACTTCGGGTCGTGACGCTCCTACCGTCTCGTGGAGATGATTCGTGGGGAGGGGTGGTGTCACGATCGGCTCGTGGTGGAGGGCACTTCACGAACGGGTTACCGACCAATTTCCTACAACTTTTCTAGCGAACTATTTATGCCATACGACGTTTTCGACCATTCTAACTTTACTATACAATCACAAAGCATACCAAAAAGTAATAGCAACATGTATAATCAACCATAAACACCAAAACAACAATATAACATGTCAATATGGATCAAACATACCGAAAACCCATGTTTTTCCCTTTAATCTTCTTAATCATGTTTAATCATAGGATTAGCAAAACACGTCCAAATTAACCCAAATTTCTAACAGAGGCATAAAATTTTATTTAACAATTTCTACATATTTTTCCAGATTTTTATAATGCATAATTTCGTTAATTAACACTAGTCACCCCTAATTAGCTGTAATTAGTGAAAAACAAAGCAAATCACTCACCTTAGTCACAAATAAAATACTATATCTGAAACTCTACTGTTTAGGCGCGGTTTCCAATGCAACACAGCAGATCCAACTCTGATTTGACACTAATCTTCCTTGATTTGGTGTAGATTAAGCTAATACGCGATTAGAAAGCAATTTGGGATGAATTTAGAAGGTGGAGGCCATTCCTAGGGTTTCAAGGGTGTGTGTAACAACCCGAAATTTTGGAACCAATTTTAATATATATGTATTTTTTTTTAGGGAAATGCGTCAGAATTTAAATTTTTTTTTTTAAATTAAATTATTAAATTTAACGGGGTTTTCTTAAAATAAATTTTATGATGTTATTTGTGGAGGAAATTTGTAATTAGATAAACGTTGATTTATAACAATGGAAATTATTGTATATTTGTAATAATTAACTTTTGACTATTGATAATAAAGGAATGTTGATCAAGCAAGCGTGATTTACATTATTAACTAAGATGGAATGTTGTAATCCTTTTGTTGTGTTGATATGAATGTTATAGAAACCAGCGTTACTACTGCTGTTAATTAATTGAATTTCTTCGAAAAGTATATATTGATATATATTTACAAATTTAAAGAAGCTAACTTATTTTAATATGGATTTGATATTAATTTGGTAAATATAAATTTAAGATTTCAATATATGGTCGGTTGACAAAGCGAAGAGATTAAATTATTTCATTGTTAATAAATTTTGGAATTCATGACATGTTCAAGACAAGTAAACAATGTGTCCAATATCGTCATGTGCCGTTCACTAGTGGCAATTTCACAAATTTAGTAAAATTTAAAATTTCTAAATAAAAATTTTCTTTAATTAAATTTCTGAATTTATCGTCCAATATTTTGCATTAGTCTATTTAGCGTTGCATAAATGTAGCGCGCATAGTTAAAATGTGCGTAAAACGAATTAGCGTTCGCACGTTCGCTGCGTTGTCTGTTCATACGAATAAATAATCAAAAATAATAAATGAGAAAGAATTAATTTTTATTCCTTTAACCGTGTTAGCCAAATAAGGAAGAAAATAAATAATTAACGCAAATTTGAACCATGAAGTAACGGTAGAAAATTTACAGTGTGAACACCAATTTAGACCGTAAAATAATAAACAAAAGAAATAAATAAATAAACAAATAAGAAGAAATTTAACTTTTGTTCCCTTAACCGTGTGAGCAAACAAGGAATGTAATGCACGGTGAACGCAAATTTAAACTATTTAATGATGGTAGGAGATTTTCAGCCAACAATTAATCCTTATTTCTAGTAATAATGGCCTTTCCTCTGTTAGAATTAGTCATATGCGGTGCCTCTCAGATCTGAAATTCACTTTCCCTAAATTATGGCAACAATAAAGATCCTTCCCTGTCTGTAGCACGTAGATTTGAAATCACTATTCAAGATTTTAAATATCTCCCTCTGTCAATAGTGAATATATGGAAACAGTGCCCCAAGATTTGTAACTGTCCATGAATAGGGAATCCAATGCTATGCTCTAATAGAAAGCGGTCCTTTCTTTCTCTCTCACGTGAAACCATCCCTCATTTTTCTCCACCGTTGCTCCTTATTCTACTTCATTTTTTTTCTTTTCTTCCTACCGCTCATTTCACGCATCTTCCTCCAAACTGGGTAAAACCGCATCTCCACTTCAGTGCGCCTCTCCTAGCCGGACCACCTCCAACAAACCGCTCCTCCAATCGATACCCAATCTTCTGAAATTTGGAATCAAAGTTTGGAACCTTTTCTGAAACTTACGGTATGAACATTTTCAAAGGATTGTGATACTTATAAGCATTGCAAATCTATTATTTAATTTGTAAAACTCGTAACTTATTGACACGAAACCCAAATCATATAATTTCAGATCCGTTGGAACCGTGACGTTGAATACGACCTTTTTAAACTGATTGGGACAAATGCTAAAGCTGTTGGAATTTTTAGATTTGCTTTGAACGAAGGTGAGATTCTCTATTTTAAATTTATTAATAAATTAAATTATTTAGATTGCGATGGGATATACATATAATTACGGTTCAGATCTGTTTCGTATGATCGTATTTGTGATGGTTGATTCTGTGTTTGCAATGAATAGTATACATCCATGTGATTGTCACTTATTCTATGATATACACCTTGTTTAGAATTGAATGGACAAATTTCCAATTCAAAATAAAAGAAAATGTTTATTATTATTTCTAAATCTAGTTTCGAATTGAATGGACAAATCCTCAATTAAAAATAGAAAGTGTTTACCACTGTTTATACATCTTGTTTAGAATTGAATTGGCAAAGTTCCAATTCAAAACAGAAAATGTTTGTCACCATGTATACACCTTGTTTAGATGTGAATTGACAAATTTTCAATTCAAAATATAAAGAATATATTTGTTACCATTTACAGTTTATCGCTTGTGTTGGAAATTAAATTGATCCAAGATATAGAAATAAAATGATTTTATTTTGTTACATCCCTCAATGCGAACAAAATTACTAATACAAAAGAATTATATTTTGTTTACATCCCTCGATGTAGACAAAATTACAGAAGAAAGAATAAAAGGATTTTATTTTGTTGCATCCCTCAATGCGAACAAAAATATCAAAAATAGAAATTAACAAAATTTACTTTTTATTTTATTTACATTTTCATCATATAAATAACACTTGAAACAAAATTTACTTTTGTTTTATTTACATTTTCAGAATGTAAATGGCACTTGAAACAAAGATTTACTTTTTTTTCACTTCATGATATAAATATGAATTGAGACAAAAACTTACTTTTTTTTTCCACTTCATAATGTGAGTAACACTTTAAGAAAAACTCACTTTTTATTTACATTGTCACAATCTAAATAACACTTGGAACAAAATCTACTTTTTATTTTGTTTACATTTTCAAAATGTAAGTAACATTGGAAACAAAAATTTACTTTTGTTATATTTACATTTTCAGAATGTAAATAAAACTAGAAACAGAGATTCACCTTTCTATATTCACTTTATAATGTATATTGTAAATTGTAAATAGGACTTGAAAATGGAATTCACCTTTTGTTTTACCTTGTACCTTATAAATAAGACTTGAAAATAAAACTCACTTTTTATTTTACTTTGTATATCGTAAGTAGGACTTGAAATAAAACTCATTTTTCCTTTTTCATTGTAATGTATATGTCACCTGAAAACAAAGTTTACTTTTGTTTTCCATTTTATATTGTAAATAGCATTGGAAATAAAGTTTACTTTTTATTTTATTTACACTTATATAGTGTAAATATGAATTGTAACAAAAATCTTCTTTTTATTTTATTTACATTTACATAATATAAATAACATTGTAAACAAAGTTCACTTTTTATTTTGTTCACATTTGTATAATGTAAATAACACTTAAAAACTTATATTTTCATTTGTGTCTTAAAACACAAATAAAACTTGAAAACAAAAATTTACTTTTGTTTACACTTTATAATGTGGAAATGTGTATTGAAGTCAAAACTTACATTTTATTTTGTCTTCTTAAAACACAAATAAAACTTGAAACAAAAAAATTTACTTTTTATTTTCACTTTAAAATGTGAACATGAATGGAAATAAAAACTTACATTTTCATTTGTATTCTTAAAACACAGATATGACTTGAAACTAAAATGTACCTTTTTATTTACGTCTTATAATGCAAATAAAACTTGAGAATAAAATTTATCTTTCTATTTATATTCTACAATGAGAGAATAAAACTTGTTTTTGGTTTTGCAGGCACAAGTGCAAACAAATTTTTAAAAAAATAAGAAAATTACTTTTTGTTCGCATCCACAATTGCGAACAAATTATAAAGATTAAAAATTCACTTTTTGTTTGCATCCACAAATGCGAACAAGTGATAAAAATTTAAAAATTCACCTTTTTGTTCGCATTCACAATGCGAATAAGATGTTAGAAATAAAACTTACTTCTTTTATCCGCATTCATAATGCGAATAAATCACGATTTATAAAGAATACACGTTTTGTTTGCATTTTCTCTTGCAAACAAATATAATTTGAAAAGGGTGTAAAAGTATCATTCTCACTTTTCGATTAAGAAGTTAATCTTTTTGTTTGCATTTACTATACAAACATTTACATAGTAAATTAAGTCATACTTTTTATTTGTGTTTTTAACACAAATATTCACATTTAAAAGAAGTTAATCTTTTATACTTGCATTTACATTGCAAGTATTGCATAAGAAAAGAAATCATCTTTTATACTTGCATTTACATTGCAAGTATTGCATAAGAAAAGAAATCATCTTTTACACTTGCATTTACAATGCAAGTATTGCATAAGAAAATAAAAATCATTCTTTTTACTCGCATGTATAATGCAAGTATTGCGTAGGAAAATAAAGTCGTTCTTTTTATTTGTGTTTCAACACAAATGTATGCATAGATAATAAAAACATCCTTTTTATTTGCATTCACTATGCGAACATTTGCATAGAAAATAAAGTACTCTTTTTATTTGTGTTTTTACCACAAACATTTGCATAGAAAATGAAGTCATTCTTCATGTGTATTCTTAACATAAAAATATTACATAGGAATAAATCACCTCTATATTTGTGTTCTTAACACAAATACATATAGGAAAATGAATGCCTTTTAACGTTGTCCTTTAACACAAATATTAACATAGGATTTAGGTTCATCTTTATATTTGTACGAGTGGAAACCCGTGCGATGCACGGAAGCATAGACTTTTAAGTGTTTTAGTTTGCATGCATCAATAAGCGGTGAGAGCATATTATATAGTAGCAAGATATGTAACGTAAGTGAGATATGTATGTGTTAGGATTCTACTGTATAAACTAAGTTTTGCAGCAAGAAGTAAATAATGCATGTATAGCAAGTAGGGACAGGATGCTGTACATCATCTTATGGTTGCACAACCACACTTTAGTTTTATAAAATAGTCAATTCCTCTGTGAGATCTAAGACATCAAAAAGTTCAGATTACTTGAAATAGCTAGTAGGAGGCCTACGTGGTAGTACAATGTATCAAAAATATGACATAGTTTGGTAATGATGTCTACTTACTGAGAAAGTGCGTATCCGTTAGTAACCGTGGAGCATAGAATAACAAATTCGGTGAAGGCAACTATGAAAAAATTGATGTAATGTAACCATGGAACTTGTTTATCTTTTAAAATGAAGTGGTTGGTGGGTCACTAAGTTTATGCTTTACCAATAACAATATTACAATATTTTGTGGTGTTTAGTTTGTTAAAACTTTAAGTTTAAACTCCAAATTATTATCCTTCCATATACAGACAATTTATGAAGAATAAGGTCTTTAGCAATTATGCAGATGAACTTATTAAAAATAGAAATTTTACTGCAAGTATCTTTATCTTATAATTAATTAGTGCCACAATTACTCAGTAGCAAAAAATTAATAGTGATGAAGACTGTTGAAAGCTTGCCAAATGCATGCTTGATGCTTCTATTTGATTTATTCAAAATATTGGTTGCATCAAAACCAACGTTGTCACATGATTTTCTGGGAATAAACTACACAACCGAGTGGCTTCTATTTAAAACATGCATAGGAAATACTCATTTGTTTCACTTTTTCTTCATTTCATTATATGAGAATGAAATATAACTTAGGATGAAGAAAAAAGAGCAATATGAAACAATTCATGTCAGCTGAGTGCACATGACGTATATAAAACAGTAATCGTTCTTATTTTTTTCTAATTTAAAATTTTGTACTAACTTCCAATATAGACAGTTGAATTTGGAATGCAGATATTTTGGTTGGAATAATAAACATGTCGTGAGAAATATGTGCTTAATGGACAAATATGAGATAAAGCCAAAGCTTAACCCTTATAATACCAGTTAAAATAGGAAAATGTGTATGTTAAATATTATGAACCATGCACTGCAAAATTTTAATGTTTTACAATTTAATCACCTTTACATACTACCATAAGGGGATGAAAAAATATAGGTTGCTAAAATTACACATTTCCAGCAGACACATTAATTTCACAAATGGGGGAAAAAGAAATAAAGAAATAAAAATTCACCAGCAAAATCTAATTTCCATGTTCCCAATCAATAACAGCTCTATGTATTGAGACTTTAAGACCTTTGGATGATGCGTGTTTCTAAAATGTTACTCCACATGCCTGTACGCATGATAACATCCTAATAGACATTTTCAATAATACACAATTCCCATAAGGGCTATCATTCAGTGGAAGATGGCTCGTTAGAGATGCAGCCATCCAATATTTCTACCTTCCTTTTGTCTGCTAACTCATAAAATTGAAGGTCCGGCCTACTTAATTAGATTTCTAATGCATGTCGTTCTTCCCTATCACACAACACCACTCACGCTAAATTAGTCATAGAGTTATACACAAAATTGAAGAATGAAGAACAACAGTGGTAAACAAAAACCGCTTTCATTATAATTAAGACATAATTAGTATATAAAAGACATAATCTCACAAATACATTGGACAAAAGGTCGATGATATTTTGGGAAGCAAAATGAACATGTATATAGTAGTCATATGTTGAGTCGGTTGAAACAAATCAATATTGGAAATAAAACATTATCATCTATAACACCAGAACCTGCTGACCTGCGACTGCAGAAACTATCCATCTATGAAGCTAACTGGGTGAAGATTGGCAGGGCCGGCCCTGGCCTAGTGCGAGCCGTGCGACCGCACAGGGCCCATTAGGTCAGGGGGCCCAAAAAAATCGTATTACCTTTACTAGAGCTGCTTTTTCTTGCCAGGATGCGTGTACTTGAGAGTAATTTATCTATGCAAAAGTAGATATGATTGCATGATTTGTTGACATCAATCAATATATTAAAATGGAGATGTGGCTTGTGTGGACTTCTAGTTGACAGATTGAAAATGTGGGTAAAAACTTTATGAATTTGCTGAAACATGCAATTTTCTCAATGGAGATGCACAGTAGAAAAAACACATTTTCATAAAAAAGAAAAAAAAATTAAGGACCCAAAATTTTGGGCTCGCACTAGGCCCATAAATACTCAGGGTCGGCCCTGAAGATTGGTGATCAAAATTACATGCTAAATAGGTAATGGACTGAAGCTTTGAAGCATGACTTCGAGTTGAACTAAACTAACCAAATATTTAATACACTGAAGCTTGAAGCAGAGACAACAGGAATGAAATGAAGGTAAAATCAAACCAAATAGAGCAAAGCTTTGATCTGAAACTTTATATGTTGACTGAACATATACCAATTTATCCCATACAACTTAAGAAAACCTAAACCAAGTAAAAGCTACAAACGTAACCACGATGCAGCGGAACATGAAGCAAATATTATTGATGTATCTCCCAACTTAGTCATGCACAAAGTCCAGTCTTCAAGTATACTTCAACTGCTACTTGGTAAACTGCAAAATCCGAAAGATGAATCTTAGTTTCAACAAAAGAAGAAGAAAAAGAAACAAAACTTTAAGCCATCTGCTTGCAATCCATTTCAAGATTTGCCATCTAGTTAGCGTTGGCTAGTTAAACCAAATATATATCTAAAATAAAAGCATTCTATGTACAACGTACATAATTTGAAATAGACCGAAGTACATACAATGAAGAAACCTGGCAATAAAAATACTAATTCACACACAATAATTCATGTCATTGTATAGAATTTTAGGCAAAAGATATGATATTCGAATGGCATAAGTTCAATGGAGAAACTTGGTATAAAGGCATTGCCGAAAATTTCCATTACCTTCTAATTGCATGGCCTCCACATATGTCTACCCTTCTATCAATCAACTCTCTCATGGTCTAAAGCTGTAGCAAACCCTACCAATTGCAAGTCCTTAATATATGTCTACCCTTCTATCAATCCAATCTCAAGTGAGAACACATAAAGCTTTATCAGTATCACAATTTGAAATTACATGAATATATTATTTTATAGTGTCACTGATAGTACTGGAATGAGAAATAAAACATTTAGTGGAGTGGATGTTCATAATGAGGAAATGGAAAAAATACACAGCAGAACATGCATGGTTGCCATATACAACCCAAAAAACACAGAAAAAGTAGACAGTAAAACATACGTAGTTGGTATATATTAATTGTTATCCTTTTTTTATGATTTCATTTACATCAGGCATTCATGGCTCCCAAAAAAGGACTAAGTGGGAGGATAAAGTAAATAAATGATTCATTTGCTGTATACGTTACTGTACCGGAAAAGGAAATAACATAGAATTAATTTATGTTGAATGAATGCATTAATTAATTATTAATTTGTAAAGATAATAAAGTATCCTTCCATATTTTTAATATACTTGTAAATCCACAATTTGAAATTACATGAATATATTATTTTATAGTGTCACTGACAGTACTGGAATGAGAAATAAAACATTTAGTGGAGTGGACGTTGTTCGAAAGTTAATCATGGTAGCTGAATAAAAAAATTGGAAAGGAGGAGAGAAATACCTTTGGTAAGAATGGAGAAAACTATGCTTGAGAATTTAATTGAAGAATAAGATTGATTAGTGGATTAAGGAGAAAATTAAGCCTGCAAGCAACTGCTGGACGTGTAGATCGTGGGGTAAGCAAATCATGGAGCATGATTAAGGCAAGCAGGGTCGTGAACAGTGAGGCAGTGGCCAACCTGGCAATTATTCAACCATTGGATGTCTTTTTAACTTTAAATCATAGCCCCTCTTTGTCTCCTTGTTTGTCTAAGGGTTTGTCTAGGGGGGGAATTTTATTATATAGATTTCCAATACAAATATGACAATAGAATTCATCCTTTTTTTTGTATTCTCCAATACAAATAGGTCACAGAAATAAAAGTGCGTCTTCTATTTGTACACTCTATTGTAAATGAAAACTTAGAAATAAAAGTTACGTATTTTTATTTACATCCCTCGATGTAAATAAACATGAAAGAAAAGTACAATTTTTATTTGCGTTCCACAACACAAATAAGATTTGGCAATAAAATATGAAATTAAGAATGATATTTCTATGATTGGTAAAACACATTTTATTAGACATTAAACATGAATGTGTGTGTTAGGTAGACAGTTCATTCTTTACGGGACATGTTACCCATGTTAATATTATCGCCAAATGATTTATATTCACAAATATAAATAAGAATAGCGACAAATCATTATTTAATACTATTAATGATATGAAATGGTTTAAAACTTTATATATATACGATAATCATTTGAAAAGACCGAGTCCATCTCATTTCAAATGATTATAAGGCGATATCCAAATAGAAGAGTTGAAGACGACGGTCGAAGACCGACGATCTTCAAGGCGGATGGTTGTATTGCTATTATTGGCCTTGATGGGAGTAGCTACCTTGATGGGTTGATGGTAGTGATCATCCGGACGTTCTTGTTGATTGTACGGGTTTGGCTTTCGCTCAGACCCAGAGCATAAGCTTATAAATAGATGCATGTCTGACGTTGAATTTCATTTTATGTAAATTGATTTCTATTAATATACAACCGTTGGTGGAGGAGAATTTATTCTCTTACTTAACACCCTTAGAGGTTGTGTATTAATAGTTATGAATGGCATGGCATGAAATGTCAACGTGGCACGCCAAGATGCAAATGATCAAGGCTTTGTTGCAAAGCAGAGCCTTGTGGGATGATTATAGCATAGTCTATTTAGGCATAGCTTTGTGTAACGTGACTTCGCGAGCCTCACAGCCCGGTAGAGTCTAAAATGGGAGAAGGGAACGCAGGGAGTGCACACGTTTCTCTCTAGCTAGAGTGGTGCCAGGGACCTACCAGCGCTGGCATTTATTCATTGTGGTTGTTGGATTTTTCGAGGCCTCGGTTTATGCGGCCGCCACTAGCCGTATTATAGGTCCAAAAGGACCGGGAAGTGTGTGTTCAGGAATTGCCAATCCATTAAGCGTTAACGTATGGACCGGCCCTGCAGGATCCAAGGGTTGGACAGAGTACCAATCCTGGGGCATTTGCTAGAGTGTCTCGAATCGGTAAGGATCTCCTCCCTAGCCTTGACTCAGATGGAAACCCAAATTTCCAATACGACATCACGCGGTTTTGATTGTATACCTATATATGGCGACATAGTGGGATGGGGCACTCATGCCGTCTAGGATTGATACATTTACTTTGATGTATTTCAAATTGGTTGCACACTATTATTATATAATACCATGTCTATCGTATCAAGCATCTTTTGATCATTATAAGGTAAAACCCTATCCTCCGGTTTGCGTTGCATTGTGTGATGGGACTTGGGTCTTATAATTGTTTCATTTTTCTAAAAAGCATTGCGTTATTTTGACGATTTACTTTAGTCATGCACTGGCAATCCATAGGAGAAAACCCGTTCCGCGAAAATGGCGTGGTCCTGTGATTAGCCTTATTATATTATATAGGTTAAGTAGAATTCTCACACCAGTCCCATGACTGACCTGTAGTTTGTCCACTGGCAAACTCGGGTGCCCATATTTTCCACACGGGCAGTCGAGTAGCTATTTTTACAGATATATTAAGCAGGATTCTGGGTTGAAGCTTAAAGCTGTGTCCAGAGATAGAGAGTCTTCCGCTGTGTTCTTCCGTTGCAGTATATTACATTTTTTTGTATTTATCTTCCGCTGTAATTATATTCCAATGTACTCTGATATGTATATTCTGTACTCTGATGTAACATTTGTTATAGTGTTATAAAAGTCTTCTGTTATCTGTTGTAATGTGTTGTATGCCCAAAGTTAAAGTATTCGTAGATTTTCACTTTTTGGGTCAGACCTGTGTGGCTTATGGTCGATTCAAAGGGTGGGAATTTGCGGGTCGTTACAGTTGGTATCAGAGCTCTAGTTAGCTCAAATCTTTGGGGTATAATTCGTTAGAACTAAACAAAGACTCATCAGAGGTTGGATTAGTAATACCCAATAAGAAAACTCATTAGAGATGGGGTTAGAAATGCCCTAGAATGAGTTCAGAGTGAAATGTTTATAATTAACATATTTGTAACTATATATAATTAGATTTTAGAAAATATGATTTTTAATATATAAAAACTATATATATTTGAAAATTTATTCAACCAATTGATTGATGATTGTGTTGTGTGAATATTAAATCAACTAATAAAATTATTGAATCCAATAAATGAAAATTTAATGTTGAGTTGGGTAATTAAACAATTTTTAGCTCCGTTCCTTTTCGAGGACGAAAAGATTTTAAATGGGGGAGATTATAACAACCCGAAATTTTGGAACCAATTTTAATATATATGTAATTTTTTTTAGGGAAATGCATCAGAATTTAAATTTTTTTTTAAATTAAATTATTAAATTTAACGGGGTTTTCTTAAAATAAACTTTATGATGTTATTTGTGGAGGAAATTTGTAATTAGATAAACGTTGATTTATAACAACGGAAATTATTGTATATTTGTAATAATTAACTTTTGACTATTGATAATAAAGGAATGTTGATCAAGCAAGCGTGATTTACATTATTAACTAAGATGGAATGTTGTAATCCTTTTGTTGTGTTGATATGAATGTTATAGAAACCAGCGTTACTACTGCTGTTAATTAATTGAATTTCTTCGAAAAGTATATATTGATATATATTTACAAATTTAAAGAAGCTAACTTATTTTAATATGGATTTGATATTAATTTGGTAAATATAAATTTAAGATTTCAATATATGGTCGGTTGACAAAGCGAAGAGATTAAATTATTTCATTGTTAATAAATTTTGGAATTCATGACATGTTCAAGACAAGTAAACAATGTGTCCAATATCGTCATGTGCCGTTCACTAGTGACAATTTCACAAATTTAGTAAAATTTAAAATTTCTAAATAAAAATTTTCTTTAATTAAATTTCTGAATTTATCGTCCAATATTTTGCACTAGTCTATTTAGCGTTGCATAAACGTAGCGCGCGTAGTTAAAATGTGCGTAAAACGAATTAGCGTTCGCACGTTCACTGCGTTGTCTGTTCATATGAATAAATAATCAAAAATAATAAATGAGAAAGAATTAATTTTTATTCCTTTAACCGTGTTAGCCAAATAAGGAAGAAAATAAATAATTAACGCAAATTTGAACCATGAAGTAACGGTAGAAAATTTACAGTGTGAACACCAATTTAGACCGTATAATAATAAACAAAAGAAATAAATAAATAAATAAATAAACAAATAAGAAGAAATTTAACTTTTGTTCCCTTAACCGTGTGAGCAAACAAGGAATGTAATGCACGGTGAATGCAAATTTAAACTATTTAATGATGGTAGGAGATTTTCAGCCAACAATTAATCCTTATTTCTAGTAATAATGGCCTTTCCTCTGTTAGAATTAGTCATATGCGGTGCCTCTCAGATCTGAAATTCACTTTCCCTAAATTATGGCAACAATAAAGATCCTTCCCTGTCTGTAGCACGTAGATTTGAAATCACTATTCAAGATTTTAAATATCTCCCTCTGTCAATAGTGAATATATGGAAACAGTGCCCCAAGATTTGTAACTGTCCATGAATAGGGAATCCAATGCTATGCTCTAATAGAAAGCGGTCCTTTCTTTCTCTCTCACGTGAAACCATCCCTCATTTTTCTCCACCGTTGCTCCTTATTCTACTTCATTTTTTTTTCTTTTCTTCCTACCGCTCATTTCACGCATCTTCGTCCAAACTGGGTAAAACCGCATCTCCACTTCAGTGCGCCTCTCCTAGCCGGACCACCTCCAACAAACCGCTCCTCCAATCGATACCCAATCTTCTGAAAATTGGAATCAAAGTTTGGAACCTTTTCTGAAACTTACGGTATGAACATTTTCAAAGGATTGTGATACTTATAAGCATTGCAAATCTATTATTTAATTTGTAAAACTCGTAACTTATTGACACGAAACCCAAATCATATAATTTCAGATCCGTTGGAACCGTGACGTTGAATACGACCTTTTTAAACTGATTGGGACAAATGCTGAAGCTGTTGGAATTTTTAGATTTGCTTTGAACGAAGGTGAGATTCTCTATTTTAAATTTATTAATAAATTAAATTATTTAGATTGCGATGGGATATACATATAATTACGGTTCAGATCTGTTTCGTATGATCGTATTTGTGATGGTTGATTCTGTGTTTGCAGTGAATAGTATACATCCATGTGATTGTCACTTATTTTATGATATACACCTTGTTTAGAATTGAATGGACAAATTTCCAATTCAAAATAAAAGAAAATGTTTATTATTATTTCTAAATCTAGTTTCGAATTGAATGGACAAATCCTCAATTAAAAATAGAAAGTGTTTACCACTGTTTATACATCTTGTTTAGAATTGAATTGGCAAAGTTCCAATTCAAAACAGAAAATGTTTGTCACCATGTATACACCTTGTTTAGATGTGAATTGACAAATTTTCAATTCAAAATATAAAGAATATATTTGTTACCATTTACAGTTTATCGCTTGTGTTGGAAATTAAATTGATCCAAGATATAGAAATAAAATGATTTTATTTTGTTACATCCCTCAATGCGAACAAAATTACTAATACAAAAGAATTATATTTTGTTTACATCCCTCGATGTAGACAAAATTACAGAAGAAAGAATAAAAGGATTTTATTTTGTTGCATCCCTCAATGCGAACAAAAATATCAAAAATAGAAATTAACAAAATTTACTTTTTATTTTATATACATTTTCATCATATAAATAACACTTGAAACAAAATTTACTTTTGTTTTATTTACATTTTCAGAATGTAAATGGCACTTGAAACAAAGATTTACTTTTTTTTTCACTTCATGATATAAATATGAATAGAGACAAAAACTTACTTTTTTTTCCACTTCATAATGTGAGTAACACTTTAAGAAAAACTCACTTTTTATTTACATTGTCACAATCTAAATAACACTTGGAACAAAATCTACTTTTTATTTTGTTTACATTTTCAAAATGTAAGTAACATTGGAAACAAAAATTTACTTTTGTTATATTTACATTTTCAAAATGTAAATAAAACTAGAAACAGAGATTCACCTTTCTATATTCACTTTATAATGTATATTGTAAATTGTAAATAGGACTTGAAAATGGAATTCACCTTTTGTTTTACCTTGTACCTTATAAATAAGACTTGAAAATAAAACTCACTTTTTATTTTACTTTGTATATCGTAAGTAGGACTTGAAATAAAACTCATTTTTCCTTTTTCATTGTAATGTATATGTCATCTGAAAACAAAGTTTACTTTTGTTTTCCATTTTATATTGTAAATAGCATTGGAAATAAAGTTTACTTTTTATTTTATTTACACTTATATAGTGTAAATATGAATTGTAACAAAAATCTTCTTTTTATTTTATTTACATTTACATAATATAAATAACATTGTAAACAAAGTTCACTTTTTATTTTGTTCACATTTGTATAATGTAAATAACACTTAAAAACTTATATTTTCATTTGTGTCTTAAAACACAAATAAAACTTGAAAACAAAAATTTACTTTTGTTTACACTTTATAATGTGGAAATGTGTATTGAAGTCAAAACTTACATTTTATTTTGTGTTCTTAAAACACAAATAAAACTTGAAACAAAAAAATTTACTTTTTATTTTCACTTTAAAATGTGAACATGAATGGAAATAAAAACTTACATTTTCATTTGTATTCTTAAAACACAGATATGACTTGAAACTAAAATGTACCTTTTTATTTACGTCTTATAATGCAAATAAAACTTGAGAATAAAATTTATCTTTCTATTTATATTCTACAATGAGAGAATAAAACTTGTTTTTGGTTTTGCAGGCACAAGTGCAAACAAATTTTTAAAAAAATAAGAAAATTACTTTTTGTTCGCATCCACAATTGCGAACAAATTATAAAGATTAAAAATTCACTTTTTGTTTGCATCCACAAATGCGAACAAGTGATAAAGATTTAAAAATTCACCTTTTTGTTCGCATTCACAATGCGAATAAGATGTTAGAAATAAAACTTACTTCTTTTATCCGCATTCATAATGCGAATAAATCACGGTTTATAAAGAATACACATTTTGTTTGCATTTTCTCTTGCAAACAAATATAATTTGAAAAGGGTGTAAAAGTATCATTTTCACTTTTCGATCAAGAAGTTAATCTTTTTGTTTGCATTTACTATACAAACATTTACATAGCAAATTAAGTCATACTTTTTATTTGTGTTTTTAACACAAATATTCACATTTAAAAGAAGTTAATCTTTTATACTTGCATTTACATTGCAAGTATTGCATAAGAAAAGAAATCATCTTTTATACTTGCATTTACATTGCAAGTATTGCATAAGAAAAGAAATCATCTTTTACACTTGCATTTACAATGCAAGTATTGCATAAGAAAATAAAAATCATTCTTTTTACTCGCATGTATAATGCAAGTATTGCGTAGGAAAATAAAGTCGTTCTTTTTATTTGTGTTTCAACACAAATGTATGCATAGATAATAAAAACATCATTTTTATTTGCATTCACTATGCGAACATTTGCATAGAAAATAAAGCACTCTTTTTATTTGTGTTTTTACCACAAACATTTGCATAGAAAATGAAGTCATTCTTCATGTGTATTCTTAACATAAAAATATTACATAGGAATAAATCACCTCTATATTTGTGTTCTTAACACAAATACATATAGGAAAATGAATGCCTTTTAACGTTGTCCTTTAACGCAAATATTAACATAGGATTTAGGTTCATCTTTATATTTGTATTTCCAATACAAATATGACAATAGAATTCATCCTTTTATTTTTTGTATTCTCCGATACAAATAGGTCACAGAAATAAAAGTGCGTCTTCTATTTGTACACTCTATTGTAAATGAAAACTTAGAAATAAAAGTTACGTATTTTTATTTACATCCCTCGATGTAAATAAACATGAAAGAAAAGTACAATTTTTATTTGCGTTCCACAACACAAATAAGATTTGGCAATAAAATATGAAATTAAGAATGATATTTCTATGATTGGTAAAACACATTTTATTAGACATTAAACATGAATGTGTGTGTTAGGTAGACAGTTCATTCTTTACGGGACATGTTACCCATGTTAATATTATCGCCAAATGATTTATATTCACAAATATAAATAAGAATAGCGACAAATCATTATTCAATACTATTAATGATATGAAATGTTTTAAAACTTTATATATACGATAATCATTTGAAAAGACCGAGTCCATCTCATTTCAAATGATTATAAGGCGATATCCAAATAGAAGAGTTGAAGACGACGGTCGAAGACCGACGATCTTCAAGGCGGATGGTTGTATTGCTATTATTGGCCTTGATGGGAGTAGCTACCTTGATGGGTTGATGGTAGTGATCATCCGGACGTTCTTGTTGATTGTACGGGTTTGGCTTTCGCTCAGACCCAGAGCATAAGCTTATAAATGGATGCATGTCTGACGTTGAATTTCATTTTATGTAAATTGATTTCTATTAATATACAACCGTTGGTGGAGGAGAATTTATTCTCTTACTTAACACCCTTAGAGGTTGTGTATTAATAGTTATGAATGGCATGGCGTGAAATATCAACGTGGCACGCCAAGATCCAAATGATCAAGGCTTTGTTGCAAAGCAGAGACTTGTGGGATGATCAAAGCATAGTCTATTTAGGCATAGCTTTGTGTAACGTGACTTCGCGAGCCTCACAGCCCGGTAGAGTCTAAAACGGGAGAAGGGAACGCAGGGAGTGCACACGTTTCTCTCTAGCTAGAGTGGTGCCAGGGACCTACCAGCGCTGGCATTTATTCATTGTGGTTGTTGGATTTTTCGAGGCCTCGGTTTATGCGGTCGCCACTGGCCGTATTATAGGTCCAAAAGGACCGGGAAGCGTGTGTTCAGGAATTGCCAATCCATTAAGCGTTAACGTATGGACCGGCCCTGCAGGATCCAAGGGTTGGACAGAGTACCAATCCTGGGGCATTTGCTAGAGTGTCTCGAATCGGTAAGGATCTCCTCCCTAGCCTTGACTCAGATGGAAACCCAAATTTCCAATACGACATCACGCGGTTTTGATTGTATACCTATATATGGCGACATAGTGGGATGGGGCACTCATGCCGTCTAGGATTGATACATTTACTTTGATGTATTTCAAATCGGTTGCACACTATTATTATATAATACCTTGTCTATCGTATTAAGCATCTTTTGATCATTATAAGGTAAAACCTTATCCTTCGGTTTGCGTTGCATTGTGTGATGGGACTTGGGTCTTATAATGGTTTCATTTTTCTAAAAAGCATTGCGTTATTTTGACGATTTACTTTAGTCATGCACTGGCAATCCATAGGAGAAAACTCGTTCCGCGAAAGTGGCGTGGTCCTGTGATTAGCCTTATTATATTATATAGGTTAAGTAGAATTCTCACACCAGTCCCATGACTGACCTGTAGTTTGTCCACTGGCAAACTCGGGTGCCCATATTTTCCACACGGGCAGTCGAGTAGCTATTTTTGCAGATATATTAAGCAGGATTCTGGGTTGAAGCTTAAAGCTGTGTCCAGAGATAGAGAGTCTTCCGCTGTGTTCTTCCGTTGCAGTATATTATATTTTTTTTGTATTTATCTTCCGCTGTAATTATATTCCAATGTACTCTGATATGTATATTCTGTACTCTGATGTAACATTTATTATAGTGTTATAAAAGTCTTCTGTTATCTGTTGTAATGTGTTGTATGCCCAAAGTTAAAGTATTCGTAGATTTTCACTTTTTGGGTCAGACCTGTGTGGCTTATGGTCGATTCAAAGGGTGGGAATTTGCAGGTCGTTACAGTGTGAAACTGAAATGAAATGTTTTCCCTAACCCTATCTGCCCTCTCATTACCCTAATCCCAAAATGGGTTATGGGCCTAGCTGCTAATCACCCTAATTAGGCCCGATTAAAGTGTTTTTCGCCTTCCAAACCTTATTTCAGCCATACCTCATAAACGGTAAGTCTGTTTGGTTAATGTGACCACTCTATGGAAAGGTAAACCATCATCTGAATCCAATGGAAGTGGTTTCAGGTCAAAATTGCTTACCAATAAAAGTTATAGGCGAAACAAGATTTGTTAGGGGCAAAACGATCATTTAAAATTCGACAAAAATCGTGAACATGGGAAATGACCCCAATAGTCGCTTCCCAAAGTTACACGACTATACGACCTCATATGAAAATGAAATAAATATCCTACGATCCTCCGACGCGTAGAATGCGGGTCGTTACAGGACACTTATCGGAAGGTGGTCCCATACCTAGTCATGTATGGAAATCCAAACTCTAATATGAGTCTTATGGTTTTAGATGTAAGCCAATTATGTCGAAAAGTGAGATGCAAGCTTCTCAGCTATATTCCTATTTTATTTGTGGATTGATAGAGATTATTATAATATCACCGGATTTTATAATAAAAGTGATTTGGATAACGTAAGATAAAAACACGTGCCATCGTGTCTTACGAGAGTTCCATTGTTTTTAAAGGATTTTTAAATTTAAGAAAGTTGTTTAGAGTTTACTCACAACGGTCACATAATTGACCCAGAGTTTATATTGTTTGTTTCCCCTAAAATTCTTGGGTGCCCAAATTTGTTAGGGCAGTCAAGTAGTTTAGGTTCCTACAGATGCATTTGGAGGAGCTTGAAGCAGGAGGCTTCACCATTTAAATATGGACTATCATATATTTCCCCTGTGCACTATATATGTATCTGGAAATAGGTAATTATAATTGTTCCAGTATTTTGTTAGAAATAGTAGTGCACTCTTATGATATGTAATATACAATTTCTGTTTTCAAGTATTATTGAAATATTATATTTTACTCCGATGCGATTGTGAGATTCTATGTATTGTTTCAGTCTTCTTCTATTTATTTTCTTTACCCCAAATGATCCAGTATTTCCGATATTTGAATAGTCGACATGTTATACGGTGGACGTACTTATGTTGATTTTCAGGGTTGAAAATCTCTCGAGTCGTTAAAAGTCTCGCTCCCTTTTCTTAAACCCTTGCCACACTCGGCGTGCTATGATTTGTTGATCGCTGAAAATCTTGAAACTCTTTACTCTTCGATTTTTTGGCAAGTTTAAATCCGGTAATCTGGGCCTCATACTCAGCTTCATTCTTGCGCCACAACATCAATCATAGAGTGTCCCATCAGTGATTACCTTCCACTGAACGGGATATGACTCATTATATTCTTGAGATTCCTTTAGATAGTGAATTCAACAATGAAATCTACCAAAGCTTATCCCTGAATGGCTCTTCGAGGGACATAAGTAATATTGAACGGGCATAAATTGTTGTTCCATTTAAGTAATCTTCCAAACGCCTGCACTACAACAAATTGACCTATTACAACGGTGGAAAACCGTTGTAAAATACTTTTTACAACGGTGATGCAACCGTCGTCTATTAAGAAGTTGAATAGACTAAAGTCTTTTACAACGGTTTTGCACCGTTGTGAAATGTATATTTTACAATTGTTTTTCACCGTTGTAATAAACTTTATTACAACTTTTATGCTCCGTTGTTATAATTTTTATAAGTGTTGTGATATATTTTATTACAACTATTATTTTATAGTTGTAATATATGCACAAATTATATAAATATTACTAATAAAAGAATTTATTGCAGAACATATTATCTACAAAACTGAAGATACCAAACAAACTTAAAACATAAACAATATATTAGATTTTTCAAACTCTCAACATTTTTTTTTACATAATACGCTGAATTTATAAATCATACAGATAGCTCAAGTACATAAGGCAACTACAAAGTCTATAATCCAAGACTCCAAAGTCCAAATGACTTGAAGTCATCTTTCATAAATATACATCACTAGGAATAATACAAACATAATGAAATTGAGATTTACTCGCAATGCTATAGGTCTTGCAATGATCTTCATTCTTATATCACTCCCAGACTTCATAGTATATATGTAATTGTACTGAAAATGATTAGATATCAACTTACCTTGTTCTTGAATCGTAACAAATATTGTAATATTATATTCCTGATGATATCAAGTATAAGCATCAATTGTGGCATAATTGATGGTCTTCATGCTCAACACTTGCTCTGAAATGTGAAATGAAGTGTTATAACTAAATTAAACCATATGAGGTAACATATTAACCAATAAGAATGAAACAAAAATATGCAAAATGCCATAATAGTTTTACTAGTAACATTTTCAACAAAATACGACAACAAATGATAGTAATAAAATGTTTGAAAATGTATCATTTCTAAACAACCAGCCTTTGCGAAATGATGTGGACTTGAGATTCATTTGGAGTATTGTTTTCAAACATAAATGTGTTAATCCTGTACAAATACTGCAGTTGTTGTTGGAGTGGAAATGTTGTTAGAGCACAAGTACATGAACTTGCTTGAAAGTTTTGAAGCTTTCTGAAGTAGATGTAAATTATCATAAAAGGCTTAAAAAAGGAATTGCATACTTATCTGATTTCTGTAGATTATATGTAATAGATGCGCAGTTTCTAAGAATTTAATGCAGGATACTGAAGGTAAAATAGGAAGTAGGGTTAGGCAATATATTGAGAAATACCAAGCTAGCATGATGCTAGGATGTTAAAGCAACAAGGAAGAAGAAAGATTCAGAACTTCCAAGCAATAGTGAGCCAAGGATGCTGCGTAGATGAATTGAAAGTGATAAGTTATTGCTGAGATTTATGCTTCTGCAATAAGGCAAATTCTATTTCAACCCAGAAACATGCTGAGTAGCCCCCCATTTTAACCTAAAAATACGAGAACGAAAATGTCCTTTTTATGTTATATTTTTTTTCCAGTTTTCTGAACATCTCGTAGTCCCCTTACGTGGTTTATCAGTGTACCTCGTAGCAGCACTACGTGGTCTTTGAAAGAACCACGGAGAGCTGCTACGAGGTACACTAAGTAACCACGTAGGGCTGCTACCAGGTACACTGATAAACCACGCGTTCTCTCTACGTGGAAGGGTATTTTCGGATTTTTTTTAAATTAGCGGGGGGCTACTCAGCAAATTAGGGGTATACCAGTTTTTTCATGCTTTGGGGGGCTACTCAGCATTTTTACGGATTGAAATAGAATTTGCCCTGCAATAAATGGCTAAGGTGGCTGCAACCTATCAAAATGCACAGAGACTTTCCGACTAATCCCACATAAACCTACTATTAAAAAAACTTAAATATGATGTTGCAAAATATACAGAAAAAAGTATGTTATTACTACACACTTATCCTCTATAATATTATAAAAAAATTAGTTCTAAGGGAAATGCAATACCCAATACTCACTATAATTTCAGGTCTATATCCCTTTGGTATTAATCCTACTAAAACCTACTATTAAAAATGTCCTTAAACCAGAAAAGTTGGACCTCCTTAACAGACCTGAAAAATTTAGGGTGTGTTTGGTTCACCATTTTTAATTTTCGGTTTCCACCAATACAAAATTGCAAGCGATGCACATAAAACATGCAAAATGACCGTTTTAGAAAACAAAGTTAACAAATAAAATGGAAAATGTAACAACCCGGAAAATCTGGGCCAGTTTAAAATTTTTATTTTGGCGATTTTAGCGAAATTTGATTATTTAAAATGAATTATTTTAAATAAAATTGGCGAGAAATTTATTTTGAATAGAATTCGACGTATATATTATACGCGTCGTCGTTAGAATATATAATAATTATATATAATTATAAAAGGAATTGAAAATGGCGCGGTAGTTCGAAAATTCGATTTCTAATTTCAAATGAATATACAGAATTCAATATAAGTCAGAATTGAACGAAACAAGAAATATTTGAATCTGTATAACTATATCTTTGTAACGTAGTTAACAAACTGAGATTTCATCTTAGAAATGATAAGATATGTCCAGTTTAAAATTAGAAATAGTCGCTGTGGAATTTATATATATTTTTATATATATAAGGCCCTTAAAAATAGCAATTTTGCAAACGACCTCGGATTTCGACGAAACCACTTTTGTTGGATCCGCAGTGTCGAGTTATTGCTAGATTCCAAATTTCATAATTTTTCGAATCAATGTGTGAGCGTGGCAAAGGAAAATGCGTTTGACCAGTATTAGTTGATTTTAATCGACTGGAAATTGGCCATTTTTCCAACGGTCTCAGAATTCGACGAAACTAGTTTTGTTAGGACCGTATCGTCAATACGAAGCTAGAAAATATTTTTCTGAAATTTTCCGAGTTAATATGTGACCCCGGTAAATTGAAATGTACGTTTAAAATTCAATATAATGATTTAAATGTAAATGCAATGGAAACTGATCAAAACGGTCGATTCAGCTTGCGGTACATATCCCATTGTGTTCGGAATGGGGGTGAAACGCTATGGGCGACAAGCGGTGGACCTCGTTTAGAGGCCGTAGGTGAAAGTCAACTTTTTAATAATTAAATATTAAAAAAAAATATTTTCCTACCCTATATTTCCCTCTGCCCCCCCCCCCCCCCCCGTTCCAAATTATTCATTTCAGATCGATAAAAAAAAAAAGAAAAAAAAAACGAGCGCCCTCGCGCTCTAACCCAGCTCGCTGGCGGCGAAGCTTCGCCGAACCCCCCCCCCCTCCGACCAGAGTACCGCCCCACTCCTCCCCCTACTCTCCTCCTCCTCCACTTGAAATCGACGAAGCCCCCGTTCTCGACGCTGAAGCCGCCGCCCCTCGAAGCAGCTCCGACGCCGGCGGCGAAGCTTCGCCGAACCCCCCCTCCTTCGCAGGTTAAAAAGTAAGTTATTTTACTTTTTTTTTATTATTATTTTTAATCTGAAGATTTTGTTTTTTAAAAGCAATTTAAATCTGATTTTTATTAGATTTTGAAACTGTTTTTTTTTTAAGAAGATTTAAATCTGATTTTTATTAGATTTTGAAACTGTTTTTTTTAAGAAGATTTAAATCTGATTTTTATTAGATTTTGAAACTGTTTTTTTTTAGAAGATTTTAAAAACAGTTTTTAAAAGGATTAAAAACCAAACAGATTTTTTTTAGGATTAAAAAAAAAAGTTTTTAAAAGGATTTAAAAACTGAACTGATTTTTGAAAAAGGTTTAAAAACAGTTTTTTTTAGGGTATTGAAAACTGATTTTTAAAGTAAAAAAAACTGATTTTTTTAGGGTATTGAAAACTGATTTTTAAATTAAAAAAAACTGATTTTTAAAAAGGTATTGAAAACTGATTTTTTTTTAAGTTATAAAAATCATATTTTTATATATTGAAAGTCGAAGTAAAAATCATATTTTTATATATTGAAAGTCGAAGTAAAAATCATATTTTTATATATTGAAAGTCGAAGTAAAAATCATATTTTTATATATTGAAAGTCGAAGTAAAAATCATATTTTTATATATTGAAAGTCGAAGTAAAAATCATATTTTTATATATTGAAAGTCGAAGTAAAAATCATATTTTTATATATTGAAAGTCGAAGTAAAAAATCATATTTTTATATATTGAAAGTCGAAGTAAAAAATCATATTTTTATATATTGAAAGTCGAAGTAAAAATAATATTTTTATATATTGAATAGCGAAATAAAAATTCGATTTTTATATATTGAACTTTGAAATAAAAATTCGATTTTTATATATTGAACTTTGTAATTAAAATAGGATTTTTATATATTGAATAGCGAAGTAAAAATTCGATTTTCACCTAGGTAGTGAAAGCGGGCAACGAAGATGACGAAGATGCGATAGCGATGAAGATTTCTATCAATGAAGTGCCGTGGAGCTAGGATAGCTATATGTGAGAATTTCTCACTCTTCAATTTAAATTTCTAGTTATATATATATACTAGGATGCAGACGGTGTTTAGTAGCACCCGACACAATCGTCCACAGACCATGGACTTGTTTGTTTGGCTGTTTGGTAACTGATTGAGATATTGGTTTGAATGTGGTTTGTGGTGTGAAAAATCGAATCGATAAATTGGTTAGGATTAGACGTGCGCCGTTATAAGGCGAAGGAGTAAGGCTAGGTTAGACTCTTACTCCAAATTTTGTGGTTTGCATAACGAATTGATTTGATTGATGTGTGAATGGCGTGGGCCTTCACTAGACCGGGGATAAGGCTAGGCCTTGTCCCGTTTCTAGTATCGTGCCGTTGTGCCGCCGAAATTTTCTAAAATATGTTAGAAAATAAAAATATCATTTTATTTGTGTAAATGAATAATAGAAATTCATATGTTAAAATAAAATGTTTTATCGTTAAAAATATAATTTTTAACGTGAATGTGAATAAATAAATATTCATTTACAAACCGGACGGTTTGTTTATGTACACCTATTTGAAGGACATTGATTGGGACGATAAATTTTACACATCGCCCAACAGCACTAATAAAATCTGTGTTTGATTGTTTGAAACCCCACACGGGTGTTGGGATGAAATTTGAAGTTCACTCATCCTGATTGATTGAATATGTCGATCGATTGATTGACAGGCTGTTATAAGCGTTAGATATCTATATTTGATGCTTATATAGTGTAGTGCACTTTGGTTGATGGTTGATTATTTTTCCATGCTATTATATACATGTGTTGTATGAAAATCCATATAATTAATTTTATATGGTAATTGATTGGGCCTCATTCCAATTTGAAAAATAAAGAATATTATAAAATAAAAGTTCATGTGTTGACAGTACTCATTCACTGAGATTGGTCATGTGTTGAACGAAATATTTTAGTAATAAAATTTACACCTTTATCGATATAAAATAAAAGTTCATGTGTTGACAGTACTCATTCATTGAGATTGGTCATGTGTTGAACGAAATATTTTGATAATAACAACTATTTTGAAAAAGAAATATTTGAAATAGGATATTTGAAAATAGAAATTTATGAAGCCGTGTTGATTAGATTGACGCCATTTTGACGTGAACGATATTTATATCGATTTTATTCATTTTAAAATGAATATTGAAAAGTGATTTTGAAATCGAATATTTCGAAATGAATTGAATTGAAAACGATTTCGAAATGAATTGAATTGAAAACGATTTCGAAATGAAATGAATTGAAAACGAATTCAAATTGAATTGAAAACGATTTCGAAATGAATTGAATTGAAAACGATTTCGAAATGAATTGAATTGAAAACGATTTCGAAATGAATTGAATTGAAAACGATTTCGAAATGAATTGAATTGAAAACGATTTCGAAATGAAATGAATTGAAAACGAATTCAAATTGAATTGAAAACGATTTCGAAATGAATTGAATTGAAAACGATTTCGAAATGAATTGAATTGAAAACGATTTCGAAATGAATTGAATTGAAAACGATTTCGAAATGAAATGAATTGAAAACGAATTCAAATTGAATTGAAAACGATTTCGAAATGAATTGAATTGAAAACGATTTCGAAATGAATTGAATTGAAAACGATTTCGAAATGAATTGAATTGAAAACGATTTCGAAATGAATTGAATTGAAAACGATTTCGAAATGAATTGAATTGAAAACTATTTCGAAATGAAATGAATTGAAAACGAATTCAAATTGAATTGAAAACGATTTCGAAATGAATTGAATTGAAAACGATTTCGAAATGAATTGAATTGAAAACGATTTCGAAATGAATTGAATTGAAAACGATTTCGAAATGAATTGAATTGAAAACGATTTCGAAATGAATTGAATTGAAAACGATTTCGAAATGAATTGAATTGAAAACGATTTCGAAAGGAATTGAAAACGAATTCAAATTGAATTGAAAACGAATTGAAACGAATTCAAATTGAATTGAAATTTGAATTGAATAGAAATGAATTTTAAAACGAATTTATAAAGATGAATTCAATTTCGATTTGAATTGAAATGAAGTTGAAATAGATTTTGAAACAAATTTTAAACTATTTATATAATTCGTTTTGAATAGAAAATCGACGAAATATATATTATATATATTATATATATAATATAATGGCCTGAATAGAACGCGCCGCGCCGCGGCAGTTCGTGAATTTCAACCATTTATTTCGAACGGACATTGCGGGAGATCCGACCGTCGGATTCTCCTAAAACCGGAACCGTTGGGTTCGTATCGAAAAGAGCTTTCTAATGAACATTAGAAATTTGAAATCTAACTGTTGGATTTGGAATTATGTCCAAATCAGATTCGAAAAAGGTCGCTGTAAGTGCAGTTCGATGGCCATTGGTGGAAATCGACTGTACGGGCCTTGATAAAATTATTAAAAATAGTAATAATTTGTGTAAAATCATAAGAAATGATTTAGAAAGAATTGGGATGAAAAACTCCATATTTGAAAAGATAAAAATAGATTTTTATCGAAATGAACTAGTTTTGAACTAGAAATATAATTCTATTTATTTTTAAATAAATAAATTGAATTTGAAAAGGGTTTTAAGAATAACCAGAATTTCCAATGATTGCATTGGAGTGGATTTGAATCGAAATTGTCTTCGGAATATTTCGATGTTGGAATTCGTGATTATGCGGACGTTGTTACGGAAATTTGAAAGATATATATCTATATCGTTATTTCCAATACGATATTTGTTAGTCGTGGAATTTGATATTGAATATAAGCCGATATATTTTCTATTCAGAACCTTATATTGAATATCAAATGTGATTTGGGTTTGTCGTGAATGGTGTCTTCACTAACACTGTTCTTGGACCCAGTTGAGAAAAGATTAAATCTTTTTATTTAGATTTAATGAAGTGTACCAATTAAATAACATTTAATTGGAATTGAATCGATATTGATTTTTGGGTTTATCGTGGACAGTGTTTTAAATAACACTCGTTCTTTAACCCGATGATTAATGAATGTGATTTTGGGTTTATCGTGAACTGTGTTTTTAAATGACACGGATTCTTTAACCCAGTTAACGATTAAAACTAAGTTGAGTTTTAATGAATCTTTAATTAGATTGAAATGGTCGAGAATGGAGTATCACCAGTTTGCTCCAGGCGATAGTTGAATCTTTAATTAGATTTAAACGTGAAATGGTAATTGAATTTACCGATAACACCGTGGTGTTAGATATGAAGTATAACCAGTTTTACTTCATGGGATGAATAGGTTGGGATTGGGAAATGAAAACAAATGATTACTTCGGTAAGGTTCGCTAATCCCGACTAGTTTGAATTGATATTCAAAAATAGATTAAAGAATAAATTTTAAAGAATTTATCTTTGATAAAATTAATGGGAACCTTTTCCCTATGAATGTGAAATTTAGAAACTAACTGTCGGTTAGCCAAGCAGAATGGTTTTCTGGATATTGATCTGATGTTGGTTTCGGCCTTCGGGGTTAATATTTGGGGAATTATTCTTTTGATAAATTTACAGTTAGTGACTAATGAATTGGAATGAGGCGTATGTTGTGTTTGTGTGACACTTTTATAATATATACGCGAGTTATTCAGAAAGACCGGGTTTATCCCATTCTGAATAACTGATTCGACGTGGTGTCGAAGATGAAGACGGTGGTCGAAGACCAGAAGTCTTCACGTCGTTTGGGTGATAACTGATGATCTTGATTGGGCTGTACACCCAAGAAGATGGAAACAGTTAGTGATCGTCCAGACGTACTTGGAGATCGATGGATATGCGGGGTACTAGGTGCCTCCGGTTTCGTTCAGACCCAGAACGGACTTGTAAATGGACTGTGTGTCTGACATTGGATTTTAGTCCGTGTGATTGATCTCTATTAAATATATATCTGCTTGGCGGCGGAGAATTTATTCTCTTGCTTAACGCCCTTCTCTGAGACGTACGAGCTCAGGGGTTATATATTGATGGATATCAAACGCATGGAGTGAATTGCCTGTGTGGCATGCCTAAGTGGCAATTGATCGAGGCTTCTGTTGAAAAGCAAAGTCTTGTGGTGATGATCAAAGCATGGCATTTGTGGCGTAGCTTTGTGTAACGTTTGCTTCGCGAGTTTCACACCCGGTATGAACCAAAAACGGGAGAAGGACCTCAGGGAGGGCATGCGTTTCTTTCTAGTTAGAAGTGGCGTCAGTGGTTTTACACGCCCTGACGAGTTTGACTTATGTGGTTGTTGCTGTTGCGAGGTGCCTCGGATTGATCGGTCGTTCTCGAACCGATGGAGTCATTTAGTTGGCTCGTTTACGCCCCATAGGGCGGGGAAACGCATGTTCAGGCATTTTAATCCACATCGGTGGACCGGCCCTGACGATCCAAGGGCCCACCTGAGTCTGGGTCCTGAGGGGCGGGCTAGAGCGTCTCGAATCGGTTGAGGACTATCTTTTGCCTCGGTTCATAGATGGAAACCCAATTTCCAAATACGTGGCTTTGCGGTTCTGATTGTATAACCTATATATGGCGACATAGTGGTATGGGGCATTCATGCCGCCTATGATTGATACTTATGATTTGAAGTTGTTTTATACACTATGCACTTACAATAGTATCAAATGATTTGTTTTAAACGTATCAAGCATTCTTTGGCTGTTATAAGGGAAAACCCTATCCCCCGGCTTGCGTTGCATTGTGTGATAGGACCTGGGTCTTATAACAGCTTCATTTTTCTTTATTTAGCATTGCGCTGTTTGTCTCATGCACTGGTATTCTTGGGAGGAAACCCGTTCCGTGTTATACGGCGTGGTCCCTTGATTTATCTAATGATTTAAAATAAAGATTAATAACTGTTTTAGTTCTCACACCAGTCACATGACTGACCTGGAGTTTATTGTTTTAACCTAAACTCTGGGTGCCCCTATTTTGACACGGGCAGCTAGTAGTTTTGGTTTTGCAGATTTATATTCACAGGATCCTGGTTTACAGCTGGAACGATATCCGGAAAGCTTTGTATCCGTATATCTACTTCTAGTTGTGTATTGTATTATTTTCCGCTGCTATGTATTTGAATGTAATTTAAATCTCTGATATTTCTGTGTAATATTCATTTATACTCTGTATATTCTTGTAATCTGATGCATTGATGTAATATGCAATGAAATGTTCTTCTGTATGCGTTCTGTTTTGTCTTGTTCTCAAACGATAGGGCGTTTCGAACGGCCTGGATCGGTTTAGCGACTGGTTCGGACCGAGCGAAATTCCTTGCCGTAACAGTTGGTATCAGAGCTTTGGTTTACAAAGCTAGAGAACAAGGCACATTAGAACCATACGAAAGAATTCATCAGATATTGGATTAGTAATATCCAATGAGAGTGACTCGTTAGAGATAGGATCAGTAGTATCCTAGAACGAGTGTGAAGAGTATATTTTTCAAATGAAAACAAATTTTGTTTTTAAAATCTAAATCAATTATTCGTATTTGATTATCGATTTATATTGATGTGGACAATCCAGTATATATAGATTTTGCGTATACGTCTGATCCGCGTGTATTCGAAATTTTAATATACTGGATAGATATGGAATCACATTCTAGTCGCCCGAAGATGGTACTGATGATTGTCATGACATCATCAGTATTTATGTTCGTGTTTCGAAGGTGTGATTTTCTATATATTTCCATTAGACTGGTGTGAGAACCAAAACTAATATAGCTAGAATACATTGTTGTGATTTGGCATCAAAACATGATTTTTGTATATGTATCAAAATTATGAATTTGAAACTCTAATTCACTAATTGATTGATGTTTGTGTTGTTTGTTTAGTTGTTTGATAATTTTGAACCATTATGCCTAATGTGATCGAATAATGAATTGTATTGAAATTTGGTTGTGTTTGCTTGCATATACATATATATCCTTGAACAGGTCATAGCAAGGAGGCTAGAGCCAGAGAATAAAATTTGTTTGCCCGACAAATAGGTACATGTTTACTACATAATTTCCTGTTTTGTTTGGGTGATGATGATTTTGTGAGCCTATTGGCTAGCCGCTTGGCTTTTTCTTTTTCTTTTTGAGATCTGAAGGACCGGGGAAGCTATTTGAAATTCCCCGATGCTCCCGGTGCAGGGGAGGTTATGGCGAAATTTTTCGAAAATTTAGGGTGTTAGCCAAATTTTTGAAATTTTGAAAATTCTCAGAAACTGAAAAGTTGGAGAATGGAAGCCAAATTGAAAGTAGAGTTGATTAATCAAACCACTTTCGACTTTGTTCCTTTTCGGGGACGAAAAGTTTTAAGTGGGGGAGATTGTAACAACCCGGAAAATCTGGGCCAGTTTAAAATTTTTATTTTGGCGATTTTAGCGAAATTTGATTATTTAAAATGAATTATTTTAAATAAAATTGGCGAGAAATTTATTTTGAATAGAATTCGACGTATATATTATACGCGTCGTCGTTAGAATATATAATAATTATATATAATTATAAAAGGAATTGAAAATGGCGCGGTAGTTCGAAAATTCGATTTCTAATTTCAAATGAATATACAGAATTCAATATAAGTCAGAATTGAACGAAACAAGAAATATTTGAATCTGTATAACTATATCTTTGTAACGTAGTTAACAAACTGAGATTTCATCTTAGAAATGATAAGATATGTCCAGTTTAAAATTAGAAATAGTCGCTGTGGAATTTATATATATTTTTATATATATAAGGCCCTTAAAAATAGCAATTTTGCAAACGACCTCGGATTTCGACGAAACCACTTTTGTTGGATCCGCAGTGTCGAGTTATTGCTAGATTCCAAATTTCATAATTTTTCGAATCAATGTGTGAGCGTGGCAAAGGAAAATGCGTTTGACCAGTTTTAGTTGATTTTAATCGACTGGAAATTGGCCATTTTTCCAACGGTCTCAGAATTCGACGAAACTAGTTTTGTTAGGACCGTATCGTCAATACGAAGCTAGAAAATATTTTTCTGAAATTTTCCGAGTTAATATGTGACCCCGGTAAATTGAAATGTACGTTTAAAATTCAATATAATGATTTAAATGTAAATGCAACGGAAACTGATCGAAACGGTCGATTCAGCTTGCGGTACATATCCCATTGTGTTCGGAATGGGGGTGAAACGCTATGGGCGACAAGCGGTGGACCTCGTTTAGAGGCCGTAGGTGAAAGTCAACTTTTTAATAATTAAATATAAAAAAAAAAATTCCTACCCTATATTTCCCTCTGCCCCCCCCCCCCCCCCGTTCCAAATTATTCATTTCAGATCGATAAAAAGAAAAAAGAAAAAAAAAACGAGCGCCCTCGCGCTCTAACCCAGCTCGCCGGCGGCGAAGCTTCGCCGACCCCCCCCCCCTCCGACCAGAGTACCGCCCCACTCCTCCCCCTACTCTCCTCCTCCTCCACTTGAAATCGACGAAGCCCCCGTTCTCGACGCTGAAGCCGCCGCCCCTCGAAGCAGCTCCGACGCCGGCGGCGAAGCTTCGCCGAACCCCCCCCCTCCTTCGCAGGTTAAAAAGTAAGTTATTTTACTTTTTTTTATTATTATTTTTAATCTGAAGATTTTGTTTTTTAAAAGCAATTTAAATCTGATTTTTATTAGATTTTGAAACTGTTTTTTTTTAAGAAGATTTAAATCTGATTTTTATTAGATTTTGAAACTGTTTTTTTTAAGAAGATTTAAATCTGATTTTTATTAGATTTTGAAACTGTTTTTTTTTTAGAAGATTTTAAAAACAGTTTTTAAAAGGATTAAAAACCAAACAGATTTTTTTTAGGATTAAAAAAAAAAAGTTTTTAAAAGGATTTAAAAACTGAACTGATTTTTGAAAAAGGTTTAAAAACAGTTTTTTTTTAGGGTATTGAAAACTGATTTTTAAAGTAAAAAAAACTGATTTTTTTAGGGTGTTGAAAACTGATTTTTAAAGTAAAAAAAAAACTGATTTTTAAAAAGGTATTGAAAACTGATTTTTTTTAAAGTTATAAAAATCATATTTTTATATATTGAAAGTCGAAGTAAAAATCATATTTTTATATATTGAAAGTCGAAGTAAAAATCATATTTTTATATATTGAAAGTCGAAGTAAAAATCATATTTTTATATATTGAAAGTCGAAGTAAAAATCATATTTTTATATATTGAAAGTCGAAGTAAAAATCATATTTTTATATATTGAAAGTCGAAGTAAAAATAATATTTTTATATATTGAATAGCGAAATAAAAATTCGATTTTTATATATTGAACTTTGAAATAAAAATTCGATTTTTATATATTGAACTTTGTAATTAAAATAGGATTTTTATATATTGAATAGCGAAGTAAAAATTCGATTTTCACCTAGATAGTGAAAGCGGGCAACGAAGATGACGAAGATGCGATAGCGATGAAGATTTCTATCAATGAAGTGCCGTGGAGCTAGGATAGCTATATGTGAGAATTTCTCACTCTTCAATTTAAATTTCTAGTTATATATATATACTAGGATGCAGACGGTGTTTAGTAGCACCCGACACAATCGTCCACAGACCATGGACTTGTTTGTTTGGCTGTTTGGTAACTGATTGAGATATTGGTTTGAATGTGGTTTGTGGTGTGAAAAATCGAATCGATAAATTGGTTAGGATTAGACGTGCGCCGTTATAAGGCGAAGGAGTAAGGCTAGGTTAGACTCTTACTCCAAATTTTGTGGTTTGCATAACGAATTGATTTGATTGATGTGTGAATGGCGTGGGCCTTCACTAGACCGGGGATAAGGCTAGGCCTTGTCCCGTTTCTAGTATCGTGCCGTTGTGCCGCCGAAATTTTCTAAAATATGTTAGAAAATAAAAATATCATTTTATTTGTGTAAATGAATAATAGAAATTCATATGTTAAAATAAAATGTTTTATCGTTAAAAATATAATTTTTAACGTGAATGTGAATAAATAAATATTCATTTACAAACCGGACGGTTTGTTTATGTACACTTATTTGAAGGACATTGATTGGGACGATAAATTTTACACATCGCCCAACAGCACTAATAAAATCTGTGTTTGATTGTTTGAAACCCCACACGGGTGTTGGGATGAAATTTGAAGTTCACTCATCCTGATTGATTGAATATGTCGATCGATTGATTGACAGGCTGTTATAAGCGTTAGATATCTATATTTGATGCTTATATAGTGTAGTGCACTTTGGTTGATGGTTGATTATTTTTCCATGCTATTATATACATGTGTTGTATGAAAATCCATATAATTAACTTTATATGGTAATTGATTGGGCCTCATTCCAATTTGAAAAATAAAGAATATTATAAAATAAAAGTTCATGTGTTGACAGTACTCATTCACTGAGATTGGTCATGTGTTGAACGAAATATTTTAGTAATAAAATTTACACCTTTATCGATATAAAATAAAAGTTCATGTGTTGACAGTACTCATTCATTGAGATTGGTCATGTGTTGAACGAAATATTTTGATAATAACAACTATTTTGAAAAGAAATATTTGAAATAGGATATTTGAAAATAGAAATTTATGAAGCCGTGTTGATTAGATTGACGCCATTTTGACGTGAACGATATTTATATCGATTTTATTCATTTTAAAATGAATATTGAAAAGTGATTTCGAAATCGAATATTTCGAAATGAATTGAATTGAAAACGATTTCGAAATGAATTGAATTGAAAACGATTTCGAAATGAAATGAATTGAAAACGAATTCAAATTGAATTGAAAACGATTTCGAAATGAATTGAATTGAAAACGATTTCGAAATGAATTGAATTGAAAACGATTTCGAAATGAATTGAATTGAAAACGATTTCGAAATGAATTGAATTGAAAACGATTTCGAAATGAAATGAATTGAAAACGAATTCAAATTGAATTGAAAACGATTTCGAAATGAATTGAATTGAAAACGATTTCGAAATGAATTGAATTGAAAACGATTTCGAAATGAATTGAATTGAAAACGATTTCGAAATGAAATGAATTGAAAACGAATTCAAATTGAATTGAAAACGATTTCGAAATGAATTGAATTGAAAACGATTTCGAAATGAATTGAATTGAAAACGATTTCGAAATGAATTGAATTGAAAACGATTTCGAAATGAATTGAATTGAAAACGATTTCGAAATGAAATGAATTGAAAACGAATTCAAATTGAATTGAAAACGATTTCGAAATGAATTGAATTGAAAACGATTTCGAAATGAATTGAATTGAAAACGATTTCGAAATGAATTGAATTGAAAACGATTTCGAAATGAATTGAATTGAAAACGATTTCGAAATGAATTGAATTGAAAACGATTTCGAAATGAATTGAATTCAAAACGATTTCGAAATGAATTGAATTGAAAACGATTTCGAAAGGAATTGAAAACAAATTCAAATTGAATTGAAAACGAATTGAAACGAATTCAAATTGAATTGAAATTTGAATTGAATAGAAATGAATTTTAAAACGAATTTATAAAGATGAATTCAATTTCGATTTGAGTTGAAATAGATTTTGAAACGAATTTTAAACTATTTATATAATTCATTTTGAATAGAAAATCGACGAAATATATATTATATATATTATATATATTATATATATAATATAATGGCCTGAATAGAACGCGCCGCGCCGCGGCAGTTCGTGAATTTCGACCATTTATTTCGAACGGACATTGCGGGAGATCCGACCGTCGGATTCTCCTAAAACCGGAACCGTTGGGTTCGTATCGAAAAGAGCTTTCTAATGAATATTAGAAATTTGAAATCTAACGGTTGGATTTGGAATTATGTCCAAATCAAATTCGAAAAAGGTCGCTGTAAGTGCAGTTCGATGGCCATTGGTGGAAATCGACTGTACGGGCCTTGATAAAATTATTAAAAATAGTAATAATTTGTGTAAAATCATAAGAAATGATTTAGAAATAATTGGGATGAAAAACTCCATATTTGAAAAGATAAAAATAGATTTTTATCGAAATGAACTAGTTTTGAACTAGAAATATAATTCTATTTATTTTTAAATAAATAAATTGAATTTGAAAAGGGTTTTAAGAATAACCAGAATTTCCAATGATTGCATTGGAGTGGATTTGAATCGAAATTGTCTTCGGAATATTTCGATGTTGGAATTCGTGATTATGCGGACGTTGTTACGGAAATTTGAAAGATATATATCTATATCGTTATTTCCAATACGATATTTGTTAGTCGTGGAATTTGATATTGAATATAAGCCGATATATTTTCTATTCAGAACCTTATATTGAATATCAAATGTGATTTGGGTTTGTCGTGAATGGTGTCTTCACTAACACTGTTCTTGGACCCAGTTGAGAAAAGATTAAATCTTTTTATTTAGATTTAATGAAGTGTACCAATTAAATAACATTTAATTGGAATTGAATCGATATTGATTTTTGGGTTTATCGTGGACAGTGTTTTAAATAACACTCGTTCTTTAACCCGATGATTAATGAATGTGATTTTGGGTTTATCGTGAACTGTGTTTTTAAATGACACGGATTCTTTAACCCAGTTAACGATTAAAACTAAGTTGAGTTTTAATGAATCTTTAATTAGATTGAAATGGTCGAGAATGGAGTATCACCAGTTTGCTCCAGGCGATAGTTGAATCTTTAATTAGATTTAAACGTGAAATGGTAATTGAATTTACCGATAACACCGTGGTGTTAGATATGAAGTATAACCAGTTTTACTTCATGGGATGAATAGGTTGGGATTGGGAAATGAAAACAAATGATTACTTCGGTAAGGTTCGCTAATCCCGACTAGTTTGAATTGATATTCAAAAATAGATTAAAGAATAAATTTTAAAGAATTTATCTTTGATAAAATTAATGGGAACCTTTTCCCTATGAATGTGAAATTTAGAAACTAACTGTCGGTTAGCCAAGCAGAATGGTTTTCTGGATATTGATCTGATGTTGGTTTCGGCCTTCGGGGTTAATATTTGGGGAATTATTCTTTTGATAAATTTACAGTTAGTGACTAATGAATTGGAATGAGGCGTATGTTGTGTTTGTGTGACACTTTTATAATATATACGCGAGTTATTCAGAAAGACCGGGTTTATCCCATTCTGAATAACTGATTCGACGTGGTGTCGAAGATGAAGACGGTGGTCGAAGACCAGAAGTCTTCACGTCGTTTGGGTGATAACTGATGATCTTGATTGGGCTGTACACCCAAGAAGATGGAAACAGTTAGTGATCGTCCAGACGTACTTGGAGATCGATGGATATGCGGGGTACTAGGTGCCTCCGGTTTCATTCAGACCCAGAACGGACTTGTAAATGGACTGTGTGTCTGACATTGGATTTTAGTCCGTGTGATTGATCTCTATTAAATATATATCTGTTTGGCGGCGGAGAATTTATTCTCTTGCTTAACGCCCTTCTCTGAGACGTACGAGCTCAGGGGTTATATATTGATGGATATCAAACGCATGGAGTGAATTGCCTGTGTGGCATGCCTAAGTGGCAATTGATCGAGGCTTCTGTTGAAAAGCAAAGTCTTGTGGTGATGATCAAAGCACGGCCTTTGTGGCGTAGCTTTGTGTAACGTTTGCTTCGCGAGTTTCACACCTGGTATGAACCAAAAACGGGAGAAGGACCTCAGGGAGGGCATGCGTTTCTTTCTAGTTAGAAGTGGCGTCAGTGGTTTTACACGCCCTGACGAGTTTGACTTATGTGGTTGTTGCTGTTGCGAGGCGCCTCGGATTGATCGGTCGTTCTCGAACCGATGGAGTCATTTAGTTGGCTCGTTTACGCCCCATAGGGCGGGGAAACGCATGTTCAGGCATTTTAATCCACATCGGTGGACCGGCCCTGACGATCCAAGGGCCCACCTGAGTCTGGGTCCTGAGGGGCGGGCTAGAGCGTCTCGAATCGGTTGAGGACTATCTTTTGCCTCGGTTCATAGATGGAAACCCAATTTCCAAATACGTGGCTTTGCGGTTCTGATTGTATAACCTATATATGGCGACATAGTGGTATGGGGCATTCATGCCGCCTATGATTGATACTTATGATTTGAAGTTGTTTTATACACTATGCACTTACAATAGTATCAAATGATTTGTTTTAAACGTATCAAGCATTCTTTGGCTGTTATAAGGGAAAACCCTATCCCCCGGCTTGCGTTGCATTGTGTGATAGGACCTGGGTCTTATAACAGCTTCATTTTTCTTTATTTAGCATTGCGCTGTTTGTCTCATGCACTGGTATTCTTGGGAGGAAACCCGTTCCGTGTTATACGGCGTGGTCCCTTGATTTATCTAATGATTTAAAATAAAGATTAATAACTGTTTTAGTTCTCACACCAGTCACATGACTGACCTGGAGTTTATTGTTTTAACCTAAACTCTGGGTGCCCCTATTTTGACACGGGCAGCTAGTAGTTTTGGTTTTGCAGATTTATATTCACAGGATCCTGGTTTACAGCTGGAACGATATCCGGAAAGCTTTGTATCCGTATATCTACTTCTAGTTGTGTATTGTATTATTTTCCGCTGCTATGTATTTGAATGTAATTTAAATCTCTGATATTTCTGTGTAATATTCATTTATACTCTGTATATTCTTGTAATCTGATGCATTGATGTAATATGCAATGAAATGTTCTTCTGTATGCGTTCTGTTTTGTCTTGTTCTCAAACGATAGGGCGTTTCGAACGGCCTGGATCGGTTTAGCGACTGGTTCGGACCGAGCGAAATTCCTTGCCGTAACAGTTGGTATCAGAGCTTTGGTTTACAAAGCTAGAGAACAAGGCACATTAGAACCATACGAAAGAATTCATCAGATATTGGATTAGTAATATCCAATGAGAGTGACTCGTTAGAGATAGGATCAGTAGTATCCTAGAACGAGTGTGAAGAGTATATTTTTCAAATGAAAACAAATTTTGTTTTTAAAATCTAAATCAATTATTCGTATTTGATTATCGATTTATATTGATGTGGACAATCCAGTATATATAGATTTTGCGTATACGTCTGATCCGCGTGTATTCGAAATTTTAATATACTGGATAGATATGGAATCACATTCTAGTCGCCCGAAGATGGTACTGATGATTGTCATGACATCATCAGTATTTATGTTCGTGTTTCGAAGGTGTGATTTTCTATATATTTCCATTAGACTGGTGTGAGAACCAAAACTAATATAGCTAGAATACATTGTTGTGATTTGGCATCAAAACATGATTTTTGTATATGTATCAAAATTATGAATTTGAAACTCTAATTCACTAATTGATTGATGTTTGTGTTGTTTGTTTAGTTGTTTGATAATTTTGAACCATTATGCCTAATGTGATCGAATAATGAATTGTATTGAAATTTGGTTGTGTTTGCTTGCATATACATATATATCCTTGAACAGGTCATAGCAAGGAGGCTAGAGCCAGAGAATAAAATTTGTTTGCCCGACAAATAGGTACATGTTTACTACATAATTTCCTGTTTTGTTTGGGTGATGATGATTTTGTGAGCCTATTGGCTAGCCGCTTGGCTTTTTCTTTTTCTTTTTGAGATCTGAAGGACCGGGGAAGCTATTTGAAATTCCCCGATGCTCCCGGTGCAGGGGAGGTTATGGCGAAATTTTTCGAAAATTTAGGGTGTTAGCCAAATTTTTGAAATTTTGAAAATTCTCAGAAACTGAAAAGTTGGAGAATGGAAGCCAAATTGAAAGTAGAGTTGATTAATCAAACCACTTTCGACTTTGTTCCTTTTCGGGGACGAAAAGTTTTAAGTGGGGGAGATTGTAACAACCCGGAAAATCTGGGCCAGTTTAAAATTTTTATTTTGGCGATTTTAGCGAAATTTGATTATTTAAAATGAATTATTTTAAATAAAATTGGCGAGAAATTTATTTTGAATAGAATTCGACGTATATATTATACGCGTCGTCGTTAGAATATATAATAATTATATATAATTATAAAAGGAATTGAAAATGGCGCGGTAGTTCGAAAATTCGATTTCTAATTTCAAATGAATATACAGAATTCAATATAAGTCAGAATTGAACGAAACAAGAAATATTTGAATCTGTATAACTATATCTTTGTAACGTAGTTAACAAACTGAGATTTCATCTTAGAAATGATAAGATATGTCCAGTTTAAAATTAGAAATAGTCGCTGTGGAATTTATATATATTTTTATATATATAAGGCCCTTAAAAATAGCAATTTTGCAAACGACCTCGGATTTCGACGAAACCACTTTTGTTGGATCCGCAGTGTCGAGTTATTGCTAGATTCCAAATTTCATAATTTTTCGAATCAATGTGTGAGCGTGGCAAAGGAAAATGCGTTTGACCAGTTTTAGTTGATTTTAATCGACTGGAAATTGGCCATTTTTCCAACGGTCTCAGAATTCGACGAAACTAGTTTTGTTAGGACCGTATCGTCAATACGAAGCTAGAAAATATTTTTCTGAAATTTTCCGAGTTAATATGTGACCCCGGTAAATTGAAATGTACGTTTAAAATTCAATATAATGATTTAAATGTAAATGCAACGGAAACTGATCGAAACGGTCGATTCAGCTTGCGGTACATATCCCATTGTGTTCGGAATGGGGGTGAAACGCTATGGGCGACAAGCGGTGGACCTCGTTTAGAGGCCGTAGGTGAAAGTCAACTTTTTAATAATTAAATATAAAAAAAAAAAAAATTCCTACCCTATATTTCCCTCTGGCCCCCCCCCCCCCCCCCGTTCCAAATTATTCATTTCAGATCGATAAAAAGAAAAAAGAAAAAAAAAACGAGCGCCCTCGCGCTCTAACCCAGCTCGCCGGCGGAGAAGCTTCGCCGACCCCCCCCCCTCCGACCAGAGTACCGCCCCACTCCTCCCCCTACTCTCCTCCTCCTCCACTTGAAATCGACGAAGCCCCCGTTCTCGACGCTGAAGCCGCCGCCCCTCGAAGCAGCTCCGACGCCGGCGGCGAAGCTTCGCCGAACCCCCCCTCCTTCGCAGGTTAAAAAGTAAGTTATTTTACTTTTTTTTATTATTATTTTTAATCTGAAGATTTTGTTTTTTAAAAGCAATTTAAATCTGATTTTTATTAGATTTTGAAACTGTTTTTTTTTAAGAAGATTTAAATCTGATTTTTATTAGATTTTGAAACTGTTTTTTTTAAGAAGATTTAAATCTGATTTTTATTAGATTTTGAAACTGTTTTTTTTTAGAAGATTTTAAAAACAGTTTTTAAAAGGATTAAAAACCAAACAGATTTTTTTTAGGATTAAAAAAAAAAAGTTTTTAAAAGGATTTAAAAACTGAACTGATTTTTGAAAAAGGTTTAAAAACAGTTTTTTTTTAGGGTATTGAAAACTGATTTTTAAAGTAAAAAAAACTGATTTTTTTAGGGTATTGAAAACTGATTTTTAAAGTAAAAAAAAAAACTGATTTTTAAAAAGGTATTGAAAACTGATTTTTTTTAAAGTTATAAAAATCATATTTTTATATATTGAAAGTCGAAGTAAAAATCATATTTTTATATATTGAAAGTCGAAGTAAAAATCATATTTTTATATATTGAAAGTCGAAGTAAAAATCATATTTTTATATATTGAAAGTCGAAGTAAAAATCATATTTTTATATATTGAAAGTCGAAGTAAAAATCATATTTTTATATATTGAAAGTCGAAGTAAAAATCATATTTTTATATATTGAAAGTCGAAGTAAAAATAATATTTTTATATATTGAATAGCGAAATAAAAATTCGATTTTTATATATTGAACTTTGAAATAAAAATTCGATTTTTATATATTGAACTTTGTAATTAAAATAGGATTTTTATATATTGAATAGCGAAGTAAAAATTCGATTTTCACCTAGGTAGTGAAAGCGGGCAACGAAGATGACGAAGATGCGATAGCGATGAAGATTTCTATCAATGAAGTGCCGTGGAGCTAGGATAGCTATATGTGAGAATTTCTCACTCTTCAATTTAAATTTCTAGTTATATATATATACTAGGATGCAAACGGTGTTTAGTAGCACCCGACACAATCGTCCACAGACCATGGACTTGTTTGTTTGGCTGTTTGGTAACTGATTGAGATATTGGTTTGAATGTGGTTTGTGGTGTGAAAAATCGAATCGATAAATTGGTTAGGATTAGACGTGCGCCGTTATAAGGCGAAGGAGTAAGGCTAGGTTAGACTCTTACTCCAAATTTTGTGGTTTGCATAACGAATTGATTTGATTGATGTGTGAATGGCGTGGGCCTTCACTAGACCGGGGATAAGGCTAGGCCTTGTCCCGTTTCTAGTATCGTGCCGTTGTGCCGCCGAAATTTTCTAAAATATGTTAGAAAATAAAAATATCATTTTATTTGTGTAAATGAATAATAGAAATTCATATGTTAAAATAAAATGTTTTATCGTTAAAAATATAATTTTTAACGTGAATGTGAATAAATAAATATTCATTTACAAACCGGACGGTTTGTTTATGTACACTTATTTGAAGGACATTGATTGGGACGATAAATTTTACACATCGCCCAACAGCACTAATAAAATCTGTGTTTGATTGTTTGAAACCCCACACGGGTGTTGGGATGAAATTTGAAGTTCACTCATCCTGATTGATTGAATATGTCGATCGATTGATTGACAGGCTGTTATAAGCGTTAGATATCTATATTTGATGCTTATATAGTGTAGTGCACTTTGGTTGATGGTTGATTATTTTTCCATGCTATTATATACATGTGTTGTATGAAAATCCATATAATTAACTTTATATGGTAATTGATTGGGCCTCATTCCAATTTGAAAAATAAAGAATATTATAAAATAAAAGTTCATGTGTTGACAGTACTCATTCACTGAGATTGGTCATGTGTTGAACGAAATATTTTAGTAATAAAATTTACACCTTTATCGATATAAAATAAAAGTTCATGTGTTGACAGTACTCATTCATTGAGATTGGTCATGTGTTGAACGAAATATTTTGATAATAACAACTATTTTGAAAAGAAATATTTGAAATAGGATATTTGAAAATAGAAATTTATGAAGCCGTGTTGATTAGATTGACGCCATTTTGACGTGAACGATATTTATATCGATTTTATTCATTTTAAAATGAATATTGAAAAGTGATTTCGAAATCGAATATTTCGAAATGAATTGAATTGAAAACGATTTCGAAATGAATTGAATTGAAAACGATTTCGAAATGAAATGAATTGAAAACGAATTCAAATTGAATTGAAAACGGTTTCGAAATGAATTGAATTGAAAACGATTTCGAAATGAATTGAATTGAAAACGATTTCGAAATGAATTGAATTGAAAACGATTTCGAAATGAATTGAATTGAAAACGATTTCGAAATGAAATGAATTGAAAACGAATTCAAATTGAATTGAAAACGATTTCGAAATGAATTGAATTGAAAACGATTTCGAAATGAATTGAATTGAAAACGATTTCGAAATGAATTGAATTGAAAACGATTTCGAAATGAAATGAATTGAAAACGAATTCAAATTGAATTGAAAACGATTTCGAAATGAATTGAATTGAAAACGATTTCGAAATGAATTGAATTGAAAACGATTTCGAAATGAATTGAATTGAAAACGATTTCGAAATGAATTGAATTGAAAACGATTTCGAAATGAAATGAATTGAAAACGAATTCAAATTGAATTGAAAACGATTTCGAAATGAATTGAATTGAAAACGATTTCGAAATGAATTGAATTGAAAACGATTTCGAAATGAATTGAATTGAAAACGATTTCGAAATGAATTGAATTGAAAACGATTTCGAAATGAATTGAATTGAAAACGATTTCGAAATGAATTGAATTCAAAACGATTTCGAAATGAATTGAATTGAAAACGATTTCGAAAGGAATTGAAAACGAATTCAAATTGAATTGAAAACGAATTGAAACGAATTCAAATTGAATTGAAATTTGAATTGAATAGAAATGAATTTTAAAACGAATTTATAAAGATGAATTCAATTTCGATTTGAGTTGAAATGAAGTTGAAATAGATTTTGAAACGAATTTTAAACTATTTATATAATTCGTTTTGAATAGAAAATCGACGAAATATATATTATATATATTATATATATTATATATATAATATAATGGCCTGAATAGAACGCGCCGCGCCGCGGCAGTTCGTGAATTTCGACCATTTATTTCGAACGGACATTGCGGGAGATCCGACCGTCGGATTCTCCTAAAACCGGAACCGTTGGGTTCGTATCGAAAAGAGCTTTCTAATGAATATTAGAAATTTGAAATCTAACGGTTGGATTTGGAATTATGTCCAAATCAAATTCGAAAAAGGTCGCTGTAAGTGCAGTTCGATGGCCATTGGTGGAAATCGACTGTACGGGCCTTGATAAAATTATTAAAAATAGTAATAATTTGTGTAAAATCATAAGAAATGATTTAGAAAGAATTGGGATGAAAAACTCCATATTTGAAAAGATAAAAATAGATTTTTATCGAAATGAACTAGTTTTGAACTAGAAATATAATTCTATTTATTTTTAAATAAATAAATTGAATTTGAAAAGGGTTTTAAGAATAACCAGAATTTCCAATGATTGCATTGGAGTGGATTTGAATCGAAATTGTCTTCGGAATATTTCGATGTTGGAATTCGTGATTATGCGGACGTTGTTACGGAAATTTGAAAGATATATATCTATATCGTTATTTCCAATACAATATTTGTTAGTCGTGGAATTTGATATTGAATATAAGCCGATATATTTTCTATTCAGAACCTTATATTGAATATCAAATGTGATTTGGGTTTGTCGTGAATGGTGTCTTCACTAACACTGTTCTTGGACCCAGTTGAGAAAAGATTAAATCTTTTTATTTAGATTTAATGAAGTGTACCAATTAAATAACATTTAATTGGAATTGAATCGATATTGATTTTTGGGTTTATCGTGGACAGTGTTTTAAATAACACTCGTTCTTTAACCCGATGATTAATGAATGTGATTTTGGGTTTATCGTGAACTGTGTTTTTAAATGACACGGATTCTTTAACCCAGTTAACGATTAAAACTAAGTTGAGTTTTAATGAATCTTTAATTAGATTGAAATGGTCGAGAATGGAGTATCACCAGTTTGCTCCAGGCGATAGTTGAATCTTTAATTAGATTTAAACGTGAAATGGTAATTGAATTTACCGATAACACCGTGGTGTTAGATATGAAGTATAACCAGTTTTACTTCATGGGATGAATAGGTTGGGATTGGGAAATGAAAACAAATGATTACTTCGGTAAGGTTCGCTAATCCCGACTAGTTTGAATTGATATTCAAAAATAGATCAAAGAATAAATTTTAAAGAATTTATCTTTGATAAAATTAATGGGAACCTTTTCCCTATGAATGTGAAATTTAGAAACTAACTGTCGGTTAGCCAAGCAGAATGGTTTTCTGGATATTGATCTGATGTTGGTTTCGGCCTTCGGGGTTAATATTTGGGGAATTATTCTTTTGATAAATTTACAGTTAGTGACTAATGAATTGGAATGAGGCGTATGTTGTGTTTGTGTGACACTTTTATAATATATACGCGAGTTATTCAGAAAGACCGGGTTTATCCCATTCTGAATAACTGATTCGACGTGGTGTCGAAGATGAAGACGGTGGTCGAAGACCAGAAGTCTTCACGTCGTTTGGGTGATAACTGATGATCTTGATTGGGCTGTACACCCAAGAAGATGGAAACAGTTAGTGATCGTCCAGACGTACTTGGAGATCGATGGATATGCGGGGTACTAGGTGCCTCCGGTTTCGTTCAGACCCAGAACGGACTTGTAAATGGACTGTGTGTCTGACATTGGATTTTAGTCCGTGTGATTGATCTCTATTAAATATATATCTGTTTGGCGGCGGAGAATTTATTCTCTTGCTTAACGCCCTTCTCTGAGACGTACGAGCTCAGGGGTTATATATTGATGGATATCAAACGCATGGAGTGAATTGCCTGTGTGGCATGCCTAAGTGGCAATTGATCGAGGCTTCTGTTGAAAAGCAAAGTCTTGTGGTGATGATCAAAGCACGGCCTTTGTGGCGTAGCTTTGTGTAACGTTTGCTTCGCGAGTTTCACACCCGGTATGAACCAAAAACGGGAGAAGGACCTCAGGGAGGGCATGCGTTTCTTTCTAGTTAGAAGTGGCGTCAGTGGTTTTACACGCCCTGACGAGTTTGACTTATGTGGTTGTTGCTGTTGCGAGGCGCCTCGGATTGATCGGTCGTTCTCGAACCGATGGAGTCATTTAGTTGGCTCGTTTACGCCCCATAGGGCGGGGAAACGCATGTTCAGGCATTTTAATCCACATCGGTGGACCGGCCCTGACGATCCAAGGGCCCACCTGAGTCTGGGTCCTGAGGGGCGGGCTAGAGCGTCTCGAATCGGTTGAGGACTATCTTTTGCCTCGGTTCATAGATGGAAACCCAATTTCCAAATACGTGGCTTTGCGGTTCTGATTGTATAACCTATATATGGCGACATAGTGGTATGGGGCATTCATGCCGCCTATGATTGATACTTATGATTTGAAGTTGTTTTATACACTATGCACTTACAATAGTATCAAATGATTTGTTTTAAACGTATCAAGCATTCTTTGGCTGTTATAAGGGAAAACCCTATCCCCCGGCTTGCGTTGCATTGTGTGATAGGACCTGGGTCTTATAATAGCTTCATTTTTCTTTATTTAGCATTGCGCTGTTTGTCTCATGCACTGGTATTCTTGGGAGGAAACCCGTTCCGTGTTATACGGCGTGGTCCCTTGATTTATCTAATGATTTAAAATAAAGATTAATAACTGTTTTAGTTCTCACACCAGTCACATGACTGACCTGGAGTTTATTGTTTTAACCTAAACTCTGGGTGCCCCTATTTTGACACGGGCAGCTAGTAGTTTTGGTTTTGCAGATTTATATTCACAGGATCCTGGTTTACAGCTGGAACGATATCCGAAAAGCTTTGTATCCGTATATCTACTTCTAGTTGTGTATTGTATTATTTTCCGCTGCTATGTATTTGAATGTAATTTAAATCTCTGATATTTCTGTGTAATATTCATTTATACTCTGTATATTCTTGTAATCTGATGCATTGATGTAATATGCAATGAAATGTTCTTCTGTATGCGTTCAGTTTTGTCTTGTTCTCAAACGATAGGGCGTTTCGAACGGCCTGGATCGGTTTAGCGACTGGTTCGGACCGAGCATAAATTCCTTGCCGTCACAGAAAACAACTTTTTTTTGTTTTTCATGTTTTCGAAAACAACGAATAAACGACACACAATTCATCCTTCCATCGTCCTCCAATCTCTCCGTGGTCCCCTCCATGTTCCTTCCATTCCCTTCGTCATCCATTTACTCCCTCCATTTTGTACTGCTAACGTTGAAAACTCAAAATGCAAAACAAAAAATAAACCAAACGCCACCTTATATTTCAACATCATGCTCCAATCTTAATTTAGCAATTCCAACAAACACTTCATATACACATTTGGCAAATCCCCAGTAACCCTTACAGCTATTTCATATACACTACATATCTCGTCCATGCTATTTCACACAGGAATCAAGATGTAATACTAGTAAACAAGTCTGGATGAGGGAATTTCAAGCTTCAAGGCGCAACAGTTAGGATCTGGACATCCACGCAGGCGTTAGACAGCGAGCTCCAATTTCAGATCGACAGCCTGAGCCATGGTGAACGACACACATCACTTTCCAAATCGATGACCCGAGCATAGCGCAACTCACCCAAAAACTCTGGATCGAGTTACGTAGGCCCCAGGCAGTACAATTCTTTGGACGAGGACGATTGGGATTTTTTTTTCATTGCAAGCGTGGACGATCGGTTTCAAGGCAAAATTTATTTTGGTTGGGAATAGCATAGGAGGCGATAATATTTTGTTTGGATCTAGACATAACAATGAAGAAGGGAAGAATATAATAATGTTTTATTTATAATGGCGACCTGGGGAAGTGGAAAGAGCGAATGGACAAGGGCAATAAAAAATAATCGTGGTTGGAGGGAAATATGGTAGAGCTGGAGCGAAAATATGTACCTGGAAAATTTTCAGTGTGGAGGTAATTTTAAATTAAAGCCAAAATTTTAAGTTAGGGAAAACGTTGGGCTATGCTCCTTAAATTGGAAGAAAGCAAGTACGTACAAAGTAAAAAGTAATAGTAAAGAAAACCTTGAAATGAATATAGAAGTAATCGTTTTATAACTTTTAAATTTTGAATTTTTTAAAGTTTATGAGTTTTCATAACTGTAAAGATCATGTTTAGTTTAAATTTATCTAAAGTTTTAGTTTTTTCGATTTTATGAAAGTTATGTATATTTCAAAATTTATTTAAACAAATCTCAGAATTTCTAAAACACAATATATAATTATCAACTATAATTAGTAAATAATAAATAAGAAATTAGAATTAACAAGCGACAAATAATTACTAATTATTGCTTATTTACAATTAATTACTTATTATTACATCTTAGTTATAATTAATTTAATATTAGCTTTTGATAGTCAATTAAATGTTTAATATTTGTTATTATTTCTTATTAATTATTAAATATTATTTACTAATTAACTATTAATTATTAAATATGCATCTATTACAACAAGAAACAAAGAAAAGTTGTAATAAGCATCTTTTACAACAGGTAAAATGAAAGAGTTGCTGAAAAGAAGTTTATTTCAATTTTAAGGAAAAAACAGTTATATTAAACCTTTATTACAACAGTCATTTTGTGACAGTTGTAGAATTACAGTTGTAGTAGAGTACTTTTGTTGTAGTGCAAGCTGTTAGTCGGTATAAACTTTAATTGGATAACCTTGAAAATAATGGTGGAGTTTTGTAGATGTGATGAGGAGACAATAAGCTAGTTTCTTAACCGTAGTTTAGTTGCATTCTACTCCTCTTAGCCTTTTATCAACGTAGTAGACAGAGGTCTGTGGATGTGGTGTTTATTAATGTAGTAGAAAGAAGGTATGTGGATGTGGTGGTCTACGTCGCATATGAGTGCATAAATACTAGCGTGCAATGCCACTTTTAGGTAAACGAATGAATCCTCAGGATCCATGGCTTTGAAAAAATTGTGGTGCTCTCTATTTGATCCAATAGATTTTGAAATTCCTCAACACAGTATGGTGTCCATGTAAAATTATGCCTCCTTCTTTTGATTATGTCAGAGAAAGGAACAGATTTATTGGTTTCTTTTGAGATGAAAAAACCAAGACCAACAACTTTCCCGTTCAAGCTTTGTAAATCTTTGGTCTTCATGGGCACTTTAATGTTCTTAATGGAAGCAATCTTCCTGAGGTTAGCTTCGATCTTGTAGTATTGAACTATGAAACCTAGAAATTTTCTTCATGCAACTCGAAATGAACTACTACAAGAAATATTGAAAATTTCGACAGGAAGGGGCGATGGTTTCCAATGGCTTTCGACGGCCGTCGATTACAATCGCGATATACTGCCCTTTCTTCCCCATTTTCCCCGTTCTTCCTAAAATTTCCAGCAAACATTTCTCTAACCCTACCTTCCCCAAAATCTAATTTTTCACCTTTAACCATCAATTTCTTCGCGTATAATCCTCCTCGGCTTCATCTCCAAACACTTGGGTAAGCAATTTGAGGTATAATCTCTTAATTTTCTTAAAAATCAATTTTTTACCTAAATCTATATATGCCTTAAATCAAAAAATAGTGTTATTTATTGATTGTAATTTGTTCCAATAGCATAGTAGTGGGTAATAGCATCTTATTATGTGCAAATTTCATGTGATATAGTGAAATTGAAAATTTTATGTGCAATGTTTGGTTATTTGTGAATATGTTCCCTTTTAGTTTGGTTTTTGCCGTTGTATAATTTTGGATATTTGTGTATATGTGCACTACTGTGCATGTATGATTTCTGTATTTTTTTAGTTGATATAGAAAAAACTTAATGCACAAGCTTCGAATAGTACATTGTGCACATTTTGACTTATGCACAAAAAAAGCTTGAGTCTAAATTCTAGTTGAGTCTATTTAAACAGCAATAATAGTAAATTAGCTTTAAGTTGATCGATACGTTGATCAAATATGATAAAATAAGATATTTTCGTGTTGTAGTAAAACTGTATTTTTTATAGTAAAATGCACACATCGAATTTGCTAATGTCCCCTAGAGTTTTTTCGGCCCCATCCGACAAGTGTTATACATGATCGTTATATAAATAGTCTTTTTGTCAAATTAAAAAACGACTATTTATATTCATCTGGCACAATATTTGTTGGATTTGTCCTTGTATTGAACAAGTTATAAATGAAGTAAGCATCTACATTTTGTATACTACTTCATTTCAAACGATTCACAAAATTTCGGCTTAATTTTTCTTTTTGTTTCCTATGTACATGCATTTGTCTACAATGGAGGAAATAAAAGGGAAATGCTGCCGAAATTTTGTTGAATCGTTCGAGATGAAGTAATATACAAATATAAATGTTTACAGTGTTTATAATAAGAAGTAAGATGTCTGACCATGTGAAGAAGTTACGTTAAAAAGAATGTGCCACATTTGAAATTATTTTTAACTTTATGAAAGTTTTATCTGCTTTCAATCATAATATATACATGCATCGTACGACCATAAAAACAAGTTTTTTCGAATTTGTATTTTTGAAAAATAAATACTAATTTTTGAACTTATGACTAAATTTCTCAAATAGGAAAAATGATTGATTATTTTGTTAATAGGAGGAGTTGGATGAACCAAAGAAGAGAACAGAGAGGTTCGATAAAAGAAGATTTTTACAATGGTATATTTTTTTTTTGTTGAATTAGCTTTGCGTAACAACGAAAGCGATCAAGAAATTCGTTGTCCGTGTAGCAAGTGTAGACATTTGAAGTACTTGTTACCCGATATTGTGAAAGTCCATTTGTGCAACAACGGATTCGTACCTGAGTATTATTTTTGGGATCATCATGAAGAAGTTGCAGCTAGTACATCTGTAGAGACTGAGGTAGAAAGTGTTGCTAACGAAAATGTTAATACGATCCGTATTGAAAATATGGTCGAAGATGCAACACAATCAATGTTTTCTATGATTGCAGTTGACGAAGATGATAGAAATGCTGAAGAACCGAATATTGAAGCTAAGAAAATGTATGATTTACTGGATAATGCTAAGAAACCTATTCGGGATGGTTGTAAAAGTGGCACTCGGCTGTCGGTAATCGCAGAATACATTGCGATGAAGTTGAAATATAACATCACTGAAGCTGAGTTTACGGCTATTATACTTGCTGCAAAAAGGCACATGTCGCGCGATAATTTAATGTGTGAAAATCACTATCAAGTTAAAAGACTTATATCGGCATTTAGTTTACCTTATCATAAAATAGATATATGTTTAAAAGGATGCATGTTGTTTTGGAAAGATGACGTAAACCTTAGAAATTGTAAAATATGTAATCATGAAAGATATAAATCAAGAAAGAAGAATGGAAAGGAAGTTCCATACAAACGTATGCATTACTTACGCATTACTCCAAGGCTTCAAAGATTATACTCATCTTCTATAACTGCATCTCATATGAGATGGCATAAGGAGAGATCGAAGGAAGAAGGTACGTTGACCCATCCGGCCGATGGGGAAGCATGGAAGCGTTTCGGTAAAGCTTATCCCAATTTTGCAGCGTAGAGTCGTAACTTCTGACTAGTATTATGTACGGATGGTTTTTCACCATTTTCTCAATTTGGTGCTAAATATTCATCATGACCCATTATCATCATACCTTACAATTTACCTCCGTGGATGTGTATGAAAACACAATATATGTTTCTTACTATTGTTGTTCCTAGCCCCGACGATCCGACATAAGGAATTGATGTTTATTTACAACCGTTGATTGAATAATTAAGAACATTGTGGAACGAAAGAGTAGACACATACGATGTTTCAAAGAAGAAAATTTTCGTATGTCTACTTATTTATTATGGACTATAAGTGATTTTCCTGTCTATGCAATGCTTTCAGGATGAAGTACAACTGGTCATCTAGCATGTCAAAAAACACGAGCATTTTCCTTACCATATGGTGAGAAAATTTCATGGTTTGACTGTCATCGATGTTTTCTCCATGTAAATCATCCTTTCAGGGTAGACAAGAAAAACTTTTTAGCTAATAGAGTATAAACCAGACAACCTCCAACGATATAGTCTAGTGAAGACATATATGAACTGGTTAAAGATTATCCAAAGATACATGAAACTGGAGTTCAAACATAAATTGAAGGCAAATAAATTGTTCACAGTTGGTGCAAACAGTCTATATTTTGGGAGTTGTCGCATTGGAACATCTTCTACTTCGTCATAATATTGATGTGATGCACAATGAGAAAAATGTATTTGATAACGTCTTTAACACAATTTTGAATGTCAAAGGGAAGATTAAAGATGATTTGAAATCAAGGCGCGATATAGAAGAATTATGCAAACGTCCCGAGCTTCATACGAAACTAAATGACAGTAAAAGAATCCAAAGCTTGTTATAAATTAGATAATAATCCAGTTAAAGTCGTGTTAAAATGGGTTGAAGGATTAAGATTTCCTGATGGGATTTCATCAAACCTTCGTTGATGTCTTGACTTCAAAAATGGTAAATTGGGCGGAATGAAAAGTCACGACTATCACATTATGATGGAGCATTTATTTCCCATTATGTTCAAAGAATTACTGCCGTTAAAAGTTTGGAAGGTAGTAACGGAGCTTAGTACGTTTTACAAAGAGCTTTGTTCGACTATTTTTAAAGTGCAACATTTACGTAAACTTGAAATAGATGTTCCTATATTGCTCTGCAAATTAGAGAAAATATTTCCGCCAAGTATTTTTAATGTAATGGAGCATTTACCTGTTCACCTTCCAATTGAAGCATGACTTCGAGGTCCCGTCCAATAACGATGGATGTATCTACCTAAGAGGTAAATATAAACATGTTACCTACTAATTTAATTGCACTTACAATATGAAATAATGTAAATTAATTTTGCATATATATCCGATCATCTGGAAAAAGAAAGTGAGACAAAAAGCACGAGTTGAAGGTTCAATATGTAAATCTTACATCAAAGAAGAAGCTTCATTCTTTTTCTCTCATTATTTTTGTGATCACGTGAATGTATCATTTGAAAGTGTTCCTCAAAATGACGAGGGAGACAAACAAGAATCATCTCAAACAATGTTGTCTATTTTTAGACAACATGGTCGACCTTCTGGGAAATATGTAGATGTATTGCTAGACGATAAAGATCTTCATGTAGAACACACTTATATTCTTTTAAATTGTTCCGAATTTGCACCATTGTTAGGTAATCTGAAATATCAAATAGTGCTTTATTCATTTCTACATGCTTGATTGTGTATAATCTAATGTAATATTTTATTTATATATACAGCGTTTATGAACGTGAACATTCAAATGGAGATCTCAGTAAAGAATTTTCTACTTGGTTTACAAAATACATTTATGAACCCAGAAATTGTGTTGTTGATGAAGGGTTGAAACATCTTGCAATGATACCAAAAAGAGCGGTCAAGACATATCCAATATACTTTGTCAGTGGATATAAATTTAACACCAAAGAATACGGTGCTGATAAATTAACGAACAATACAAGTGTATTCGTTAAAGGCGGCGAAAATCCAGAAAATCACATAAACGATTTTATGGCATTTTAACACAAATTTAACTTGATGCAGATGGGAACATCGCATATACAAGGAATGATGACAAATCCAGGAAGATTCATGTAAGATTTCATTTTATGTAGAAGTATTTGTAGTAATTGTTGAACTATAATAAAATAAGGTATCATGATATTGATTTTATCTACATTCTTATTTGGTCTTGTAGGAGAAGTTTATGGAGTAGCGCCAGAAGTGTCAAGCTGAGACTGGACATGAGCAGCACACGACTGACGAGGAGGACATTATATTCCAGTCAGTGATGGATCCAGCGACACAGAACAGACATTATGAATTCAAAAATCAGGTGGTAAACGATTTTCCCCTAATGTAGTTTTTAGTTTAGAAATTAAATAACTTTTATGAGTTACCGGTTATTAATATAACAGCACATGATTAAAAGATTTTTAAATAATTAATACATGCTAGCAGTCAGCAAGGACGGGGTCAACAGGCTAGAGCTACTATAGACGCTGCAGAGCTTGAGCAGTTGAGAGCTAGGATGACAGAGCTTGAGGACTAGAATCGCAGCCAAGCCATTGAGATGACTTAGCTTTTAGATCAGCGATTGGCAGAGTTCATGCATCAGTACGGTCGCTTCCCCTCTTCTGCCGGTTCCGTAGAAGATGATCAGTGATGGATTGTTTGGTATGTTTTTTTGTTGGGGCATGTACATATAACCGTAGGTTGCTATGACTATGGGGTGATATGACTATGCTTTGATATTCGGTATGTATTATGCCAGTTGACTTGTTGTGGTAGTGTTGATGTGGTAGACTTGTTAGGGTAGTGCCGATGTGGTAGAATTGATGTATTGTATATTATTGTGATGGTAGACTTGATGTATTTTGTATATATTTATGTTGTTTTGATGATTTTTTGTTTGATATTTTGTGTTTTTGATGGTTTTTTGCGTGCTGAGAATATAAATTGTTGGTTTGGGATGATGGTGTGCTGGAAGGCTAAATAGCAGCTGAAATACAAAAAAAAATGTGTAGTTTTTCCAACAGCTACTGATGGCCTATAGGTATACGAATCCGTAACGGTTTCCGATGGCTCACAACAGCTTGTTGGCATAATGTATGTAACAGTTTCCGACGGCTATCGATGGCCGTCGGAAACGGTCGGAACCCGATACATACTGTTTCAAGCCATCGTAAATACAAACGACGGGCCGTGTCGATAGCCGTCGAAAACCATGTTTCTCGACGCCTTAAAATGCTACGGTTATTTCCGATGGCTCTCGACCGATTCCAACAGCCGCCGACGGTTTTTAGCCATCAGAAATCATGTGTTTTCTTGTAGTGAACATTTCAGAGCATAGAACTTCATCCCATACTTGCAGAGGATGCTAAATGTTTTTGCTACGTCATTAATGTAATCTCTCTTTAGTCATGGCTCACGAGCATATTGTCCACAAACACTTTTATGATCTTCTGATCTGGTCCTTGAACATCCGATTGACTTGCTTCTGATATATAACTCTAGCATTCTTTAGTCTAAAGGGCATATCCACATAACATTATAACTCTTAATAAGTGGTATGTTCTTGGTCTAGAACATGATTCGAAATTTGATTATAACAAGAATAAGCATCCATGAAAGAAAGAAGTTCATAACCAATTGTTGAATCCATTAACTAGTTGATCCTAAGGAGTGGGAGGTTATCCTTTGGGCAGGGTTTATTCAGATGCGAATAGTCTATAAAAGTTTACCATTTCCCTTAAGACTTCTTTTATATGACCGAATTCGATACCCAATCTGGATAAATGGCCCTACGTCTAAGAGCATTAATTTTCATCTTGTTCACTAACCCTTTGAATGCAACCGAACTCTTCGGACCTAGCATGCACCTTTTTTTGCTTAACCGACATGAACTTTGAGTTAATACTAAATGTGCGGCTCGCTATCTCTTGTGAAATCCCACGCATATCAAAGTAAGTCCAGGCAAAAACATCAAGTTTGTCCTTGAGAAAATGTATTAACTCTTCCATTCACTTCGGACCAAGATGAGATCTAATGTTCAAGGCCTTTGATAGGTCATCACTATCAATCGGGATCTCAATTGTGGTTTCTACATAAGCAACTCTATTATATTCTTGCTCTTCGTTTTCTTAGGATCCTAATCTTTAAAGAGCTCAATATGTTGTCTAGGCCATGGTATCCTCTTTGGCCACTATGCATTTACAAGATTAGGATTTGGTCTCGACACATGCTCTAAGATGATGATAAACCATTGTTTTCGGAGAGATACCACTTAATTTTTATTTTTTAGATGTTAATGACTCAAATACGTGTAACTTATATCCTTAAATCTCCGTTAAGGGATAAATAAAAAAGTTTACAATTGGTCGACCAAAGGGACAGTGCAATAACTGCGAGGCACCAGTCCCTATCATCGAAGAGCGATTGTATGGATTCATACATCATTGGTAATCACATGTCCTTGGCCAAATAGAAGAGACTAGAGAATAACGTAGGTCGCTTCATCGAAGAGCGACTGGATCGACTTACGTTTATTGGATTAAGTCCCAAACAGGAGAGTCAAGATTGGACAGTAACCACACCTTAATTAATGCCCATGGGTAGAGAGCTAAGGCCAGGGATAAAAGTATCGCTTCCTCCGAGAGCGTTAAGATTGTCTTAGGTATGGCTTTTAAATTTGGATTTTCCTTAGCAACAGTTTGAAGAGACTACTATCGGCCTGTATACATCATGACATTGCAATTTATCTTGCTAGAGTGCCAAAATGAAGTGTGCAGGGAGTGAGTCGCTTTACCGAAAGTGACATAATTGACTTACTTATCACTTAGTACAAAACGTTCTTAACAAAAGTCAATATTAGTTCAAGGATTATATCTCATTGAAATATTAGGACTAAAGAGAAAGGATTAGCTATTTTGCTGAAGAGTAATAGAGTCAACCTATTTAGTGTCGAAGTATAGATTATGCTTTGTAAAAGTCGGAAGAGACTATGGATTGGCTAGAAGAGGCGGTAAACTCAATTACTAGCTCGCATAGACCTCGAATCAGCCTAGAGAGGTTAAAATTTTGAGTAGTGGTCTAGAAAGATCTTTTGATATGGAAATAGCTTGGTGAGATCAATGAACTTGGAAAATGATCCAAAGAGGTCACAAATATAGATATTGGCTTTGAATTTGGCAAATAACCCGAAGAGGTTGTAGATTTGAATTCTACCTAAAACAGATGTTGATTTGAGTTACGATTCAAACAGAATGCAGGATTTGGTCATCAATTTGGAATAGTTGTAGGATTCAATCGGTACTGGATATGATATTTGCTTATGGATGGAATTTAAAATGGATTATACAAAGTACCACTTTCGTTCGTAGGCCATGCTTTAGGGACAGTTGTTAACCCGGTTGTATCTAACAATTCTATGATTTCTGTTTGATGATAACAAACATATATTTATTATTATAAATGTGTTTGTAATTGTACAGTTATATTACATCACAGACAGAATATAATATTTATATTTAAATAGAATACTACTGTATAGGAATTTAAATATTCATCAGTATTTTATTTAAATATAATATTTTATTTCAACACTTTAAACTTACAAATTTTATAACTCCAGTATTTAAACAATTTACTGAAATACAATATATATATATATGTATATATATATTCTTTTTCATTTTCATACATTGCTCCTCACTACATCACTCAGTCACTCAGCACATATATATTCATACATTCACGCAGTTACACATACTCTTGTCTTCTGCCTTCTACCAGTCTTCACAGCCAGTCCAGTCCTCTGCTTACGTGTCACAAACAGAAACACACAGAGAGTAATCTGAAACAAAAATAATTTTATATTCTAGTAGATATTATTTTTATTTTAAAATTTATTTGCCTCAAAATTTTGGTGTGTTTCTCATCATTTTTCATGATTTGATCGGATTTATCTGTATATCCATTTGTGTCTAGACAACTTGTGATATTCACAGTGATTCACTGTAAATACCACAAAGTAGACAAATCGTCTGTAGTGCTTACATATAATCTGTCGTGCATTATACATGTATACATATACATGTGTATATATATACACATATTTACTGTGCATGGGCAATATGGTCAGAAAGGGATAAATATATCAAATATGATGTGTTAGGTAAAGCTTGACAACATTTTCATGTCGCAAGTATCCATGAACACTCAAGCAACAAATACAAACACATGTATATATATATACACATATGTATATATACATATGTATGTATACGACACTACATGCACAAGTCGAGCCAAAGTGACAACACGCAATGTATCAAGAAATGGTGAACAAAAGCAATAGAACAACTGAATCAAGTGCAAAACCCACAAATACAATGCAACAACTCAACACAGCATGGACCAGAGTTCATGATTCACACTATCAACACAAATGCCAAAGTGGTCGAGCACAAGGCAACACAACATGTATAAAGTATACAAGGCAAGGGAAGACCAGACTTAACAAATCATGCAACAGGGGACAACTACAACATATTTAGCCAGTGTCATATATATATATACACATATATATATATATATATATGTGTGTGTGTGTGTGTGTGTGTGCGCGCGCGTGTGTGTGCACTTAGCTAAAAACAGGTCAAAAGACTCAAGGGAGTATTTACATGCAATGTTGTAACAGCAAGTGTTCAAGGTCAACAAACAAGTGTCCAGAAGCATACACTCATGTAAACTGGACAGCAAGATCATTATGCCACAGTGTATGACAAGATGAAGCTCAGTTTTCAAACAAACGAAGCAAGCCAGAAAAGTGGAAAGTTCATCAACACAAAAGCAAGCTAACTGCACAGCAATTGAAAGAGAAATTGCCAAACTCAATGCACAAGCTCATATATGACACAAGTACATAACCAAGGTGATTCATCATTATCAATACCGGGTACTACAAAACATGCAAGCTTCAAGTCAGTGAAGCATGTATACACAACAGTCAAGCCAGGGACATATAAACACATTCATGTCATAGTGCAATTTCAAGTTTACATGGAGTACAAGCCAAGCTCAGCCCAGCAAAAGCAATTTGTTCAAGCATGCAACAGGCAAAGAATGATTCGACAAGTACAATGTAACAAGAGTGGCAAGTTTTTTTAAAAAAGGGTCAAGTTGAGAACAGTGTATTAAAAAACGCGCCTGAGGCGCGCCTCGAGGCGAGGCGTTGGCAAAAACGCCTTGAGGCACATATCAAAAGGCGTTTTACCTCCGAGGCTTAAGCCTCAACCAATTAAAGCGTAAAAAAACGCAAAAAAAGTTAAAAAAAACGCAAAAAACGTAAAAAAAACTGGTTTAAGAGACTTTTGTTTTGTCTTTTTTTCTGTCTTTTGTTTTTGTTTGTTGTGTTTCATTGAAAAGCCATTTTAATAGTTTCCTCATTTCAATTGTTGGCTATGATAATTTAAAATGAGCAAACATGATATTGCATGGAAGTGGGCCAAAGATTTACCGAACTCTACAAATTCAAAAAACTTTCTTTGTGGATTTTGTGATCATATATGCACGCACCGGAGGAAGATATCATTTGATCTTTTGCAATTTATATTATATATGCAAGGATAATTGTATTTTGTTTGAATTGCTTTGAATGCTTTATGGTTTTTACTTACTATTTGACGCTTAATGTTACTCCACATTAAAAGTTAATTATATGTGTTGCGCTTTTCTTTTACCCGAAAGGCTTACGCCTCAACGCTTCGAGGCTTACGCCTCGCTTCCCGGACCCGAAAACGCCTCACGTACGCCTTTTGCGTTTTAAAACATTGGTTGAGAATGAAGCATGTTGCGAAACCAAAGCCAGCCCTTTATTTATTTGTATTCTTGCTTAAAATATCGGCTGATCTGAAATGATTAGGGTTTCCAAAAGGGTCTGTTTGGCACATCAAACAAGGCGTTGAAATCGGTGATCTTAAATCCAAAATTCAACGATTCTTTGGAGAAATTCTCTAATGAGGAAAAATCGTTGAAAATGTTGTTGTAAAATCAAGTTTCTATTGAAAATAAATATGGTATTGGCTTTGGAAAAAACAAAGTTTTTAAAAATGTTAATTCAAATGTTTTTAAAAATCCCTCTAGTTGCTTCAAGAAGGATCGTCCTGATAATTTGAACTCTGAATGTTTCAAAGGTTTTCTGAATCACAAACATGATAAGAAATTATTTGATAACAATCTATCTAATCCATTTTGGACCCCAAAAAGAAATAAAGTGAATTCATATAAATTTAAACAGATTTGGGTCCCTAAAGGAACTTTGGTAAATTCTGTTGGAATGTTACACAAACAAATTTGGGTACCAAAATGTAAGAAAACAATTGAGAGTGGTTTTACAAATTTTGTTAGACCACTCGATCCTTTAAACTATTAGGTACCGATGTTGGCTGAGGAACTGCTGTACAAAAGAGAATTGAATTCAATCTGTTCCATATTTCTGTATCATTCAGAGTTCCTTTAGCCAAGTATGAGGAGTTAGAGAATCAACATCATCTTCTAAAATTCAGGTATGATCTCTAGACTCATCTTTGTTAATATTCATTATTTTCTTCTTTGTTTATTCCTCCTCCCACTTCTTCAGTTTATTTGATTTTTCTGATTTAATTTGTCACTGCTATATTATTTTTCTTTTATTCTGGGCTTTCTTAACTTCAAATTGCATAATTCATGATCTTTTGGAAATTCGCTTTATTTGTATAAAACTCTGATGTTTTAATGATTTACTAATCTTTAATTTATATATGTGATTATCTGCAATTATTTTGAAGTTTAATTGATTTCTGGTTTTTGAATTCCTAACAGTGCTGAAGCATAACTGTTATATCTTGAACACTGTTAATTTGAATTCTAAATTTTTGAAGATCTGAAAAATTATTGAAATTTCACACACCTCTGCTGTTTTGAGTTTCTTCTAATTCATTTTGGAAAGGCTTGAAAATTTATACTCATTACAACACACTGCTATTTTTCAGTTGTGACAATTTCATTGAATTTTTTGGATTGGCTTGATTATTTCTAAACAAAAAGTTTTGTGACTTGAATCATTATTTACATCTATTCATTATTATTCATGATCATCTGTCTTAGATAAGTGTTTTATCGAAATCGTTTGGAATTCTTTGATATTTTGAATCTCAAACGATTCTTAGATTTGAAATTAATAATCAGGTGTGATTGATTCTTTGTATCTCAAAATTTACATTTTTTTCGAGTAATTTCAAAAAAACCGCTTTATTTTTGGATCATGAATTTACTTTCATGCTATGATGTAAATATTCTGGAAATTTCTTTAGTGGTTGTCAGAAATAATTGTGAAAAAATCTTTAAAAATATGGTCTTAAAACTCACTGTTATTTCATGGTCAATTGATTTGAATATTTGTTTGTTTGAAATCATTTAAAATTATTAATTCATGAATCTCACACAAATCTTGGAACTGAAGTTTATAATATGGTGTGATCGATTCACTGAATCTTGAGATTTTCATATTCCTTCAAATGATTTAAAATAAACTATATTTTTAATCTTGGGTCATGAATCATCTTATTTGACTGTCAGAAACATTTGTTAAAATTTCTTTTGACAAGTCTGTTTTGAAATCGACTGTTATGCTACTCTGATAAAAGAAATCGCTTTGAAAATGTTTTTGGTCAACTGGTTGGTTTTGGTATCATCTGCTGCTCTGCTAAAAGGTTCAATGATTTTCAGGTTGACTTAACCACTATAAATTGAAAATCTTTCTTGTGATACATCCTGAAATTTATTCTGAAATCAGGATCACATACTTTGATATTGTTTTGTTTGAAATCATTTGATATTGGTTAATATCTTGAATCTCACACACTCCTTGGCTTTAGTATTAATAACATTGTGTGATTGATTCATTGAATCTTGAAGTTTTCACGTTTCTTCAAGTGATTTCAAATAATCCATTTCTTTTAATCTTGGATCATAATTTGTCTTCTTGGACTTGTTGAAAACCTTCTTGTGAAACAAATTCTGAATGTGTCTTGCTGCTTTGATTGATGGAACTGAACAGTTAGATTTTATTGCTTGGACTTGGTGATTGGATTTTGTTGATTGAGATACCCTTGTTAGCCACCAGTGGCATATTAAAATCCTCGTTTGCAGAGAAAACAAGTGGTATCAGATTAGAAGTGCCTGAAAATTTTTATCGATCTGTTTCTCATCCTGTATATTTTTTTGTCTTGCATATATATTTTAATTTCTCTCTCTTGTAATTGATTTTTAAATTTTAAAATTATTTATTATTTATTTATTCTGAAATTGACATCAATAACCAACTTGAACTGTATTTAGAACTCATCAAAATTATTATCAGATTATTGAAATTGTGATGAGTTGTGACTATAGTATATCTTACAACAAGAAGAGATTTTATTTAAATTTTCATGATGATTAAACAACTATTATAATATCAATGAATTGGCGCTTATTTCATGAACTTCTCCTTTATCTACCATTATTCTACCATCATCCATCATGATTTTATATTAATGTGGAGAGTTTATTTTAAAAAAAAATCATCTTGAATAAACAGTGGAAATATTTGTGATGGAATTGTGATTAGATTATTTTTCAGAATGTAACGCCTCGCCTCTATACCCATAATCGTCCAGTTCATTTCAGAGAAATGTCGTAGACCATAACGGAGAATGAGGTTTGTGAAGAGCGACCGATTGTATGATTACTCCATTTGAGGAATGCATATTGAATTCTGATACCGATTAAAATTCGACATGACCATTCGGAACATAGGGCAACTACACAACGGCTAAATGCAATCCGGAAAGCAGTATAAAATAGACAACAACAATAATATAAATATGGTATATCTCATAACCAGACACAGAATAATCATATCACAAATGCGAAATTGATATGAATAACCGAGAATGCGTACAACAAGCTAGTGGTCAACAAAGATCCACTAATACATGTACCATGATCTAAATAAAAGAATATGTACACGACGAAAGATAATGTCATATGTACAAAAGTACATAAAGCTACGGAGACAGAGTAGCAAGCTGAAAGCGGAAGATCAATCATGCGATGAGTCCCAGAGGAGTATTTAAAATGACTCAGTCTGACCCGGGTATTATTTATAAATGAGTCAGTCTAGCTGTACTTATCAAATAAACTGAGATAACAAGAGATATAACACAGGATGACATGATTCTATAGATAATATCTAATCATAAATAATTCTGAAACATGGCATGTCAACACAATCAGGAAATGACAATGGAATGTCAACACACAAATATCTCTAAATAATCTCATAGCTAATGTAGAATGCCACATTCAAACAATAGCACACAACGGGAAATGACAGAGGAATGCCAAATAAACTAAACACATGAATGACAGCGGAATGCTAAATATAGATCAAATTGACGCGCATCGCATCAAAGTAATCAAAAATCTAGAAATCAAACAAGAAATCCAGAAACATCATAAAGAGGCCTATCCCAAGATGAGATACGATCTCTAGGTAGCGAACCCATATGTTTGAGCCAAAGCTCCCCACAAAGCCGGGTCGTGACCCCGGAAGAGAGAAAACACATAAATGAAATCTCTAGAAAACATCATAAAAAGGCCTGTTCCAAGATGAGATACGATCTCTAGGTAGCGAACCCATATTTTTGAGCCGAAGCGCCCCACGAAGCCGGGTCGTGACCCCGGTAGAGAGAAACACATAAAACATGAATCCCTAGAAATACATATATCATAAAAGGATCGCATTGATCATGTGAGTATAAATTACACCGAGATTGTTAATATAAGAAAATAGCTAAATGTCCCATAACCACTCGCTATTCTCGAATATTTACGAACCTGTTGTTGGTTCATACTCAAAACATAAATCATGAAGGTTGGACCGAAGTCCCATAGGTGGCATCCAAGAATCGTAAATCCCACTCGGGCGATCGAGGACCACAAAACACAAGTCATAAAGGATCACACCGATCCGGGTGAATAGAAATTACTCCGAGCTAGTTAATATAAGGAAATAGCGACATGTCCCATAACCACATGCTATTCTCAAATATTTACGAACCCGTAATTTGTTTCTATTCAAAACAGATATAATCACCACATATGTTCGAACGCACGAGTCCAAGAGTTATTCGCCGAAGTAAACGTATAAGGGGTCATAGTCCTCAGTTTTACTAAGGTAAATAAACTAAATTTCTCATCTGATCGATAGGATAAGGAATCATATATAAATCAATAGAATCGGAACCGGGTTTAGAAATCGAATTTATTTTAAAAGGATTTGAATTTAAAAACTGATTAAACGTTGGTTTGACGCCTATTGACAATATAAAACCCCATTATCCATTGTGATTCAAACTTTCATAAAAATTGTCGCCATAGCAAATAGAACACAAACATCATGAAACATAAACTCACATTACAACAACATACAGGAAATCAAGGGATAACGGTTGTAATTTCGATCAACAAACGAATAAAAATCCCAAAGTAGCACCCGAAGGCTTTAAACTACAATGGAATAGACTCCAAGGATATTAAGTCGATAATTCACGTTTTAATGGCGTGAATCATCTTAACAAGAGTATCGAATAAATTCGATACACAAAATAGAACGCACGGGCTTTAGAATGATCACTTATCTAATTCAAATCCTAAACAATGTGAATGGACCAAAAGAATTAACATTGGAAGAATCACTTGAGAATCAAAGATGATGAATCGAGCTGCTGAAATCTGTGAATTCGTGAAGTGGAAGTTCACAAACGAAGTCCGAACGGCCCGAGCTCCGGCCGGGAAAGAGCCTGGATAGGGGTAGACTGTGGACCGAGGTCCCTCTGGTCCACAGCACAAAATCGGTCGACCGGTCAAAGAGGGGTGGTCAACCTTTTTCAACAGAAGTGAAACCGGTCGACCGCCCCATTTGGGCCTGTCGACCGGTTTTGGCCTGGGCAACAGCCCAGGCCAAACCGAGGGGGATAAGTCCCTGCAAGTTTCCGGCGTCGATCGTCAAGGCTCGTGACTTCTTCGGAACATCAACGAGACCTCTCCAATTCACTGTATCGACTCGCAAAGCTCGAATGCATGGGTTTTGATCGTTGGTTTTAAAACAAACAAAATTCCAAACCAAAACGAATAAACGCGATATAAGCGAATTGTGAAGTCTTAGAACTCACCGGGTGCGACAACGGTACTTCACAACACCACTTAATCGACTCAAATCATTTGCAATGATCGTGTAAATAACATATGTCATAATTTCAATTTTAAATGAACAAACAAAAGCATATCAAAGCGGCTCAAGCGACTAATGAAGATTTAGAACTTTGTCGGGGGACAACGGAGCTTCACAACATCACCAAATCAACTCATAACATATGCATAAGATCGTGTAAGCAATCCTACTTGTAATTTCAATTCAATGGAACATAAACATATGGAATCGACTAAGTTACACTAACATAACCAATTCACTAGCACATGCAAACACATATGAACACTAAGTTACACTTGTACAAGCCAATGGCTTGTGGCATAGATGTGAGTTCAAAAAGAACTCACCTTTGGCTCTTAAATATCAAGAACAAGCTCCAACAAGGAAGAACAAGCACCCAAACGGGCAAAGCTCCTCTCTTTCATCAACTGTACCTCTGAAATCACCTCATACATTCACATACAAACATATATGAATTAGGGTTGCGGGGAAAATCTGAAATTGATGAGCTATGGAGATAGAGAAGCTTACCCATGCCTTAGAATTGGATTTGCACAAGAATTGAGCTCTAGATTGGAAGCCCTAGCTTAGGGAATTTCTATTTCCCATTCTCATCCCCATTTTCTGTTTTCTTTAAAGTGAGAATGAATGAAGGAGGAGAAAGCTAGGTGGATCTCTTAAGTGAACGAGCTAGGTTGGCTAACCAAGCCCTAGCCAAGGTGCCCAAATTCCGAAGCTCAGAATATATCGAAGTTTATACTTTTCGAACTCCTAAACGACATTTTGAACTCAATGGAAGTGGTTTCGAGTCAAAATTCGTCCACATACAAAAAGTGATATTTTGGTCATACATCAAATGAAAATGACCAAATTCGCCCAACTCAAAAGGTATCGATGCTTACAGTCAAAAAGGTTGTGAACGATGATCCGGACCCAATGGAAGTGGTCCCTAATCCTAATTTTATCGTTTGTGAAAAACGATTTTTTTAGTGACACATTGGATATGACGATATATTTAAATAAAATATTTAAATCTATTATCATGGAATGAGCGGATTGTTTCAGACTTACCCCTTAAAAGAATTGCGTCCCCGTAATTCCTTAAGATTGAAGTAATAAGTAACAACCAAAAATAATACCACGGGGTGGTACCATAAGAACCAACGCGAAATGAAACGATCACACCAATGGCTAGGTGAGATCCCCGTTTCGTTTCAAAAGATCATAAAAACTAGAGTTCAATCTTGAATTCCATTAGCCATGAAGGTAGTCATCCCAAACGGGTAAAATAATTCCAAAAAAATTCATAAATGCTATGAATTCGTATTGATTTACCCCTCTTATTACAATTCTCAAAGGAATGAGAATTTGTATAATTCATAAGAATCTTGCAAATCAAATTCAAAATTTTCAAGAAGCGACAAGACTGGGTCCTACAGACGTGGAATATCGATAGTAGATATTTCTCCTAGCATATGAAATGGGAAATTACGGTGGTTAACTGCTCCATTCCCAAAACTCAATCACGATGACGTAGCGAACACCGATCTTCAGCACTTTAGTCCTGCGACAAGGTGGCTGACACCAATCAAAATCACAACATAGGGATTCCAACGAATTTAGCTAAATAGAGCAATTCTCGAAGGGATAATCAATTCTAATATCAATGATTCAAGGTTGGTAACGGAATACCAATGAACTACTCGGGGAAATCGATTTCTAACCAGGTATAAATCTCATTTAGTAACCATAAAGACGAATCATTAGGAACTATACGAAATTCCCAATATTCAGAAACTTGAGTATCAGTTCTAGAAAATCAGAAACATCGAGAAGGTGATAGATAAGTAGTGCACAACTTACCACTTCGGAACAAAATGATTTAAGATAATTTTTTGCCAAAAATTTCAAATCGCAAAGACATCAGCAATTAATCAAAGAAGCAATAGACAATTTCTCTAACAAGATGAGATTAAACCAAAGAGGTCATAATCCCCAAAAATTTGATTGACAAGGGTTAACAAACGTGCAGAGACAATAGTCAATCCAAATGATCCAAACAACAAAGGAGGAATATCAAAAGAGCTCATCCTTTCGATATTCATTTCTAAGAACAACGCAAGGCTAAGTCCATAAGTGAATTGACTATAGCACTTCCGGATGATCGACTAGATCATAGATTCGAAGACAGGAATTATTGAGTTCGTCGCAGATCGCAAAACCCAAATCTCCCTTCCCCACGGGATTCCCATTCTCTCGAGTGATCGTTCACTAGAGAAAATAAGGGGACCCATGGAATCACAAGAATACTAAATTCTCTTTAGCAAATCGAAACAAGGATTAGGAATTAGGCGATATTTCTTATTGATTGGGAATCTCAAAAATAAAAGATCTGAAATCCGGAAATAAGAGACATAAATAAGTAACTTTTTGGGTTGTTCCTGGAGTTATTTAATTTACTCAAAGAAAAGATTCAAGATAATTTCTAATTAAAAATCTTGAACCACTCAAATTCTTGGAATTGCTTCAAGGAAATCTAGAAATAAATTATCTAGAAAGATAACAAACGATTGTGAAAAATCGCAAAAATCCAAAATATTATTATTTTGATTAACGTATTAATGGTTAATTTAATTTTAGGGATCATTTCAAATGTCGGATTGTCACATAATGGTGTTAGGAATTCCGAACTACAACATGGCATCCCATATCTCGTTCGAGATCCTTAACGCACCCGATAGACAAGTTAACACAAGAAAGTCCTCACAATTTCTAATGTTCATGTAGATCTCGTGAAAACATAAAAATTCAATAAATCATTCGGGATGGCATAAAGGAAATAAAATTCCTTTATCAACTTATGAATAAAACACAATTTATATCTTTTGATAACGAAGAACACGGTCGACGTATATCAAAAGAACATAAATAAAATAATCTCTGAACAAGGTAAATGACATTAAGGAATTAATGGTACGTACCTTGACTCAAGAAGAGGGATCACAAGAAGCGGGATGCTTTCCCTCATTCTTGATCTTGAGTTTGGAATGCAATGAGGTAGCACAAATGAGTTGTTTTAGCCCGAAGGCTTGATGATCTAACACTGAACTAGAACTATATAGCTGACAACAAGGGAGTAGGTTTAGTCACAAAGACATGGTATCTCCATACCGACCGACAAGTGATCAATAGACCATGCTAGGTATGTAACGACGTGCGAAACAATCTTACTATAAATCAAGAAATATCAGGATCAAAGGTGCTTACAACGTGCGTAACGACGCACGGGCAAGATATCCAATGATCAATCAACTTCAAGGATCACAAATAATTAACAAAATATGTGTGATACACAATAGGCCAAATAGACATCGATTAGCAACTCGAGTCAAAGAATGAAACAGAAGCACCACTAGATCACATGGGCCCTAGGTGGACTATAGAAATCAACCCGAAGGGGACAAGTTGATAACTATTCTAAAAGACTAAAAGTAGGCCACTTGAGATATAATCACCCCTTCCGTAGGAGGTACACTGGGTGAACCGGCATTTGCACGGCTACGACCATCTATTTCGCTTCATTAAGGAAAAAGAAAGAGGAAAAAGTTAGTCTCAAGTTGAATTTAAACGATCCGAATTCAATAAAAAATGGAATCGTATAGGGAGATAAGCTATGACGGGTCTTAAGACTCTAACTAAATCCTAAAGCACGATTCCCGAGAGAGGCTTAAGACAATACCATCGTCATACTATCTTACACTGTTCCGGAAAGTGGCTCTGATACCAACTGTAACGCCCTGCCTCTATACCCACTATCGTCCAGTTCATTTCAGAGAAATGTCATAGACCATAACGGAGAACGAGGTTTGTGAAGAGCGACCGATTATATGATTACTCCATGTGAGGAACGCACATCGAATTTTGATACCGATTAAAATTTCGACATGACCATTCGACACATAGGGCAACTACACAACGGCTATATGCAATCCGAAAAGTAGTATAAAATAGACAACAACAATAATATAAATATGGTATATCTCATAGCCTGACACAGAATAATCATATCACAGAGGCGAAATAGATATGAATAACCAAGAATGCATACAACAAGCTAGTGGTCAACAAAGATCCACTAATACATGTACCATGATCTAAATAAAAGAATATGTACACGACGAAAGATCAATCATGCGATGAGTCCCAGAGGAGTACATAAAATGACTTGGTCTGACCTGAGTATTATTTATAGGAATAAATAATAAACGAGCCAGTCTAGATGTACTTATTAAATAAACTAGGATAACAAGAGATATAACACAGGATGACATGATTCTATTGATAATATCTAATCATAAATAATTATGAAACATGGCATGTCAACACAATCAGGAAATGACAATGGAATGTCAGCACACAAATATCTCTAAATAATCTCATAGCTAATGTAGAATGCAACATTCAAACAATAGCACACAACAGGAAATGACAGAGGAATGCCAAATAAACTAAACACATGAATGACAGCGGAATGCCAATTATAAATCAAATTGACGTGCATCGCATCAAAGTAATCAAAAATTCAGAAATCAAACAAGAAATCCAGAAAACATCATAAAGAGGCCTGTCCCAAGATAAGATACGATCTCTAGGTAGCGAACCCATATGTTTGAGCCGAAGCTTCCCACAAAGTCGGGTCGTGACCCCGGAAGAGAGAAAACACATAAATGAAATCTCTAGAAAACACCATAAAAAGGCCTGTTCCAAGATGAGATACGATCTCTAGGTAGCGAACCCATATTTTTGAGCCGAAGCTCCCCACGAAGCCGGGTCGTGACCCCAGAAGAGATAAACACATAAAACATGAATCCCTAGAAATACATAAATCATAAAAGGATCACATCGATCCTGTGAGTATAAATTACACCGGGATAGTTAATATAAGAAAATAGCTAAATGTCCCATAACCGCTCGCTATTCTCGAATATTTACGAACCCGTTGTTGGTTCATACTCAAAACATAAATCATTGAAGGTTGGACCGAAGTCCCATAGGTTAAATCCAAGAATTGTAAATCCCACTCGGGCGATCGAGGACCACAAAACACAAGTCATAAAGGATCACATCGATCCGGGTGAATAGAAATTACTCCGAGCTAGTTAATATAAGGAAATAGCGACATGTCCCATAACCACATGTTATTCTCAAATATTTACGAACCTGTAATTGGTTTCTATTCAAAACATAGAAAATCACCACACATGTTCGAACGCACGAGTCCAAGATTTATTCGCCGAAGTAAACGTATAAGGGGTCATAGTCCTCAGTTTTACTAAGGTAAATAAACTAAATTTCTCATCTGATCGATAGGATAAGGAATCGTATATAAATCAATAGAATTGGAACCGGGTTTAGAAATCGAATTCATTTTAAAAGGATTTGAATTTAAAAACTAATTAAACGTCGGTTCGACGCCCATTGACAATATAAAACCCCATTATCCATTGTGGTTCAAATATTCATGAATATTGTCGCCGTAGCGAATAGAACACAAACATCATGAAACATAAACTCACATTACAACAACATACAGAAAATCAAGGGATAAATTTTGTAATTTCGATCAACGAACGAATCAAAATCCCAAACTATTACCCGAAGGTTTTAAACTACAACGGAATAGACTCGAAGGATATCGAGTCGATAATTCATGTTTTAATGGCGTGAATCATCTTAACAAGAGTATCGAATAAATTTGATATACAAAATAGAACGCACGGGCTTTAGAATGATCACTTGTCCAATTCACATCCTAAACAATGAGAATAGACCAAAAGAATCAACATTGGAAGAATCACTTGAGAATCAAAGACGATGAATCGAGCTGCTGAAATATGTGAATTCCTGAAGCTGAAGTTCACAAATGAAGTCCGAACGGTCCGAGCTCCGGTCGCAAAAGAGCCTGGATGGGGGTAGACTGTGGACCGACCGGTCGACCGGCCAAAGAGGGGCGGTCGACCGTTTTTCAACAGAAGTGAAATCGGTCGACCACCCCATTTGGGCCTGTCGACCGATTTTGGCTTGGGCTGTTGCCCAGGCCAAATCGTGGGGGGTTCGTCCCCCATGAGCTTACAGCGTCGATCGTCATAGCTCGTGACTTCTTCGGGACATCAATGAGACCTCTCTGATCCACCATATCGACTCGCAAAGCTCGAATGCATGGGTTTTGATCATTGGTTTTAAAACGAACAAAATTCCAAACCAAAACGAATAAACGCGATATAAGCGAATTGTGAAGTCTTAGAACTTGCCGGGTGCGACAACGGTACTTCACAACACCACTTAATCGACTCAAATCATGTGCATTGATCGTGTAAATAATATATGTCATAATTTCTATTTTAAATGAACAAACAAAAGCATATCAAAGCGATTCAAGCGACTTGTGAAGACTTAGAACTTTGTCGGGGGACAACGGAGCTTCACAACATCACCAAATCAACTCATAACATATGCATAAGATCGTGTAAGCATTCCTACTTGTAATTTCAATTCAATGGAACATAAACATATGGAATCGGCTAAGTTACACTAACATAACCAATTCACTAGCACATGCAAACACATATGAACACTACGTTACACTTGTACAAGCCAATTGAAACACCCCACCCTCCATTAAGGTCACTCACAAAGGGAGTGCCTTAACTTTGGTGGAGGTTTGTAAGTAAAAGTTACAGATAAAACACAAGACAGATATAAACACATATATATAAGCAACGGAAAACAACAGACCTTTTATTTTATAAATACGTGTTCATACAAAACATTTCCATAACTGTCACATAAATACTCCCAAAAACATCACATCATCATTTTTGTCTTGGTTATTAAATAAAGAAGCATAAAACATAATTAAAACTGCATAAATCCCCATGATTGTGTCCAACAGCCATAGCCAAAGCAAAAGAGTCCAAACCATACATCTACTATCTTGAAGCTTGCAAAGAGTCTGACTAAGCTGAGTTGTTTCCTCCCTGTGGACCTGGGGGGAACGGAAGAAAAGAGGACGAAAGAAAATAGGGTCAGACATAAAGCCTGGTAAGTCTAGTGACTCTTCAGTATGAGAATAAGAATAAGGGCATGATAAGTATAAACTGGAAATAGGAGAGTGTCATAAACTAAGACAAAGCAGTTTGAATCGAATATACTATCGCACCCCATACTATATCTGTTAGACCAAAAAGTGGTTCTAACACCCGAATTAACTGAAAGCAAATGAAATAAGATAAAAACAAAAATGAACACACAGGATTTATAGTGGTTCGGCGAAGAAATGCCCACGTCCACTTGTCTCTCACTATATTTACTGATTTAGTTGCAAGTACAATGAAATATTCACTTGATTCCTCTCACAACTCACTTATAATCACTCAATTATAGAAAACAAATAATGAAAGAAAATTTGGATTTTTTCGGGATTGCTAGAATTCGAATTATGAAGGTGGTTGAACTCTCCAAATGCCAGGAAAAAGATCCTTTTCTTTGTCTCCAGACGGGGTATTTATAGGTGTGAATTTGCTCAGAGCCCGATCCGGATCGGTGCCACGTGTCACTCATCCCATCAGCATCGGATTCGGATTGATTTCTACGTTGACAACGCATCAGAATAGTGGGCGTTATGGGCAGGAACTGGTCATAGCCGATCCGGATATCCAGGCGCTTATGCTGGAGAATGATATGGAAAATGGGTTCGGGTCGGAGGGACACGTGCAAGGGGTTCGGGTCGGGATATCCGATCCGACCCGGATTGGCTTGGATACAACGCTCTCTCCTCTTTAGTCTGTTCCGCTCCGCTCCAACTTATCTCCGCAACAACCCATTGGCTTTCCGATCCAATAGAGACTATATTGCCCTCCGATCCGAACAGCTGTGCCTTTCTAATTTCCTCAGCAATAGCTCACCGATCCGAACAGAAAACTTTATCCGATCCGAACCGATACGTTGTTTTGACCCGACCCGAATGATTACAGCTATCCGATCTAGGCTGTAGTGTCTTCTCCGATCCGAGTAGTGATGGTCTCTCCGATCCGAACCGAAATCTTCTAAGTAGAAATGCTCTTCAATGCTTGACATCTTGACTTTGTGTTTCCTAGTTCACAAAGTAGGCTAACATTTTTCCCCCTCAAAGGTTGCTTCTGTTGGAGACGAAGCGTGCTTTGATGTCGTCTGTCGCCTAGTCCTTGAATTTGAAACGTCAAATAGTCATTTCTAGTCGTGTGGAGGGATGCGTTGTTTCATAAAGTCATGTCCTTAGTTGCTTGTATATATATGTTGTGAAATGTACAATTTATTTTCTTCATTCCCAAAACAATTTTAAGAGCTCTTCTCGATGTCCAACGGTTCTTCCAGGTGTGCTTTTCCTATATTTATTTCTTCTTTGAGTCTAATTCAATTTAGATGCCAAGCTGATATATAAAATTCTGTTCAGTTCGGGCTTCAACTCGAATGGTCCTTCTCTCTTTCTTTTTTTTTTTTTTGGTTCGTATTGGGTTAGCAGTCCCAATTGTGCTGTTAGGCTCTTGTTCCAATTCGAATGTTATTAAGCTATCGGGCCTGGCCTGTTCATATGGGCTTTAATTCCGGTCCGAACGGAATTATAGGGTTAGGAATATGAGTGGTCATCGTACTTCCATATAAGCCCACCGCCTGCTTCTTCTTTCTTTTCTTTTATTCACTGTTCTTGCCCAACCGATTCCACATCGAAACCCTAGTCTTTCCAGAAAATTTCAAAATTTTCGCTTCAATCTTTGAATCAAATACATAGGTAGTCTTGCAATCTCGAATCTCGTTGCCATAATTGTTTTTAATTTACATTCGCAGTTAAGTTGAATGATTCTAGCAAAGTATTTGACTAATTCCATCGCCACGGCTTCCTTCATCCTCCGCCTTCGTCGTTAATGGCATCGACGCCATTTCGAGGCGTTGGTGGAGGGTATTGAGATTCGTCGTTGAATACTTGAGTGCTTAAGCACTTGATTTTAATTAAGGCTTTGGATATCGAGTTGGGTTCGCTACTTAAGAGGAGGAAGAGGAAGGAAATTGAAGGAGATCGGTTTGGGTGGGGGAACAGTAGGAGAAAAAGGAAAAGAGAGAAATTCACAGAACCGGACCGGGTCGGAGCAATAAGGCAAAGAAATGGGACTTAACTTGTTTGACCGGGTCGGGTCGGACCTATGAATAAAATGGAGGTCAAGACTTATGCGCTCGGATCGGACCGGGTTGTGAAACAAAGAGAGAATAGGGGCATTGTTATTCAGGTCAATCCGACCCGCCCCGAAAGTCAATCCCCGAACCGATCCGGGTATATCTCACTGAGTGTGAGCCTTTGCTTTAAGCTGACATGTGACCTTGCCTATCCGATCTGAACCTGATGTATACATCCGAACCGACAACTACTCAGTCCAAAGCACAAACTTTTGTCCAACTATTTAAAACAATGCTAGATATTACTTCCAACTTCATGAACAGTTAGGATAGTGCCTTGCGGACATAAATGAACATTAAGAACTACTCCGACTATCACTTTCTCTTCAAGTTTCGTCTTACATTGTTGCACCTTTACTTTGCATTTCTCACATTCGCTGCACACATTTTAGTTCACACACATGCACAGGGGGGTACGGGCTAATTTACTCTAATTCGTGCTATTGCTTCTTCAATAGTTCTATGACAATGAGACCCAGACGCTCTTCCAGACTAGCTGAGAGGAAAGAAGCCCCGGAAACCTCTAACAAAATCACTCTCGAGAATATATCTTCTCCTTCGGATCCAGAATGGGACAGTGAGGGTCCAGACTACGGGGTTGGAAATCGAGAAAGCAACGAGGTGTCTTCAGAGAATGAAGTTTCTCTGGGTTTTGAGGAGGAAGGAGGGATTGGTGACGATCGAGCCCCTGATGAATTTGAATCGGCCATTATATTGGAATCACCACCAGACTCCGTTGAATCAACAATCGACAACGATCGACTTGTCCGAATTTGCTTAAAGTACGGGATAATGAAAAGGGACACTCTAGTGCCTTCACGCTCTAACCGTCCCCACAACCCTCCAGAAGGATATATGGCGGTCACTCGATTGATGTGCATGGTCGGCGCCATTCCTCCATTCTCTCCCTTCATCGTTGACTTTTTAAGACAAATGCGGATTGCCCCCATGCAGTTGCATCCCAATTCATATGCCTATTTGCACACCTTGTACATAGCATATCGTGAAATCTTAGGCATAGAGCTCACGTTCGATGACGTTCACTTCTTCTATAATTTCAAGCATCGGACTCGAGAGACTCCATATTTCTGCTACTTTGAGTCAGTTCCAAAAAGGAAGATATTCTCCGCACCATTCAGCAGTAAAGCTGGAGATTCCAGACTAGAATGGTTCTACGTGAAGCGACAGCCTGGATGCGCCAGGAGGTGGACAAAATCAAGTAAAGCACTGATTTTCTAAATCCGGGCTCTATACACTTGAATCATCACCTTAACTTGTTTTCTTTTTTGTTTGCAGTCGACAATCCCAAACAGATATCAGATCAGGTGTTCTTTGACCGAATGCACCGACTTCTTAATGGCGATCAGAAATTCTTGATTATCGACGAAGTCCTTAAAGACAAATACCTTCACTTTCATGGGCTGTTATCCGTTTTTCGTAGCATCGGTCATGGGACGGCTCCATACGCATACATTCCTCCAGTGGAGGTAGTCCCAGAGACAGGAGAAGGCTCAGGAGTTCCTACAGCGCCTCTTAAAACTTCACCTTCTCCATCTTCTACACAAGATGACGAATTGGCTAATCTGGCCGAAAAGCATCGTGAAGGATATACTGCCCCCGAGGAGGCTACTTCTCTGGAAAAGTCAAAATCCTCCCAAGAATCGCCACTTCATGCTTCCGAGGGGGATGTCCCTAGTACTGATGAGCAAATATTTCAGGGTTTGGGGGATCTCCCCTTACCTGAGACTATATACACTTCAGAGGATTTCAGGAAGGATCCTTTAGTCTTCACCTCTTCTGAAGAGACCACTCCCGCTAAGGCCAAAGAGCCTGCCCGTACTAGTCTAGCTTCAGACTCGGGTTAGTTGGGGGGAAACACACCACTTAGGATACACTTTATATAACGTCATTAGCATTCATTGCACCTCTTTCTTTGTGAATCCATTAATTCTAAATTTCATTTGTTTTATCGTGCAGGTACGATGTCTCGATCCTACTACGATATCAGGAAGCTTCGCCGCAGCATGTCCAATCCACCTCAGGATATCGAGTATGATCGCCGGGATGATCGTGGTAGGGAGGAGAGAAGGCCTTATGATCCCTATCGTTCTCGACCCTCACGTTCTCGCTCACCAGTTCGGCCGGAACAAGAGAAATACAAGGGTTATCAAAGCCGCAGGGAAGAGGACAGACCACCATCTAAAGACTCCACTTCTTCCCATGAAAAGCGCAGTAGAGAGAGAAGTCCTCTGAAAGAAACCGGGTCTCGGAGTAAGCACAAGGTTCCTTCTACTAAACGACCTAGGACAGAAAAAGAATCTACCGAATCCTCCTCACACAGGGACACCGAATTGACAATCCCCGCTCCTCCCCCACTAGATGCGGAAACTGCAGTAAAGAGGGCATATTTGAAGGAGCAATTTCCCGAACACTACTTCGAGACTTTGACTTTTTTACCTGCCCTTGAACCTGTTTCTTCTAAATGGGCAGACGAGGCCAAAGCAAAGATAGATGCGGTGGAAAAACAGTATACTGAGATGTTTAAATATTCACGCAATCTTTCTAGAATCATCCGCACTCTAATCACAAATACTGATTCAATGCAAAAGACCGCGGAGGAGGATGCCAAAGCCTTAAAAGCTCTAGGAAAAGATTTGGAAGACACTCAAGCTCAGCTAGCTGTCGCTCAAAGGGACGCTTCTAACTTCAAACAACAATTCGAGGACATGCAAAAACGTTACCATGACTTGCTTGAATCTCACACTCAAGAGCGTTCTGAATTAAAAAAGCAAACTGACGAGGCTAAGTCAGAAGCTGCTAAGACACGCCTTGCTTATGCTGACCTTGAACGGAAAAATGCCGAGTTAGCACAGAGGAGTGTTGAACTAGAAAAGAAGAATGCTGATTTGGCTTCAAGGCTGTTGGAAGCAGAGAACAGGGCTGCCCTGGCCGAGGGCAATGTGGAGTGTGCCATCAAATCTGCGGAGGAAGCCCGCAAGCAATTATCAGAGGCGGAGGCTGATATTCAGGGTTTCGGCGAACTAATGATTGAATTCTTCGCACATATTATCCGTCGCCGAAACATTTCTTGGATCGAGGATTATCCATCCACTCTAGTTCAAGTGTTGAATCAGATCATCGAGTGGGAAAAAGAGGAACTTAAGGTCGATTCCATTGATGAAGATAAGCTAATGGAGAAATACTTGAGGGATGATGAACCGGAGCGCCTAGCTGAAGGGCGCCGCCTTATTGCTGAGGCCATGGAAGAAGAGAGACGGAAGTCTAAACAACAAACTGTTCTCGAAGCTGGTTCCTCTTCTTCTGCCCCTGCAACTTCTGAAGTAGAGGGGTATGATCCTGAAAATCCGGGAATTCCCCGAACAACTCTGCTATCCCCTATTCCTGAAACAGCACCAGAGGTAGTAGTCACCCCTGCCGAGAAGTCTTCGGAAGGTATCCCTACCTTTTCTCCTCAATTTGCCAAGGCTATTTCTACCTTTCGCCACGTGATTGAACAATCGATGAAAGACCCATTGTTTTCGCCTGAGTTGATAATTGTTGCTTCTCATTCTGTAGGTGTTGAGTCATCCGAAAAGACAGATGTGACTCAAGGAGCCACCCCTGGGACAAAGCCCGCAGAAAAGGCCAAAAAAGGGGAAGACAAGGCTGCTTCTATAGACTTGGGAGAAGGAAGTGAGCCGACTAAGATCGCCACTCCCCATAATGAAGAAGTGATAGCAGCTTTAAGGGATGATGACGGTGACGGGGGTCAGGAAGAGGAACCAGAAGTTGCAATAATCGGGGAGTCAAAAAGTGCTGATGACGTTACCTTGGCTGCAATGAAGGCTGATCAAGACAAGCGCTTGCAATTAAAAACCGAAGAACTCGACCCTGAAGCCCTCAAACCCCTTGCAGTTGTGGATGCGGGATCAAGGTTAGTTGTTAAGCTCTCAACTAGATCTATTACAGAGGAACTTGCTAAAAAATCTTCCCTTGATTCCAGCGCTCCACCCTCCGGGAAGCAGTCTACTGGCTCCAGCACCGTATCTTCAGGAAAAAAGAAGTCAAAACGAATCTTGACAGAGGCTGAGAAAGAGGCAAAGGATGCGGAGAAAGCCGCCAAGAAGTCCAAGGCTCATTCAAAATCTAAATAGTGGATTGCCTTGTATCGTTTTAGTATTTAGTGAACCAATAATTGCTGCTACAAGAGTGGCTCCTGCACTTTCTTTTTTTAGCTATTTTCCTGTACAAATTCATTCATTTGTAAATAAAAATAACTCATTTTCTGCAATGTTTGTTTGTTAGTAGTTCTGCACTTATGTAAAAATGCATGTCTATAGTTATGAAACGAAGTTGTGGAGGGGGGGAATATGCGTATACATACGTGTCCCCAATCAATTCCCACAAATTATTTAATGCTTAATCAAGCAATCTGAATGCTCCCGATTCTCTGACGGGATAGCACTTCCTGTGTCATCAGTACCTGTCGTTTTTTCTGGAATTTCTTTTATACTCTCTCTCTTTCTCTTGAGAGTTAGAGTTCGAGCTCAGTAATCTATTCATTCCCCGATCTTTCAGCGGGGAAAGATTTCTTTCTCAGAGCTCAGTCGGAGACGCCTTTATACTCTCTTTCTCTCTGGAAAGTTAGAGTTAGGAGAAGAATTTCTTTTTCAGTGCTCAGTCGGAGACGCTTTTATACTCTCTCTCTCTCTGGAGAGTTAGAGTTAAGAATGTCGTTTTCTCATTCTTTTATGTCTTATCGCACAAATAGTCGTTGTGCTTCTTTTTATGTCTAAACTGTTTTCAACCTTTTTAGGCTTTGAGTCATCCTGTATTTTATAATCACAACAGAATAACTGATGAATGTATATATGTAATGCATAAAAGTAAATAACACGCAATATTTTTATAGTGGTTCGGCTAAGTCGTAGCCTACATCCACTTTATAGTTCTTCATTCATATCGTCAGATTTTCCCAAGGCAAGTCGTGCCTTATTACAGAGTTCATAAGAAAAATAACACAAAGTACAGCATTTCTAATCCAAATATCGCATTAAGTGTTGGGCATTCCATGCTCTAGGGACTTCTTCGCCATCTACGGTCGTTAACTTGAAGGTTCCTTTTTCAAGTTTCCGTTGGATGACAAAGGGTCCTTCCCATTTTGGACCGAGGTGAGGAAGGGATGGAAAGACTCTCTTTAGCACCAAATCTCCTGGTTCAAAAGTCCTGAGGCGAACTTTTTTGTCGTAATAGCGTGCCATCTGACGTCGATGTCTTGTTGCACGCAAATCTGCTTCGTCCCTTTTTTCTTCGACTTCATCAAGAGACTCAAGTAAGAGTGCCCGATTCGTCATCGGGTCATAATATGTCACCCTGTGGGAAGGAACTTCCAGTTCAACTGGAATTACAGCTTCTGAGCCAAAGGAGAGAGAGAAAGGGGTATGACCGGTGGCCGTTTTAAATGTTGTTCGATATGCCCACAAAGCTAGGGGCAATTCGTCAACCCATTTTGCCTTTGCACGCTCTAATCGTTTCTTGAGGATGGATTTTATTACTTTGTTTATTGCCTCTACTTGCCCATTCGATTGCGGATAGGCAACTGCAGTATATCATTTGTCTATCTTATACTTCTGGCTGAAATTTCTGAATTCAGTACTATCAAATTGGGTTCCGTTGTCAGTTATAATCGTCCTTGGGATCCCGAATCGGCATATAATATTTCTGACCACAAAACTTATCACCTTTCTTGCCGTGATCTTGGTCAAGGGCTCAGCTTCCACCCACTTCGTAAAATAGTCCACAGCCACTATTGCATATTTTTCTCCTCCTTTAGCAATCGGAAGAACTCCAATGATATCAATTCCCCATGTGGCAAATGGCCAAGGACTCACCATTGATTTAAGTTGGGTCGACGGTGCTCTGGGGATTTTGGCGAATCTCTGGCACTTATCGCAGCGTCGTGAATAATCAGCGGCATCTTTGTTAATTGTAGGCCAGAAGTATCTGTATCGCAATATCTTTTTTGCTAAAGTCTGACCTCCTGTATGATCTCCACACTCACCTTCGTGTACTTCTCTTAGTACACGCTTGATGTCATCGTGTGCTATACATCGTAACAGGGGCATAGAAAATCCTTGCCTATAAAGAGTATCATCTTGTATGACATATCTGTTAGCCTTGCGAACTACATCCCTTCTTTCACTCTTCTTTGACGGGAGTGTTCCATCCTTAAGGAAGTTCTTAATTGGGGTCATCCACGACTCTTTCTCCGGTTCCGCTTCAAAAGCGAACTCAATTTCCATTGACTCAAAGCTTGGTGATTCCAACGTTTCAATTGGAATTATTTCATTCTCTTCTGGATTGTCGGAACTAGCTAGCTTTGCCAGCCTATCTACCTTTTGGTTTTCAGCTCTTGGGATATGTGTTATGTTGTACCGCTCCAAGCTACTCAATAGCTCCCTCACTTTCCTGAGGTAAGCGATAAGTCGAGGCCCCCGAGCCACAAATTCCTCTCGTACTTGACAAACAACGATTTTAGAGTCACAGAATATGTCTAACGTTTTTACTCCGAGGTCTTTGGCAAGCTTTAGCCCGGCAATCAGGGCTTCATATTCAGAGTCATTGTTAGTTGCCGAAAATTCTAATCGCAGGGCGTAATATAACGACCGTCTTTCGGGAGTAACTAAAACGATTCCAGCTCCAGACCTTCGGTCGTTCTTGGCTCCATCTGTGTATAGTTTCCACGAATCTATCTTTAACTCATCCTCGGTCTTAATCACTCTGTCATCGATTACTTCCTCCTCTGGGATGGTGAACTCCGCAATAAAGTCTGCCAAAGCTTGCCCCCTGATCGACTTTCGTGTTTGAAAATTTAAATCAAACTGACTTAATTCTATATTCCATTTGATCAACCTTCCCGATGCTTCGGGTCTCTGCAGCACCTGCCTCAAGGGCTGGTCGGTGTATATGGTTATTGGATGAGCTTGGAAATAGTGACGAAGTTTTCGGGATGCAATTAGGAGGCTGTAAGCAAGCTTCTCAATCTTTGGATAGTTGCGCTCTGCCGCTGCTAATTTCTTGCTTACATAATACACTGGCCTTTGTACTTTGTCTTCTTCTCGAACCAGGGCTGTGCTAACGGCGTGAGCCGAGACTGCCAAGTAAACAAACAATTCTTCATGATCTATGGGCTTTGATAAAATCGGCTGTTTCTCTAGCAGTTCCAATAAATTTTTAAAGGCCTCAACACAGTCCGGAGTCCACTCGAAGTTTTTCTTTCCCCTTTTAATTAGATCAAAAAACGGAACGCATTTGTCTGTGGCTTTGGAGATGAATCTACTCAGCGCCGCTACTTTCCCTGCAAGACTTTGGACGTCTTTAATTCTCCTCGGCTCTTCGATATTTCTAATCGCTGCTATCTGGCTAGGGTTGATTTCAATTCCTCGGGAGCTCACAATGAAGCCAAGGAACTTTCCCGATGCCACTCCAAATGAGCATTTCAGAGGATTCAATTTCATCCGATACTTTCGCAGGATACCAAACATTTCCGCCAAGTCTTGCGTATGGCTGGAGGACTGTTTCGATTTGACAAGCATATCATCCACATAAACTTCCATAGTCTTTCCTATTTGATTATAAAACATTCTGTTCACCAAGCGCTGATAAGTGGCTCCAGCGTTTTTCAATCCAAATGGCATTACGACATAACAATACAATCCCAAATTTGTAATGAAGCTCGCATGTTCTTGGTCTGGCACGTGCATAGGAATTTGGTTGTACCCAGAATATGCGTCCATGAAAGAGAGAAGTTCATGACCTGCTGTCGAATCTACAAGCTGGTCAATCCTGGGAAGTGGGAAACTATCTTTTGGGCAAGCTTTGTTCAAATCTGAAAAATCAATACAAGTCCGCCACTTTCCGTTTGGCTTCTTTACCAAGACGGGATTCGATATCCAGTCGGGATATGTCGAATCTCGAATAAATCCATTCTGCTTCAACTTCTCTACTTCCTCTTTGAGAGCAGCCGACCTCTCTGGGCCCAGCATGCGTCTCTTTTGCTTCACAGGCGGATGTTTCGGGTTTACATTCAATTTGTGACTTATAATGGATGGCGATATCCCACACATGTCGGCGTGGGTCCAGGCAAACATGTCCAAGTTCGCCTTCAAAAAGTCCGTTAGTTCTTTGGCCCGATATGGATCCAATTGAGACCCAATCTTCAAGACTCTTGTCGGATCAGCGTCATCAATGGGAATTTCCACTGTCGCTTCATTAGGAGTTGCATTCTTAGTCTCTGGTTCCTCGTCTTTTCTGGGGTCCAGGTCTTCAGGCGTTCCTTTTAGCAACTCCTTCGGGGCCGATTTCTCTAATTGCTACGCCGAGCCCCCCTTTGAGGGAGGCGAGGCATCTTCACTCTCGATGTTAAGTCATTTCATCAACATCTTTAGTTCGGCCACATAACAGGCCCGTCCGGAAACTTGATCCCCTCTCATTACTCCAGTTCCAGCTTTGGTTGGGAACTTAAGCAATAAACACCAGGGGGCGATACAAACTCTGAATTCAGCAAGGGCAGGCCTCCCCAAAAATGCATTATAAGGCGAATCTACGTCCAATACTACGAACTGAAGCATCCACACTCTTCTGCGTTCTCCTTGCCCCAAGGTCACGGGCAATTCTATGTATCCCATGGGAGCTGTTGATGCCCCGTTGAAGCCTCTGATCCATCCTTCACATGGCTTCAAATCCTCAGACTCAAGCTTCATCTGATCAAATGACTTTTTAAACAAAATATTAACGGAACTTCCGTTGTCTACTAATACCTTATGAACCAAGGCCGGCCCAATGGTGGTAGTAATAACCAACGGATCATCAGTGGGTGATTGGATCCCAGTATTATCTCGGCTGCGGAATACCACGTCGTCAAACATGGTCTTCTGTTGTTTTATGGGGGTGATATCTTCCAAATCATCACCTTCATTCACGTCTAGATGCTTGGCAGCATTTACATACTGATCCATTGATCTGAAACTTCGGATTGCCGGGTGAGGTCCTCCCACTATGGAGTTGATAACAATTCCTTTACCTTTTTGCTGCGCTGTAGGCTTGGGAGCAGGTAGAATCTGTTTTGGAGCTTGCTCTCCTTGCCCCCCTGTCCCTCGGGGCAACCTTGTATTCATCCAACTTCCCTTCACGCAGCAGTTTTTCAAACAAATCCCTCAAATGCCAACATTCATTGGTTGAATGCCCATGAGTTCCATGAAACAAACAAAATTTCCCTGTCGCCATTTCTTTCTCGGTCGAATCACGAGGTGGCGGTCTTTTGTATTGTAACACATTGTACGTATCCAGGTAAATATTTTCCAGGGTGTCGTTCAATGGTGTATAATTCTCGTAGGTCTGGAATCGGGGTCTTTTGTTAGGATCGCTTCCCCTATTTCTGTTTCTTCTGTTACCGTTCGGATTGCGGTTATTGTTGTTGTTACCCCTGCTTCCAGCATTGTTGTTTCCACCCTTGTTTCCCACATTTACTTCAACCTTGCCAGAGCTTTCCCCAGACTGCTTCACGGCGATATTACTCTGCACATTTTCTTTTGAAGCCGTCTCAGACTTTCTCTTTCGGTTTGCCCTGGCCTCCTCTCGCCTTAGATAAATATCGGCTTTTTCGTAGAATATCTCTCTTGTGGAGGGTGTTTTCCCAGAAAGGTAATCTCCAAACTCAGATTCAGGATCGACTCCTTCCTTCAATGCCATCAGAATAGTGGGCTCATGCGGGTCACTGACCTCGGTTACAGCTTGGTTAAAACGGTCAAGATATGCCCTCAAAGACTCTCCTGGTGCCTGCTTGATTCTCGATAATTCAATAACACTTTTGGACTTTCGGGCATGGAGTCGGAACTGGTTCATAAAGCGTTCGCTCAGTTCCCTGTAATTCGAAATCGAACGAGGAGGAAGTCGGGTAAACCAGAACAGCGCCACATCTTCTAAGTAGATTGGGAATGCTTTGCACTTCACTTCATCAGGGGCAGCCGCAGCATTCATGAGCCACGAGTATCGCATCAAATGCTATCCCGGATCAGTCCTTCTGTTGTACTTGTCCATCTGTGGCAAGTTAAAGCGCCGGGGAAATTGGAAGTCGAGGATATCGTCGGTGAAAGGAGTATGGCTTCGCTCAATGCCATAATCTTCATTTGTATAGTTCCGGCTCTCGGACATGATCTGGCGAACCATTGCCTGAACATCAGCATTAGTTAGGGGCCGCTCAGGTTCCCTGGCCCTAGTATCCGAGTTCCTTCTGGGCTCTTGTTCAGGAGATGCCCTTCTTCTTCGAGCTGCTTCTGCTCGATTCCGTTCCCTGCGCTCCCGGTCGATCTCGGGAGGAGGGGACTGGAGTCTTTGCCCCCGAGTGGGGTCATTGTTTCCTAGCGCTCGTGCAATATCCTCACGAGATCCCAAAGATCCAAATGTCAGCTGCTCCACATTCTGAGGTCGTTCGAGCGGCCTTCGTTCACGGGGCCGCTCTTCCTCGGAAGATGAAGATTGATCCACTGGTGTGTGACGAACCGGCGATGGAGTTCTCTGTCGACGGAGTTCACTAATCTCCCGACTCATGAGCCTCATATTTTCCTACATCATGAGATTAGTGTGCTCGTGGACTTTCATAGCCTCCCTTGTGCTCTCAAGCATGTCAAGTAAGCGCGAGAAATCTCCTTGAGTGATGGGCGCAGATGGATTAACCTGATCACTAACCCTGGTGGTTGGAATCGGAGCATTCGTAGGGACTCGAGTGGAGGTTCCAGCTTCACCAAGCGACGGATCGGATCGGAGATAGGAGGTCGGGTCGGTTCGGAGCTGGGGAGCCTGGTCGGATCGGTACGTGGCAAGCTGCTCGGGTCGGTTCAGATTGGGGGAATGCACTGCTTCAGAATCTCCTACCCGGATCGGATCGGAGCTTTCTCCCTGTTGGCGGCTCGGATTTCCTGCATTGGTTCTTCCTGCTGCTGAACTCTGCCCCCGAGACCTTGTTACAACCGCATTTTGCTGATCTTCGCCAGCTCCATTTCCTCGACCAGATTGAACTTCTTTGCCTTTTCCTTTAGCCATGATTCTTTGACAATCACTTCAACAAATATAAAAGAGCGGAGAAACTTAAGGATTAACTTCTTTGAACTCAACGGTCCAAAAAGTAGAAAGAAATCCCGAAAAATAAAGAATTCAGATGAGGTTTCTCAGTGAAAGCACCAAAATGTTAGACCAAAAAGTGGTTCTAACACCCGAATTAACTGAAAGCAAATGAAATAAGATAAAAACAAAAATGAACACACAGGATTTATAGTGGTTCGGCGAAGAAATGCCTACGTCCACTTGTCTCTCACTATATTTACTGATTTAGTTGCAAGTACAATGAAATATTCACTTGATTCCTCTCACAACTCACTTATAATCACTCAATTATAGAAAACAAATAATGAAAGAAAATTTGGATTTTTTCGGGATTGCTAGAATTCGGATTATGAAGGTGGTTGAACTCTCCAAATGCCAGGAAAAAAGATCCTTTTCTTTGTCTCCAGACGGGGTATTTATAGGTGTGAATTTGCTCAGAGCCCGATCCGGATCGGTGCCACGTGTCACTCATCCCATCAGCATCGGATCTGGATTGATTTCTACGTTGACAACGCATCAGAATAGTGGGCGTTATGGGCAGGAACTGGTCATAGCCGATCCGGATATCCAGGCGCTTATGCTGGAGAATGATATGGAAAATGGGTTCGGGTCGGAGGGACACGTGCAAGGGGTTCGGGTCGGGATATCCGATCCGACCCGGATTGGCTTGGATACAACGCTCTCTCCTCTTTAGTCTGTTCCACTCCGCTCCAACTTATCTCCGCAACAACCCAGTGGCTTTCCGATCCAATTGAGACTATATTGCCCTCCGATCCGAACAGCTGTGCCTTTCTAATTTCCTCAGCAATAGCTCATCGATCCGAACAGAAAACTTTATCCGATCCGAACCGATACGTTGTTTTGACCCGACCCGAATGATTACAGCTATCCGATCTAGGTTGTAGTGTCTTCTCCGATCCGAGTAGTGATGGTCTCTCCGATCCGAACCGAAATCTTCTAAGTAGAAATGCTCTTCAATGCTTGACATCTTGACTTTGTGTTGCCTAGTTCACAAAGTAGGCTAACAATATCTATGCACCTACTTGTATTATCTTTAACTGTCACCCCTTGCTGGAGGTAAAGTGATCCCCTTTTCTAAAGATCGGCTCTTACTCGCATAATCATCTGTGTCTTTTGGCCCCCAAAGATTGTAGATACCTATGCTGGCCCCACCATGGGGTGTATCCATCCCATGGTGGTGACCCGACACAAAACTAGAGATACATAGGTTATACTACTGGTGCCCCCAGTGCCCTATTTGTCTGCTCCGAAGTGTGTGCACGCCCGCACTCCGTTAGAACCCACACTGTTGCACCCACCGCTGTCGCTTTTGACCACTTACAATCAGCCCAGTAATCGTGCCCCACCCTGCCTAGTTTCAGGGTACCATGATACCTAATTGGGTTACTGCCGAAATGGGTCCCCGTTACTAGGGTTTTCTAGTCAAACATGTTAAGTGGTTAAGTGCCTGTATTTACCTAACCCCACCCATCAATTTCATTAACATGTTGAATTGGTTAAGTGTTTTAGTTAACTTAACCGTACCATCCTGACAGTCTGTCCTTAGCTTTTTAAAGCACCGACCACTCACATTAGATAGGTATTGTTACGATTACTGGATGTGCCGGTCGGTTCCGGGCAGATTTACACCGTAACTCAGTCAAACCTCGGGTCCTTATTGGGCTTCATGCTTAACCGCCCACATTGGATAGGTATTGTTGTGACTACTGGACAGTCGGGCGGGTCCGGGCAGATTTACATCACAACTCAATCCAACCTCGTGTTAAGCATATTCGTATTTTCTAAATTTACATATTTGTCTTTATCACTTAATATATGTAAATTTGTCAACAATTAAATGTTGTGGCCCACTTTCCAAGTTTAACATTTTTGGTATAAAGAATTTATACCATTCAAGTGCCACCAATTTTTGGCATGTGACAAACATGCCAATTTCATATATTTTTATGACAAGTTTTTCTAATATTCCCAATGTTACCCCGTTTAAACATTAGGCTAACATTCTTAGCCTAATTTACGTTCGCATAATTTTTTAACATACAATATTGGGCTAAAAACTTAGCCTAATTTAGCGCACACAAATAGGCATAAGGGAATTCATAAACATAAACATGACATAGGTGTAAACTCGTCATTTTTGGCATAGTCAATATGAACATCATAGGTATGAACTTGCAAAATAGTCAACATGAATGTGAACTTGCAACATGGCCTAAATCAACATATATGTGAACTTGCATTGAAATAGGTATTTATCCAAATAGGTGTCACATAATTTAGCATATGATTTAGATAACATAAGTCTAAACTTGTTTTTGGATCTAGGCATAACATCGAACATCACTAGCATATGACAAGAATATGGCATTTTCAGAAATATGTATAACTTTATGACAAGGGTGTGAACTAGTTCCAATCGCATATCTAATTACAACATGAGACATGTACTACAGTGGAACTTGACATGGATCCAATTAGGAACTTGCAACTTATGTATAAACATAGGGATATGTATATGAACATAACCATTTAGGCATAATGGTTCTAGCATAAAGTATATACATGAGGTTCTAATCAAAAACAACCAATATAATCCCATAAACATGAACTATACAACTTGCTTGTGATGTTGTTGTCATTCTAAAAGTACAATAGGATCAACATCAATCTTAATTATACCACAAACATCCCAATTTCATTTGCAACACAATCATTTCAATACATAGATATGAATTAACATCGTTGGTACATAATAACACAATTCTACTTCCAATTTACATCGAATCAAATCTTAGTTTTATTCTCATCGGAAAAATCACTATACTTACAACGAACGACGAACTTGGATTCTGGATTCTGAATTCTGAATTTGATATGCCTTCCTTAGGGTAGACTAACGTTGTTTGATTCTTATTTTACTTTAGTTTTGCTCGTCTCTAATCTTTCTCTAACTGACGGCTATTCTTTGTTTCCTCCCAGCAGCATGACGACTCTAGTTCTATTTTATTTGTGTGAATTTAGGTTTAGACTAAGGTTGTTTATATAGAGTTTCAATCTAATTTGAGCCATCGGATGATCTTAGGGTTATTCATGGCCATTCAGTTAAGATGGGGTGATGAGTCAGCCCTAATGATTCAGCAAGGAGTCAGAAAGGACTCGGCAATGAGTCACAATATGGATCAGACTGAACCAGAAAGCTGTGCAGGTTTTTCCCTCGGCCTGGGCGCACTTGGGAAGTGCGCCAGTGCAATTTTTCTACTACAACACTTCCCAAGTGCGCCAGTGTATTTTTTTTCTATCTCCTTCTTTCTAGTTTTTCCTCGAACTTCGTTTGTCCATATCTTCTTCATACGGTATCCGTTCTACGCAAACTCGGACTCTATCTCAAGCAGAATTCCAAGACGATCGCAACGGCGAAACCCATTTCCCTTAATTCTTTCATCTTGAATTAATTATACTTTAATTTGTTAAGTTACAGTTAACAGAAAATTCGGGGTGTTACATTCTCCCCTCCTTAAAGGATTTCGTCCCCGAAATCTTCAAGTCTAGGAGAACGTAAGTCCTAACATCCAATCGTCCATCTACTCAACCAACAAACGCAGGCGTCCATTGTCCTTAAAAGACTTCTAATGCTTTATGATTATATGCACGGTGTGTGTATATGACCTTAACTAATGCAAAATCAGGCGGTCTACTGATCCAGTTGACCTCCTTAATGCAAATCATGTAAGTGTCATGAATCCATTATGTATGCAAATTTTTCCTTACTCATAATTCTACATGAGTGCGCAACTATCAATACAAATGCGACATCCATATGACAACATACCAAGTTTCAACCACATACAAATATGAATACATATATGTATATGCAGTATGAAGTGACTGAGCCGATCTAAAACCTAGGGTGTGTGTGTATATGCATCCACGAACAACCACTAGTGACCACTTGCAACCACTTGCAGCCATCAACCATAACATGTTTCAAATACATGTTTACATCCAAAATGGTTCCAACCTAAGGATAAAGGATAATATCGAGGAAATATACCTAAAAAGATAGATTCAAGCACACTTAATGAAAAAGAGAGATCAAAGATGTACCATCAAAAAGAAAAGGGAAGGCTGCGCGTATTTTGTCCTCAGTTTCCCAAGTCGCGTCTTCCTCGGCGTCGCTCCACTGAACTTTAACGAGCTTGACTTCGCGGTTGCATAGCTTTTTCACTTCAGTTCCTACTATTCGAGTTGGAACCCTCCTCACAGCTGCTTCGCGTTCCACTTTGGCTTCTTCTAGAATGCTTGGCTCCACCACTTCCGCAGATTCATGTAGACATTTACGAAGATGAGAAACGTGAAAGACGTTGTGAATTCCAGCCAATCTTTCAGGCAGCTCTACTCTATAAGCCATCTTCCCAATCTTCTCGATGATAGGGAATGGTCCTACAAATCTTGGTGCTAGCTTTCCTGCGGATCCAAAGCGAACGACGTTCCTTAAAGGGGATACCTTAAGAAAAACCCTGTCCCTAACCTCAAACTCAAGGTGGTCCTTCTTTTGTCGGCGTAGGATTTCTGTCTGTCTTGGGCCATCTTCATTCTCCTTCGTATCAAGTCCACTTTTTCTGAAGTCTCTCTAATCATGTCTAGCCCAAGATAATCTTGTCAGTAGACTCCCACCAACAAGTTGGTGACCGGCATGGTCTTCCATACAAAGCTTCGAAGGGCGCCATACCGATGGTGGCTTGGTAACTGTTGTTATAGGCGAATTCCACTATGGAAAGGTGATCCTCCCAAGTCCCTCTGAAGTCAATAACGCACAGTCTTAGAAGATCTTCTAGTACTCTATTCACCCTTTCCATCTAACCATCAGTTTGGGGGTGATAGGCCGTGCTCAAGCATAACTGTGTGCTAACAGCTTCTTGTAGGCTCCACCAAAATTCGCTCGTGAAGATGGGATCTCTATCACTCACTATGCTAGAGGGTATCCCATGGAGTCGAACTATTTCCTCGAGATAAAGAGAAGCTAGAGACGAAGTAGTCCTCCTACTTTTGATAGGTATAAAGTGGGCGCTTTTAGTAAGCCTATCCACTATTACCTAAATGCTAGTATTGCCTCTCCTTGACCTAGGCAACCCGTCAATGAAGTCCATTGAAATGCTATCCAACTTCCATTGCGGGACTTCTAGAGGATGAAGCAGTCCTCCAGACTTCTTTTGTTCTGCCTTGACCTGTTGGCACGTCACGCACTTAGAAACAAAATCTGCCACGTCCTTCTTCATGCAGCTCCAATAGAAAACTCTCTTTACATCCTTGTACATCTTATCTCCACCTGGGTGTATTGTCATCGTGGAATGATGGGTCTCCTCGAGAACCTTCTTCACTAAATCCCTAGCTTGTGGAACGCATGGCCTTCCATCCCATCTCATCCAACCCCTATCATCGATGGAGTACCTATTGAGGTGACTGAAAGTTTCACCCCTAATTAGTTTATCAATCACATCCACAAGCTGCGGGTCTTCACGTTGTGCAGCCCCTATCGAGTCTAAAAGAGTGGGCCGTACTTCTAGGGATGCCAATAAACTAGGTATAAAATCTGAGGAGGGCATAAAGTCAAAACTGGCTATATACTCCAAGCTTTGCCTTTCTACAAAGAGAGGGCTTAGGGTCAGCTTCTTTCTGCTCAACGCGTCTGCTACTACGTTGCCTTTGCCAGGAGTATAGGAAATTTCAAAGTCATACGAGGCAAGTAACTCCATCCACCTTTGCTGCCTCAAGTTAAGATCTTTCTGCGAGAAAAGATACTTCTCCTTATAAACCCCTTCTCGAGAAGCTCCTTAACTTGCTTACTGAGCTCCTTTCTCTCCTTTGGAGCCATGTGCCTAACAGGCAGAGCTATGGGCTTTGCATTATCAATAAGATGTATGCGGAAGTCTATTTCCCGCTTCGGAGGTAAGCCTTTCACCTCTTCAAAGACATCCGGATATTCCCGGACTACTCTAACCGACTGAAAATTCTCAACAGAAGAGTCAAGCGACTCTAGATAACTAAGCATAACAGCATTCAAGGGATTACAAGAAATTTCTAGAGTGTTACCGAGCCGAGTCAAGAGCCTAACCACTCTTTTCTCACAATCAAGAATGGCACCATTACTGGATAACTAGTCCATGCCTAAGATCAGTCCATATCTTGAGAAGCCCAAAACAAAGGCACTACATCTAAATTCAACACTTAGAATAGAGATTTTCAAATCCAAGAAAACCATCAACAAATAAGTCGAGCCCCCAATTGGATTCGAAACAGCCAAGGGATCTTCTACCATACTAGTGTCTAGGTGCAGAGATTCTACTGAAGCAGATGAAATAAAGGAGTGTGATGCACTAGAATCAAAGAGAGTGCGAACTGGATGATCATAAAGATAAACTAAGCTTTCTACAGAAATATTTCTACCTAAGGTTCTCAAGATATGATTGAGAAGATAAGCAAGATAAAACAAAGCATCCAGGAGAAGAAGTTAAAGATGTACCCCCAGAAGGTCCGGCTTGCGGGCCTTGCCCTTGCTTCTTAGGGCAGTTCTTACTGATATGTCCAATATCACCACACTGAAAGCATGCTCCCATCTTCATATTATTCTTTCTACAATCCTGGACTATATGCCCAACAATGCCACAGAAATAACATTTCCTTTTCTCACGTGTCTTGTTATTATTGTTGTGGTCCTTTCCTCCTTGACTATTATCCGTCTTCTTGTTCTGCGATTTTTCCGCTTGTTGTTTCGCGTAGAAGAGGAGGAGGAGTAAAAGCTTCTGTAGCTGGGGAGTAAGGTCCCCAGACATGCTGAAACGAAAAGGAAAGATTCAAGACAAAAGGATAGAGAGATAGTGTGAATGGCTTTGGGGGACTATGCCTTTTAAAAACAACACTTTTTCTTGAAAACAATGCTTCTTTAAACTTCTTTCTGGAAATATTTTCAAAAACTTTTATCTAGTCTGGTAAATCTGTGCTCTGATATCAAGTGAAACACCCCACCCTCCATTAAGGTCACTCACAAAGGGAATGCCTTAACTTTGGTGGAGGTTTGTAAGTAAAAGTCACAGATAAAACACAAGACAGATATAAACACATATATATAAGCAGCGGAAAACAACAGACCTTTTATTTCATAAATACGTGTTCATACAAAACATTTCCATAACTGTCACATAAATACTCCCAAAAACATTACATCATCATTTCTGTCTTGGTTATTAAATAAAGAAACATAAAACATAATTAAAAATGCATAAATCCCCATGATTGTGTCCAACAGCCATAGCCAAAGCAAAAGAGTCCAAACCATACATCTACTATCTTGAAGCTTGCAAAGAGTCTGACTAAGCTGAGTTGTTTCCTCCCTGTGGAACTTGGGGGCTAAACGGAAGAAAAGAAGACGAAATAAAATAGGGTCAGACATAAAGCCTGGTAAGTCTAGTGACTCTTCAGTATGAGAATAAGAATAAGGGCATGATAAGTATAAACTGGAAATAGGAGAGTGTCATAAACTAAGACAAAGCAGTTTGAATCGAATATACTATCGCACCCCATACTATATCTCTGCACCTACTTGTATTATCTTTAACTGTCACCCCTTGCTGGAGGTGAAGTGATCCCCTTTTCTAAAGATCGGCTCCTACTCACATAATCATCTTTGTCTTACGACCCCCAAAGATTGTAGATACCTATGCTGGCCCCACCATAGGGTGTATCAAACCCCGTGGTGGCGACCCTACACAAACTAGAGATGCATAGGTTATAATACTGGTGCCCCAGTGCCCTGTTTGTCTTCTTCGAAGTGTGTGCATGCCCGCACTCCGTTAGAACCCACACTGTTCCACCCACCGCCGTCGCTTTTGACCACTTACAATCAGCCCAGTAATCGTGCCCCACCCTGCCTAGTTTCAGGGTACCATGATACCTAATTGGGTTACTGCCGAAATGGGTCCCCGTTACTAGGGTTTTCTAGTCAAACATGTTAAGTGGTTAAGTGCCTGTATTTACCTAACCCCACCCATCAATTTCATTAACATGTTGAATTGGTTAAGTGTTTTAGTTAATTTAACCCTACCATCCTAACAGTCTGTCCTTAGCTTTTTAAAGCACCGACCACTCACATTAGACAGGTATTGTTACGGTGACTGGATGTGCCGGTCGGTTCCGGGCAGATTTACACCATAACTCAGTCTAACCTCGGGTCCTTATTGGGCTTCATGCTTAACCACCCACATTGGATAGGTATTGTTGTGACTACTGGACAGCCGGGCGGGTCCGGGCAGATTTACATCATAACTCAATCCAACCACGTGTTAAGCATATTCGTATTTTCTAAATTTACATATTTGTCTTTATCACTTAATATATATGTAAATTTGTCAACAATTAAATGTTGTGGCCCACTTTCCAAGTTTAACATTTTTGGTATAAAGAATTTATACCATTCAAGTGCCACCAATTTTTGGCATGTGACAAACATGCCAATTTCATATATTTTTATGACAAGTTTTTCTAATATTCCCAACGTTACCCCGTTTAGACATTAGGCTAACAATCTTAGCCTAATTTTCGTTCGCATAGTTTTTAACATACAATATTAGGCTAAAAACTTAGCCTAATTTAGCGCACACAAATAGGCATAAGGGAATTCATAAACATAAACATGACATAGGTGTAAACTCGGCATTTTTGGCATAGTCAATATGAACATCATAGGTATGAACTTGCAAAATAGTCAACATGAATGTGAACTTGCAACATGGCCTAAATCAACATATATGTGAACTTGCATTGAAATAGGTATTTATCCAAATAGGTGTCACATAATTTAGCATATGATTTAGATAACATAAGTCTAAACTTGTTTTTGGATCAAGGCATAACATCGAACATCACTAGCATATGACAAGAATATGGCATTTTCATAAATATGTATAACTTTATGACAAGGGTGTGAACTAGATCCAATCGCATATCTAATTACAACATGAGACATGTACTAAAGTGGATCTTGACATGGATCCAATTAGGAACTTGCAACTTATGTATAAACATAGGGATATGTATATGAACATAACCATTTAGGCAAAAAAGGTTCTAGCATAAAGTATATACATGAGGTTCTAATCACAAACAACCTATATAATCACATAAACATGAACTATACAACTTGCATTATATGTTGTTGTCATTCTAAAAGTACAATAGGATCAACATCAATCTTAATTATACCACAAACATCCCAATTTCATTCGCAACACAATCATTTCAATACATAGATATGAATTAACATCGTCGTTACATAATAACACAATTCCACTTCCAATTTACATCGAATCAAATCTTAGTTTTATTCTCATCGGAAAAATCACTATACTTCCAACGAACGACGAACTTGGATTCTGGATTTTGAATTCTGAATTTGATATGCTTTCCTTAGGGTAGACTAACGTTGTTTGATTCTTGTTTTACTTTAGTTTTGCTCGTCTCTAATCTTTCTCTAACTGACGGCTATTCTTAGTTTCCTCCTAGCAGCATGACGGCTCTAGTTCTATTTTATTTGTGTGAATTTAGGTTTAGACTAAGGTTGTTTATATAGAGTTTCAATCTAATTTGAGCCGTCGGATGATCTTAGGTTATTCATGGCCATTCAGTCAAGATAGGGTGATGAGTCAGCCCAAATGACTCAACAAGGAGTCAGAAAGGACTCAGCAATGAGTCGCAATATGGATCAGACTGAACCAGAAAGCTGTGCAGGTTTTTCCCTCGGCCTGGGCGCACTTGGGTGCGCCAGTGTATATTTTTTTCTATCTCCTTCTTTCTGGTTTTTCTGTCGAACTTTGTTTGTCCGTATCTTCTTCATACGATATCCGTTCTACGCAAACTCAGACTCTATCTCAAGCAGAATTCTGAGACGATCGCAATGACGAAACCCGTTTCCCTTAATTCTTTCATCTTGAATTAATTATACTTTAATTTGTTAAGTTACAGTCAATAAAAAATTCGGGGTGTTACACCAATGGCTTATGGCATAGATGTGAGTTCAAAAAGAACTCACCTTTGGCTCTCGAATATCAAGAACGAGCTCCAACAAGGAAGAACAAACACCCAAATGAGCAAAGCTCCTCTCTTTCATCAATTGTACCTCCGAAATCACCTCATACATTCACATACAAACATATATGAATTAGGGTTGCGGGAAAAATCCGAAATTGATGAGCTACGGAGATAGAGAAGAGGATAGAGAAGCTTACCCATGCCTTAGAATTGGATTGGCACAAGAATTGAGCTCTAGATTGGAAGCCCTAGCTTAGGGAATTTCTATTTCCCATTCTCCTCCTCATTTTCTATTTTCTTTGAAGTGAGAATGAATGAAGAAGGAGAGAGCTAGGTGGATCTCTTAAGTGAATGAGCTAGGTTGGCTAACCAAGCCCTAGCCAAGGTGCCAAAATTCCGAAGCTTGGAATATATCGAAGTTTATACTTTTCGAACTCCTAAACGACATTTTGAACTCAATGGAAGTTGTTTCGAGTCAAAATTCGTCTATATACAAAAAGTGGTATTCTGGTCATACATCAAATGAAAACGACCAAATTCGCCCAACTCAAAAGGTATCGATGCTTATAGTCAAAAAGGTTGTAAACGATGATCCGGACCCAATGGAAGTGGTCCCGAATCCTAATTTTATCGTTTGTGAAAAACGTCTTTTTGAGTGACCCATCGGATACGACAATATATTTAAATAAAATATCTAAATCTATTATCATGGAATGAGCGGGTTGCTACACATAATTAGTGATAATTGAAAATTTTCAAGAATGTCGGTACAGTTGAGCATATTTCATAAATGATTAATTTAGAAATTTATTTCACAAACCATTTCTGTACTTACCACATTTCTGTCATCCATATTAGTTTTATATACTGAGGAGTTTTTCTTTTTTGAAATAGAAAATAATAAAAATATAATATTCATAAGTGTTTCTCTGACTTATTTAAAAATCCAAGCTCTAGTTATGCATGGTTATGAGATTACTTATATTTAAGCTGCAACTATCTCACTTAAAAATCCAAGATCTGGTTATGCGTGGTCAGTGTGCTCTTAAATAAAAAGAAAAAGAAAAAGGAATAAATTGCTATAAATATTTTATGAAATTCTCCTTGGTGTGTAAAACCAGCCTATCAATCCATTTTCTAATTTGTGAAATGTATTAATATTTTATGATATATTATGATTTGTTGATTGATAGCTATTGGTATTTGAGATTAATTGATTGCATCACTTAAATTGAATTTATAATTTTAGTCTGAATCCATCACTTTGTTTATGCTAAAATTTTATAAAAACTCTTTTGAAAATAATTGGAAATCATATATTTTAAAACTCTCTCCATTTATATAAATTTCATCGTAAATCCATCATTCTACAATGTGAAATTTGCCACTAGTTCTTAGAATATTATGATTTTTGTTTGATTAATTGAGATCTATGATGAACGTTCTTCCTCTTAAGCTGATATTATATTTTTTTTCTCATTTTTCATCATTGTTCTAATGTCTGTATCCTTTTGATGATAACAAAAGGTGGAGAATGGGTTAAGATTTTGATCGACGAGTGGATATTCTTTGAAAATTTTAATATTCAAAGTTCAGTTATTGTTTTTCACTTTTGCACATATTTAGGGGAAGTATTGTTGTAGGGGGAGCAGACAAATAGGGGGAGTTCAATAATTCATTGTCAAACACATTTATTATAATATTCTATTCAAAATCTTATTTTATGTTTGTCATCATCAAAAGGGGGATATTGTTGTATCTAACAATTCTGTGATTTTTATTTGATGATAACAAACATATATTATTATAAACGTGATTGTAATTGTACTGTTATACAACATCACAGACATAATATACTGTTTATATTTAAATAGAATACTATTGTACAGGAATTTAAATATTCAAACAGTATTTTATTTAAATATAATATTTTATTTCAACACTTTGAACAGTACCAATTTTATAATTCCACTATTTGAACAATTCACTGAAATACAATACATATATATATTCATTATCATTTTTATGCATTGCTCCTCACTACATCACTCAGTCACTCAGTACATATATATTCATACATTCACTCACTGACACATACTCTTGTCTTTTATCTTCTGTCTTCTGCCAGTCTTCACAGTCAGTCCAGTCCTCTGCTTACCTGTCACAAACAAAAACGCGCACACAGTAATCTGAAACGAAAATAATTTTATATTCTAACAGATATTATTTTTATTTTAAAATTTATTTACCTTAGATTTTGGTGTGTTTCTCATCATTTTTCATGACTTGATCTGATTTATCTATATATTCATATGTGTCTAGACATCTTGTGATATTCACAGTGATTCACTATAAATACCACAAAGTAGACAAATCGTCTGTAGTGCTCACATATAATCTGTCGTGCACTATACATGTATACACATACATGTGTGTGTATATACACATATTTACTGTGCAGGGGCAATATGGTCAGAAATGGACAAATATATCGAATATTATGTGTAAGGTAAAACTTGACAACATTTTCATGTCGCAAGTATCCATGAACACTCAAGGAACAAATACAAACACATGTATATACACACATATGTATATATATGTACATATGTATGTATACGACAATACATGCACAAGTCGAGCTAAAGTGACGACACGCAATGTATTAAGAAATGGTGAACAAAAGCAACAGAACAACTGAATCAAGTGCAAAGCCCACAAATACAATGCAACAAGTCAACACAGCATGGACCAGAGTTCAAGATTCACACTATCAACACAAATGCCAAAGTGGTCGAGCACAAGGCAACACAGCATGTATAGAGTATATAAGGCAAGGGAAGACCAGACTTAACAAATCATGCAATAGAGGACATGTAACTACCCAGAAAATCAGAACCAATTTAAAAAAAATTAAAAAATTTTGTTGGAAAATGTGCCAGAATTTAAATTTTCCATTTTTAAATAATATTAAAGCTATTAAAAATAGTCATTTTACAAATGACCTCTGTTTTCAACGAAACATTTATGTTGGATTCGGAATGTCAAATTATGGCTAAGTTTAATTTTCCATAATTTTTGGAATTAATATGTGAGCGTGGTAAATTAAACTGTGTTCGATAATTTCTGTTGAATTTAATCTACCGTTAAAAGGGCCATTTTTCAAACAGTATTCAAATTCAACGAAATTAATTTTGTTAGGACCGTATCGTCAAAACATAGCTAGGTTTATTTTTCGGGAATATTTGGAGTCCGTATGTGGCCCCGATAAATTTAAATATACGCCCAAATTAAATGATTTATATTTTAATTTGAAGAAAAAAGCTAAAAATGATCAAATGGGCTGACGGGGCCTAGCCCATTATGTCCAGGAGGGGGATATTTGGCTAGGGGCAACTCTCGTTGGGCTGAATTTGGAGCTATTAAGGGTTAACGGGCCTTAATTAAAAATTAATGAATCTAATAATATTTTATTATAAATACCTAAGACTAATGAAACCCTAATCCTATTACAAGCCGTCGCCCATTCTGTTAATGGCTAGTATTGATCAAATCTTCCCCCACTAATTAATCCCAATCCATTCAACGAAATCTCTCACTCCAGTTGAAGTTTTAGTAGAGATTGATCCCCTCTCCAGATCCATAAGGATTTTGTAATATATCGTTGCAAATTGGGGGAGAATCGAACCCCTGAAGTCGACGGGTTCAAGCTGTCGCACCCCCTGTCTTGATTGCACGCCACCTCGTGGGGCCCCCTGGTGCGCCTCCTTCTCCTCTTTGACGTAGTGGCGCCTGATTGTGACGAAGCTCCACGGTTTGGACGAAGAACTTTGACCTAGGATTGAGCAACCTTGAGAATACGTCGGCCTTGTTTTAGATAGAAGGAAGAAGGGTATTTTCTAATTAAATTACTTAATTACTTAATTAAAAATATTATTTACAAAAATAAATTTATATCTTATTCATACGAATACAGAATTGGATAATTTCAGAACTGTTGGGACCGTAAATCCGAGATCTACATTTAAGAACAGACTAGAACAAATTTGAAGCAAATCAAAATTTGGGGCAAATTCAATTCTGAATTATACAAAATTCAGAATCACTGTGAGATTTATTTTTAAATAATTAAAATTAATTATTATCATGTTTGGAAATTTCAACAAATATGTTGTCCAATCCATTTTGTTGTTATACGCGATTTGATTTGGGTTGATTGATGCTATTATGGTGATCTGTTGATTTGATGGAATATTTTTGTTGAGTTAGAATTGTCAAAATAAAAATGTCATTTTTGTTGAATTAGAATTGTCAAAATAAAAATGTCATTTTTGTTGAATTAGAATTGTCAAAATAAAAATATCATTTTTATTTGTTTTGTTAAAATAGATGTCAACAAAATAAAAGAATAATTTTTATTGGTTTTGTTGAAATAGAATTGTCAACAAAATAAAATTATCGTTTTTATTTGTTTTGTTGAAATAGAATTGTCAACAAAATAAAGTTATCATTTTTATTTGTTTAGTTGAAATAAAATTGTCAACAAAATAAAGTTATCATTTTTATTTGTTTTATTGAAATAGAATTGTCAACAAAATAAAATATCATTTTTATTTGTTTCGTTAAAATAGATGTCAACAAAATAAAAGAATCATTTTTATTGGTTTTGTTGAAATAGAATTGTCAACAAAATAAAATTATCATTTTTATTTGTTTTGTTGAAACAGAATTTTAAACAAAATAAAGTTATCATTTTTATTTGTTTTGTTGAAATAGAATTGTCAACAAAATAAATTATCATTTTTATTTGTTTTGTTGAAATAGAATTGTCAACAAAATAAAATATCATTTTTATTTGTTTTGTTAAAATAGATGTCAACAAAATAAAAGAATCGTTTTTATTGGTTTTGTTGAAATAGAATTGTCAACAAAATAAAGTTATCATTTTTATTTATTTTGTTGAAATAGAATTGTCAACAAAATAAAGTTATCATTTTTATTTGTTTTATTGAAATAGAATTGTCAACGAAATAAAGTTATCATTTTTATTTGTTTTGTTGAAATAGAATTGTCAACAAAAAGAAGGTTATCATTTTTATATGTTTTGTTGAAATAGATATTTGCATACAAATAAAAATACCATTTTTATTTGCCATATTAAAAATATCATTTTTCTTTGTTATATTAAAAATATCATGTTTATTTGACATGTTAAGAGTAGGAATTGTATACACGAATAAAAATATCACTTTTATTTGTTATGTTAAATATAGATTTGTAAACAAATAAAAGTAGTCATTTTATTTGTCATGTTAATGTAGGAATTTGTATACACACAAAAATATCATTTTATGTGTCATGTTATGTTACACAATAAAATTTATATACAAAATAAAAATAGACATTTTCATGTGTCATGTTATACATTAAAATTTGTGTACAAAATAAAAATAGACATTTTCATGTGTCAAGTTACACATTAAAATTTGTATACAAAATAAACATAGACATTTTCATGTGTCATGTTATACATTACAATTTGTATACAAAATAAAAATAGACATTTTCATGTGTCATGTTATACATTAGAATTTGTATACAAAATAAACATAGACATTTTCATGTGTCATGTTATACCTTAGAATTTATATATGAATTAAAATGAACATTTTTATGTGTCATTTCATGTTATACATTAGAATTTGTATACGAATTTAAATGAACATTTTTATGTGTCATGTTATACATTAGAAATTGTATACAAATTAAAATAGACATTTTTATTTGTCATGATATACATTGAAATCGTATACAAATTAAAATAGACCTTTTTTTTATATTGTCATTAGAACATTGGAAACAATATATGCAAATAAAACACGTTTTTATGCGACATTAAAAACATGTAGAATTGTATACAAATAAAATACATATTTATTTGATATTAGAAACATGTGGAAATGTATGCAAATAAAATACATATTTATTTGACATTAGAAACATGTAGAAATGTATGTAAATAAAATATATATAGTTGTTTGATATTAGAAAACATAAGAAATGCATGCAAACAAAAATCTCTTTTTATTTGTTATTAGAAAATACAGGAATTTGTTTGCAAATACAATATCTCTTTTTATGTATCATTAGAAACATTTAAATGGTTATGCAAAATAAAACATTCTTTTATTTGGCATGTTAAACACGTTAGTGGAATCGTCGAATGATTTATATTTATATATAATTATATATATATATATATAAATGTAAATTAAACGAATCATGCGCGGTAGTTCGCGTTTCAGAATCGTAACTTTAAACGATTATACCGAAAGATCCGACCATTGGATTTTCTCAAAACTAAAACCATTAGGTCCACTTTGGGAAGATCTTTTCGACAATATAAAAGTTGTTAAAATTCAACGGTTAGATTTCGAGAAATGTGTAAATCAAATTTGGGTAAAAACAGCGTCAGGGCCGCCTATTGACCCGAAGCGTCGTTAAATTAAATTGGGCTATTTTTATATAAATAAAAATAGCGATAAATCATTATAAAATAATATTAACGATATGAAATGATTTAAATTGTAATTATTCAAGAATTATTTGAAAAGACTGAGTTCATTCTCATTTCAAATAATTATACGATGATTCAAATCGAAGATATTGAAGACGGTGTTGGAAGACCGACGATCGTCACATCGAATGGACAACTACTGATGCCTTTGATTGGAGTTGCTGCCTTGAAAGAGTTATAGTGGTTATTGTCCGTACATACTTGTTGATTGTCCGGATTAAGCGAGCACCTCTCTTCCGTATTGGACATACGGGACGAGGAATAAGTGTCTCCGGTTTCGTACAGACCCAGAACGGACTTGTAAAAGGATGTGTGTCTGACATTGGATTTCATTCTATGTAAATTGATTTCTATTTAATATATATCTGTTTGGTGGCGAAGAATTTATTCTCTTGCTTAACACCTTTCCCTGAGACGCACGAGCTCAGAGGTATATATTGATAGTTTTCGGTCGCATGGCGTAGATTGTCAATGTGGCATGCCCAAGATGCAAATGATCAAGGCTTTTGTTGAAAAGAAGAGCCTTGTAGTTGATGATCAGAGCACAGCTTATTTCGGCATAGCTTTGTGTATAGCGTAACTTCGCGGGCCTCACACCCCGGTATGAGTCAAAACGGGATAAGGACCGTAGGGAGTGCATGCATTTCTTTCTACCTAGAAGTGGTGTCATGGTATGGAGCCCAGACATTTTTACTTATGTAGATGATGTATTATGAGGCCTCGGATATATCGGTCGATAGTGGTCAATTGATAGGTCCAATAGGGCCGGGAAACGTGTGTTCAAGAATTGCCAATCCACTAAAGTATTTGTGGACCGGCCCTACCGCATCCAAGGGTTCGCCAGCGTCCAAATCCTGAGGCATTTGCTAGAGTGTCTCGAATCGGTGAGGAGCCATCCCTAGCCTCGACTCATGATGGAAACCCAATTTCCAATACAACATTACGAATTTGATTGTAAACCTATATATGGGGACATAGTAGGATAGGGTACTATGCCGTCTAGGATTGATATATTTACTTTGAAAGTATATTTTAAATTGACTAGACACTAATAATAATATTAAATATTATTTTATACGTGTCAAGCATGTTTGATCATTATAAGGTAAAACTCTATCCTCCGGTTTGTGTTGCATTGTGTGATAGGACTTGAGTCTTATAATGATTTCATTTTCTAAAAAGCATTATGTTGTTTTTAAAAGATTTATTTAATTTTATTCACTGGCAATCCAATGGAGTAAACCCGTTCCGTGTTAGCGGCATGGTCCTGTGATTAGCCTTATTATTAGATAAGTTAAGTATAGATTTCTCATACCAGTCCCATGACTGACTCTTAGTTTGTTTCACTTGCAAACTTGGGTGCCTTTATTTCCACACGGGCAGTCGAGTAGCTTGTTTTGCAGATATTCATTTTTGAACAGGATTCTGGATCAAAGCTTAAAGTTGTGTCTAGAGCATTGATAGTCTTCCGCTATGTTAGTTTATTAGTTCCGTTGCATTGTATTAAATCAATTATAAATTTATCTTCCGCGGTTGTATTATTATATTCGATGTACTCTGATATTCTGTACTCCGATGTAACATTATTATACTGTTTATAAATGTCTTCTGTTATTTGTTCTGATGTGTTGTATGCCCAAAGTTAGCGTATGCGGGATTCGAACGGTCTTGGTCGATCTAGCGATAGATTAGGTCCGGGAGAAATCCATGTCGTTACAGGACAACTACAACACATTTAGCAAGTGTCATATATATATATATATATATATGTGTGTGTGTGTGTGTGTGTGTGTGTGTGTGTAAATTTATATATATGCACTCAGCTAAAAATAGGTCAAAAGACTCAAGGGAGTTTTTACATGCAATGTTATAACAACAAGTGTTCAAGGTCAACAA